>OW388294.1:56380311-57580311 GCA_936450465.1 Gibbula magus
CAACCCTTTACCCTGGCTTCCTGCTCTCACAGGTCAGTATAACAGTGTACAATAATACATACATCACCTGGGTCCTGTACTACTGGTTCCTCTCCATGGGCAACCCTTTACCCTGGCTTCCTGCTCTCATAGGTCAGTATAACAGTGTACAATAACACATACATCACCTGGGTCCTGTACTACTGGTTCCTCTCCATGGGCAACCCTTTACCCTGGCTTCCTGCTCTCACAGGTCAGTTTAACAGAGTAAATTAACACATACATCACCTGGGTCCTGTACTACTGGTTCCTCTCCATGGGCAATCCTTTACCCTGGCTTCCTGCTCTCACAGGTCAGTATAACAGTGTACATTAACACATACATCACCTGGGTCCTGTACTACTGGTTCCTCTCCATGGGCAACCCTTTACCCTGGCTTCCTGCTCTCACAGGTCAGTATAACAGTGTACAATAACACATACATCACCTGGGTCCTGGACTACTGGTTCCTCTCCATGGGCAACCCTTTACCCTGGCTTCCTGCTCTCACAGGTCAGTATAACAGTGTACAATAACACATACATCACCTGGGTCCTGTACTACTGGTTCCTCTCCGTGGGCAATCCTTTACCCTGGCTTCCTGCTCTCACAGGTCAGTATAACAGTGTACAATAACACATACATCACCTGGGTCCTGTACTACTGGTTCCTCTCCATGGGCAATCCTTTACCCCGGCTTCCTGCTCTCACAGGTCAGTATAACAATGTACAATGACACATACATCACCTGGGTCCTGTACTACTGGTTCCTCTCCATGGGCAATCCTTTACCCTGGCTTCCTGCTCTCACAGGTCAGTATAACAATGTACAATGACACATACATCACCTGGGTCCTGTACTACTGGTTCCTCTCCATGGGCAACCCTTTACCCTGGCTTCCTGCTCTCACAGGTCAGTTTAACAGAGTAAATTAACACATACATCACCTGGGTCCTGTACTACTGGTTCCTCTCCATGGGCAATCCTTTACCCTGGCTTCCTGCTCTCACAGGTCAGTATAACAGTGTACAATAACACATACATCACCTTGGTCCTGTACTACTGGTTCCTCTCCATGGGCAACCCTTTACCCTGGCTTCCTGCTCTCACAGGTCAGTATAACAGTGTACAATAATACATACATCACCTGGGTCCTGTACTACTGGTTCCTCTCCATGGGCAACCCTTTACCCTGGCTTCCTGCTCTCATAGGTCAGTATAACAGTGTACAATAACACATACATCACCTGGGTCCTGTACTACTGGTTCCTCTCCATGGGCAACCCTTTACCCTGGCTTCCTGCTCTCACAGGTCAGTTTAACAGAGTAAATTAACACATACATCACCTGGGTCCTGTACTACTGGTTCCTCTCCATGGGCAATCCTTTACCCTGGCTTCCTGCTCTCACAGGTCAGTATAACAGTGTACATTAACACATACATCACCTGGGACCTGTACTACTGGTTCCTCTCCATGGGCAACCCTTTACCCTGGCTTCCTGCTCTCACAGGTCAGTATAACAGTGTACAATAACATATTCATCACCTGGGTCCTGTACTACTACTTCAGAAACAGAAGAACATCAAAATCAAGTTTAATGTTAGCATTGTAAAAAGTTTCTGAACTTATGTTATATTAATCAATTGCTGATGGAAGCCAGTAATAGGTGCAAATCCCCAGAGGTCACTTAAATAAAGTAGAAATGTTTGAATTATGTAATTAACACCCTTGAGTGTGTGCTTGTAATGATATTCGCAGGTTTAAGTACCTTTACAGACACTTCCTTGACATTGCACAGCGAGATAATTTAGTGCTAACTTATAGATGTGTTTAACACTTTGCTGGATGTCGTAAATTGGCAGGTAGTTTATATAGTATTTACTGGATGAACTCCAAATGTTATTTTCTTGAGTTAGGATTTGATATGGATATAAGGCTTACACACTGAAATTAACTGAAGATATAAGTTCACGTTATCTTAATTATGTTTACTATGAAACTTTAATTTACTGTGCCTTTTAACTTTGTAAATTCACTTGGTAGATAAACATGCATGCACGACCTAAGTTTTTGAAATACTTTATTAACAACCTTAATGGTATATTGAATAAATTTCATAGATCTATTGTGGTAATAGATAAACTTCCAAGCAAAAGAAAGTATACACCTTAGTTGGTTTCGATTGGTTCAATATTTAAACAAAAATCAGATGCATTTGACTACGGCATGATACAATAATACTTATCTGCAGTAATTTGAATGAATTAATTGGTGACTGTGTGGTTAAATTTTAGTTGACCCCTACTATGTTTAAAATGTTGTAAATATGTGCAGAATCAAGCACATTTATTAATGTTCACTTAGGATATGTCAATTAACAGTTGTATTTTCTCCAAAATAACTTTTGAAGAATTTTTAAATTTAAGATTTCTCTTTTTTTTTTAAATAAAAAAGTATGTAGAAGTTTTCTTTGACTGCATGCTGACTAAACACCTGCACTATTCAGCTTCAGAGTATGACATCGAAAACTTTGCAATTGAAAGTCATAATGTGATAAATCCAACAGAAGTGTGTACTTTCTTTTGCCTGATAGTTTGCAAAAACACACATGAAGATTTATTGTTTTGATAGATTGGTCTCTTATGGATTTACAAAATGTGAACATTGATTTTCATGTCTTAGAGATGAACAAAATGTGAAGATAGATTACTTTTAGAAATGAAAGAAATGTGAAGATGGATAAAGCCATAGAAATAAACAAGATGGATTCTGCCTTAGGGATGAACACATTTTTAGAAATTATGCCTTAGGAATTAAACAAACGTGAAGATAGAATTATGCCTTAGGGATGAACAAACGTGAAGATGGATTATACCATAGGAATAATCAAAGGTAAAGATGGATCGTTCTTTAGGAATATGTACAAGTGTGAAGATGGATCGTTCTTTAGGAATATGTACAAGTGTGAAGATGGATCGTTCTTTAGGAATATGTACAAGTGTGAAGATGGATTGTTACTTAGGAATATGTACAAGTGTGAAGATGGATTGTTCTTTAGGAATATGTACAAGTGTGAAGATGGATCGTTCTTTAGGTATATGTACAAGTGTGAAGATGGATTGTTACTTAGGAATATGTACAAGTGTGAAGATGGATTGTTCTTTAGGAATATGTACAAGTGTGAAGATGGATCGTTCTTTAGGAATATGTACAAGTGTGAAGATGGATTGTTCTTTAGGAATATGTACAAGTGTGAAGATGGATTGTTACTTAGGAATGAACAAATGCATGAGATTATTCCTAAGGAATATGAACAAGTGTGAAGATGGATCGTTCTTTAGGAATATGTACAAGTGTGAAGATGGATTGTTACTTAGGAATGAACAAATGCATGAGATTATTCCTAAGGAATATGAACAAGTGTGAAGATGGATTATGCCTTAGGAATATGAACAAATGTGAAAATGGATTGTTCCTTAGGGACAAACAAATGTGAAGATGGATTATACCACAGAATGATGATGATGATGATGATGATCGATGATGATGATCATGCTTATAGTAATGAAGATGGATGGAATATGCCATAGAAATTATTAAGTCCAAAGATGGATTGTTCTTGTGGATCACAGATTATACCTTAAGATTAATATCAACAAATGTGAAGGTGGATTGTGCCTTACATATAGTGATAAATATAAAGATGGATTGTGCCTTACCTATAGTGACAAATATAAAGATGGATTGTGTCTTACCTATAGTGACAAATATAAAGATGGATTGTGCCTTACATATAGTGACAAATATAAAGATGGATTGTGCCTTACATATAGTGACAAATATAAAGATGGATTGTGCCTTACATATAGTGACAAATATAAAGATGGATTGTGCCTTACATATAGTGACAAATATAAAGATGGATTGTGCCTTACATATAGTGACAAACGTGAAGTTGGATTGTGCTTTACATATAGTGACAAATGTGAAGATTGATTGTGCCTTACATAGTGACAAATGTGAAGATGGATTGTGCTTAACATATAGTGACAAATGTGAAAATGGATTGTGCTTTACATAGTGACAAATATGTGAAGAGGGATTGTGTCTTACAAAGTGACAAATATGAAGATGGATTGTGTCTTTGGAAAGAACAAAATGTTTTAGCTGACTTTTTTACACATTTAATCACAACCTTTAAAGATAATAATTTGACAATATACAAATTCAGTTCATGGTCAAACCTTTTATTTTATAACCTTGTGAATGTAGACACATGTTTTATATGTAATGATGAAAGTACAGGTTTTCATAAAAATCATTTATGACTAAAAGCATAGCAACAAAAGAGCACTTACAATTGATTAAACCATTCAGTGCAAGGATGGAACTAATCAATATCTAATCTTATCACATTTTATGCCAAAATAATTTCCAGTGACCTCAACAGAAAAACGATTTACCCATCATTGTCAGAGTTTTAGACAGTATACATACAAATGCCATTATTTCTCAGTTTAATGTTTTTATTTTTTTTATTTTTAAAGGGACACCGCATCGACAATAAAAATCAGATCATGTGTATCTACCTATGCTGATTTACATGTCTGCTAACAAGTCACAGACACCAAATTTCAGACAATTGACGTAATTGGTTATAAAAACTACTGCAGGTAGAGAGTGAAGTGAAGCGTAAGTCGTTAGCAGACACTCTAATCAGCTTAGTGAGATAAAGATGGGACTCATTTTTATCCTCGACACAGTGTCCCTTTAACAAAGTTTGTACACCAAATGGATACCAAAAGAGTAAAATGAGATTAGGTTAAAAAGGGGATTTGTATGTTTTGATAGGTTTTGATGTGGCTGAATTTATTATTGCTTAAAGATGGAGTTCTATTGATGACTGTCCACCATCTTGCTTTTTGCTTACATGAGATGAAAAAATGCTGTATTTTCACTAATTTAATTTTGTTAGAATAATTAAACCTATGAAGTGATAGACTATTCACAAAGTAACAAATACATTACCATTAAAGGAATCAACAATGTCTTGTTTTCAAATTTTCAAATATAAAGTCGTAAAAACAATACCCTTAGCAATATGTTTCTCCTGGGTTTTGCAATAAGCATGTATTAATTAATACCATATATGTGTGTAGTAAACAGGAATATCCTCTTAAAAATCCGTTTCCAAAAAACACCTTGATAGAAATCTCTCTTTTATCATTATAGACCACTGTAAGAACCTTTATGATGCCTCTTTGTTGTTCTATATTGATTTGCATGTATCCAAGTTCTTCGATTGTCAAATATTGCCAGAAACTTATAGTACCTATTTGGTATTGTAAAATTTTTATGTGTAAGAACATTTCAGTGCAACCCTGTATTGAAATTAGGTTCAGAACCACCTACTGTCTCCAATTGCTAGTTGAAACCTGCAGGATTTGCCACAATCCATAGCAACAGTGTTTTTGTAATTATGTTTAATAATGTCTTTTATTATCCATATTGTCAAAAATAACCAAGTCAATATTTTTGGTATGTGCACATGTGTATATTTTTTTTTAACATAACACATTTGCCTAGCAACCATTGTTTCAGCATGATTTCCTGTATTTCTTCGTCAGTTAGAAAACAATTGTTCGTGACATCACTATAGCTTGTAGTTGCACAAGAAGCTGGCCGTTTCCAGACTATTTTTACATGATACAAATTGTAGATATCGCTTGTAGATATCTCTTGATCTCACACAAGCGATATCTACTGTGGGAGCCAGTTTTAGATGAAAAAGACGAATCCAAACCAATTAAGTTGGATGGCTGTCTCCAATTCATTCATTGGAATGATGTCTTTAAAGGGACACTGCGTCCAGGATAAAAATGAGTCCCATCTTTATCTCACTAAGCTGATTAGAGTGTCTGCTAACGACTTACGCTTCACTTCACTGTCTACCTGCAGTAGTTTTTATAACCAATTACGTCAATTGTCTGAAATTGGATGTCTGTGACTTGTTAGAAGACATGTTAATTAACATAGGTAGATACACATAATCTGATTTCTATTCTCGACGCGGTGTCCCTTTAAATCAATAAAAAGATTTATTCAGCAAGAAAACTCTTGCACTGTTCCAAGGCTTTTTTCAATCCTGTAATAGCATTCAGCCTCTTTTTACTGAAAAGGTATTCCAAAGATCATTAACTAGATTTTCAAGAATATAAGAAAAAAGTTTAAAGATCCACAAACCCCGACATATAACTTTTTCGGTTTTTATTCAAGCATATTCCAAGATGACGAGGATTCCACTTGATATTTGTCAATTCAACCAATAAACACATTTTATAACGCCTTTTTAGAACGCCGCTCAATTACGCCTCATAAAACATTAGCCAGCGCAAATTCCGCGTGCTTGGCCTTGTGACGTAATACACAGGAGTCGCGTGACGTCTAATGACAAAATCCACTAGATTTAGCCTTACATAACTGCCTAAATAACATATTTACCTTTGTCTTTATACAACAAAATTACATATATACACGCCCCGTATAACGTACTACAAATAGCAGCAGATGTCAACACTGTATAGTACTGGATGTGACCATTGCGGGACCCGTAATTCTGCAATGTGTTTTGGAACAATTCTTATCGTTGCCCAATATGGCGGCGGCACGCATGTCAGATGATGAAGATTTCAAACGTCACAGAGATCTATTACACATTTCATACGGATTATAACGGTGTTTACACTCCTCGTTCATGTTGAATAATTTGTGTTTTCACATTCGTCCTTATGCAAAATAACTAAATATATTTTCAGTATTTTTGTTTATCAATGTAGCGATATGTAATAAGTTATGTGCTTGCGTTATTGACACTCTAACTTAGATAAATATTAAATAAGAGGGGAAATATACACGACTGAACTATAGCCGGGGTAATATTTTTTTAATTGAGAACCAAACAACACATGTACAATCGGCCATGGTTAGTTGATCAAAGTTCTATAGTTCCAATACTCTCATTTGAAATTGGGAAAGATACATTTTCCATATTTTTATCCGAAGTGATTTAAACATTATTTTATTTCCACAAACATATGAATTGACCATCAAAAACTACATGTTATATAACATGCTAGGAAAATGGTAGTGGTATTACACTGAATCTAAGATATTGTAAATTGTACACGACTATAGATTTACAGATGAAACCTTACAGATAGCCCGAATATGTTCTTCTCAAAAGTGATAAACCAGTAACATTGATGAAAATTATAGGATTTTCTTAGTTGTAATGAAACTATTCTATTAGCAAAATAAAGTCACCATGAGAAATATGGACCAGTAGATTTCAAGCTATAGACACTCTTCAAACACAAAATCAAGCACAACAAAAAATTTAACTAATAATTGCGTTTATAATATAAAATATATGATCTTTTTTTTATTTTGAATTGTCAGTTATTCATTTCAAAACATATTGTAGCTTATAAGATAACATAACACTCCACTCGATTGGGAAAAGAACAAATCTAAAATCAGCGGTTGAATATCGAAAAATGCTCCGAAATCTCCGAAATTACTCCTTACGGACGCACAAATACCCATTCTATCGGAAACTTGTAATGTCAAAACGTTCTTTTTATGTTTTAAACGAATTATCAACGAAAATCGCCAAATCGCCTAAGGATTTCATTAAGCAACTCCTGAGTATGACGTCACATCGCTAACGAAGGTTATGCTACACCGAGGGGCCGCGGAAAACTGTTTCAAGAATGAGATAATGAGCAGGCCAAATTTACTCACTTTGAAGGGCTATATCTTGATAAGTAGGTGACGCTTCGAAATAATCGTTTGTGTTTTGATTACTTGAAAGTAATGTCTATCTGAATAAACGAATTAACATCGAAAAAAACAGAGAGATGATAGTAACTTTAAGGAACGAGCAAAATGGGAGAAATTCAAATGAAGAACCAAAAGAAATCAAAGCTCTGTTGTTAAAAGTGTTCTTGAGGATGTGCTAAAGTCAATGCCAGTGATCTGGACGTGAGTAATTGTCCCCCGATAGTATTTAAATGGCGAGATTTCATAGGTTTATTTCTAATTGTGCTGGTAAAAGTATCGGATAATGGCTCTCCCAAGAGGAACCTCAACAGACATTGATTTAACAATGAGTTTTGCATTGATCTGTAAATGAGTTACCCAGAAGTTTCTGTAAGACTGCAAGAAGGAGCAGTATCTATTTATTTTATTTTGCAAAAGAAAAATGTTCGTTGCCCCAGAATCAGAGATTCTAGCAGCATATTGTTTCCTCTGTCCATCTATCTGTCCCTCTGTCTGTCTGTTTGTCAGATAAAAACTCATTGCTCAGTGATTGGCCTGCTTTGTGATGAAAACTGAGATCGTTTCTAACCTTGTGTCTGTGACATTGCCACATGTTGTATTGGTCTCTGATATACACATTTATACCTTATTAGGGAATAAGCACTTATCTTTCATATTCTTATTTAAAACTATGCTGATAACCGGGGGCATCAGTGTTTAAAGGTGCTGTAGCATGTTTTTTGCAAATTATGTTTTCTCATATTCGCTTTTTATAATAAATAAAAGTTTATACAATATGCTTCGCTATCCTGCTCCACTCTCAAGAAATGAAGTCATTAACCATTGATGCAAGTAAAATGTATTGATAAAGTTAAGAACAGCTTGCTTGCTAATAATTTTTCACAATTTTTTAAAAATTATGTTTGGCATTGTTAAATTGTTGTGAAAATGTTATTGTATACTCAAACTTAGCAAAAGGTCTTTTAAACAATAGCAATTGCCCTAGATACGTGCGTGAGCTTCAGTATACTTGAGAAACCATTATAGAGCTAAGCTTTAAATAGATTGGGACAAACTGAGTTTGTTATTGAATTTGTAATTTATTTCTCCTGATATTACCAAACCTAATTTCAAGGCGTTCTGTTTCTCCCTGCCCTCAGGAAATTAGTGTCCCAGAAAATATAGAACCATCTGATCCCTTGCTGCTTGCATTATAAGTTTTCTCTATTTACCCTGACTTTTCTTCTGACAGAAAAAAACCCTCATAACTGAAAAATATTAAAAAAATATAAAAATAATTTTTAAGATGGAGTTGTTGTATTGTATTATTTTTTCAGCTTTATTGGAATGATGGAGAAAGGTGTTATGGTTCTCTAAATTAATGCTTTTAACACTTTTTCATAGAAATTTGACATAGTATTTGAAACAATGCAGTTCTATTTGATGATGCATATTATCAAGAAACACAATATGGTGGACGATCCTCATTGACTATATGGCCAACTTGCTTCGCAAATCATAACTGTCAATTTCCATCACTGGCTAATTTAAGCCTTGCTGCATTTTGTGAACTTTCTGTGCTAGAATAGTACCACAATGCACCTTAAATTCATATAGTGCTTGCTGCTACACTATCACAGGAAAGTTACTGAAATACAGCAAGACTTGAATAAACAAGTGAGGAAAACTTGTTAGACTAAAATTAATATGTGGTCAGTATATCTAGATTTGCAAAATAAGGATCTAGACTGTATCAAAGGCCCCTATTTTTACATAATCTTGGGGCAGGACTAGAAACTGGTGTGCATTGTCTTGGGGAAAGTTGGACTATAGCATGTTATTGGTATAGAAAGATTAAAAGTAATAATTTTTGCAGCAAAATGTATTCTTTAAAATTTCAATTCCTGGGTTATTATGTAACTTTCATATGATAACTTACAATGTTACAATGTTATGCAATAATGAATTTGTCCAAGAAAAACTTTAAAAAGTTATGTCTTCTGAGAATGCAGTCATTAAATTAATCTCTCTTTAAGTTGACTGAGACAGAAAAGAACACAATTAAATGATATAACGGTGTTAGAAATGCATTATTTGCCAACTAAATGCATTATCATTTTCAGCATGATCTGACATATAAGTTTCTTTCTAGTATAACTGTACAAAGACAGGGGAAAACGTCATGATTGATATATTAGGATCAATGTATTGCCTTTTTTATCAAATAAATGATTCACAAATTTGATTTGGTTCAAATGCTACCGGTAACTACTTTTCTTTTGAAGTTGTGTTTTTATGTTATCTGGTTTTATGAACATTTCCCATGAAACTGTAACACAAATATTTATCCCTCACATGCAATTGTGCGTAGTTTGTAAGTGTTTTTGTCTATAACTCTGGCTTAAATTATGTGTGATGGAGGTGAACATTGATTGTTTGTCGACTAGAATTTCACTTGGAGAAGAATTATTTCCTCTGAACTTTTAGTTAAAATGTTCATTATGCCAAATGTCAACCATTTTTACTTTCAATATTTATATTTGAACCATTTTTACTTTCCATAATTGAATCATTTCTTCTTACAATATTGATAAATGAAGCATTTTTCCTTTCAATATGTGTATATGTGGCATTTCTACTTTCAATATTTAAATGTTAATCATTTACAGCTAGCTATATATTATGAATCTATGTTTATGGCAAATTTAAATAGAGTTCCTATTGAAAACTTCTACATCTTCTGCTCTTATTGTTACAAAATGTTCAAAGAGCATGCTTCTATAATGCACTCACTTTTGCAGATTATAACTTACTCAATATACTGAAAATATCAATATCTTAATTCCTTATTCACTTTCATTTGAAGAAATTGAGTTTTGTTATATATCATGTGTATGGCAAAAGAATTCATTTCATTTAAATTTAAACAGTGCATGTGTATATAATTCATATTCATAATATATATATAAAGCCTTTGGATTCCTACTGTTTCAACTTACATAGTTTTTCAGCTTAAATACAATAAATTCAAAACTTTTAAAATAAACATTACGGGTATGCCCAATTTCACCAATTCTATCGGCAATAGGGAAAATATTTTGCTTAAATTTGATGTAAACATGATCTTATTAAGCTTTTTATCAAAATAATGCCAAATTTGAATTTTAACAAAACAATTTCTGGTGTATTAAAAAATGAACTTTATTTCCAATTTTCAAGTGATTTGATTCCAATTTCAGATGTGACAACTGCTAATGGTTTAAAAGCCTCCTCATCGCTTGTAGAAACAGCTCCCAAACTCATGTTCCAGTCGAGTAAAAGCAACGCATCAGAGTTCGTCCCTCAAAGGTTAAAAGCAGCGGAGCACTTCTTTTTGTAAGTACCGAGAAACTAATTTCCTTTCCAGAAGAGTTCAAACATCTCGAAGCAAGAGTTTGTGTCAAGAAGTACAAATTTGAGCTTGAAATTACCTGTTTGTAGTGAGAGATTGACAGCGGTATTCAGTTAAAAATCAGAATTGCCTTTATAATGGGTCTTAATGCAAAAACATAATGTGTAAACAGTATGAAATAAGCCCATCTGACAGCTGATAGTTCTTGGTTTGGGTTGGTAACTTTTTGAGGATTTTCTTTATTAATACCATTTTGATTGACGAAATAACATTTTTGGGCTTCTTACTTTTCAAAATGAGGTGAATTGGTGTTTATAACGCTGCTTTCAAGATTATTTCACTTTTATCACGGCTGCTGGTATTATTGGAGGTAGAAAACTCTCAACGCAACCCGTGTTTTGCCTATGGGATGGTCATTTACTATACTTAGAACCCTTTGGGGGGGGGGGGGGGGGGGCACCCATGTTTTGCCTATGGTGTCAATGGTCATGTCATTTACTATACTTAGAATCCTTTTGGGGAGGGGGGGGTGGACCCATGTTTTGCCTATGGTGTCAATGGTCATTTACTATACTTAGAACCCTTTAGGGGGGGGGGGGCACCCATGTTTTGCCTATGGTGTCAATGGTCATTTACTATACTTAGAACCCTTTTTTTGGGGGGGGGGGGCACCCATGTTTTGCCTTTGGTGTCAATGGTCATGTCATTTACTATACTTAGAATCCTTTTGGGGAGGGGGGGTGGACCCATGTTTTGCCTATGGTGTCAATGGTCATTTACTATACTTGGAGCTCTCTTGGGGGGGGCGGGGGTTCTCTTGATCTGAAGCCAAGCGTGCCAACTATTGCGCTATCCTATTGCAAATCCTGATTTTGGCTATGCTAATGCAAGGCCCAAAAAAAATAATTTGTTTCTGGTTTCTGCCCGTGTCAGATTCAAACCCATGCCTCAGGTCTTTTTTTTCTAAGTTTTATCAAAGAAAGGTTCAGATAAATCTTTAGCCTCAGAAAACATTGGACATTGAAAATATCAGTCATTTCTATTGAGATGGAGTGTAGGGGTAAGAATATTGACCATTTGGAATAGTAACACATATTAGAGGGTTTAAAATTGTGCTTTATTTATATAAATAATTGTGTAATTGTTATTTTAACCGTTGAGGAGTTTGTATAAAATGGAATATATCTCTTCAATCAAAAAAAAAAAAAAGTCGTAAAAAAAAAAGCATCATCTTATCATTTTTGTCAGCGTATAAAGACCAGAAACATTTATTTTATTTCCATGTCCCAATAGAAATTTTTTTATAATCTGCTACGTTATCCTAATTATTTATATATATAAGCCTGAGTGTGAACTTGAATGTCCATGGTATTCATGCTTGATTAAGAGGTTCTTAGATTGTCACAATTGAAAATTTGACAATTTAAATGAGAAAATCAAACATTACGGGCCTGGATTAAATGTGAACCATTTATATGTGCTGTTGGAAAAGGCTTTATTTCAAAGACTGTTATATGTCACATCCCATGTTATATTTAATTCTTACCAAACTATCATTTGTGACATTGACAGAAATATTAGATGGTTGAAAATGATTCCTTTTTGCATGTCTATATGGATAAAGTGGGAATTTGGAATAAAGAAGGATATTCCATGATTAAGTCTTTGGCCATCAGCTATCTGCATGGTTTATTTGAGCTTAGAAAGCAATTACAGTAAGGTGACATTGACCTTAATATTAAGAGTTAAATCAGATGCATCATATATTATAAGGACTGTTCGGGAAAAAAATCCATTGTTGACAATGCAGAAAATACTTTAAAGGTAACTGTATATGATATGAAAATGACTCATGTATGTCTTTTCGAAAATAAAATCTTTAACTTGTAACCAAGTTCTGTGACACTAGTTAAATTTGCAATATTAATATTACAATGAGTATCAACGGATGAGTAATAATTCCAAATAAACTACCGGGCAAAAGAAAGTACTCACCTCAGTTGATTTTATCATATGTATGATTTTCAATTGCAAATATCTCAAGTTTTCGATGTCATAATCCAAAACTGATAAGTACAGGTGTTTAGTTAGCAGTCAAAGAATACTTCTACATGTTTTTTAATTATTTAAAAAAAAATGAAATATTAAGTTTAATTTTGTTTTTAAATTATTATTGATGATCATCGACATATAAGACATATCCTATGTGAAAATAAATAATTGTGCCTGATTCTGCACACATTTAAAACATTTTAAACAGGGCAGGGGTCATGTTGGTGAAAATTTCATTCTTAACCCTGTCTTCATTACAAAAAGATATTTGAACTAAAATTTAACCTCAGTCACCAACAAAGTCATTCAAACTACTGCAGATAAGTATTATTGTATCGTGTCATAGTCAAATACATCTGATTTCTTTAAAATATTGAATTAATCGAAATAAACTTAGGTGAAAACTTTCTTTTGCCCGGTAGTTTACAACAATGGCACACTTAGTTACGAGGAATAAAAAGTTCAACTTCATCTTGAACCATGTTTCAGTAAGGACGTGTTGAACGTGTCCGACGGTCTGGCAGACACGGGACAGATCCAGTTGCACTTGTTGGTGTGTCTGCTGATTGTGTGGGTCTTAACAACTTTCATCATCATCTGGGGACTCCAGTCCCTGGCAAAGGTCAGAAAACTCAGTCATCACACCTTCTTCAATCTAGTTCCCTAATTTTCAACTCATCTGGTCTGAAAGGCCTGATGGGCTTATGGCATGACATGGCGGACGTCCAGTGTCCGCCCATCTGTCCGTCCGTCCATCCCTAAACTTTTTCAACTTCTTCTCAAGGACAGTGACTCTAGAGATCTGAAATTTTATGTACAGAATTCTTTGCCAAGGGATATAAGTTGTAGAATTGGGAACCCTGTGACCACAAATATTAGTCACAGGGGCCATGATCGAAAACTATTTTCATCTTCATCTCCGGGTTGAAAAGCTCTAAAAAGCCGAAATGTTGTGTACAGACTCCTTGGCCAATGGGGATTCTAAATTGTAGATTTGGTGAACCTGTAACCGCAAATATGGGTCACAGGCCATGACCTAAAAACTTATTTTCATCTCCTCTATTACATACACATACAGTACTTGTAACTTGTTGTCCCTCTGATGAATATACTTCTGGAAAATTTACATTTTGAAACTTATTCATTTCATTGTTTAAAGCATGATGGGCTACATTATGAAGAACTGAACATCATGTAGCATGTTTCTCTCACCAGGTGGCGTATGTAGCAAGCATCGCCCCTTTTGTGCTCATGTTCACCATCTTCATCGTGGCCAACCAACTGGAGGGTTCCGTCCAGGGCATCAAAGCCTTCCTGATGCCTCACTGGCACATGCTAGGTAAACTACAGGTTAGCCACTGCTCCAGATGTTCACTAGACTAGCTGTAGTTCTAGATCTTTTGCAAAATTAATTTCATTTACATGAATTTTTGTCA
This sequence comes from Gibbula magus, assembly GCA_936450465.1. NCBI lineage: Eukaryota > Metazoa > Mollusca > Gastropoda > Trochida > Trochidae > Gibbula > Gibbula magus. The sequence continues at coordinate 56,395,034 of OW388294.1, forward strand.
CCAGGACAAGATGTCAAAAAAAATAATTTTCATGATTTCTGTAATGAATATGAAAAATGGACAAATCCACAAAGAAGCATTCATGATTGAGATGTTCCTTAAAGGGACACCGCGTCGAGGATAAAAATCAGATTATGTGTATCTGCCTATGATAATTAACATGTCTTTTAACAATTCACAGACACCCAATTTCAGACAATTGACGTAATTGGTAATAAAAACTTCTGCATGTAGACAGTGAAGCGAAGCGTAACTCAATAACAGACACTCTAATTAGCTTAGTTAGATAAAGATGAGACTCATTTTTATCCTCGACGCAGTGTCCCTTTAATACATTGACGAGAAATCTTGATAAATGAGGTGAAGAAAAGGATTTTTATTGACATCCTGCACATGTAACACATTCTTCTTCTTCTCTATATCCAATAGCAGGTTAATTAACAGTGTGAGCAGTAATAAGCATAATTTTCAAAATAATTTATTGTGTGATTTTCAAATTCAATTCATGTAGAAGAAGTATTTTGATTTTGTTTAATGTATTTGAATGAACATACTGTAAGCAGAGGGTGTTTGTTTTTCCACATGGATACTGAAGGTGTGGGTTGATGGATTCCGCCTCGTACTGACCACCCTAGGATGTGGAACTGGATGCATCATCACTTTATCAGGGTATCAACACTCCACCAGCCATTGCTTCAGGTGAGTGATGTCCATCATATCATCACTTTCATTGCTTCAGGTGAGTGATGTCCATCATATCATCACTTTATCATGGTATCAACACTCCACCAGCCATTGCTTCAGGTGAGTGATGTCCATCATATCATCACTTTATCAGGGTACCAACGCTCCACCAGCCATTGCTTCAGGTGAGTGATGTCCATCATATCATCACTTTATCAGGGTATCAACGCTCCACCAGCCATTGCTTCAGGTGAGTGATGTCCATCATATCATCACTTTATCAGGGTATCAACACTCCACCAGCCATTGCTTCAGGTGAGTGATGTCCATCATATCATCACTTTATCAGGGTATCAACACTCCACCAGCCATTGCTTCAGGTGAGTGATGTCCATCATATCATCACTTTATCAGGGTATCAACACTCTACCAGCCATTGCTTCAGGTGAGTGATGTCCATCATATCATCACTTTATCAGGGTATCAACACTCCACCAGCCATTGCTTCAGGTGAGTGATGTCCATCATATCATCACTTTATCAGGGTATCAACACTCCACCAGCCATTGCTTCAGGTGAGTGATGTCCATCATATCATCACTTTATCAGGGTATCAACACTCCACCAGCCATTGCTTCAGGTGAGTGATGTCAATCATATCATCACTTTATCAGGGTATCAACACTCCACCAGCCATTGCTTCAGGTGAGTGATGTCCATCATATCATCACTTTATCAGGGTATCAACACTCCACCAGCCATTGCTTCAGGTGAGTGATGTCCATCATATCATCACTTTATCAGGGTATCAACACTCCACCAGCCATTGCTTCAGGTGAGTGATGTCCATCATATCATCACTTTATCAGGGTATCAACGCTCCACCAGCCATTGCTTCAGGTGAGTGATGTCCATCATATCATCACTTTATTAGGTACCAACACTCCACCAGCCATTGCTTCAGGTGAGTGATGTCCATCATATCATCACTTTATCAGGGTATCAACACTCCACCAGCCATTGCTTCAGGTGAGTGATGTCCATCATATCATCACTTTATCAGGGTACCAACACTCCACCAGCCATTGCTTCAGGTGAGTGATGTCCATCATATCATCACTTTATCAGGGTATCAACACTCCACCAGCCATTGCTTCAGGTGAGTGATGTCCATCATATCATCACTTTATCAGGGTATCAACACTCCACCAGCCATTGCTTCAGGTGAGTGATGTCCATCATATCATCACTTTATCAGGGTATCAACACTCCACCAGCCATTGCTTCAGGTGAGTGATGTCCATCATATCATCACTTTATCAGGGTATCAACACTCCACCAGCCATTGCTTCAGGTGAGTGATGTCCATCATATCATCACTTTATCAGGGTATCAACACTCCACCAGCCATTGCTTCAGGTGAGTGATGTCCATCATATCATCACTTTATCAGGGTATCAACACTCCACCAGCCATTGCTTCAGGTGAGTGATGTCCATCATATCATCACTTTATCAGGGTATCAACGCTCCACCAGCCATTGCTTCAGGTGAGTGATGTCCATCATATCATCACTTTATTAGGTACCAACACTCCACCAGCCATTGCTTCAGGTGAGTGATGTCCATCATATCATCACTTTATCAGGGTATCAACGCTCCACCAGCCATTGCTTCAGGTGAGTGATGTCCATCATATCATCACTTTATTAGGTACCAACACTCCACCAGCCATTGCTTCAGGTGAGTGATGTCCATCATATCATCACTTTATCAGGGTATCAACACTCCACCAGCCATTGCTTCAGGTGAGTGATGTCCATCATATCATCACTTTATCAGGGTACCAACACTCCACCAGCCATTGCTTCAGGTGAGTGATGTCCATCATATCATCACTTTATCAGGGTATCAACACTTTACCAGCCATTGCTTCAGGTGAGTGATGTCCATCATATCATCACTTTATCAGGGTATCAACACTCCACCAGCCATTGCTTCAGGTGAGTGATGTCCATCACATCATCACTTTATCAGGGTATCAACACTCCACCAGCCATTGCTTCAGGTGAGTGATGTCCATCATATCATCACTTTATCAGGGTATCAACACTCCACCAGCCATTGCTTCAGGTGAGTGATGTCCATCATATCATCACTTTATCAGGGTATCAACACTCCACCAGCCATTGCTTCAGGTGAGTGATGTCCATCATATCATCACTTTATCAGGGTATCAACACTCCACCAGCCATTGCTTCAGGTGAGTGATGTCCATCATATCATCACTTTATCAGGGTATCAACACTCCACCAGCCATTGCTTCAGGTGAGTGATGTCCATCATATCATCACTTTATCATGGTATCAACACTCCACCAGCCATTGCTTCAGGTGAGTGATGTCCATCATATCATCACTTTATCAGGGTACCAACGCTCCACCAGCCATTGCTTCAGGTGAGTGATGTCCATCATATCATCACTTTATCAGGGTATCAACGCTCCACCAGCCATTGCTTCAGGTGAGTGATGTCCATCATATCATCACTTTATCAGGGTATCAACACTCCACCAGCCATTGCTTCAGGTGAGTGATGTCCATCATATCATCACTTTATCAGGGTATCAACACTCCACCAGCCATTGCTTCAGGTGAGTGATGTCCATCATATCATCACTTTATCAGGGTATCAACACTCTACCAGCCATTGCTTCAGGTGAGTGATGTCCATCATATCATCACTTTATCAGGGTATCAACACTCCACCAGCCATTGCTTCAGGTGAGTGATGTCCATCATATCATCACTATATCAGGGTATCAACACTCCACCAGCCATTGCTTCAGGTGAGTGATGTCCATCATATCATCACTTTATCAGGGTATCAACACTCCACCAGCCATTGCTTCAGGTGAGTGATGTCAATCATATCATCACTTTATCAGGGTATCAACACTCCACCAGCCATTGCTTCAGGTGAGTGATGTCCATCATATCATCACTTTATCAGGGTATCAACACTCCACCAGCCATTGCTTCAGGTGAGTGATGTCCATCATATCATCACTTTATCAGGGTATCAACACTCCACCAGCCATTGCTTCAGGTGAGTGATGTCCATCATATCATCACTTTATCAGGGTATCAACACTCCACCAGCCATTGCTTCAGGTGAGTGATGTCCATCATATCATCACTTTATCAGGGTATCAACGCTCCACCAGCCATTGCTTCAGGTGAGTGATGTCCATCATATCATCACTTTATTAGGTATCAACACTCCACCAGCCATTGCTTCAGGTGAGTGATGTCCATCATATCATCACTTTATCAGGGTATCAACACTCCACCAGCCATTGCTTCAGGTGAGTGATGTCCATCATATCATCACTTTATCAGGGTACCAACACTCCACCAGCCATTGCTTCAGGTGAGTGATGTCCATCATATCATCACTTTATCAGGGTATCAACACTTTACCAGCCATTGCTTCAGGTGAGTGATGTCCATCATATCATCACTTTATCAGGGTATCAACACTCCACCAGCCATTGCTTCAGGTGAGTGATGTCCATCACATCATCACTTTATCAGGGTATCAACACTCCACCAGCCATTGCTTCAGGTGAGTGATGTCCATCATATCATCACTTTATCAGGGTATCAACACTCCACCAGCCATTGCTTCAGGTGAGTGATGTCCATCATATCATCACTTTATCAGGGTATCAACACTCCACCAGCCATTGCTTCAGGTGAGTGATGTCCATCATATCATCACTTTATCAGGGTATCAACACTCCACCAGCCATTGCTTCAGGTGAGTGATGTCCATCATATCATCACTTTATCAGGGTATCAACACTCCACCAGCCATTGCTTCAGGTGAGTGATGTCCATCATATCATCACTTTATCAGGGTATCAACACTCCACCAGCCATTGCTTCAGGTGAGTGATGTCCATCATATCATCACTTTATCAGGGTATCAACACTCCACCAGCCATTGCTTCAGGTGAGTGATGTCCATCATATCATCACTTTATCAGGGTATCAACGCTCCACCAGCCATTGCTTCAGGTGAGTGATGTCCATCATATCATCACTTTATTAGGTACCAACACTCCACCAGCCATTGCTTCAGGTGAGTGATGTCCATCATATCATCACTTTATCAGGGTATCAACGCTCCACCAGCCATTGCTTCAGGTGAGTGATGTCCATCATATCATCACTTTATTAGGTACCAACACTCCACCAGCCATTGCTTCAGGTGAGTGATGTCCATCATATCATCACTTTATCAGGGTATCAACACTCCACCAGCCATTGCTTCAGGTGAGTGATGTCCATCATATCATCACTTTATCAGGGTACCAACACTCCACCAGCCATTGCTTCAGGTGAGTGATGTCCATCATATCATCACTTTATCAGGGTATCAACACTTTACCAGCCATTGCTTCAGGTGAGTGATGTCCATCATATCATCACTTTATCAGGGTATCAACACTCCACCAGCCATTGCTTCAGGTGAGTGATGTCCATCACATCATCACTTTATCAGGGTATCAACACTCCACCAGCCATTGCTTCAGGTGAGTGATGTCCATCATATCATCACTTTATCAGGGTATCAACACTCCACCAGCCATTGCTTCAGGTGAGTGATGTCCATCATATCATCACTTTATCAGGGTACCAACACTCCACCAGCCATTGCTTCAGGTGAGTGATGTCCATCACATCATCACTTTATCAGGGTATCAACACTCCACCAGCTATTGCTTCAGGTGAGTGATGTCCATCATATCATCACTTTATCAGGGTATCAACACTCCACCAGCTATTGCTTCAGGTGAGTGATGTCCATCATATCATCACTTTATCGGGGTATCAACACTCCACCAGCCATTGCTTCAGGTGAGTGATGTCCATCATATCATCACTTTATCAGGGTATCAACACTCCACCAGCCATTGCTTCAGGTGAGTGATGTCCATCATGTCATCACTTTATTAGGATATAAACACTCCACCAGCCATTGCTTCAGGTGAGTGATGTCCATCATATCATCACTTTATCAGGGTATCAACACTCCACCAGCCATTGCTTCAGGTGAGTGATGTCAATCATATCATCACTTTATTAGGATATAAACACTCCACCAGCCATTGCTTCAGGTGAGTGATGTCCATCATATCATCACTTTATTAGGATATAAACACTCCACCAGCCATTGCTTCAGGTGAGTGATGTCCATCATATCATCACTTTATTAGGATATAAACACTCCACCAGCCATTGCTTCAGGTGAGTGATGTCCATCATATCATCACTTTATTAGGATATAAACACTCCACCAGCCATTGCTTCAGGTGAGTGATGTCCATCATATCATCACTTTATCAGGGTATCAACACTCCACCAGCCATTGCTTCAGGTGAGTGATGTCCATCATATCATCACTTTAGTCATTGCTTTCATTGCAATGATTTCTCGACCTTGCATATGTGATATTCTACCCAGTTTCTCCATGGTGAGTATCATGTGTCCAAGGTAGATAAATCATTGGATCAACTTCACTTGAAGTCAACTATTGTTTAATATCATCACTTTAGGGACCTGTTATATAATTACTTTAGTCATGGATTAATGTGGGTAATTTGTAAAAAAAAAAACTGAGTTTAAAAGACATTGGGCCCATGAGCAGAAGGAATTTGTTCTCTTGTATTTTCTGAAGAAGAGTGGTTTATTCAACTTATAAACCTTCTAAGATGAGTTTTATACATTGATATGTATCATTACAAAGGTCATAAATCAGGATTTTAAATGAGTTTCAATGCAAAACAATAGACAGGGTATCAATCTTGGGAAGGCTTTTAAATAACACATTTGATTAATTTTTCTGTTAAATTTGAAATTCATCGGAATGTTTTTACTACAAACAGAATAGCTGGCATCTCTTACTAATTTCTTTTAATTTGTGCACTTTCACTATAACAATGATGATCTATGGCCACAGTGATGCTTTGAAATGCAGGTCACACAGGAAAACATTGCTTTATGTTCCGTTAACCATTATCTAGGAGCAAAGTACACTTTGCCAATATAATAGCTAACCAGTGCTCTATCTTTTACACAAGATTACGCTCTTGAGAATTACCTGATCATCACTTCTCGTCCCACGCTAAGCAGACACCACAAGTTCACTCCAAACTTCAGAGCATTTCTCCTAGATAAAGACGTCCATTTGTTTCTCATGACAATTAATCACGCAAAGAGGGAAACAGATTCATCAAGACTAAAATAGACTATCGATTTAGAAACCTCTTTCCTGAATTATGTCAGTGTTTCGTCTAAAACATTTAAGATAATTGGCCGAGAGCAGATTGGCAGAGACAGACAACTCTGATATAGAGACCAGTGTCAGCCTCTCTCGTAGTAATTAATACAAGCTCTCAATCACACATGATCTTCTCACCTTCCCTGTAAGGAGCTGCACCATCCAGACAAATCAATTTTATTTTAAGGGATATTCTGTTTCCGTTTTATTTACTTAGTTATATGTGAGTCATAATGGAATTTCTCTTTGAGGAAAAACTTCCAGACAAGATTGATTTTGGTGCTATAGATGTCTTTTGGCTTTGTTTACTTTGAATACTGTCATGAAAATCGACGATAATTATTATAATGTAGACTGTATCATTTATAGTCTTGTTTGCTGGAATTGGGTCATTAAGTAAAATCTTTGAAGGGCATATTTAGAACTGGAATAAGATTTTCTGGATAACAACTGTCTGAGACTGGATAGTGCAATGGTTAGCGTGTTCTACTTAAGATAAAAGAGTCTGAGATTCGAATCCTGCAAGGGGCTTTGCAACTTAATTTGTCTGTTGTTGAGAATTGTTCTACATGCAGTAAGGTTTGGGTGCAATTCTACATTGAATTTGAACGCAGTACAAACCGTTGTTCGCTAGTTGGACACAACTCCTTCCAGTGATATGTTTTGTATGTTTCGTATGTTCATTTGCATAATTTAGGGAATTGGCTTAGTTTTTCAATTTTGATTTTCTTGTGTCACTATAGAGCATTAGAGTCATTAGAGCTCAATGACAATGTGCAATTACACATTAATAATAAGATTCACCAATAATCATTCATCTTGCGTTTCTTTAAGACACAACAATAATCATTCATCTTAAGGTTGAACCGTTTTATAGATACAACCATAAATGATAATCTTTGAAGGTCCAACTGTTTCTGATACAACATTAAGCAATAATCTTTGATTATAAGTGTGAATCGGTTCTTTAAAGGGGCTGTAGCACGTTTTGCAAAATTTATTTTTTCAAATTTCCAATTTATAATGGTAGCTTGTGTCATTTATATTTACTTTAGAGGGTAAAAGATCTTATTACACAAACCAATTATCCATAGTGGTAATAACAATGTTGGGCACAAAGCAAATATTGCATGGCGGCCATTTTATTGTGAACACATTTTATTATTTCGTATGACAAAAACAATTCCCATGGCTTTACTGAACCATGTACACTAATTTTTAACTTTATTTTCCGAAGAGAGAAGGGTGTTTTACTATTGCTGAAATTATTTTTCAAATACATTTCAGCGCCTTATTTAGGCGAAAAAACGTGCTAATGCCCCTTTAAGATACAACAATAATCATTCATCTTTGATTAAAGTTGAACCGTTTCTTTAAGATACAAAAATAATCAAATTTTTTATTAAGATTAAACCATTTTGTTAATATACAACAATAATCAATAATGTTTGATGAGACTTCAGCCATTTCTTTAAGATAAGACAAGATAAATAAAGATTGGGACATCACTTACTGTCAATAAAGATTGGAATCTTTGTTTAAGATGTATCTTCTTCCTTTCTTCTCTAATAGTCTAACTAGATATTACCTTTGCTTGGATGGTTTTAACTAGCATTAATTTCCTGACGGTCTGATGTGCTTCCGACGCTGATTTGATTGACGAGGATTACGCAGCTGATTTCATGTTTATAGACAGAAATTAACAACCTTTTGGAACCCAACATTCATCATCTGTCATCTGGCAATCAATTTCTTGAATTTATATATCTAAGTTATGAAAAGTTCCAAAGCCATTTTGATTCAGTAATTTTGTGATCCAAAGCCTGTTATGAATGAGAATAAATAAATAAATTGACAGATACCATGTATGATTTGGAATGATAAACAAGTGAAGTTTCATGAAATCTCTTATATCTCTACGGTGTCAAGATCATTTGTGGGTTTTGTTTTTATGATGCTAAATTGTATAATCATTTAGGTATCAAATTGAAGTTAAAGGAAATAAATTGAAGAGGTTGAAATCACAAATATATCTATTAAGATTCATAAAGTATGTCATTTTATGAGTAGGTTATTATAAGCGTTTTATATATCCCACCAGGGGGCGGGATATCGCAGTGGTTAGCGCGTTCGGCTTTGGATCAAGAGGTCCGGGGTTTGAATCCCGCCGTGGGCCGGCAACTTTGTCTGCAGTAGAGAACTGTTCTACACACAGTAAGGTTTGGGTGCAATGTTACACTGAATTTCAGCGCAGTACCACCCATAGTTCCAGCCGCTGCTCGCAGGTTTCACCGCAGTGCATAGCCACATGGCGTTGCGGGCTTTCTCCCTGCCATAATACTAGCAGCCGTGATATAAGTGAAATACTCTTGAAAGCGGCGTTAAACCCTAACTCATCTCACCCACCACATTGCAATATACCATGGGATAAAGTTGTCGCATTGTCTGTCCGTCCATAGTTTTGTTTTAGGAGCAAAACACTTTGCATGTGTATTACCCACTAACAGAGTGGTGCCTTTTGATACTTTCAGATTTCTGAAAGTTTTATTTGTTTTTGTTTGCATAGAAACTCATTGGTTTTGGACGTAGTTCAGGGATAGGTTCATTTCCGGAGCAGAATTTAAAAGCCTTTTATCATATCTTCCTGAAACTTGCATGAAGTGAAGTGTAGTGGTGCCTATTTTTAGATTTCTGAAAAATACTTCTTTTTTTATCTATGGAACATGTTGGATTTGCACTTTGTTCAGGGATAGGTTCATTTACGGAGCCTCTCTCCAAAACTCTTCATATCTTGCTGAAAGTCATGTGTACATGTAACCCACAAACTGAAGTGGTACTTTAAGATTATATCTTTAAAAATGTGTTTTACAAATTATGTGGGATTAATATTTGGTGAGACATGTCATCTTCTGATGTCTCTTATCTTACTCCTTAATTATAATGCTTGAAAAAAGATTACAACTTAACACAAGCTCTTTACTGTTTAAAAGATAGGGAAAAGCACCCCACCAGACACATGTATAATGCATTTGTCAAAATCATTGTAATTATTCTCAAGCAATGCTTGTAGTTGTTTTTTTAACTCACTTTGGGCGGGGACCCTTTGCTCCACTACTCCCCATATCTCCCTCTTGATATGTAAAAGAACAAGAAATATCAGAGAATTAAAGGGGCAGTAGCACGTTTTTTCGCTCAAATAAGTCGATGAAATGTATTTGAAAAATAATGTCACCAATAGTAAAACACAATTCTCTCTCCGGAAAATCGTAATGTAATGCGAAATGATTAAATTGTGTTCACAATAAAATGGCCGCTATGCAAATTTTGCCTTTATACGCAACACCGTTATTATCACTACGGATAACTGGTTTGTGTAATAACATGTTTTACCCTCTAAAGTTAATATAAATGACATAAACTATCATTATAAATGGGAAATTTGAAAAAATAAAATTTGAAAAAAACGTGCTACAGCCCCTTTAATGTGAATAAAATAACATATTGCTGATGCTCGAGTTACTTAGAATAGAAACTTGCTAACCAGACAGGAACCTTGTCCTCAATATCTAATGACATCCCATATGAATACCCACAATGAAAAGGTGAGTGAAGTGACATAAAATCTCCCCTTTCTCCCTGTTGCAGGAACTGTCTGTGTGTGACGTTTGTGAGTGTGCTGACTACGACTATGGGAGGTTGCTGTATGTTCTCTCTACTAGGAATCTACTGTCTTTCATCCAACAAGCATATCTCCAACCTCACTCTCACCAGTAAGTATATCTCCTTAATTAAGGGTTCTATCTGGGTATTTTTTATGGAAACGAAATTCTAGAGAATATTCCCGTTTACATACACTCAACCTCAAAAGAAACGTCACCACTTATTCAACAGTGTAAAAAATGAAATTATGTTGTCGGAGAAAGTCGAGTTTCAATGATTTTTATTTGACATCATTGGCAAAGAGGTACCCGCAATTGCATACATCAGAGTATAATACTTTTATTTTTATGCCTCTTCAAATACACATGGGGTTTTGAAATCACTGTTTCAAAATGGTTTTTAGCCAGAATGTAAAGCATTTAACTTAAAAAATCATAAAATGAAGAAATTCAACTAATAAAAGATGTAAATAACCGCCTAAGACTTAACTTTGTTGACACGTCATAAAACAAGCCAAAAATGCCCTTTTTGACTCTCCTATCTGGTCCAGTTGAGGAGATTCAAAACGTGTGTTTCTAAGAAATATATATGAATAGACAATATTTTGAAATTTCAAATTTAGTTAGATTGGGTTCTGAAGATATAGTGTATCTATGTTTCAGTCGTGTTTATCACTCAAAGCCATTCAGTGAAGGGGGGAAGTTTATTTAATGTAATTTGGACACTGCACCCCACCTCCCCTCTTCATTGCTAAATAAATTGCTGCAAGTTAAAATGATAACTGTTTGTTACAAATTATATACAGAATAAATGTTAGACATAATTTGAGAGAAATTATAACGTCCAACAAATGTTCCATTGCAAATGTAGATTGATTTTATGATTTTGAAATGATCTGTCCTATTGCAGATGTAGACTTCGGGTTCATGATATTCCCGGCAGTGAGTCCCTCATTCCCGGCGGGGGCGGTCTGGCTGGTCATCTTCTACATCACTCTCTTCATCGCCGGCATCTCCACCTCCGCAGTACTGCTTCACCTCGTACATGCCGAGGTCGTCTGGAAACTCAAACTCGACACCCACGTCAAGCGCATCTCATCTCTTGTCATCGTCGTCATCATCCTTCTAGGTCTTAGTCTTACAACTATCACACAGGTACCTTATCATCCTTCTAGGTCTTAGTCTTACAACTATCACACAGGTACGTCATCATCCTTCTAGGTCTTAGTCTTACAACTGTCACACAGGTACGTCATCATCCTTCTAGGTCTTAGTCTTACAACTATCACACAGGTACGTCATCATCCTTCTAGGTCTTAGTCTTACAACTATCAAACAGGTACCTTATCATCCTTCTAGGTCTTAGTCTTACAACTGTCACACAGGTACCTTATCATCCTTCTAGATCTTAGTCTTACAACTGTCACACAGGTACCTTATCATCCTTCTAGGTCTTAGTCTTACAACTATCACACAGGTACCTTATCATCCTTCTAGGTCTTAGTCTTACAACTATCACACAGGTACCTTATCATCCTTCTAGGTCTTAGTCTTACAACTATCACACAGGTACCTTATCATCCTTCTAGGTCTTAGTCTTACAACTATCACACAGGTACCTTATCATCCTTCTAGGTCTTAGTCTTACAACTGTCACACAGGTACCTTATCATCCTTCTAGATCTTAGTCTTACAACTATCAAACAGGTACCTTATCATCCTTCTAGGTCTTAGTCTTACAACTATCACACAGGTACGTCATCATCCTTCTAGGTCTTAGTCTTAAAACTGTCATACAGGTACCTTATCATCCTTCTAGGTCTTAGTCTTACAACTATCACACAGGTACGTCATCATCCTTCTAGGTCTTAGTCTTACAACTGTCACACAGGTGCGTCATCATCCTTCTAGGTCTTAGTCTTACAACTGTCACACAGGTGCGTCATCATCCTTCTAGGTCTTAGTCTTACAACTGTCACACAGGTACGTCATCATCCTTCTAGATCTTAGTCTTACAACTATCACACAGGTACGTCATCATCCTTCTAGATCTTAGTCTTACAACTATCAAACAGGTACCTTATCATCCTTCTAGGTCTTAGTCTTACAACTATCACACAGGTACGTCATCATCCTTCTAGATCTTAGTCTTACAACTATCACACAGGTACGTCATCTTCCTTCTAGATCTTAGTCTTACAACTATCAAACAGGTACCTTATCATCCTTCTAGGTCTAAGTCTTACAACTATCACACAGGTACGTCATCATCCTTCTAGATCTTAGTCTTACAACTATCAAACAGGTACCTTATCATCCTTCTAGGTCTTAGTCTTACAACTATCACACAGGTACGTCATCATCCTTCTAGGTCTTAGTCTTACAACTGTCACACAGGTACCTTATCATCCTTCTAGGTCTTAGTCTTACAACTATCACACAGGTACGTCATCATCCTTCTAGATCTTAGTCTTACAACTATCACACAGGTACGTCATCATCCTTCTAGGTCTTAGTCTTACAACTATCAAACAGGTACCTTATCATCCTTCTAGGTCTTAGTCTTACAACTATCACACAGGTACGTCATCATCCTTCTAGGTCTTAGTCTTACAACTATCACACAGGTACGTCATCATCCTTCTAGGTCTTAGTCTTACAACTATCAAACAGGTACGTCATCATCCTTCTAGGTCTTAGTCTTACAACTATCAAACAGGTACGTCATCATCCTTCTAGGTCTTAGTCTTACAACAATCACACAGGTACGTCATCATCCTTCTAGGTCTTAGTCTTACAACTATCAAACAGGTACGTCATCATCCTTCTAGGTCTTAGTCTTACAACAATCACACAGGTACCTTATCATCCTTCTAGGTCTTAGTCTTACAACTATCACACAGGTACGTCATCATCCTTCTAGATCTTAGTCTTACAACTATCACACAGGTACGTCATCATCCTTCTAGGTCTTAGTCTTACAACAATCACACAGGTACGTCATCATCCTTCTAGATCTTAGTCTTACAACTATCACACAGGTACGTCATCATCCTTCTAGGTCTTAGTCTTACAACTGTCACACAGGTACGTCATCATCCTTCTAGGTCTTAGTCTTACAACTATCAAACAGGTACGTCATCATCCTTCTAGGTCTTAGTCTTACAACTGTCACACAGGTACGTCATCATCTTTCTAGGTCTTAGTCTTACAACTATCACACAGGTACCTTATCATCCTTCTAGTTATCATTCTTTAATTAGATTCAATATCTAAACAGCATGTATTTCTAATGCATTCAGTCTTGGGAGCTTCGCCAATTTACACCTATCAGAGGGGTACTGAATGTAAAATTAGCTTAACTATCAATTGTTGGATCTTGATTTTTGTCAAGGCTCTGTGGTCGTGTGGTAAGCTATTGGTACAGTCAATGCTGGTGATAGTTGCCTTACTCTGAAGGTGTGGGTTTGAATCCCGCAAGGGACTTGGCCCGAAAAAGAACAAGAATTTTTACTATTGAAGATAGTGTTATCCCAAATATAACCATGTACATATCATTCTTTCAACTCTTAGATTATTGTCACTCAGCTACGTCATCATCAAGCAATACATTCTAGACTTAATTTAATTTGAACAGTTTCTAAGGATAAAGGTTACTCCGTAATCTAATGAGTTATCTCCCCTTTTTCAGGCAGGTCTATACGTTGTTCAGCTGCTTGACAAGTACGTATACAAGCTGGCCATCCCGAGTATATGTCTGTGTGAGACGGTGGTCATCATGTGGCTATACGGGGTCCGAAGGTTCGCCAGTCGCATCACCGACATGACCGGCAGCACCGAGAGCCCCTGTATGCGGTGGATGTGGAAACTTGGCACTCCCGTCTTTCTGCTGGTGCGTATAATTGGTTATAGATACACATTATATACTGTATTCGACATATTAAAGATGCATCGATTGTGTTTCAAAATATTTCTTGTGGCATTAATGCATGCCAACATACCCTATGCACTGATTTCAGTTAGAAATATTCAGGTAAAATTCACTCAACTTGCATATTCATCTTCAAGCGTCAAACATATCATTACAAGTTTCCAATGAAAATCGAGCAACATCATTATGCATTTCAGAAACTGCAACTACACATTTTACATGCACAGTAGTTATTTGACCTGGTAAACATTATCAACCCAAATTTGTCTTTTGTCTGTTGTAAATAAAAAAAAACATTTCGAAATTACGTTTGAACGATTGACGCACGTCAATCACGGTGCATTGTCCGGTTTTCGATCAGTAGAAAAATTTACCTTATCATTCAGTCCAATAAGTAAACCGCATATAGGAAGAGGGCGCTAATTACGTCGAATACTGTACTGAGATAGTTCTCACCGCTTATGGCTGGAAAATTGCTCACTAACTAAGAGGTTGTTATGTTTTTAACCTCTAGTACTTTGACCTAACATACTTGTATTACCTTTCTTCCAGACGGCGCTGGGGCTGACGATGCTGTCGGAGGACCCGGTGCGGACCCCGATGGGTCTGGAGAATCCCTCCCCCATGGTTCTGGGTCTGGGCTGGACTATAACACTCACACCCGTCATCGTCATCGCAACCATTGGTCTCATCTACTTCATCAGCTTCTCAGGGTCTTTCAGAATTGTGAGTTGTCTCCCTTGTTTTTGTTGTCTCCATTGTTATTAAGATTTTCACATTTTGTCTTGTTTTTGCATGATTATTTGCAGCAAAAATGATAAATCAAGGAATTTAATCAAAGACAGATATTCTAATTAAGCTTAAGAACTTATATTATGGAAAGGTTATACTGTCCAACCTTTAAACCTTTTTCCTTTTTCACTTCTTCTAAAGAACCAGTGGACATGAATGAAAGAACTGAAACTTATGTTCAGGTACCCTAGCACATTTGCCTCCCCTGTTTTTGGTTGAGTTGGCGTTGGCGTTGGCGTTGGCGTTGGCGTTGGCGTTGGCGTTCTTATATTGTTTCTGGAGCAGAGCTATAAAACTACTTGACAAATCTTCACCAAATTTGGTATACTGCCTCCTCTATATCATGCAGATGTGCCCTTTGGGGATTTTAAATTTTAAAATTTTTATTTTTTCTGTTTCCATGGAAAACAATTTGGACTTATATGGGGAAGGGAGATCGAGACATCTGTTTTTACCTGTAAAAACACTGTCTAGTTGGATAATGAGGATGAGATATGTGACCATAGCACAAACCTCTAATATACACCAACAGGGCCCACACCTTGAAAACCTTTTTGATTTAAAAGCTAAAAACCTAGACATCGGATATATTTTTTGGAAAATAACATTCATGACGACATCCATTATATGAATATTAATGGAAAGATTTCTCTGTAATTATTTCATTTAGTTTAATGACTTTATGATTTACGCTGTCAACTAAAATTGTTTTCCTGAAATTTTAGTGTTATTCTAGGAATTATTAGACAGAATATAAATGTTTATGAGGACTCGAATACCGAATTGTAATCTTGAAACCTAAAAGTTACTGACAGCTATTAATACAGATTTTATTATATTAATTTCTGAAATATATCAAATTACATGAATTGATACATCATATTGCAGCAATTTATATTTCGCTTGTATATTTCTACTTAAGAAGTATACATTACAGTATACATGTGTATACCATCAATGGCAGATATCAGTTTTGGGTGATCAAATATAATTGTCTGATTCATTTTCGTTTTGAAAAGGAAAATGTCTTTTCATATTTGCTACATATTTATAGCAATATGAAGTGACATATATTATTCAAATTTGAAGATGATATTTCATTGATATAAAGAGATACTTGAGAATTATAATAGGCCTATAAGGATGTCCGCTCCTTCCGGTAGAACTTCAAAAATGAAATATGATTAAGTAAAGATTTTTTCTCATCTTTATTTACTTCATGATATTCTACATCATCTACATACTTTTAAAAAACATATGAAATAAAAAAATGTGACTTTAGAACCTCTTAAAAGTGCTTAAACGGCATAAATGGCCTAAATTTGACTAAAAAAGGGCATTTTCAGGTACATTTTGTGTCAAAGCTTAAAAAAAAACACACTACCATATATATTTTTTCATCGATTTTGGTAGGGTAAAATGAACTTTGTAACATATCAAAAAAGGAAAAAAAGTTTAATACTAGAAATGTAGTATTTAAAGTTTTTATCATTTTTTTGTCATTTTCCCATAGACTAGCTCCCATGTTAAAATTGTACTTCACACCACTATCTTACAGGCGTCATATCTCGAAAAAACCAACACTACCCCCTATTTTTTAGTGCTGATTTTCCAATCATATACTTTGATCTTTAAAAAATATAAGTTAGAAAAAAAGTTTAATATTATAAATTTGAGGAGCGGACATATATCCTTAAATAAGCAAATATACACTTTTGCACTTTCAAGTGTAATAATTTCTTTATTACTCATTCTAGTCCATACGAATTGCATACAGATTGCAAGCTAATTGACATCATGAACAAATGTTTTATGACATCACAGATTGTGCTGAAACAATGGCTTCTAGGCAAATATGATATGTGCACATGTGCTCGTATCAAAAAAATTAACTTGGGTATTTTCAACTATATAGGTATTAAAATAAATTAATTAAAACCTGATGAGCTACAAAGTCAAAGGCTCTATTTTTTGTGGATACTCAAGAGATAATAATTTTCCAAAATATATCATTGCAAATAAGAAACTGCCTGGTAAACATTAATTAAGATACTTCCTTTAATTTCAGATTAAATTGTCAAAATACTATTCCTTGCCTGGCGATACACTATCGGCGAAAAGAAACGTCTACTTGATTTTCCTTAAAATGAAAGATGAAATAATTTCTGAAATATAATTAATGGATGTCTCTACTTTATGCTGAAGCAATAATTAATATGAAACTCAATTGAAGTCGTGATAGAACTGTGATTCGAGCCAATAACATTCATGAAAACCACACCCAATGCAACCACAATTTCCAGTTGATTTTCACTTGCACATTGTAACTATAATCGTACATCTGTAGCATCATCAACCCTTTAATGCGAATGCCTTCCTGTATTGTTGCTCGTGGTTGTATAAAAATCTGTTTCAAATTTCTGTTGTCTCATTCTACAATTTCCATTCTTTGACATTCTTCTGAAATTTAGATATATTATGCAGAAATGGTGCAACTTCATAATGCTATAATATTGCTGAACTGTTCATTATGGTTTTTCATAATCAGATAAAATATCTGGTGGGTGTTTCTTCTGGCCAACAGTGTACTTTTCAAGTTTATTTCAAACACTGACGTTATATTTGATAAAGGACTCACCTTAAAGCTTTTTAAATGCATCAGGAGCACGAAGAGATGTCAAGCAAACTTTGTGCAATCGTGATGCCTCGCCCACAGAATAACTGTCTACTGTCACTGGCATTCTTAATGCACCACAATTAGGTTTTCTCAAATTAAATTTGAGAATTTACATAGTTCAGCTGGATACTAAAAATTTATTTAAAATTTAGCCGGCAAATGGTTAAGTGACTTTAGAGGCCAGACATAGGAACAGATCGCTCACCTCTTTGATCCACTCAATGGACAGTAAATATATGAACTGAGTATAACACTTTAATCCAGTTGATGAACGGTATATAAATGAACTGAGTATAACACTTTAATCCAGTCGATGAACGGTATATAAATGAACTGAGTATAACACTTTAATCCAGTCAATGAACGGCATATAAATGAACTGAGTATAACACTTTAATCCAGTCGATGAACGGATTATAAATGAACTGAGTATAACACTTTAATCCAGTCGATGGACGGTATATAAATGAACTGAGTATAACACTTTAATCAAGTCGATGGACGGTATATAAATGAACTGAGTATAACACTTTAATCCAGTCGATGAACGAATTATAAATGAACTGAGTATAACACTTTAATCCAGTCGATGAACGGATTTTAAATGAACTGAGTATATCACTTTAATCCAGTCGATGAACGGTATATAAATGAACTGAGTATAACACTTTAATCCAGTCGATGAACGGATTATAAATGAACTGAGTATAACACTTTAATCCAGTCGATGAACGGTATATAAATGAACTGAGTATAACACTTTAATCCAGTCGATGAACGGATTATAAATGAACTGAGTATAACACTTTAATCCAGTCGATGAACGGTATATAAATGAACTGAGTATATCACTTTAATCCAGTCGATGAACGAATTATAAATGAACTGAGTATAACACTTTAATCCAGTCGATGAACGGATTTTAAATGAACTGAGTATATCACTTTAATCCAGTCGATGAACGGTATATAAATGAACTGAGTATAACACTTTAATCCAGTCGATGAACGGATTATAAATGAACTGAGTATAACACTTTAATCCAGTCGATGAACGGTATATAAATGAACTGAGTATAACACTTTAATCCAGTCGATGAACGGTATATAAATGAACTGAGTATAACACTTTAATCCAGTCGATGAACGGTATATAAATGAACTGAGTATAACACTTTAATCTAGTCGATGAACGGTATATAAATGAACTGAGTATATCACTTTAATCCAGTCGATGAACGGTATATAAATGAACTGAGTATAACACTTTAATCCAGTCGATGAACAGATTTTAAATGAACTGAGTATATCACTTTAATCCAGTCGATGAACGGTATATAAATGAACTGAGCATAACACTTTAATCCAGTCGATGAACGGATTATAAATGAACTGAGTATAACACTTTAATCCAGTCGATGAACGGTATATAAATGAACTGAGTATAACACTTTAATCCAGTCGATGAAAGGTATATAAATGAACTGAGTATAACACTTTAATCCAGTCGATGAACGGATTATAAATGAACTGAGTATAACACTTTAATCCAGTCGATGAACGGTATATAAATGAACTGAGTATATCACTTTAATCCAGTCGATGAACGGTATATAAATGAACTGAGTATAACACTTTAATCCAGTCGATGAACGGATTATAAATGAAATGAGTATAACACTTTAATCCAGTCGATGAACGGTATTTAAAGGAACTGAGTATAACACTTTAATCCAGTCGATGAACGGATTATAAATGAACTGAGTATAACACTTTAATCCAGTCGATGGACATTATATAAATGAACTGAGTATAACACTTTAATCCAGTCGATGGACGGTATATAAACGTACTGAGTATAACACTTTAATCCAGTCGATGGACGGTATATAAATGAACTGAGTATATCACTTTAATCCAGTTGATGAACGGTATATAAATGAACTGATCATATACGCTTTTCTAATCTAGTAGATGGATTGTAATTGAATGAACGGATTATGTACACTTTAATCCATGCAGTCAATGAACGGTAAATACATGAACTGATTATATACATTTGTTTAATTTAGTCGATGGACAGCAAATATTTGAACTGATCATACGCTTCTTTAATCCAGCTGAAGGACGATAAATATATGAACTGATCATACACTTTTTTAATCCAGCTGGAGGACGATAAATATATGAACTGATCATACACTTCTTTAATCCAGCTGGAGGACGATAAATATATGAACTGATCATACACTTCTTTAATCCAGCTGGAGGACGATAAATATATGAACTGATCATACACTTCTTTAATCCAGCTGGAGGACGATAAATATATGAACTGATCATACACTTCTTTAATCCAGCTGGAGGACGATAAATATATGAACTGATCATACACTTCTTTAATCCAGCTGGAGGACGATAAATATATGAACTGATCATACACTTCTTTAATCCAGCTGGAGGACGATAAATATATGAACTGATCATACACTTCTTTAATCCAGCTGGAGGACGATAAATATATGAACTGATCATACACTTCTTTAATCCAGTAATGAGTTGATGGGCGTAAGTATTTGAACTGACTACGGTAGATAGATAGATTGTCTTTATTTCCTCCATGAATGAAGATTACAGATCATACAGTGACATTAACATTATACATCGGAACAAAGTCAATCAAATGACAGCATTTATACAATGAAGTGGGGTTGTAGCAGGTAATACAATGTTCTGAAATAACTTGCTACAAGTAACATACACTTTCTCCATGTTTCAAATGGTATATCTGAGAAGCAGGTGGGTCTACCTCCAAGTATAAATGACATTATAATATCGTCATCATTAGACCACCAGTCGACAAACGCATTCACATCGATAGCGTCACATAATCGATCAAACAGTTCATTTCTGTCGGACATCGTCATAGGACAGAACATAAGGATGTGTTTAACAATGTCGTTTGCTACTCTTCCATACTCACATCCACCAGATTTGATTTTACATACACCGAGTTTCACAACAAGTGCGAGATCTTGCCAACAGATGGTTAAGTGAACATAGTAACATAGGAATATATATGATATATATGTATTTTATAGGCTTCTTTAAAGTCAACATAAGTATCCAGAAAACCATTACGAACGGATCATCTTAAATACCAACCAGCAGAATGTTAAGTACCTTTTTCCAGACATATGAACAAATTATAGCTCGACTGATTTTGCCCTACCTATAAATGGGTATAGCGATCACGGAATAATTATTCAGAAATTGTCGCACAAGACAATTAACAACATGATAGTTGGACCATCGTTAGACCAGCCTTGTCTAGAATTGATGACAATTGCAAATTGACTGGGGAACAAGTCAACTGTGGTAGTCGACCATGTCTCCGCGGTTTTAGTTAGACATTTGACGGACTTGCTATAGTTAACCAGTGGCAGATCAAGAGGGGAGTTCAGGGGCTTTGCCCCCACCCCCCTTTTTAAAAAGTTTGACATCCCCCCATTCCCCTTTTTTAAAATTTTAGATTTGATGGATCCCTAAGGTGACCCCCTTTTCAATAAGTGACCCCCCTTCAACATCCCTGGATTCGCTACTGGTTAACAACTGTTAGCAATCGCTAGCATTTCAAAGGAGGCGAACTCAGGCCTTCTTTTAAAGATGTAGACCTGTCACATTGGAATTCTACTATTTTCCATCAAACTGATGTCGGTGTGTCACCTCCACGACAAGAGGACAAGGCTTAGCTAAGTTTACAAGTAGAGACGGACCTTTGGGCTGCAGAGTGACAGCTTCTGCTTGGAAATGGGCTAAGCTGAATATGAAACCACTTTGGATACTTTTATTAGGGGATGGTGTGTTGGTCTGTAACCTCTGTTACAATTTTTTGTGGAGGTAAGCGATTTTTACTAAAATGTGGTTGAATTTTTTTTTGTATTCTGATGAATGGTCATAATTGCAGTAAGTTCTTTTATTTGTTAGTTTTGATTTACAATTATAATGATTTTTAGTAGCTTGTAAGTTTTTGCATTTTAGTGTAAGTTTTGAAAACAATTTATTGATATACTAGGAGATTGAAATAAATGTTGCTTAGATGAAATTGAAATTACCATTTTGTTTATAGAAAAATAAATTTAATTAATTAACTTTGTCATCAAAGGAGATTTTCTATATGTAACCTTTTACCTTGCTGTTAAGCAAGAAAAAATCTTATTCAAAGCAGTAAATAAGTTGATATATCTATATAATTCAATGTTTATTTTCATCTGAAATTTTCAAATCTTTCAAAAAGTTAAAATGACTTTTATAGCTGTTATATCTTATCAACTTTTAAAAGTTCTTAGCGTTATTACTGTTCGTGATCTTAGTCTTGATAAAAGATATACATTTACACATTTTTAGCACTTGCTTAAGTAAATATTTAATTTTAAGTTGATACTTCATATAATGTCCTTCATTCTTTTAAAGTCTTTATTACTTTAAACGATTGGTAAAAGTATAATGTATGTAATCGCTGAATAATGTTGGAGACACAAGTGTGAGAATATATATACAAGATTTGTCAGGTAAGATATATCACTTAACATCAAAGGGAGGGTGGAGTATATATATATATATACCTGTTAGGTTACTCTTACGTCTAGACAGGTTACTTGAGCAAAGGGTCATTATGATTAACAAAAATTGTGACTTTGATTTTCCATGTGTTTGTTCTAATCTTAAACAGCAAATTCTTTTGGGAGTATCTGCCATTTTGTTTTTGTGCTTACATGAAGTGAGAAAAAAGCTATGTGTTTAAGTTTACATAATATTTAATAATATTTAATAATAAAACATATTTTGATGGAATATCCACAAAGTAACAAATAATCTATCATTAGACTGAGGAACAATGTTCTTTGCAATAAAGAGGTTGTAAATCCATATATTTGTTTATTCTTCGAACAATGTTACGTTTAGCCATAGCAAGCTTTATACACTCGTAGCACTGTGCTGATGAAATCCATGGCTTTAGTTTGTCATTTTTTATATTTTTCAATGAATATGCATGCATTAGTCTTTATCATATTATCAACTATAAATTCGTCAAAGTGTTATTCTTTTATTTATATTTTTCAAATGAATTGATCGTGTATTAAAGGTGCATCCATTTTGTTTCATAAAATTTTATTTGGCTTAATACGATTCAACACACCATATGTACTGCTTACAATACAAACAAATTCACTCAGCTTGCATATTCATCCCCAATCGCCAAATATATCAAAATTACAAGTTTCCAATTAATATCGAGTAACATCATTATGCATGTGCAGAAAGCTAAAGTGCACGTCCTATTTACATGCACAGTAGTTATATGACCTATTGAACATTATCAACCCAAATTAGTTATTTTGTCTGGTTTAAATAAGATTCCAAAATTACATTTGACTCATTGGCGCGCACCACACGTGGGGCATTGTCCGGTTTTCGACCAGAAATCAATACTTTTACCTTCATATTGTCAATATATTAAGTCGAGTATCATCAAAATGGTAGTTTTCGGTAACAGTTGGTACTTCTCGATAAGAAAAGACCATTTATAACGTTTGGCATATTTGACCCCCAACAACACAATGGATGTACCTTTAATAAGATATGTAAATGGAGATGACCCCTTGAATTTTGTTTCCACAAAAAATACCCCAATAGAACCCTCTCTTTAATATTCCAGGATAGTATTTGTCTTTAACCAATGACCTTTTGATAACTGGCAACCCCAGAAAATGTAGGTAGAAAGATGTTAAGTTTGTTTACAAGTTGTCTACACACTAGAAGGAGTATCAGGAGAGATCAAATTCGAGAAGTATGTAACAAGGTTACACTGATTTGATTAAAGTTATTGTTGCACAAGACAAAAGAAGTAAATAATGAAAACTAAGAGAGATTCAATTTGAGAAGTATGTTTTTTATGTATAAATTTTATTATGATTAAACTATTTCAAATTAAACTTTCAAATTAAAAATTTGAGGACACTGGTACTGAATCTAATGATATACTGTATACAGCTTTTCAGGTAATTGAAGTGCATATTTGTACGTTATTGCATGAAATCAATGTCCCTTTCAGTGCGTTTTGTAACTCAAGTCTTAAGTAACTTACTGGTAGAGATTTATTACAAGTATCTTAACTTATAGGTATGGATTGACTTTTAATGCGGCCATGTGAAAATTAGATAAAAAAATTCAAGTGTTGGATCATATTGGGTGGATAGTGTTCTAAAAATGGATTCTATCTTTGTTTGCAAAACTCAGTTAGTTATTCGGCTATCAGTGACATTCAGCGACACAACTCG
Source organism: Gibbula magus (assembly GCA_936450465.1). NCBI lineage: Eukaryota > Metazoa > Mollusca > Gastropoda > Trochida > Trochidae > Gibbula > Gibbula magus. The sequence continues at coordinate 56,419,464 of OW388294.1, forward strand.
TCAGATGGGTCACCTGCTTCATGCTTAATGGTGCCAGCTAAGGCAAAAGACTTTATTCAAAATGTGCCACTGTTCACGAAGCAGTATAAGTTGGTACCTGGTTAAGGTCGTGGTTCTGTTAACCAAGCAGTATAAGTGGGTACCTGGTTAAGGTCATGCCTCTGTTCACCATGCAGGCAGTATAAGTGGGTACCTGGTGAAGGTCATGCCTCTGTTAACCAAGCAGTATAAGTGGGTACCTGGTGAAGGTTGTGCCTCTGTTCACCAAGCAGTATAAGTGGGTACCTGGTGAAGGTTGTGCCTCTGTTAACCAAGCAGTATAAGTAGGTACCTGGTGAAGGTTGTGCCTCTGTTAACCAAGCAGTATAAGTGGGTACCTGGTGAAGGTTGTGCCTCTGTTCACCAAGCAGTATAAGTGGGTACCTGGTGAAGGTTGTGCCTCTGTTAACCAAGCAGTACAAGTGGGTACCTGGTGAAGGTCGTGCCTCTGTTCACCAAGCAGTATAAGTGGGTACCTGGTGAAGGTCGTGCCTCTGTTCACCAAGCAGTATAAGTGGGTACCTGGTGAAGGTTGTGCCTCTGTTAACCAAGCAGTACAAGTGGGTACCTGGTGAAGGTCATGCCTCTGTTAACCAAGCAGTACAAGTGGGTACCTGGTGAAGGTCATGCCTCTGTTAACCAAGAAGTACAAGTGGGTACCTGGTGAAGGTTGTGCCTCTGTTAACCAAGCAGTATAAGTGGGTACCTGGTGAAGGTTGTGCCTCTGTTCACCAAGCAGTACAAGTGGGTACCTGGTGAAGGTCGTGCCTCTGTTAACCAAGCAGTATAAGTAGGTACCTGGTGAAGGTTGTGCCTCTGTTCACCAAGCAGTATAAGTGGGTACCTGGTGAAGGTTGTGCCTCTGTTCACCAAGCAGTACAAGTGGGTACCTGGTGAAGGTCGTGCCTCTGTTAACCAAGCAGTACAAGTGGGTACCTAGTGAAGGTCCTGCCTCTGTTAACCAAGCAGTACAAGTGGGTACCTGGTTAAGGTCTAGAATCTAGCTGTTAACCAAGCAGTACAAGTGGGTACCTGGTTAAGGTCATGCCTCTGTTCACCATGCAGGCAGTATAAGTGGGTACCTGGTGAAGGTCATGCCTCTGTTAACCAAGCAGTATAAGTGGGTACCTGGTGAAGGTTGTGCCTCTGTTCACCAAGCAGTATAAGTGGGTACCTGGTGAAGGTTGTGCCTCTGTTCACCAAGCAGTACAAGTGGGTACCTGGTGAAGGTTGTGCCTCTGTTCACCAAGCAGTACAAGTGGGTACCTGGTGAAGGTCGTGCCTCTGTTAACCAAGCAGTACAAGTGGGTACCTGGTGAAGGTCATGCCTCTGTTAACCAAGCAGTACAAGTGGGTACCTGGTGAAGGTCATGCCTCTGTTAACCAAGCAGTACAAGTGGGTACCTGGTGAAGGTCATGCCTCTGTTAACCAAGCAGTACAAGTGGGTACCTGGTGAAGGTCATGCCTCTGTTAACCAAGCAGTACAAGTGGGTACCTGGTGAAGGTCATGCCTCTGTTAACCAAGCAGTACAAGTGGGTACCTGGTGAAGGTCATGCCTCTGTTAACCAAGCAGTACAAGTGGGTACCTAGTGAAGGTCGTGCCTCTGTTAACCAAGCAGTATAAGTGGGTACCTGGTGAAGGTCATGCCTCTGTTAACCAAGCAGTACAAGTGGGTACCTGGTGAAGGTCATGCCTCTGTTAACCAAGCAGTACAAGTGGGTACCTAGTGAAGGTCCTGCCTCTGTTAACCAAGCAGTACAAGTGGGTACCTAGTGAAGGTCATGCCTCTGTTAACCAAGCAGTACAAGTAGGTACCTGGTGAAGGTCCTGCCTCTGTTAACCAAGCAGTACAAGTGGGTACCTAGTGAAGGTCATGCCTCTGTTAACCAAGCAGTACAAGTAGGTACCTGGTGAAGGTCATGCCTCTGTTAACCAAGCAGTACAAGTGGGTACCTAGTGAAGGTCCTGCCTCTGTTAACCAAGCAGTACAAGTGGGTACCTAGTGAAGGTCATGCCTCTGTTAACCAAGCAGTACAAGTGGGTACCTGGTGAAGGTCATGCCTCTGTTAACCAAGCAGTACAAGTGGGTACCTGGTGAAGGTCATGCCTCTGTTAACCAAGCAGTACAAGTGGGTACCTGGTGAAGGTCATGCCTCTGTTAACCAAGCAGTACAAGTGGGTACCTAGTGAAGGTCCTGCCTCTGTTAACCAAGCAGTACAAGTGGGTACCTAGTGAAGGTCATGCCTCTGTTAACCAAGCAGTACAAGTGGGTACCTAGTGAAGGTCATGCCTCTGTTAACCAAGCAGTATAAGTTGGTACCTGGTTAAGGTCTAGAATCTAGCTGTTAACCAAGCAGTACAAGTAGGTACCTGGTTAAGGTCATGCCTCTGTTCACCATGCAGGCAGTATAAGTGGGTACCTGGTGAAGGTCTAGAATCTAGCTGTTTACCAAGCAGTACAAGTAGGTACCTGGTTAAGGTCTAGAATCTAGCTGTTAACCAAGCAGTACAAGTAGGTACCTGGTGAAGGTTGTGTGGGACGTAACTTCTGAATGCTGTATAGTTAGCTTGGTTAGACCAGGGGAATAATGTGAGTGAGCGTCTTGAGGATATGTGCACCATATAGATATCCTCATAATTATTAATAAGAAATAGTTGAAATGTTCTTTACCTCTAACAAAAAGTAACTCCTAACTTGCTGTTTTAAATTATATTTAACAGTTAGCTCTCTTAGATAATACATCCACTTCTACTACAAGAAATAGCTTAATCAACATAAAACACTTCTAGGTATGCTATTTGAACTTGAAAATATCTAATAAATTTATGCATTGAAAAGAATTTATGTTTGCGTAAACTTCCCAACGCAGGTCATAACTCTTGCCAGCCTCCATTACTGACTGACTTAAGTCTTGCAGTATTCCTTTGCTTTTCGATGTTAACCCTTAACTTGCGGGTCCCGTAATTATCCGGGAGGCTCATAGAGAAAATTTTTAGACCCCTTGGCGAGATACGTACGTTGGACTTAGTGCATTTACCGGGTCAGTAATAATTATATTTGCCCCCCAGGAGAAATGCAAGACGAAGTGTGTCCGTGGATCGCCACATGAAAACTTGTTTACATACATCTCGCAGTTAGGCACGATAACGAGTCTTTGTCAATGTCCGGTCGAAATATCAAGTAAAATTCACACCTAATTGCGTGTGAATTGTTGACCTGTAACGCATCGATAATTAGCTTTACAAAAGGCCAATTTTGTCGTGCTTCGCTCCGAAGCCTTATTTCGCTTGGGGCTATTTTCACCCACGTGTTTGCATTGCCTTGGGTTTGTCTCGCCCGTACCTGCTATCTGCCTTGCATCTAGCGAGACGGGGAAAAAAATCGGCAAATCGCCTTACTCCCGCACTTCATATCATGTGAGCGAATTGTTTGTTTTAAAAAAAAATACGGCAAAATAAAGGGGAAACAATGGACTACATTCCCATATAAAATTAGAAAATCTCAAAAAAACAATAAAGACACAGCAAGCGCCGTGAAAAAGGTCATGTTTACACTTCATAAATTTTCTATATATCTATATATTTCTATATAAAATGCGCATATTTATTCACAGAAATAAAGACACAATTTTACCTTTCTGAGAGGCATGTGAAACCAAACGGCACACAAACTAATCAACATATTTTCATCAGTTATGGTTCGAGGTTAGCGTTTATTTGAAAAGTCAAACAATTAACATAACCATATTTGGGTTGACATGTGCTTATTTGTCAACTGGTTCGAGATTATGATTTCTTGGAAAAGTGCGATGAACGACCCTTTGCAATGCCGCATACATGTTGTAAGTATTGACGATTTTATAGGTGGAAATAAAGACAAACTTTACATAGCTATAGAATTATAACCAAAGGTCGCATTCTAATAATTTTTATATCATTGTGAAGCTAGACATCTTGTCTTCAATTCCGTATATAACTGGATTTTTTTCGTTTGGTATTTATGATGTTACGAGGCCCGAATTAAAGACAATCTTTCGAAAGTAATAGAATAAAAACGAAAAATCAAAGAAAATTCATTCAAAGTTTCGGGTGTGAATTAGCCATTTGTGTACGGGTGTCGCTACTTGAATTTGTATTGAACGCCCGTATATAGTCCTTATTCGCCATGTAGATACGGTATATTTCGTAAAAACGGTACAGGAATCGCCGCCTGGAAATTCCGCAAGCAGGGCTCGTTAGTGCCTAAGCTCAAACTACTTCTGCAAGCTGCGAGCCTGTAAATTCCGCCACAGGGGCTAAAAATGGTAAAATATATATACGCAACGTAAGGTTAAGATAGTGGAGTGCTGCACCTGAAATGCATATATATATAGTGGGCTCTGGATTTCCTATCACGGACACCTTATCACGGAAGAGCCATCAAGGATGTTATTGTTTTAAATAAAAATATTTTTTGGGAAAATAAACTTATAACGTCAATCGCCAGAGAAATCTTTTATCTACAACATGACATGTGATAAATAATTTTCATATCACGACAATGTAATTGAATTTGGTTTAAAAAAGGAGTACCCCTTTAGAAGCGCGCGCTAAGGGTATCTGACGTCATATAAACAGAATCCCCTTTATTGCATAAAACGTACTACACAACAGCAAACGCTTCCGAAGCGTGATGGCTCGTCTCTAGCGCAATTAAGTCGTCATAACAACCAATGTGCTGCACGCGCTGCACGTGCTTCTCTTGCAAGTTACCCATGTCACACATTACTGAATGTGACAATTGCTTTATAAACAATGTTCCTAAATGTACTGAGAATATAAAAATTATTGCCTGTTTAAAGGGGCAGTAGCACGTTTTTTGGAAATTTTATTTTTTCAAATTTCCCATTTATAATGATAGTTTATGTCATTCATATTTACTTTAGAGGGTAAAACATCTTATTACACAAACCAATTATCCGTAGTGGTAATAACGATATTGCGTATTATTAAGGCAAAAATTGCATGGGGGCCATTTTATTGTGAACACAATTTATTATTTTGAATGACAAAAATGATTCTCATGGCTTTACAGAACCACGTAAACTCATTTTTTAACTTGATTTTCCGAAGAGAGAAGGGTGTATTACTATTAGTGACATTATTTTTCAAATACATTTCATCAACTTATTTCAGCGAAAAAACTTGCTACTGCCCCTTTAATGTACTTCACATAAAAAAAACAGGGAGAGGGGGGTTCACCCAGGCGGGGCTCAATCAAATTTACATGCAATTAACACGGATCCACCACTAAATTTACAATATGAAAACGAAGCTTGATGCCATGTACAGAATCTTTGGAGAGCCATGAGAGATTACCTGGGTGTGTGTATACTTATGCTTTATTGCAGTGTACTTATGTCTCCTCCAGCATAGTTTACAACTGCAGGCTAGTGGGTTACTGGTGGAGATTTGTTCAACACTGGGTCGCTGTGTTATGGAGAATGAGCTTATAGTATTTCTCTTGTAGACTCGTATTTGGTGTGTGAGAAAACTTGTTTCAATGGGACCTGAACTTTAAAAAGATGATTTATGCTTTTCCTGGAATCTAGACTTGGGTTTAGGTGAACTTGATATTACAAGTAAGTTGTCAAATTTTAATCACTATTTGAAAGAGATTATTAAGTTTAAATTGGGATTTCTTGACTCAAGACCTGTGTTTAGGTCCTTGATATTACAGGTAAGTAAATGAATTTTAATCAAAATTTGAAAGAGATTACCAAGTATAAATTAATGCAGTTGAATTTTGTTTTTTTAATTTCTGATGTTATATTTTATTTTGGATTTGCAATTTTGGAGTCCCAACGTCCTATAAATAATAGTTCAATGTCAAAATTTAATGTTTTATGAATGTTGAGCAGAAATTGGATTGACAAAGACTGACTGGATAGTAGTGACTGACCATGTGTTGGGGAAGGTGTGAGGGGTAGGGGTGATGGTAGTGCTTTATAGGTTTCTGGTTATGTAAATATAATATTTAAAGTTTCGGTGCTCTTGAAGATTGGTCCCTTGAGTGAAGTACAAGCCTCTAATAGAAACAAAACAATAGAGGTCACACTTTTAAAGGGGCAGTAGCACGTTTTTTCGCTGAAATAAGTCAATGAAATGTATTTGAAAAATAATGTCAACAATAGTTAAACACCCTTCTCTCTTCAGAAAATCAAGTGTACATGGTTCCGTAAAGCCATGGGTATCGTTTTTGTCATTCGAAATTATTAAATGTGTTCACAATAAAATGACCGCCATGCAATTTTTGCTTTATATGTAACACTGTTATTACCACTATGGATAATTGGTTTGGGTAATCAGATGTTTTACCCTCTTAAGTATATATAAATGACATAAACTGTCTTTAAAAATGGAGAATTTGAAAAAATAAAATTTGACTAAAATGTGCTACTGCCTCTTCAAGTTATATGTAGAATTTCTTCATAGAATACAAATGTTATAATAACTGAAGTTTGTGTTGATACTTTGACCAATGCAGATTATGTAATGTAATTTTGTTGACTGGGCAATGGCCTTATTATTTGACATGTTCGTCGTTACCTTAGAGAAAATGAATGTTGTAATACCTGATGAGCTACAGAGTCAATCGCTCTGTTTTTATGTTTTTATAAACCTATTATTTCATGTGTGAGTCTTCAACCTTATTTTATGAATCATGCAAAGACTTATATCCAGCTGTGAAGAAAATGACTCTACTTTTTTCTTTGAAATATCAAAGCCTTGAGGTGTCAAAGTGTTATGCCCATTTTGAAAATCAAAGTTGAATTTTCTCTAGTGTAAAAAATAAAGATCAAAGGTTCAAATTCTATAATAGGGCTGGGCGGTAATAGGAAACAAGATATTTTTATATGTGGGCTACATTTGGCTGACCCTGATTTTTTCCTGATTTCAAATTTTATTTTAGGTATATCCTATTTTAGATAATAGTCGAATCAACCTACATTAACTTTTTAGATTTACAAATATTTGAAAAAAATATATGAGGGATTGTTAAGCTAGCTAGACTATTTCAAGCTCATCGATGTTTTATGGATTTTGATTCCCTGTTATTATCACAATTCTTAAGATATATTGAAGGAGACATACATGTTTGAATAAAGTACATTTCTTGAATTCGTTGAAATTGATATTTTGAAGTAGATACTGACTGCAGTGTTTAATTACTTGCTTGCTGTGTCAGGGTTATCTTCGTTTTCAAAGCAAATACTGTTGTATGAAGAGGTTCTATTGAGCTTATCACATTAGCTGTTGAATTTCCTAATGGCCAACTTACAGCAGTCATAATTTTTTATATCAGAAGATTGGCTAAAGATATCATGTATTATATTTTTCTGTGGTGAAATATGGCATTTATCGGTTAAAATGAACTTTGCATGTATTTTCACTGAGAAAAGTAACATGTTATTCTACTCTGTGAAATAACACGTTTGATCATATTACGTCATCATAACAACAAGTTGACGTCACAAGATGGCCGTAGCAAAACAAGGCGATCTTGGATGTTCTATTCATAAAATGAATGTCATTTACAAACTATGCATAATTTCTTAAATCTTATAAATAAAACATTTGACATTTCTCATTGAATATCATGTATATTTCATCTGATGAAGTTAAAATAATATATTGAGGATATCATACAGATTTGTCATGTTGAAGCATTATATAGACATAATAAAGAATCATGAGTAATCATATATATATCGTATTAAATTAGCGTATTTTCATGACTTTGGTTATAAACAGAACATTATCGCTGCAATTAGAACGCAACGTCATAGAAAAAGCGTGACGTCATAACATTGTGAACCCCAATACTTTTGCCCTCATAGGTAATAAAGGATATATTTTGTATCATTAATTTAAAGGGGCAGTAGCACGTTTTTTCGCTTAAATAAGTTGATTAAATGTATTTGAAAAATAATTTCACCAATAGTAAAACATCCTTCTCTCTTCGGAAAATAAAGTTTAAAATGAGTGTACATGTTTTGGTTAAGCCATGGGAATCTTTTTTGTAATACAAAATAATAAATTGTGTTCACAATAAAATGGCCGCCATGCAATTTTTGCTTTATACGCAACATAGTTTTTACCACTACAGATAATTGGTTTGTTTTTAATAGGATGTTTTACCCTCTAAAGTTATTTTAAATGACATTATAAATGGTAAATTTGAAAAAATAAATTTTGCAAAAAAACATGCTACTGCCCCTTTAAGATCATTTCATTCTGTCATTTTGAAATGTCAACTTTTATTGGAAATTTCAGTTTTCCTATAAAATTTTATTTTCTCACCTCTGGCAAGACAATTTTTACTAACTATGAAAATGATATCCTTTAAAAGATGAAGTCATATCTCTTAAAAATTATATTTCAAATTGTCAACCTAGACCGATTTATGATTGATAAGTAATATGGAAGGGGATTTGTGCCACAAACGAAGACATGTTGACTTGTAACTTGTAAAGTGTAACATGTCTTTCTCAACCATACAAGTCTCGAAAAGACAAGTCCAACCATGCAAAACTAACATTTTAATTCTGTCAATCTTAACTTCGCAATCTCAACTTTATAAAGTTGAAATGTAATTCTAGAAATCGTCAAAGTCGAAAAGTCAACTTGTCATTTTTAATTATTAAATCTAAATAATATGCACATTTTGTATTGTTACAAGTTACGTTTGACAAATGAAAAATGGAAAATGAGGAGTTGCAAAGTCAGCTTTGTAAAACGGACTTCAGCATTTCGAGACTGACATGACTTGTATAGTTGCGAATGCAATGTTTCAAATTACATCTCTACATGAATTCGCATTGACCATATTTGGAAGTTTCCCGAACATTGCCGATGTTTTCCGAGGACGAGAGGCATTTGCAAAAAACGAGCCCTCCCTTGCCGCTGTCCCAGATGGGGAATCCCTTAGTCTATTTTGAGCCCAAAGCTGGACGAATTGACCACGCCCCCTGAAAATCAAGGGACGTAACTCTTGTTATGTCCTACAAACAAACGCACGTTGTCAGTTCACGGAGCGCTACTGTCACTTACATTCCGTTTGATAGTGTCGATTAGTAATTAAATGCCAAACGAAAATACCAATTTAAAATTCATTCTTAGGTATTCTAATTATTATTTCAAAAAAAATTAAGGACATTTGACAAACAATTTTTTTTTGCAACGCAAAACGAATGCGGAAGTAATGTAAATGTGGGATGACACTGACAGACATAAAGGATCGCATAGCTTGATTGGCATTGATGCTATGATAAATGTATCCGATCCGTTATCATAAAACTTCTTTCACTTACATGTAAAACATCAGATTTACAAACCATATATAGACATCCTACACCCGAAAAAATTAATTACTTTCTGTGCGTTCATTTACACATTATCTTCTCTAAGTTCAATCACGTCAACATTCACTTTTTTATACTCCAATTTTACGTGTATTCAGTAAAGTCTTTTGCATTCAGAAATGAATATCCAAATTTTTTTTATAAAGAATATCCAGATATTGAAAGCATATAACGTTAGTGGGGAAGAAATTGAAAGAAATACTTAAGCCAGGGTTGATAACTTTATTATTAATTTTAAAATATGTTAAATGTACCACAAAGCAATGATCTAAATCAGGTAACTTCATATACTTGTTTTTAAAAAATGCATTGCACTTTAATTATAATTGGAAACTGTTCTGAGTGTCAATATGTCTTATTCTTACAGACAAATAATCAAGGGGAAATGTTCTTTAGCTGAGTTGAATTTATCACTTTTAATTATTTTACAAACTTTTCTCAACTAGTTTAAATTATTTATTGGTTTTGAATATGTTAATTTATCTATTTTCATTTACTTATCAAGCAAACTATATTTTTAGTATTTGAAGCAGTGAAAAGTGTATTGTTGTGGGACAGAAATATATTTGTCCATGATTCATATGTCCGTTAATTCTGTATAAAGAATCACATTACTGAATTCAAGTATTAAATGTAAATCATAAGCCTAGATCAGTTGTTTCTCACTTTAAACAATAAACATTCAACTTCTACATGCAATATTTTCAATATGAAAATAATTATGAATATAGAATGCAAAATGAAATTAGAATTGTATCACTGGTAATTTCAAAAATATAATTGCACTGTTGAATTAAAAAAAATAATCGACTGTAACATATACAGGATATAAACAAAATATAAATAAAACGTACAGTTTCACTAAAATGGTCATTCATGAATACATTGACATGCGTATTGTTTTTAATAAATTAAATATGTGTTTTATTAACTCATATATGAAACGATGATAATTTTTATTTAGATAATAGTTCCTATAATTTATGTTTTACAACAATATGTCTCCCCTAAACATACGTCTTTGCCGTGTCTATTAACACTTTTAGTTGTTAGTCATTAATGTAACAAACTCATTGTAGTAGAAATATATATCAAATTATTAATTTAAAAGTTCAAAGAAAAGAAATGATCAATCAATTGATGTGTTGTCAAGGAAAAACACAACACAATCCGACTAGAAGTTGCAGAATGGGCTTCTTTATACACATATTTCAAGGATTAGTGTGTTTGAAAAGTCCAGAAACTGTACTAAGAGTGTGACATTTTAGATGTTCAGTATATATTTATAAATAGAGCAATCTACACAAGAGAGCTGCTGAAAATGAAAATAAGTCATTCAAATATTTGTTCTTTCTATAAATCTGAACCAGAAAGTTTGCAATATGTTTTCATAAATGTAATCACGTAAATGAATTTTGGGGAATCGAAAGTTCCATGAACAATCGTCTTTTATCAGCCAAAACTGGCTCCCTGCTTGTGTGAGATCATGCGACATCGACAAGCGATATCGACATTGTAGATAACGCTAAATCGCTCGGATATTAAAAACAACGCCTTTTTTCCATGCGAAATGGAATTTTTTAAACAATATTTCCAGGTTTAAAAATTGTTTCTTAGCTCTGCACTTCCTTTATGTGTGTTTCACCTATGTCTGTATACCTGCATTCTCTTCCCACAGAGGTTACTCCCTTCAGATCGGAAATCTGAAGGGAGTAACCTCTGTGGGAAGAGAATGGGTATACCTGTGAAATGAACTTAATAAAACATTTGAAAATAATGTTTCATTGAGCTATACCTTACGGATTTTTTAGTTCTGCCCCAGAAAGGAATCCAAGTTGCGTTTACGGGGAACTGTGACCAGTGTTGCGACGATCCCAAAGCTGAGACAGGAAAATGACAATAATTTTGCAGACCCAAATCAAAGCAGTCCGTTACACTGACAGTAATTTATGTTTCGAAACCACTTGAAATTACGTAAGGTTTATTTTGAAAAGTTACAAATATTTACCATCATGTATTTATTTTAAAAATGTCGATAAATTATCTAACAAAAATCGAATGTGAAAAAATTTCCCGACCAACTGTTTTTTTGTGTTATTAATTCTTTTTTACAAAACACTCAATGTTTTCTTTATACTCATTTGATACAGAGTGTTTTACTTATGAAGGCATTAAACATGTAGTTTTATATTATGCCAACTCTTTATACACGTATAGATATAATTATACCCGAGTGTAAACTGTGCAATCCTGTATACCCTTTTACAATCAAATGCAAAAAAAAATCAACACCCTTCTGGGTCACAAGAAAGTGTACGATTTATTACTTGACTCACACAAGTAATTTATCATAAATCATAAATGGGAATACGTCACTGATTCAAAATAAACTGATCTGGATTGGGAGTGTTTTAGCTTATACATATACAACTGCATGTAGCAAGAAAGGATTTACTCCAACTATCTTGTATATTTAAAAAATAAATAAATCATACATACATACAAAACTATAATATCACAAAATACATATATATTAATCTTGACCAGGAAGCATATTTCTTAAAAGTGTGGTCTAGCTATTCCTATGTTATTTAGAACAATTGAATAGACAATTTACAACTTTTCTGTAAATGTGTTCAATTATTTATGTTGATTCTGCTTGCATTTTGAACTGTAAACTTATTTGTATGGTCATCCTGGAAAGAATGTAGATAAACAAATGTTTTATTTTCCTTTGTTGTGTTTGACCAGTACCTTCCTCCGCGTGAAAATGTAGATTGGCCCTCACACATTTGCTGAAGCTCCGATGTCGTATATTTGGATTACTTTGATCAATCTGATGCAAAATTGTATTGATTATATCATAAACATATAATGAACATACAGTGGCGAATCGGGGGGGGGGGGGGGGGTGGGGGGGGGGGGGGGGGGTGGGGGATGCAAAATTGTATTGATTATATCATAAACATATAATGAACATACAGTGGCGAATCGGGGGGGGGGGGGGGTGGGGGGGGGGGGGGGGGGGGGGGGTCCAGGGGGTCGCCCCCCCCACCCCCCCCTTTCAAATTTTTTTTGCATGGGCGGATATGGGAAAAAAAATTGGAGGTCATGATTACACAATGTGACATTTAATATGTGCCGACCATCGGGCTGCAACAGAAATAACCGCGTGTCGAGCGTTCGGGCGGGCAGTTACTTCCTCCACAGTAAAATGCGATGGTCTCCTGTAATGTTTTAGTCAATATGCTTTTGTCAACAGTATGCTAATAGTGGGAAAACTAGTTTGCAACTTTCAAATATGTGTTAGTAGTTGCTGAGAGATGCTTGCTAAGGGAGAAGTCATTGTTGAACATTGTGTTTATCGGATCGGGATTATTCGTTCCTTTCCGCTAATTTCCGTAATATTCCAAATATGGTCAATGCGAAATCGTGTAGAGATGTGATTTGAAACATTGCAATCGTAACTATGTAAGTCGTGTCAGTCTGGAAATGCTGAAGTCCGTTTTACAAAGCTGACTTTGCAACTCCTCATTTCCCATTTTTCATTTGTCAAACGTAACTTGTAACATTACACAATGTGTATATTATTTAGATTTAATAATTAGAAATGACAAGTTGACTTTTCGACTTTGATGATTTCTAGCATTACATTTCAACTTTGTAAAGTTGAGAATAGAAAGTTAAGATTGACAGGATTAAAATGTTAGTTTTGCATGGTTGGACTTGTCTTTTCGAGACTTGTATGGTTGTGAACGACATGTTACACTTTACAAGTTACAAGTCAACATGTCTTCATTTGTGGCACAAATCCCCTTCCATAAAGTAAGTCCTTGCTTTCACGTTGAGTCATTCTGCATTGTGCAAGCTGTGCTTATGTAGGCTGTATATAAAAGCAAGTGTGGGTGAGTGTGTCCTTCATTATGTCCAAACATGATTTCATATTCAGATTATTAGGTTACGTGTATCTTAAAAATTAAGGTAAATTTATGTACCCCTGCTATGACTTAGCCGCACATTGTAACTAGTATATAGCGCTCTGCATGTCCGTGCGTCCATCCGCTCAAAATCGATTGCAGAGCAGAACTCGAAAGCTGTATGACTTGTAAATTTTAAATTTGGTATACAGTCAGGCCTCGATAATCCAAACGCATCCGTTTTTCATTAAAAACGTTCGAATAGTGAAATGTTCGGACTACTGAGTACTGAGGACTTCTAAAGAGATTAGTTTGGTTACATCTTCCTACCGTTCGGAAACTGCGAGATTCAGATTATCGGTGGCCGGATTATCGCGGCTTGACTGTAGATGTTACCTATGTGGTGCTGTGGTTCCTTCTATGGTTTAAACTCCAAAAGCAATTTTTAAAACTTTTTGCCAAAAACGGTCAGATTTTTCACCTTTTTAGCTCATCTGGCCTGAAAGGCCCGATGGGCTTATGGCATGGGATGGCGTCCGTCCGTCCGTCCATCCGTCCGTCCGTCCGTCCGTAAACTTTTCGCTTTTTCGACTTCTTCTCCAGAACCAATGACTCCAGAGAGCTGAAATTTAATGTACAGACTCCTTGGCTGAAGGGGATACTAAATTGTAAATTTGGTGACCCTGTGACCCCAAATGTGGGTCACAGGGGTCATAACCTTAAAAGCTATTTTCATCTTCTTCTCCAGTCCCGATGAACGTAGAGAGCTGAAATTTTATGTACATACTCCTTGACTTAAGGGGATTCTAAATTGTAAATTTCGTGACAGTGAGACCCCAAATATTGGGTCACAGAGGCAATGACCTAAAATGCTATTTTCATCTTCATCTCCAGTCCCAATGGCTCTAGCGAGCTGAAATTTTATGTACAGACTCCTTGGCTGTAAGGGATTCTAAATTGTAAATTTGGTGAGTCTGTGACCCCAAATATGGGTCACAGGGATCATAACCTAAAAGCCTATTTCAGTTTACAGCATCTTTCTGAGATTATATGTGCACTTCAATCAGTAAGTAGGTAAGGGAGGTAATTTTAAAGAAAACAGCTGAGTTAAAGGCATTTCATCTTTCTGATGTGAGAGTTCTAACATGTGCTTTGAGAATATAATATGTCTGATGAAAAAGAGATATTTAGAATTAAAAACTTAGAATTGGAGGTCTAACAAAAATTATAAGTCATATTTTATCTTTGTCTCACATTTCACATATGAGTAATTATTTGTATTTTGCAAGTGAATTTGCTGATAAAGGTACACAAGTCTAAAAGTATTCTAAAGACTTAATACAGAATCTTTTATTAAATCTAATATTATGTTCTTTGTAATTTAAGAGTAAATAATGGAGTTTTTTAATATCTCATGATATTGTGTAATTATTTGGAGAATTAATTAATTAATTAATGAGAATTTCCAGTATGAGTCAATTTGGTATACCTTATTTATATCATATTTTATACTATATAACTGATTTAGTTTTCTATTAACTTTGCAGTTAATTTTATTCAATAGGAACAAGAAATGAGATAGATGTCTACATCATGGACATGTTTAATGTGAATCAATTTGAAATGAGAACTATTGAATACCCTTTGAAGGAATAACTTGAAGAGGAATTAAATTTTTTCATTTTACATGAGATATGTGAACTGAATATGACTAGTGATGACTGGTGATTACATAGGACTATAAAAGAAGTAGCTATATGAGATTGTGACATCACACCTATTTTCATCATCTTCTCCAGTACAGAAAAATAATTAATTGTAGGAAAAACTGCATCTAACATATAAATTTTACTGGCTGTGAGTCCAGTGTCTGCATGTTATGTAAATGCATTGTGTTGACCTCTTCCTGGTAGAAGAATGAAAACTGATAGTTACACAGAGGTTTCAGGTTACTTCAAACTTCTGTGCAGCACTGTGTTATCATAGACTGTGCGTGAGACTGCTTTTCACTGACTCTAAAAAAGAATTTATTCATAGAATATCACCATTTTATCAAATATTGAAAAGGAGCCTATAAGAAATGGTGAAAAAGAATTTACTAAAAAAAATTCACCAATTTATTAAGTATTGAAATGGAGCCTATGAGAAATGGGATTTTCAAAAACTGAGGCTCCTATTCATTATGTAATAAATGTTGGTATTGCCATAATGCAATTAAGAATTAAAACAATATAATAGAAAGGTGTATGATATTCATAACGAATGTTGATTTATGTGTAACCAATTTTGATAATAATTAGCAGGGGTCATGACCTAAAAAGGTTTTTTTCATTTTCTTCTACAGCCCCAGGCCATTATTGCAATAGCTTACAGTGGTGAATTGTATGCAAAGAATTGTACCCGGTATATTCATTATTATATAATGTGTGTACGATCTTAAAAAATAGTATGATCTCTCCACCACATTATTATATGTTTGATACCAGCAATTTATTTCCAAGCTTTTTGTTGCTCTTTCAACACATATATATAGCAGATTGGCAAAGTTATGGTAACAAAATATTTTTAAACTGCTTTAATCGTTTCACTACCTAGATTCTTATTACTACATTCCATTATCTGACCATTGCTATAAAGTCCACTCCATAACATACCCCACTTATTATCTCCTGATGAGCTACAGAGGCCATGGCTCTATTTTTCTATTTCGGGATCATAACTTGAAACTATATTCTTGGTTACTTTTGCCAATTTTATGGATGGCAATTTTTTCTCTGGACTGTGGGTGCAATGTTTCAATACGTACATTCTAGCTTAGACCGTAACGTATGTAGCCTGTTCAGAATAAAGAAGTTGTCATCAATTAATAATTGTCCTGGCATTGGCATTTATCTTCTAGCTGCGACACAAAAACATATTTGATAACGAATGTTTTTAATGTGGCTAAATTAAAGCAAATATTATTTCAAGTGTCGAATCATGTTGCTTGGATTGAGTTCTAATTGGAAATAAAATACATTTTCTTTAGCCATCAAAAAATCTTCTAACTAGCGGATTCTTGAATATCCTATTAAATTGTTAGCTTGCATAAATCTTCTACTATAAAGGAATACGATAATAACCATAATCATTGTTTAAGGTTACAGTCAAGCCACGATAATCCGGCCACCGATAATTCGAATCTCGCAGTTTCCGAACGGTAGGAAGATGTAACCAAACTAATCTCTTTAGTAGTCCTCAGTACTCAGTCGTCCGAAAATTTCACTATCCGAACGTTTTTGATGAAAAACGGAAGCGTTCGGATTATCAAGGCCTGACTGTATACCATTATAAAAGCTTTGTGATCGTTAAATGTCATCCTTCGATAATTATGTTTTTAGATGTTTTTGTATGTTGTTCCTTAATTAATATGTCAACTCGGCTAATGGAGTGCCATCGTTTAGCATGTAATGTACATCATTCTAATGTGATTGCTAATTAGGAGAATAATAGCTTTGCTAATCTTCTTTGACATGATACTATTTCAACAAAACTGAACTCACCATTTATTAGATTCAGTGGATCAGTGAAAACAATTGATTAGTTCTATAACATTCCTTTATTGAACTGAACACATGAAATATAATCATTTATTGATTTTTATATTAAGCAAATTTCATATTTGAGTAAATATCTTTTTGTATATCTATGAGTAGGACCTTTATTTCATTTAACAAGATCTTCAATTACCCAAAAACAAATCAACAATTTTTAAAAAACCATTTTCAGCTATTTATTACTATTCACTCTTTAAATGATGATTGAATAAAATGTCATTTTTTCTCATCAATTGACTCAAATATATTCAAAGACTTAAGGAAATGTATTTTATGATATTTGGATTCTAAAAATCAACCATTCAAACATGTATCAGAAAGTAAATTGTTTTAATGTACAGAGCACAATTTCCAGCGGAGTACATAACAATGAATTCACATTGAATAACATGTAAGCAAGAATTGATTACTTCCTTCCCTCATTTTAATCACACGTATAGTTCCCCTCAAGAGTTGACAGTGATACCAAGGCACATTTTCATCTGCTACAACTCTCTCGTTATGAACAGCGAACGCTAATATCCAACAGAGCTGCAGAGCTTGTCACTTGTTGCTGGAGTGTCACATGAAATGACAGGGAGGAGTAATTTGCGAGAAATTGATTCCCTTCTGTATGATTTGCAGCGACTGCACAAGTTGAAAATAACGCCTCGGGACTGGATACCCGGAACTGACCACACAGACCATGAAAACACAGCAAATCTTCCCGAGTACGTGATATGTAGCCCCGATAGGCATCGGCCGTCAACGGCTCTAGCCCTGCTCACAGCGAATCTCTATCTACCAAATATACTGGACATCATGGCTGCAGAGGTAAGTACCCTTTTGTTCTTAAAGGGACAGTGAGTGTTTTTCATGAAATTTTATTTAGCATGCCGAAATATCTAACTTGCTGATATACATACAAATCATCTCACTCGACTTGCATATTTATTCCCTATTGTCAAATATTTGGCAATAACTTGCTTTCTATGAAAATCATGCAATGGCTTAAAAATGAGAAATAACATTCATGCGCCCAATTTACAAGTATATAAATATGATGCATTGAACAATACCAACTTATTTATGTATCTTTGTCTGCTACATATAAGTTTTTAAAATAATGTTGACCAATTGAAGAGTGCCAGTTGTGGTATATTGTTCGGTTTTCGATCATAATCACGACTAAACATCTTAATATTGTCACTATACTTAATAGATTGGCACTAAAAGGGTAATTTTCGCCAACAGCCAATACCTCTTGATAAAATAACACCCTTGGAAACTTTTGACATATGTGACAACAATAAAACGTTGTGTTTCCCTTAAATCAATAATGATCCAATGTTTTGATGGCCATGTTGAATTTGTTTTTGATATTTCTTGTATATTTATCATCATTTTGTTATCAACGTTATATAGTTTCATAAGTGTGGCTACTTTAACTACCAACATGGAAATAGTTTGGAATCTTTTTTATTTATTGTGATTTAAATGCTATTGAATATTTATTATCAACAAGTAACGTTACTTAAGTCAAATATAACTTTTTAGGAAGCTTCTGTATAAGATTTTAAATCCTCTTGTTAATGGTTTATATTACAATGTTTTGTGCTGACTATATCATACATAATTGTTATGATGGTTTTTTTAAAAACCTTTTTAATAAAATGCACCTTTGAAAAATGTATTTTAATGATTTCATTTATATATTTGAAGAGTTGTTTATATTCTATGTACAGGTGAAAATATCCAAACTGAGAATTCTATCAAATGAAAGTCAAAATAATCAACAACTGTTGTTTGCTTAAAAGATATCACAATAAATTTTTTCTTATGTCATCAAGTGTACATTTTATAAAAATGGAGCCAGGAAGTGATTGAGATTTTTATGGCATTTATTTCAGCCTTTTTTCATGTATGATTTATAATTTTTATTCAAAATCATAAACTTAGATTCAAGGTCTGATATATTTGTTTATGGTTATACAACGATATCATGCATGTATGCCATTGAGTAACCTATTCAAATTTTATTATGTGCTTACGAATATAATGCAGCATGAATGATATATTCCCATGGGATAACGTAATTCCTCAAATACAATCCCGCCATTCTATATCCATCAGCACATTATCCCCCCTTGGTTGGGGGCACTAAGTTAATTACAGTAGGACATTATAATAAGTATATAAGTATTAAGCTTGTTGTTATTAGCACATTTGTGCTTAAATATCTTTTTTTAGAACCTATGCATGTGTTTATAAGAAATATTAGTCAAATTTTATTTTATTTGGCATTTAGGAAACAATTTGTGAGTCACTGCGCTTTTAAAAACAAGTAACATGATGCTATACCTATGACTAATGGCATAAACATTGAAAATATAAAATTACAATTTTAAACATTTGATGTATCGGCCAAGGTTATGAGTATAATATGATACCTTGATTTGTTGAATTAGTTTCGAATTTAATCTTTGTAACTTAAAAATATCACTGTAGTAATTTAAATTTAATGTATTTGACATATAGTTCTATAGTCTGATGATACAGTTCTGATATAATTGTCTTAACATTGACAATATAAAGATTGGAGAAACAAAAAGTGGAATGTTTCAACCTACGATCTAACCAGAGTCGTATGTGTCCTAACCGAAGGACGAAACTAGTCGCTCATAAGCAATCAAATTCATTGCCCCTCCACAGTTGTTAAAGGGGCAGTAGCACGTTTTTTTCACTCAAATAAGTTGATGAAATGAATTTGAAAAATATTGTCACTATAAGTAAAAATCCCTTCGCTCTTCAAAAAATTCAGTTAAAAATTAGTGTACATGGTTCCGTAAAGCCAAGGGAATCGTTTTTGTCATTCGAAATATTAAAATGTGTTCACAATAAAATGGCGGCCATGCATTATTTGCTTTATACGCAACACCGTTATTACCACTGCGGATAATTAGTTTTTGTTACAAGATGTTTTACCCTCTAAAGTAAACTATCGATCATTATAAATGGTAAATTTTAAAAAAATGAAATTTTGCAAAAAACGTGCTACTGCCCCTTTAAGGTCACCTTGCTCTTAATCTTCTATTGACAATATAAAGTTACAATTTTAAAAGTTTGATGTATCAGTCAAGGCTATTAGTGTAAAAGGACATCTTCATTTGTTGAATTTATTTCAAATTTAATCTTTTTAACTTAAAAATATCAGATCATATTCTTACATTGTAATTAAAAGTAAATAAATGTATTTGACATATAGCTCTCCAGTTTAATGATACATTTCTTATCAAATTAATCCCCCTATATGTGTCATGGTGGGGGTTGGATAGCACAGTGGTTAGTGCGTTTGACTTCGGATCAAGATGTCCGGGGTTTGAATCCTGCCAGCAGGGCTTGGTCACTTTGTCTTCAGTAGAGAACTGTTCTACATGTAGTAAGGTTTGATTGTAATGCTACACTGAATTTCAGTGCAGTACCACCCATGGTTCGCTAGCTCCAGCTGATGTTCGCAGGTTTCACCACAATACATAGCCTTCATGGCTCTCTCCCTGCAATAATACTAGCAGCCGTGATATAAATGAAATATTCTTGAAAGCAGCTTTAAACCAAACTCACCTCACCTCACCTTGTGTCATGGTTTTCTCAAGGACATTTTGCTGTAAAGATTTAAAGGGGCAGTAGCACATTTTTTCAGTGAAATAAGTTGATGAAATGTATTTGAAAAATAATGTTACCAATAATAAAACTCCCCTCTCTCTTTGAAAAATCAAGTTAAAAATGAATGTACATGATTCCGTAAAGCCATATGGGAATCGTTTTTGTCATACGAAAAAATAAAATGTGTTCACAATAAAATGGCCGCCATGCAATTTTTACTTTATACGCATCACCGTTATTACTATACTATGGATTATTGGTTTATGCGATAAGATGTTTTATCCTCTAAAGTAAATATAAATGACATGAACTATCATTATAAATGGGAAATTTGAAAAAATAAAATGTGCAAAAAACGTGCTACTGCCCCTTAAAACTCAACTACTTTCTTTCAAAATGAAAAGCATGTTATAATAGCTTGATAGATGGCCTACTTCAATATCAACAGACCAAATACATGTTCATTCATAAAGTTAATGAGAAATTAGATAAGTTTAAGTATAATCTCAGGTATGTTGTGTGTATGCATTTCTTAATTATTGAAGCATAAAGGTAAGTGTTCTGGTGAAGTTTAAGTTTATATATATATATATATACATTATTAAGAACTGGTACATTATTACAAAATGGCCTCTTTTAATTTCTGCTAATTGTTTAAGAGTTTGAATGGGTATGAATGAGTGTATGAGTGGGTGTTACAAGATAATAATGGGGGGGGGGGGGGGGGGGGGGGGTGGTGGTGCACATGTTTCTTTCTTTTTTTCGGTTTATACTTAAAATACTGTTATCAATATTATGTATTGTGTATGTACCTTCAATATTGTATACATGGAAACAATAAAAATAATGATAATAATAAAAATGAAAATTCTTTTGTGCACGGTTCTCGATCAGAGTATTTATATTTACATATCTAAATTGATTACAAAGTATTATTTGATTTTTTAACATTGAAAGTAAAGCATTATATAAACTTCTCTCAAAGATGGAGATTTACATTTACCGGTAAATATTTTATAAAGTACATTGGTTGATGAAATTGTGATGATAATATATATGACAATGAATAAAGTACATCAATATTGTTTCAAGCAATCTAGTGTGTTATTAATACATATTGTATGATATGGCGGAATAGTAATGAATTGTGAAACTTGATATGATATATACATGTACGACAAAATGTGAAATGCAGATATATATCTGGCATACACTCAACTGCAAAAGAAACATCACATGCAAACTGATTCAATCCACTTAACACCACTGAAAAAGAGTTGCAGCATGTCCTCAGAAGTCAACTAAACTGAATTTAAAATTTCAAAATATTAATTATCTGTTTATATTTCTGAGAAACACACGATTTAGAGATCGTTGTGTTTGAATCTCGTTAACTTGACGAGATAGGAGAGTCAAAAATGGGCTTTTGGGCTTGTTTTATGGCATCCTATAGTTAAGACGCATTAACAAGAAGTTTATTTATGTTGACAAGATCTTCTATTTATCAAACTTCTACATTTCATGGGTTTTTAAATTAAATGCCAAACATTCTCATTTTGAAAAAAACAATTCCAACACCCCAAGTGTGAACAGATATAGAAATAAAATTATCTTTCTCTGATACCAATCATGTCCCTTTCAAAATTTATTTTTTCATTTTTTAGACTGTTGAAAATGTGGTGACATTTGCAGTGTATGTTACAATATTGATAAAACACTACATGATACAGCTGGGAGATAACGAACTGTGTGAGCATTCATTTCATGCTATTATACATTCATACAGACATGGCGTATTCTATTACCTTAAATGAAAGGCACAAATACCATCCATTTTAGAATGCATAAAAGGATTCTAACCCTATTATGAGGCTTCTGTGTTGGACATATTTGAAATTTTTTCAAAGTTAAAGGTGCTGTAGCACGTTCTGCTTATACTGAAATAAAATGCGAGTCCATTTCCCATCGAGTCGCCATTTTAATGTGTTTAATTGCTGAAATTGATCAATTTAATGGTAGTTGAAAATGTTCAGTATCGTGACAATATAAAAGTAAAAGGTGATTTATGATTGAAATCTGGACAATGACGTGCATCAATTAGTCAAACATCATTTTTTAAACTTACCTATAAAAGATAAAAGAAAAAGACAGATGTGGGTTGGTAATGTTTAAAAGGTCATATAACTACTGTGCATAAATATGGGACATGGAATTTTGGTTTCTGTAAAAGGCTGTTTCTTGACTTTCATTGGAAACAATTATCATGTATTTGCGATATGCATGGCAAGCTAGTGAAATTATTTGAACTTAAATCAGCTTTCGGCAGGTATCAAAACCAAATAATAGGAAAAATAGTCGATGGCTCATTGATCACAACAATGACATATTTTTTAAATGATATTGGCTTAACAACAACATTAGAACCTATATCGAAACGTTCCAACTCTAGAATGTCAACAAAAGGTATATATTACCATTATCATATATTGTCTGATATTACAGCATAATGTAACGATTCATATCTAATAAACAGAAAGCTAAATGTATATAAGAATAAAGAACCTAGATAATCTAAGACCGAATTACAAGACTCGTTGACGTCATGGAAACGTCTAAGCGATGTAAATGGGGGAGATAATCAATATAATATCTTCCTAACGACTCCCTGTCCAACTTTTCACATTTGAAATTATTAACCAGAACACTTTAAGAAAAGCAAGATTTCCTCTCTGATTCAAGTTCTAACAATAATGTCAAGAATGTAAACGCAATATAGATAACAACATGGTGGTGCAGTGACAACGTTGTTGTAAATTATGGAATGCACACCAGCTGTTGGTCTCCGTGCTTGCACCAGGAAGTTACATCTTTATGGTGTTGTATGATGTTGTAATCTGTAATGGTACAGATCAAAGGAAGGGTTATATTGCGATATCCGCCATTTTGGTTTTTGCGTTCATACGTGAAATGTACTCTGACATTTAGCCTCTGAAATTAATTTTTGTTTAAATTCCAAAAAATGAATAAAATAAAATAAAAAGGAGCCTCTGAGATGTGTTCATTTTATACTGAACTCTGTAGACTTGCCTGGCTCTTTAAATATTAGGGGTATGTATGACAGACTACGTGAAATGAGATAAATTAAATTCTGTATTTTTACTAATTTTATAACTTTTTAATGATAAAATATGCACATTGATAGAATATTCACAAATAACTTACCATACAACTGATCAACAATGTTTTGTTTAGTGTGGCAAAGCACAGTGGAGCACAGTGGTGTAGTGGTTAGCATGTCTGCCTCTCACGCCAACGGCCCGGGGTCGAATCCCGGTGGAGACACCAAACATTTGTGACCCGGGTCATACACTGTGTCCCTGGGCAAGGCACTTGATCCACATTGCACTCAGTTCACCCAGCTGTATAAATGGGTACCTGGATATGGGAATGTATGGACCTATACGGTCGTGCGGAGCGCTTCATAAAGGCGGCACCGAAAGTACGATTCCTTCAGGGTAATAACTTTGTAGCGCCTTGAGCATGCATTGTGCATGGATATGTGCGCATTATAAATATACTATTATTATTATAAAGCTTTCCACAATCTCATTGCCGATGAATGGTTTCACTTTTCATTGCTTTTATCTTTTAATAATATATGTGCTATTCTTTGTCTAATTGTCAAAAATCACCAAAATGTTAATTACTGTCCATAATGTTTCAGATGGGTTGTGATAAAATGTTAACAACATGTTACGTACAAGCAGGAAGATATGTCCATTTGAGAAATTGTTTTATTTCACAGCGGCATAAACTAACCAATAAAAACACACGTACCCTGGAAACCATCCCAGTTTATATATAACTGTTTAGATATATCTCTAACAAATCAATACAATCCTGTGATTATCTTCGTAAAAAATATCCTTGATAACGGTTGTTTGTCCAAGCTATGTGTATCTAACTTGGCTTGTCACAATGGTTGAAAACATTTACAGATCACAATTTCTTCAAGTCTCAAGTTCCAAAGAAGAATATTACAAATATTTCAAAACCCCAACTAGTTTAGAAACATTTCTCCTTTTTCTAAAAATCATACATTAAAGGGGCAGTAGCACATTTTTTGCAAGTTTTATTTTTTCAAATTTCCCATTTATAATGATAGTTTATGTCATTTACATTTACATTAAAGGGTAAAACATATTATTAAACAAACCAATTATCCGTAATGGTAATAACAATATTGCGTATAAAGCAAAAATTGCATGGCGGCCATTTTATTGTGAACACATTTTATTATTTTTAATGACAAAAACGATTCCCATGGCTTTAGGGAACCATGTACACTGATTTTTTAACTTGATTTTCGGAAGAGAGAAGGGTATTTTACTATTGGTGACATTATTTTTCAAATACATTTCATCAACTTATGATGAAAAAACGTGCTACTGCCCCTTTAACCCTTACGTTGCGTATATATATTTTACCCTTTTTAGCCCCTGTGGCGGAATTTACAGGCTCGCAGCTCGCAGCAGTAGTTTGAGCTTAGGCACTAACAAGCTCTGCTGGCGGAATTTCCAGGCGGCGATTCCGGTACCGTTTTTACGAAATATACCGCATCTACATGGCGAATACGGGCTATATACGGGCGTTGAATACAAATTCAAGTCGCGGCACCCGTACACAAATGGTTGCTTTATACCCGCATCTTTGAATTATTTTTTTACGATTTTTCTTTACTTTTCTATTACTTTGTAAAGATTGTCTTTAATTCGGGCCTTATAACATCATGAATTTGGAGCGCGCTACTGAAATTTTTATATGGACTTGAAGACCAGATGTTTGTCTTTACAATGATATAAAAAATATTAGAATGCGACCTATGGTTATAATTCTATTGTCATCTAAAGTTTGTCTTTATTTCCAGCTTCATGAAATCAAAACTCCTGAGCGCGCATATTGCGAAATTTATATGTGCTTGGAGATAGTTTATTCCTCTTTACAATGACATAAAAATTATTAGAATACGACTTATGGTTCAGAAAATATAATCAACCAAAGGAGAGTGACGCTACCCCGACAGTACCACGTGAATGGTCCCGACGCGCACCAAGTTACTGGCACTGCTTGGTCCCCCCGGGACTGTGCTAATTACAGTACCGTTACCTCCTCGAGACCTCCTCGAGACCTCCTCGAGACCTCCTCGAGGGTGCCAGAGCCGAGCGCGCGTGGAACTAATGGGTACTAATGAGCACAGCATACACTAATCACCGCGGCGAACGCAATACATGTTGCGCGGTGTAAAGTTTGTCTTTATTTCCAGCTTTATAAAATCGTAAATTATTTCGCGCGCATGCGAAACACGTATGTACTTGAAGACAATTTATTCCTCTTCACAATGATATAAAAATTATTGGAATACGTCAAATGGTTCGCAATATATGAAGAGCGTAAGGAAGGCACCCCCAGTACTTAGAAAATTCATTTTTGAAAAACTAACTTTTTGCGACATCTGGCGCATCACTTGCCGCATGTTTATTTTTCGCTGCGCATATACATATGATACATGGAATTGAAGACAATTTATTGCTCTTTACGATGATGTAAAAAGAAAAAAAATGCGCAACTTCGTTCGGAAGCTATAGCGGGCCAAATGAAGGCACCCTCGGTACTTTGAGGCAACTTTTTGACTATCGCGCATATCGGGGCACGTGCCGCAACTTTAGTTTTTCGTGCGCATGTATAAATTTTATATTGAATCAAAGCCGAATCTTTCCTCTTTACCCCATGTAAGTTTTATGAAAATCGGCCACCCGGTTCAGCATTTATGGGTGTTTTTTATGATGCGGTTCTGGCTGAACTTCCAATGAAAGCTCGCATTCACTTTCTCTGTCTCTTTGATAAAATAAAAAATATTTTATTTGCAATGACATGTATTACAATGAAATTACAATGCATTTACGTACAAATATACACAATATTTACCTGCGGTTGTGCGCAGAACAGCTTTAGGGACCTAACAAGGTATGTATATAATGTGTATATACTAGTCCACACTTCGGCTCTCTTTACTTTCAATTTTCTTCTTCTTCATTCCCTTCTTCATTTCTTTCTTTTTCCGTGGCAGTGATGTAAGCCCTGGAATAGTCAGTGGCGGTGTGGTACAGTTTGAAGCATGGTGCGGCGCACAGAGAAACATTACAATCTGTACATTCATAAGAAGACTCTCTGCCTACTCGTTTTTTCTTCCTTGCTGGCCCATTGCCTTCTTCAATCTGTTTTGCGAGGACGGCGCGTTTTGCCTTAGAGCATACCACACACATCCTTGTGACGTTTTTCTTCCTTCCGACAGGCTCAATCTTCGTCGGAAAGTGACGTCCATGAAGACGAGTGACACTCTCGTCGCTCGTGCTCGGCCGACCACGGGGACGTCTGCAAAGTGATGGAACTTGTTCCTTGTCCGCAAATGTTACTATATGTTGCGCCAAAGCCTTCCTGTATTCCCGACTTGTTTTTAGAGGTTTATCTTTGCTGTATTCTTTATAAACGATGTAAGAGTTCAACATGGCAACGTTGAGAACGTGAAACCAAACCCGTTTCCACCACTTCAGGGTCTTCACTCGGAACGGCGTGTACGACAACATCTGGTCGGCCCGATCAACACCTCCCATGTACTTGTTGTACGTTGTTACAATGCGCGGCTTGAGAACTGGTTCCCCTGTTGCCCGGTTCTTCTTCCCTGTTTGTTCAAGTTGTGTATCTTCAACAGTAGACATGAGAAGCACTGATTTTCTATCTTCGTAGCGAAGAACGAGTAGGCCATGGTTGTGAGAAACTGTCATGTCCCCTTGCTTGGCTTTCTTTTTAGGTTTCTTGACTGAATCAGGAAGTCCCTTTCGATTGGCTCTCAACGTCCCCGTGGCACCTATTCCCCGCTCCCACAAATTTATGTACAGATTTGTGGACGAATAGTAGTTGTCCATAAAGATGTGATGCCCCTGTCCAACGTAGTCGTTCACCAAGTCCATGACTACATCATAAGTTTTGCCACCTTCAGAAACCGGTTCATTCGTTTTTCCAGTGTAGAGTTTGAACTTGCAAACGTATCCGTTGTGCGAGTCACACAACATGAAAGCCTTTATCCCATACTTCTTAGGCTTGTCGGGAAGATAAACTTTGAAAGATAAGTTACCTTTCCAGGGCACCATGCCCTCGTCGACTGAAATGTTTTGATGCGGTTTATACACTCTTGAAAAACGGTGAACTATCCGGTTATACAAGTGTCCCAGTTTATTTATTGGTGAAAAGCACAGGGTGTTACGGCCCGGCATCCTCCTGTTGTCAGCCAAGTGTAGGTAGGTTATAAGAAGCCAAAACCTGTCTCGGGGCATGCACTTGGCGAAGAAAGGCGTTGAGGTAACATCACTTGTTGACCAGTAATCAGCAAAGTTTCTCTGCACAACCAATGACATGGCAATTGTCATGGCTACAAATACCTTCATCTCTTCTGCATTAGTGTCTTGCCACTGTTGCATTCTTGAACGGGGTCTTAGAATTTTGTCCTCCATTGCTTGTTTGAAATATCTATTGGTTTCCGTTGCCATATCCTCATAGTCATCATTATGTATAAACAAATTGAAAAAGTCAATAGGTTCAGGGTTCTCAGGAAGTTCTATGAACTGGCGCAACCCAGTTTGACCAGTGAAAGGCAAGTTTACACGTGGCCGCGGACCATCCACCCACTCATCAAACGTCTGTGAATTATCATGATTATATTGTGGTATTTCGGCAGTTGCAGAACCTCCCGGCGCATCTAGGACGACTGCGCCGCAAGCGCCGACGGCGCCGACGGCTTCTGACATCGCGCCGATTTTTCCGACGCATATGTCAAACGGACCATTTTCTGATTTCCTCGGCGACGTGTAGCACCGGGCGCGAGGCCCGGAAAATAAACTACTATGTCAGGGAAGCTCGGGTTGTCAGTTGCCGAATGACTTCTCTTTTCGAGAAGCAGAGCATCCAAGGAGCGGTCTCTCGAGGCGGAGCCCGGACCCATGGGAGCATACTCCCATGCTCTCCGGGAATTCCCGTCCCCGTCTTCCGCGGCGGA
Source organism: Gibbula magus (assembly GCA_936450465.1). Classification (NCBI taxonomy): domain Eukaryota; kingdom Metazoa; phylum Mollusca; class Gastropoda; order Trochida; family Trochidae; genus Gibbula; species Gibbula magus. The sequence goes on from OW388294.1 coordinate 56,448,176, forward strand.
CCCCGGATTCAATCGCGGGACAGGTTTCCCATGTTCTCTTTTGAGAACGAGAGACTCCGAGGAACAATCCTATGGGACGAACCCCGGATTCTATTGGGAATGGGTTCCCATGCCCTCTCGACATATATAGCAGAAACCTTCATACCTCTGAATGACACGAACCTTTATTTCAAAGTAGAAACAAAAAAATAATTTGCACAAAAAGTTTGGGGGGTGGCGACCAAAAGCCGGGGGGTCCGCGCACCCCCCGGTAGATATTTATACTTGTGGGTCGGTCCCGAAGATGACGGACCACGCCCATGTTCATGGGAATTTTTTCTCATTATGTCATGGCGAATCCCGTCGGAAATTCCCCTGCTCACGAAAAAACTAATACCTAAAAAAGTAATTGTGATACAAAAGAACTTTGGTAATAAAAGTGGTGAGGAATCAAATTCTCCATCTGCTCAGTTCAGTCCGCTACACATATAAATAATTCTTCAAATCTTATTGAATGAAACGTCTTTTATTCAATAATGTAAAAGATAAAATAATAAATTCAATTTAAATGGTTTGGAAAGGTGCGCCCTCGCATTTGAATTTTAGAAATAAAAACCTTTCGCAAATGGCATCAGTAACAAAAATGTTCACGCATTTTTAGAAACTCCGAAAAGTGAAATATTTTCCTGAGAAAATATTCCCACGAAAAGGCTTTTCCCCGAGCGGCGGGTCCCGTACTCAAATATATTTTCGCTTTTATGTTATATTTTTTTTTCCAAAACTGGAAACAAAATTCCGTCATGACAGTTGTTCATCGTTTATAAAGCTCTATATTTGCGTATCAAAAGAACAGTATTTTAGTTATATATTATCATACTTCTTCACTTATGCGTACATCAATATTGCGGCTCTTCGCGCATGCATAGTTCTTCCCAAAAACATGCGCATTTTATCTGGAATTAAAGACAATGTTTTTCTCTTTACAATGATGTAAAAATTATAAAAATCGGACTTGCGGTTCAAAAGTTATGAAGTGCGAAAATTATACCTTTTGGCGCGGCGCTTTGCGCATGCAGAGTTCTTCCCGAAAACATGCGCATTATACATGGAATTGAAGACAATGTTTTTCTCTTTACAATGATGTAAAAATTATAAAAATCGGACTTGCGGTTCACAAGTTATAAAGCCCGTAATGATGGTATATGCTAAGAGCGCCACTTATTCAAAGCCGAATATCACCTTCTGCGCGACACCTGGCGCATCAAAAGTTATTGCCGAAAATACACGTATTTTATATGGAATTGAAGACAATTCTTTTATCTATATACTGATAAAAAAATTATGAAAATATCCCAAGTAGTTTCTTAGAAATAGAGCACCGAGGCATGTTGGGGTAAATGCGCCACATGTATCAAAATTCAAAAGTGCGAAAGTCGCCTATCTCTGTGCGATTGCTGTATTTTCAGTTATGTTAGCGCAATTCCAATATGGGAATAAAGGCCATTCTTTCCTCTTTATTTTGGTATAAAAAAAAATGAAAACAACCAATTGGTTCATATGATACGAAGTGCGAGAGAAAGGTAGCTTATCGCAATATCTTCCCGTAATTAGAAGCTATCTGCCCATGTGGCGAGATGCGAGACAGATAAGCATAGGCTATCTGCCCATGTGGCGGGATGCGAGACAGATAAGCCTGTACGGGCCTATCTCACCCCGGGGCAGTGCAGACACTTAGGTGCTAATTAGCCGCCGGGCAGTGTAGCCATCGGAGCAAAGCAGGACAAAATTGGCCTTTTGTAAAGCTAATTATCGATGCGTTACGGGTCAACAATGCACACGCAAATTGGTGTGAATTTTGCTGGACGTTCTGACCAGACACTGAAGAAAGCTTTATTCTCATTGCGGGCTGCGAGGCATAAATACAGCCATTCTCATGCAGCGAGTCGCGGAAACAATCAACTCGGGACCCGGTATGGCAGATAGCCAAGTACATAGACAGCCGTGAATTCTTCTAAGTAAGCGATCCGGGATCCGTATTGAGGTACCTACGAATCGCTTATAGCCCGCCCGGATAATTCCGGGACCCGCATGTTAAGGGTTAACCAAGGTCTATGAAGGGCATTTAGAAGTAGTGTACATAAAGAAACGTCCTGTATTTTCACATTAAAGAATTAACCAGCCTTGAAATTGAGAACAACTAACCACCAATTGAAACAGGTCGATGGTTGAGCATTCTGTTTGAAGACCGAAAAACCACTATGAAACAAATGCCGTTGGAGATGAGTTTCACTACTTGATGTGAAATCTTTCTGCAACTGCGTCAACAATCTCTGAACGACAAATGCTTAATCTTTTCAAACATGTCCATCTTTAAAAAACTCTAATACCAGTATAGGAGAACTTAAAAGCCTATTTTAATTCATAAACCATGTATTTAGAAAATGAGCTGCTATCTTGTTTGTTATGTAAAATGTATAAATGTTTATCTCGTGTATACCTGTTGGCGGTTTCTGGAGGACAAAGAGTTGAATCTTCCCCCTTTAAGCACAAAACCTTTTAGGCTTGATCCTTAGAATTTAAAGTGTATGAGCAGGGTTCGAATTAGAACCTTTTTGGATCAACATTTTTAATCTTTATTTTGGAGAAGGGCTTGTTTCTAGCCATGTATGTCATGGAACTAGGTGATTAACAGGCTGAACAAGTAGATTACAGGGCGAGCTAAAGAATAAAAATATTTTTATGGATGAAAAGTTAGAACTTTTTGTCTGTATTTGAATATTTAAAGCCTATAAAACAGTTGAGCTGAATTGAGTTTGGGTTTAACACATTCAAGAGTATTTCACTATATCACGACTGCTAGTATTATTGCAGGGAGAAAGCCCGCAACATCATGTTGATATGCATTGTGGTGAAATCTGCGAGCTTTGACTGGAACTAGCGAACCGTGGGTGGTACTACTCTGAAATTCAGTATAGCATTGCACCTAAACTTTACTGCATGTAGAACAGTTCTCTACTGCAGACAAAGTTGCCGTGCCCCTGGTGGGATTCGAATCCCTGACCTCTTGATCCGAAGCCGAACGCGCTAACCACTGCGCTATACTGTTCCCTATATATCTACTCAGATCAGGGTGGCACAGTTGTTAGTGTACAACATCAGGAGCTTTAATTTTGAGTTTGAATCCTGCCAGAGGATCGTCAGTCGACTGAAATGTTCGATGATCACTTTCGTGATTCATTAAAAGGGGATTTCAATTTGACAAATACCTGACTTTAAATTTCTGAAATCTCCCTATAAATTATACAGCTTTTTAATTACACTACATCACGCCTAATTAGTGTCGACAAACGATTCATTGAAGTCACTGAAACGTATATGCCGGATTTGACGTCACTCCCAGCATTTGGATATCTGAGTACATATTTCAACATGTTTTAGCATCTCGATTTAACATACAAATATTTATCAATCACTCAAATCTTCAATACAGTAGAACATGGATATAGCGAACAAACAGATATTACGAACACATTTATACTTCTCGTCAGAAGCCCTATATAATATGCCAAACGTGAATAGCAATCAGCTGATATAGCGAACTGTATTCTTATGTCCCTTGGAGTTCGTTATGTCCGTGTTCAACTGTATATCAAATCCTTAGATATCTAACTGGGTAATTTCGCAATTGACAACTGCATGATTATTGTATAAAGATGTGACATAGTCAGTTTCAAACACTCAACGATATAATTGCAGTAACAAATTATTCTAAAGCTAATTAATATGGCACATTGCACAATTTTCCTGTCACTTGCATAACAGGCAGGTGGCCAATCAGACAGACGCTTCAGTGAGCTCAATTGGCTAAATTTGAAGCTATTCTCAAACCGGGTTGTAATAGTAGTCTTAATAATTAATTGCAAGTGTAGATTCTCTTGATTTTATGTTCCTTCGATTCCGATATATTATGTACAAAGAGATAATGATCTGTCACTCATTACAAAAATGCATTACAGTTGAAATTTAACTTTTCAGTAGAGAAATGTTCTGCATGCAATATCTTGACTAAACAAAAAAAAAATATTTTTGTAAGTATAATTTTTGTAGTAAAATTGTTTATTTCTGAATTCATATCACATATGCAAACAATCCAAGACATTGTTTGCTTCTTTAAAAAATGTTCAATAAAAAACTCTTTCTTGTCTATACTTTTGCATTTGAATTTTTTTATATATGACGGTTCAAGAGATGAAGTGTGGACTGTGATTTACATAGATATTGAATAATATTCAAAACCATTTGGCAGGTAAACAGAGAGCAATTAGTTGCCTTTGAGATAATTATCTACAACAGTGAATGTACGAGTTTCATCTGATATGTACATGGAGACGTGTCATTGTTGTGAATTTCAGAGGAAACGATAATGACAGAGGGCATGTGCCAGGTAATTAACTATCGTAATTACCCGGAGATGTCTATTTCATCTTGTGTCACATCTTGCTATGAAATATCGATATGTGATCTTTGATTGATCTGTTGTGAATTAATGTCATGTCTGGCGTCCACAATCATGTATCGGTGGATGATGTATAGGATGTCTATATCGTTGCTTCCTGATTGGTCGATACGTACACCGAGCATTGTCAACAGTGCTGCCATAAATCTTGGATAATTTTCGATCTGACAAAACAAGGAAATGATTGTTCTATATAGAAATCAATATCCTGTATGATCCTTATGGATTATGATCAAACATTTGAAAACAACATTTTATAAAAAGACTAATTGTATTTACTTGAAATTGACAATAAATATGGTTTATTATATAACAAATGGCTAGTTAGTGCCCATAGAATTTTATCAAAATGAAAATGATTGATATATTAAAAAATAAATGAAATTGAAATTATTTGCCAATTGTTGAAATCTAGTTCTTTCTATAATGTACTTGATACAAAGTGGCAGGCTACCTCAGTGGTTAATCCGTTTGGCTTCAGATCAAGAGTTCCGGGGTTCAAATCCCGCCAGGGGCTCGGCAACTTTGCCTGCTGTAGAGAATGTTCTACACGCAGTAAGATTAGGGTGTATTGGTACATTGAATTTCAGTGCAGTATCACCCATGGTTCGCTAGTTCCAGTTGTTGCTTGCAGGTTTCAATGCAATAGATAGTCACCATGGCATTGCAGGCTTTCTCCCTGCAATAATACTAACAGATCTGATATAAGTGAAAGCAGTGTTAAACCCCAACTCACCTCAGCTCACTTCATTACTTGATATAATGTCAAAACAGTACCTTTTTTTATCTGTTCGATGTTGTGCACTTGCACACCTTACAGTTCCTTCCAACTTATGCCCCTATTTCACTACGAGCCGAATTAAATTGTCACGAATCATCACGAAAGAGAAAATTTTCACATTTGTAAACATTTGTAGACAACTTGGAATTTGTAAATGATGCGTAGTTCATTCGGCAACATTCCTCCAATTCGTGGCATTCGTGAACAAATTTTGATTTGTTCAAAAATGTTCACGAATCAACTACGAATTTTTAAGGGGGGGGGGGGGGGGGCGAGGGGGTCTGGATCCCTTTCCCCCTTTCAAAAATTTTTGACCCCCCTTTTCCATTGGTGGACCCCCCTTTCAAAATTCCTGGATCCGCCACTGTCATATAAACCCTCTATCTAAATTCAGAGAATAAAATTATCAGAAACTTGCTCTATCTAAACATAGGCCAAGTAGACCCTCTATCTAAATCCAGAGAATAAATCAGAAACCTGCTCTATCAGTACAATACCCTTATTTAGATCTAAAATTTAGAAGAGTGTTCCAAAATGGTGGGTACCTTGTGTCCAATCCATTCATCTGAATAAATATATGTGAGAAACAAAATAAAGAAGTTTTAATCCATTATAGCGTCTTGTATTATCACACCAACTTCTAAATGCCTTTGAAGAATTTCAAATATGTTTAAGTCAAAAATATTTTCTTGAAATGCAGGTATTTGAGAGATTTAGGGAGCCTATCAGATTATAAGGGAGCTAGGGAAGGAGAGAGGATGTGTGTCGAGTGTTATGTGTGTGTCAATCAATGGGTTTCATCCTCTCATTTAGCAATTACCTTAACGGCAGCTGTCTAGACATATAATTACTTACCGTATTTGCTCCGATAAAAAGCTCTACCTCAAATACATAGGGAACATGCAGTGCTTAGGTAAAGAGTAACAAGGGAAAAACGAATGGACAAAATAGCAGATTTTGTTAAGAAAAAAGGTAACAGGAAAATTCAAATACTTTTCAATTTGTTTATATTATATTTGAGAATTAAGTCTAGAAAACAAATATTGCAGACTTTACGTCATCACTGTATATTCCTTTTTGTCTCATATTCTGGTACTATTTTGGTAATATAATATATTCTGGTAATATTTTGGTAATATTATGGTAATATTTTGGTCAGCAATATTGATAGTTATAAAGCTTTTGATTTGTTGTTTTTGAGTTGAAGTGATAATGTTAAAATGGGAAAACTTTCATTAATACAGGTATAGATACTGAGCAATGAGACAAATATAAAATCCTAGAGTTATGTTTTATGTGGAACTATTTCACTCCTAACTTGCGAATCCCGGCATAGTCCGGGATGGCTATAAACAATTCCTAGGTGCCTCATTCCGGGTCACGGACACTAGACTTAGATTTATTTGCGGATGTCTATCATTTAGCTAGTACTAAACTAGTCCTGTCCGCGATCTGCGAGTCGAGTTGTCTCCGTGAGTCGCTCCATAAAAATGTTTGTATTATGCCTCGCAGTTCGCCACGATAACGAGACTTTGTCAATATCCGGTCCAAATGTCCAGCAAAAATCACACCAACTTGCGTGTGCATTGTTGACTCGTAACGCATCGATAATTAGCTTTACAAAACGCCAATTTTGTTGGGCTTCGCCCCAAAGCCTAATCTGTTTGGTAACTTGCCTTACTCTCGCACTTCATATCATGTGAACGAATTGTTTGTTTTCAAAAAAATTTACAGCAAAATAAAGGGGAAAGAATAGACTACAATCTCATATAAAATTCGCAAATGTCCAAAAAATAATAAAGACAGAGCAAGCGCTGTGAAAAAGGTCATGTTTACACTTCATAAATTTTGAAACAATCAGTGATTTTCACAACTTCTTACACAATTTATCACTGCTAAACTACTGAATGCATTTTCATAATTTTTATATCACAATAAACCGAAAAGAATAATCTTTTATTCTATATAAAATGCCCATATTTATTCACATAATTAAAGATACAATTTTACCTTTCTGAGAGGCATGAGAAACCAAACAACACACAAACTAATCAACTTTTTTTCATCGGTTATGGTTCGAGGTTAGCATTTATTTGAAAGGTCAAACAACATAACCATATTTGGGTTGACATGTGCTTATTTGTCAACTGGTTCGAGATTATGATTTCTTGGAAAAGTGCGATGAACAACCGTTTGCAATGCTGAATACGTACATGTTGTAAGTATTTACGATTTTATAGGTGGAAATAAAGAAAACTTTACATAGCTATAGAATTATATATATATAACCAAAGGTCGCATTCTAATAATTTTTATATCATTGTGAAGCCAGACAAATTGAATTTTTTTGTTTCATATTTATGATGTTATGAGGCCCGAATTAAAGACAATCTTTCGAAAGTAATAGAATAAAAACGAAAAATCATAGAAAATTCATTCAAAGTTTCGGATGTGAATTAGCCATTTGTGTATGGTGCCACGACTTGAATTTGTATTGAACACCCGTATATAGTCAGTTTTCGCGATGTGGATGCGATATATTTCGTAAAAACGGTACCGGAATCGCCGCCTGGAAATTCTGCCAGCAGAGCTAATTAGTGCCTAAGCCAAAATACTGCTGCGAGCTGGAGGGTCTGTAAATTCCGCCACAGGGGCTAAAATAGGTAAAATAGAAATATGCAACGTAAGGATTAAAATGTTGCTTTTTAAGGAATACATTAACTTATATTGAAATTGGACAATTGGATTAATTATTTACTAACAAATTAGCCTAATTTCTCAGGGTACTTTGAAAAGGGAAATGCTTAAAATCATGTCTATGTCATTAGCACCTAATCGATACTCTAGGATTTGATATCCATAATTCATTAATATTGTATGTGTTTTGTCAAAAATAAAGATAATTGTTAATATTTTGATCATCAGACTTTTCATTTTATGCTGGGTTCCTTTGAAAGCTGTTTAAATTTGTTTCCCTCTTAATCCTGGTTGATAGTACGAGGGGGTGAGGATGGGGGACAGGATGGGGGTCGGGATGGTGTCTGGATGGGGATCCGGAGGGGTGTCAGGGATTGGGGTTACGAAGGGGGATCAGGAGGGGTGTCAGGGATTGGGGTCAGGAAGAGGGTCAGGAAGAGGGTCAGAATGGTAGTCAGGATTGGGTCGGATGGGGGTCAGGAGGGGTGTCAGGGATTGGGGTTATGAAGGGGGGTCAGGAGGGGTGTCAGGGATTGGGGTTACGAAGGGGGGTCAGGAGGGGTGTCAGGGATTGGGGTCAGGAAGGGTGGTCAGAAGGGGTGTCAGGATTGGGGTCAGGAAGGGGGTCAGGATTAGGGTCAGGAAGGATGTCAGGAGGGGGTCAGGAAGGGGGTCAGAATGGGTGTCAGGAAGGGGTTGGATGGGGGTCAGGAGGGGTGTCAGGGATTGGGGTTACGAAGGGGTGTCAGGGATTGGGGTCAGGAAGGGTGGTCAGGGATTGGGGTTATGAAGGGGGATCAGAATGGGTATCTGGATGGGGGTCAGGAGGGGCTGGGATGGGGGTCAGGAGGGTGTTGGGACGGGGTCAAGAGGGGTGTCAGGATGGGGGTTATAAAATCCTAGAGTTATGTTTTATGTGGAACTATTTTATAACGTTGCTATTTAAGGAATAGGTGGCGGGTCAGGAGGGGTGTCAGGATGGGGGTCAGGAGGAGTATCGGGATGGGTGTCAGGATGGGGTCAGAAGGGTGTTGGGATGGGGGTCAAGAGGGGTGTCAGGATGGAGATTAGGTGGGGTGTCAGGATGGGGGTTAGGTGGGGTGTCAGGATGGGGGTTAGGTGGGGTGTCAGGATGGGGGTTAGGTGGGGTGTCAGGATGGGGGTTAGGTGGAGTGTCAGGATGGGGGTTAAGTGGGGTGTCAGGATGGGGGGTAGGTGGAGTGTCAGGATGGGGGTTAGGTGGAGTGTCAGGATGGGGGTGAGGAGGCCTGTTTGATGATTCGTGGGGTATTGTTATATGGCTTAATCATGTAATATAGATACGCAGGAAAAACGATTGCTATGGAAACAGGGACATTCTCCTATATGGACGTCAGGAGGGTGTTGGGATGGGGGTCAAGAGGGGTGTCAGGAGGGGTGTCAGTCAGTAAGGGTGTCAGGATGGGTGTCAGGAGGCCTGGGCTCAAGTGGATGTGCTCAAAAAGAGTTATATGCTAATATGTTAAATTTGCAGGAAAAAATTGGGTTGTGCTGACAGGGGGTACCCTTCCAATCAATCATCCTGAATCTGTCCCGGAATCAATACAAAGATGGAATTGATACATAATTAGTCTAGCTTGTGATATTGAAGGAAATCCATATTAATTTGATTTATTCAGATATCAGAGAATGAAATGGATTGCATGATAATTGAATTGCAGTACCGGTAGCTATAGAAGATGAGATCGAGAGAGATATAGATAGGTATATGATTGTCGTTCTTCCAGGACAATCTATATATTTTACAAAAAGTATTAAAGTAAAACTCTTTGTTAAGACGATTTAGGTTAATCTGTACCCATTAATGTGACTTTTACCAATTTAATGTTTCAGCTTATAATTAGCTCACTTCTGCACTGTTTAAGTTGAATAATACATACCTGAGGAATAACTGTTTATTAACCTCTTAAGTGTTGAATACCAAACCATTCTTCATTGTCTGAGTTACAGGAATTACAAGATTAAAAAAAAAGGAATATTCCATGTGTGTGAAGAGGCGTAATATGATGGACATGTTAGAAATATGTTTATATCATTTATATTTACTTTAGAGATTAAAACATCTTCTTACACAAACCAATTATCTGTAGTTGTAATAACGGTGTTTCGTATAAAGCAAAAATTGCATGGCAGCCATTTTAATTATTTCGATTTGCAAAAACTATTCCCATGGTTTTATCGAACCATGTACACTCATTTTTAACTTGATTTTCCGAAGAGAGAAGGGTGTTTTATTATTGGTAACATTATTTTTTTTATTAATTCATTTCATCAACTTATTGAACAAGCTACTGCCCCTTTATATTTTATAAGTAAAACAATTAAAAAAGAAATATTTCCCCATTTCAACCTATAAATGTATTCTAGGCATTATTTAATTTTAACTTAAGTTAGTTTGAATTGATTTTGAGTAGTTGTAGGAACAATGAAATGTAAAAAAAATAAGTCTTATTATATAAAGATAAGAAATTATCAATAAATGATATGAAAGGGAATTAATCCAAGATACATGATATGGATTGTTTCTATTTTAGTGGCTATTTATGATGATTATTCACATAATTGATCTAAATACGGGAATATTGAATATAAGGTAGGAGTTTAGTCATGTTTGGAGTTGACATTTGATATCTCGTACTTCACAATGTGATGATCTCAAATATAAATTTTTATGATCATAATAACTCATTCAGTCTTAATTACCATTAATCTCACACATCATGCCGCTTTGCTTCAACTTCATTGAGCGGTGGGATAGCACAGTGGTTAGTGAGTTTGACTTCAGATCCAGCAGTACAGGGTTCAAATCCCGCCAGGGGCTCGGCAACTTTGTCTGTTGTGGAGAACTGTTCTACGTACAGTTAAGTTTGGGCGCAATGTTTCACTGAATTTCAGCGCAGTACCACCAATGGTTCGCTAGTACCAACCAATGCTTGCAGGTTTCATCACAATGACATTATGACTCTTATTATGACACTATATATGACTCAGTAATTATGACATTATGACTCTCTTATTATGACACTATATATGACTCTCTTATTATGACATTATGACTCTGTAATTATGACACTATGACTCTGCAGTTATGACACTATGACTCTCTTATTATGACACTATATATGACTCTGTAATTATGACTCTGTAATTATGACACTATGACTGCAGTTATGACATTATGACTCTCTTATTATGACACTATATATGACTCTGTAATTATGACATTATGACTGTGTAAGCATGACATTATCTCTCTGTAAGTATGCAGATAGGTAAATATTTAGCAATGACTAATGAATAAAATGAATCATTGAGTCTGAAATAGAACCAAGCCTAGTTTTTTAAACTCAACGGTTTTGAGTATAAATATTTGATTTGGTAGGTTTTTAAATCAATATGACATGCTGAGGTAATTCTTGGGTATTTCACAGAGGCTGTAATCTTCCTCTCTTCAGGCATGCGACTTGTAACATGACACTCCCGACCTAAAAGTCATAGTTCAATAACGATGCCTCTGCGCCAATCAATAGCCGATGATTCACTTCGCGCAGACATCAAGCAACTCTCGTAATCACACAAACACAAACCTCCATTCAAGAGGCAATGTAAAGACTATCAATAATGAAACTGTGTGGACTGATCAACATAACATTTTGCAAGGAACAGAACTAATAAGTTCACGATAACCTGCACGGATCAATTGTGGAGTTTCTGCGTGATGAATCAATGTGAAAACATCTTGGGACCATTTCCCGACCAGGATCCACGACACCTGAATGAAATGAACGAGGATGATGATGTAAGAAATGCAGGTATGATTCACCCAGTCGGTGCTATTGACGAGCAAGAGGAACTCTCGGGTCGAGGATTCTGAGATGGGAACCATTCTTGTAACCAGCGAGCGCCGGTGGTGGTTGATTCCTGCGAGTGATTGCTTTAAGATGGATGGGTCAAAGATTTAGACACCTTGTGTGAATTTATTGCTCACTGTTTCTGGTTTGTTTGCTGATTCGTGGGGTATTGTTATATGGCTTAATCATGTAATATGGATACGCAGGAAAAACGGTTGCTATGGAAACAGGGACATTCTCCTATATGGGTAAGTTGACATTGATGGGACAATTAAATGTATCAATGCAGAACTGCAGATGAATTTGTTTGGAATCTATCAATGATGAACATTTCAATCAAGATATCAAATAGAAAATCCCCTGACATGAGTAAGTTATAATGACCATCAATCAAGAGACAATACATCTGATTAATTGCTGATATTTTCAAAGTATTCAAAAATCTATGGATTTCGGTTTCAGGTCTTCTATTTAAATGGAATATCATTTATACTTTGAACAGGAACATGCTTTTATATACAAGAGTTTGATTTAATGATTATGATTAGATTCACCATTGCTATTAATAGTTGATAAATATCAAATGGTTATATTTCAGGGTCTATCGATTTAAACTCAAATTCATTTGCATGTACATCAATATGGAGTCAAGAATTTAAACCATGACATATTTAATGTACCATTTTTGACAATAAAATGATGAAAATTAGATGCATTAATGAAATTTATTGCTGATGATCTTGAATTTCAAATTGTCTCTTTTAGAATCAATAAATAAGTTCATATGTTTATTTTGAATTACAAATATTGAAAATTAGATGCATTAATGAAATTTATTGTTGATGATCTTGAATTTCAAATTGTCTCTCTTGGAATTAATAAATAAGTTCATATGTTTATTTTGAATTACAAATATTTACAATGAATATATTATTCTCTGCCTATTAGGGTAAATATAATTGTGTTTATCATGTTCCGGAGACCTCAGTCTTTGGCTTGTCTCCTTCAGATCATTCCTGTGTTGTCTACTGCCACTCAGACATCTTGTGTCAACCAAGATGATCATTGGTGTCATAGCCGTCGACGCCAAACTAATTTTAAACCACTTACTCAGCTTTCATGTTTATAATTTACTAATAGAGTATTTTCTGAAGATATGTCTGTGAATTTTCTGCAGTATATATATAGAAATACAAAAATGAAGTCGTTGTGACATGTGGTCCTGTGCACAGCTCAGTTCAGCAAAATTGAGCATGGCTCGCCCATGGAAGGTACTGCAGTGTAATATTAATTTTATGTGGCAATATCAAACTGGTGTACTGCCGCTGCAAGTATGATGTTACAATAGCATTTGTGATATCACAATGGTCGTACCGCCGTCACAATAGTACATGGCTCATGGAAATCTTAGTTTCAGCACTGTTGGCAGCTTTGATTGAATAATTTAGGCAACGTATGAAGAGTATACTAAACTTTATTCCATATAATACCATTTTTATTAAACTTGTGAATTTAGTTTAATCTCAGAAGCGAGATCTTATCAAATTTGCTGCCTCCGGGAGCACAAAAGTAATGTCGATCTTACTTAGAGTGAAATTTAGACTAAATTTCATTTTGTGTAAGGCAAACCCAATGCTTAAGTATGTTTAGTTCATATTTATATATTAGATACAAATTATATATATATAATTACATTTATATATACAAAGGTGGTTAAAAAAAATGTCAACTAAATCTATAGCAAAAGTAATATTGAAATTAAGATTCACTTTCATCTCTATTCAAACATTTACTGTTTCATTACATCTAATGAAATTTAGTTTTTATTCATATATTAGATAAATACAACTTGATAAATCATTTATATACCCCTTAACCAACTACTTCAGTGAATCATGTCACATTCACCTGATGTGAAATTACTGTTTGCATTGAAAATCAAGCACCTTGTTGCAATTACCAATTGTCTGACTTTTCTATTATTCATATGTTAACGTATTCTATAATGTTGCAATAACATTTGGGTATGAATGTCATCAGACATTGACCAAACCCTTGATATTTACATATGCTAACGAGTTTTGAATTCGGACATTCAGCTACTTAGGAATGGTTCATCAGTTCCACAAGTAGAGGGTTAACTGCATCTACCAGGTACTGATTGCAAAAACAGCTTAACTACCAGTTGTTGTACCTAAATTTTGTCAAGGTCTTGGTGGCTGAATGGGTAAGCTGGTGGGATATTCAGTGCTGGTGATTGGTGCCTGATTCTGAGGGTTTTGGTTTGAATATCTTATGAAAATTAGGTACAAGAATTTGTACTATTGCAGAAATTGTGACAAAATATAACATTGTATCATAAGACGCTTAAAGTCAAGTCAAAATAAAAGTTGTTTGGTAGGGTAATTTGCATGCCAACAACACATGAAGTTATCCGTAGGAGCAGAACTTTTGTAGAACAATGTTTTAAGGATTACGAAAACTTTATGTCTTGTTTGGCGGCTTGATGCTCCTCAAAACATTACATTGTTAAATAGAGGGTAAACAATTGATACATAATCCTTATTTTCGAGTGGTAATGCAAAGACTTGACATTTAAAAGAGATTATGGTAAGCATATTGTTTTTTCATGCTAATATTTGTCTACAATGTGTTAACATTTACCAGATGTGTCAAAGCAGATAACATATTGCAGCTGAACAGCCAATATGTTAGTGGGGGCGAGATAGCGCAGTGCCTAGCGCGTTCGGCTTCGAACCAAGAGGTACGGAGTTTGAATCCCGCAGACTTTGTCTGCAGTAGAGAACTGTTCTACACGCAGTAAGGTATGGGTGCAATGCTACACTGAATTACAGCGTAGTACCACCCATGGTGCGCTGGTTCCAGCCGATGCTCGCAGGTTTCACCGCAAAGCATAGCTACATGGCGTCGCAGGCTTTCTCCCTGGCATAATAGTAGCAGCCGCAATATAAGTGAAATACTCTTGAAAGCGGCGTTAAACCCCAACTCACCTCACCTCACCAATATGCTAGTGAACACTGAACATATTTTATGTAATTCACATTATTTCTGGCATATTTAAAACCATAACATGCATTTAAAATTTAATTTAGGTTCATTGGGTATAGACTTTCTCATACATCATCAAACCATTTCAACTTTTTGAAGAACCTAAGTTATGTATGTAAGGGAAGTGTTCTAATAGGGTTTTTATTGGGAAAGAAATTTGAGGGACTTTTGTTTGTGTTATTTGTACAAAATTGTAATAAACTCATTCCAGTTATTTGTTACTTTTCTATTCTATCTTTAATCATTTAAAAGGTGTAATATTAATAAAAATACATCATTTTTTAAATTACATATTAGCACAAAACAAAATGGCGGATATACTCAAGATAGAACCCTCTCTTTAAAGATTGGACTTATGATGTTCAGGTTACTGATATATGTAGATCTATAACACATATTTGAATATTTTAGATAGACATTATAAAAAATAATCAAACTTTCTAATATTTCAGAAGAAAGCACAATCTGCATGAATAGGGATGTTTGTTGGATATACTTTTAATAAGATTTACCTTACAGCAAATGGACTTTTATGAGGACAGATATTGGATGTTATGATACCATAATAAGTTGCCTCAAGCTTTTATCTAATACATTTGTCTTCAAATTGATATGATTCATAAATAACGGACTATTGACGAACAAATCTGCTGACCTTTGCTTTTGATTCGTTGAAGTAGCTTAATTTCCATATACCTTTATAATGTGCTTTTATATTGGTTTTGACTGAAATATTTTATTATATTTTCTTTTTCCAATCTTTTACTATCATTGTTTCATTTCACTATCATTATCATCATCATTAAAATAATCATTAAAATCATCAACATTAAAATCATCATCATCATCATCATCATCATCATCATCATCATCATCACCATCATCACCATCAGCGCCATGAGCTGGTATTAGTACCTGGATATAGTCGCCTGTAAATATACCCATTTTTATTATTTTTTTGTCATCATCATCATCATCATCATCATCATAATCATCATAACCATCATAACCATCATCATCACCACCAACATCTTCATCAGAAGAAGAAAGTGAACCTATTCCAAAATGTGTGTTAGTTATGCCATATGTGAAAGACCTCATAGATCTTCACTCAAGACATAAAAGAGAACAAATATGAAGTTATCCGGTAAATAAACGTCAACTGAATCCATACAAGCACATGCAGGCCAGATTGGATGTTGCAGGTTTCTTTGTTGTCTGAATATAGTAACTTTACACCTGTCTGATTGGAATCACCTGTGACGTGTTATTTCTCAGGTATTCCTTTGTACTTTGTGTGCATTTCGTAAATTTTCCCTTAGACCAAGGGAAAAATTATTAATAATTTTTCATACCTTTTCTTTAGTTTCGAATCTCCATCATTACAATTAACAGGTAAATTCATAAAAATTGTAAATGCATATAATTCACAAATACATATTGTCAGGTATTTATGCAGTCAGATTAGGTTGTTAGGTACATGATAATGACAGTTGGCAAATGCATCCCATATTTCAGAAAAGATTATGACATATTGACAAGAAAAAGGATAAAATTTACAAATCTTGATAAAAACATAGAGCTCTAGGACCCCATGGTCCCTTGCTTTGGGGAAGTCATTTTTTTTTCATTTTTAATTACTTTGTTTATTATAATTATGAGAACATTTTAACATTTATTTCCAGGTTATTTTCTTTAAATTTGTTTTGCTTGTAATTAATGAAATGGTTTTATTCTTAAGTAACAATGGAGCAATATCAAAATTTTGAAATATATGATAATTTTCATTTTTACGTCAGTGTTGATCCTTTAACTGTGATGGGATCATTTATGGCTGATGTCCTTGTTTATTTTATGTTATTTAAAAATGTTTGCATTCGGTCTAGGTGATTTATATATTGTAATGTAATTATCTCTTAACACTTGATGTGAACACGCTAATTATGTAAAATTAATTTTGGGATTTAACCTGGAATTAAACAACTCAGTTTCTCTTTGAAGTAGATTTTCTTTGCATATATTTACTGATACATTCAGATTATTACAGCTCTGGCGTCATATGTTTGTAATATATTTTGGTATTATGGGTTTGAAAATGTTCTGGAAGGTATTAACTAAAGTTCCAAATTGCTCATTGTAATTATCATGTTACCATATTTTATCGAATACAACCCGGGTCTCAAATAGACACAAGGGGATGAGGAGGTGCTGAACAAATTAAAAACCCTGGGCGTAAATGGGTGTTGAACAAAATAGAACCCTGGGGTTAAGGGGGTGCTGAACAAAATAGAACCCTGGGGGTAAAGGGATGCTGAACAAAATAGAACCCTCGGGGTAAAGGGGTGCTGAACAAAATAGAACCCTTGGGGTAAGGGGGATGCTGAACAAAAAAGAACCCTGGGGGTAAAGGGGTGCTGAACAAAATAGAACCCTAGGGGTAAAGGGGTGCTGAACAAAATAGAACCCTCGGGGTTAAGGGGTGCTGAACAAAATAGAACCCTGGGGGTAAGGGGGATGCTGAACAAAATAGAGCCCTGGGGGTAAAGGGGTGCTGAACAAAATAGAACCCTCAGGGTAAAGGGGTGCTGAACAAAATAGAACCCTGGGGGTAAGGGGGATGCTGAACAAAATAGAACCCTGGGGGTAAAGGGGTGCTGAACAAAATAGAACCCTGGGGGTGAGGGGGATGCTGAACAAAATAGAACCCTGGGGGTAAGGGGATGCTGAACAAATTAGAACCCTGGGGGTAAGGGGGTGCTGAACAAAATAGAACCCTGGGGTTGTATAGAGGAAAAACGGTTCCTTGATTTCCGGAATATGTATTTCAATGTTTCTTCATGTTGCTCATTTATTAATATTTATTTTGATATACTGCTATCTAGAAATATCACAATATTCTATTCTACAAGAAAATAATTGTAGAATAATGTCTTGGGCTTATTCATACTTGTTGGCCTTGCATATTTGCATTGAATATACCTTTAAAATTGGAATGCCACAAGTAACATCACTCTGTTGAGAATTTAATTTTGTTAATGGACCCTTTCTGTATATATCCATCGAACTTGTGCAACTTTTAGCTACTATCCTGTTACACCTATGGGCTGGTCGGTCAATAGAGAAATGCAGACTAAAAGTAGACAGTGGATCACATCCAATGTTGTCTTTGCACACAAATTAAACTTAAATTCTAATACTTAAGAAAATAATAAGCTTAATTGTCTATGTAAGAAGTTTGGGGCTTATGATCTTAGCACATTTAATTTAATTTGTTCAAAAGCCTCAAACTTTCTTCAAAAGCTAATTAAACCAATTTCATCAAGATTTCTTCCTCTACTGTTGCTGTTAAATAAACTTCATATTTCATGGATGAGTTTATTTAAAAATCTAAAAATGATTATGAGTGAGGTGAGTTGGTGTTTAACGCCACTTTCAAGAGTATTTCACTTGTATCGAGGCTGCTAGTATTATGGCAGGGAGAAAGCCCTCAACACCAATGTGTACTGCGTGTAGAACAGCTCTCTACAGCAGACAAATTAAGTTGCCAAGCCTCTGGCGGGATTCAAACCCCAGACCTTTTGAACACTATAACCGCTATTTCGCCCCTGAACCTTTATGCAAATGAACGATGGGGTCCAATGAGCCAAGGCTCCTTCAGTAAACAGATGCTTTATGATTCAATTAAAACATTTACTCTGAACTGGTAAATAATGAAACAGTAAACCAGTCAGCTAATGTGTTATAGGAAGCAGTTAATCAATGTAAATACAAATAAGTCATTGATTCACACAAGGAACCAGTAACCAGAGCAAATGAACTAGTTAACATGCGTTAATTGTTAAAGCTAAACAACTCGGAATAATAAGTAAACATTGAACTGGATGACCTTGAAACCATCAGTAGCCAGATGATTAAATAACAAGTTGTGGATTATAATGTCCTTAGTGTGATGTTTTTAATCATTATTCTGAAACTGATATCTCTTCTGATATAGCTGTCTGCTATAAAAAAAAGAAAAAAGAATCTTATTCCAATATTCTAAGAAAACTTGCATGGAAGTGTCCAAATTAATATAATTTACAACTGCATTAAAACAATTAGATCTTTTGAAGTAGAAATAGCAAAGGTAAATGTTTAGACGTGTACATTTAAAAGTATTTTAAATATTTTGAAGTAGGTATATCAAGGTTAATGTTTAGACATTTAAAGGTAAGAATATCCAAGGTTATTGTTTAGACCTTTTGAAGTCGGGATATCAAGGTTAATGTATAAACATTTTGAAGTAGCCGTATCAAGGTTAATGTTTAATCATTTTGAAGTAGGAATATCAAAGTTAATGTTTAAAAATTTTGAAGTTGGATATCAAAGGTTGATATCATTTGACTGATATCCTCTTAATCATAATCATAATCATAATCATAAGTCATTATGCTCTTTTGTTTTAGCATCTGTAACAGTTTCAGATATCAGAATGTTTAAAGTAAATATCTTATATCTACTGAAGTTAAGACAATCAAATCTGAGATATCAGTCAATTTGAAACTTGAACAAACTTAATTTGATCAGAGGTATCCTCTTCACCAACGAAACTTTAAACAACACTCATGATGTTGATGTATGTAAGGTATATTTTACCATTTGTAGAATTAGATATGTTGGTATATTGTAGAGATCTTTGTCCAAAGTGTTCGGATTGAAAAGAGGTATAAATCATCATTAACTTGAACACAATCATATGTCATGGCTTCTCAAATGCGAATCAATGTAACCTCTGACAAATGTTGTTTTAAAATTCTTCAACAAGAGAATTAATTATCTAGTTTTGTTACATAAACACAAATAAAAGGTTAACATTGTTTTATAAATATCAGATTCCTAGTCTATGTATTGATGTAAATGGACACAACATTCTTGAACAGTTTTAGATGTTGAATTCAACAAGAATTAAAGGGGCAGGAGCACGTTTTTTCGCTCAAAAAAGTTGATAAAATGTATTCGAAAAATAATTTCACCAATAGTAAAACATCCTTCTCTCTTCGGAAAATAAAGTTTAAAATGAGTGTACATGTTTCGGTAAAGCCATGGGAATCGTTTTTGTAATAGAAAATAATAAATTGTGTTCACAATAAAATGGCCGCCATGCAATTTTTGCTTTATACAGCTTTGTTCAGCTGCAGATCAAGAGGTCCTGGGTTCGAATCCCGTCAGGGGCTCTGCAATAGAAAACTGCTCTACATGCAGTAAGGTTTTGGTGAAATGAGACACTGAAGTTCAGCGCATTTCCACCCATGATTTGCTAGTTCCAGCTATAATGCTTGAAGGTTTCACCACAATACAACCCCCATGTCATTGCAGGCTTTCTCCCTGAATTAATACTAGCAGCCGGATATAAGTGAAATTGCGTTAAACCCCAAATCTTCTCGCCTTGCCTCTTGTCAAAGATTCAAATGTTACACACGAATTCTGTGAACTGTGAAAAAAATTTTTTTTTGATTCAATTTAGCTTCGAAATAATAAATCTTTTCCCACAGCATTCATCATAGCTTTGAGCATCAAAATTGTCTGTTTTAGTTTCATGCAAACCAAATTGTATGCATATTTATCCCATTCAAAATATCTGTCAATTTCTTCTTTTCAATGAAAATCCAGTTACATTATACAAGTTCAGATGCTGAAATTACACATATCCCATTTATGCTACTTGTATGACTCATTAAATATTATCATTCAAAATCTGTCTTTTTATGTGCTATATCGATATAAGTTGTACAAAAATTCTTTTGACTAATTGGTACACATTACATTGTCATTTTTGTCAAAATCAAGACATTCATCTGTATAGTAAGGGGCAGTAGCACGTTTTTTCGCTCAAATAAGTCGATGAAATGTATTTGAAAAATAATGCTACCAATAATAAAACACCCTTCTCTCTTCGGAAAATCAAGTTAAAAATGAGTGTACATGGTTCCGTAAAGCCATGAAATTCGATTTTGTTATTCGAAATAATAAATTGTGTTCACAATAAAATGGCCGCCATGCAATTTTTGCTTTATATGCAACATCGTTATTACCACTACGGATAATTGGTTTGTGTAATAGGATGTTTTACCCTCTAAAGTAAATATAAATAACATAAAGTATCATTACAAATTGGAGATTTGAAAAAATAAAATTTGCAAAAAACGTGCTACTGCCCCTTTAAAGGCACTGTAGCATGTTTTTGGCATAATATTTTTTTTAATTTGCTATTTATTATTAAAGTGTATACAATATATAGTTAGAGGGTAAAACATCTCATTACACAATCCGATAAGTCGTAACCACAGAAAACAGTTATCCACATTGGAAGAAAATGGTGCGACATGTAAAGCAACAACTTTGTGGAACTCTTCAGTGTGAGAGGTCGATTTATAAGTCTCATGCGATTTTGTGAGTTCAGACAGCAAGATGGTTGACTATTCCATCATGGTGCCATATTTAAAACTCTACTCTGAGTGTTTAGGTATCGCTACATCAGTCAGATCATCTGAACTACCTTCGAGCGGCCATTTTAATGTGAACACCTTAAAATGGCACTCAAAGGGAAATGGACTTGCATGGTTTACCCAAACGTTTACATTTTCGTGAGAGCACTGTAAAGTGATATATTTTTAGCAACCATCAATACTTTTCGATGATAACATCTTGTTTGACATATGCGACTTCAGCAACATACGTAATGCCCCTTTAAGTCAATGTAGGGGAATGAAATTCTTATCCCTAAGACAGCTTGGAAAATACTGCCCTTATATTTTATATTTCTGATACATTTTTTAACAACTTCAAACTATGTATATCACAGCTTAGAAAACAATGGGAATTTTATGTTTCTGTTACGTGCTGATCAAAACATTTTCGCAGTTCCTCCGTTATGAGATTCTAACTGTGCTGTATTTCTCTCGTAATGATCCAACCGTCACTCCTGACTCTTATTCCATGGTTATGCCAATGTTTACTTTGGTAATCTCCGCGCTGTAATCTTAGTGCCTTGTTTTGAAGAATTCCCTGACTACCGAGTCGGAAATGTCGGAAAAGGTCATAGCACAGTGATATGCAGTAACGGGAAGTAGAAGGTCTGGAAATAGGGACGAGGTTTCGAATACTATTGATTCCATTCATCAGACTTACACCTACGTTTAAAGATGACAAAGTTCATGTTCAAGATTATTCTAAAGAAATCAATGCTACATGTACATTTGAGGGGAGATTTTTTAAATAAAAAAGACGATAAAAGTTAAAGATTGTTTCTATACTTTTCATTGTTTTATAGGAGATTCCAGTATCAGATATTTTTTTTTACATTAATTTTATTTTTCCTTTAAAAAAACAAAATTAATGATAGCTTAAATTCATTTTGAGTTTGTATAAGTATTTTATTCTATAAAAGTTTTATGATATAAAGATAATTTATTATCCATGTTATCAAATTGCAAATCAAAACCTACTTCTGATTGGACATATAATTTACGACGACATCCAATCACAGTTTGCTCCCAGTCACAACATGACAGTATCTGTGCTTTAAATGATATATTGCTTCATCTGTTTCTCAAAGTATGATAAAATTTTGTATGAAATTGAAATGAGGGTATATGATGTCCTACCCCCTCCCTTTCTGGACCTGTAACCAAAACAACAATAATCGCATACCCTTTGGTCAAAATGGGTTAGCCCGCTTATTAGAGACTTTTTGTTTAGCTTAACATACTGTATAGTGAGTCTGTTACACTCTCTGATATTATCTTTGATAAAGAAAACAAATAAACAAATGTTATTATATAAATGCATAGCATGTTTTTTCGCTCAAATAAGTTGATGAAATGTATTTGAAAAATAATGTCACCAATAGTAAAACACCCTTCTCTCTTCGGTAAATCAAGTTAAAAAGCCATGTACATGTATTATGTAGATGTATAGAAGGATAGAGCATAATGACTTATGTGACTATATATCTTCAATTAGATCACTGTACCTTTCACAACAAAAGACAATATAGCGCCTTTTACATGCCATCTCTATATTGACCCAGCTTCTAGATTTAGATCAGTAATTTGATTAAGTCTGACATTTACGAGTGTTGACTTCCTCAGATGTGTGTTTGATTGCATGTGATTGTCCTGTTTTTTTCCAAAGCTTAATTACAACTAATGGCAAAGTAAAGTCAGAACAGAGGAAATGAATCTGGAATTGTATTTGAACAACTCGTTCACTCTGCTTGGTGCCATTTGATCTAGCTTATTTGTATCCCGTTTTCAATGTTTATGTCAATTATCATTTATCAGATATTGAATTTATAAAGTTACTGGGCAATTTGACTTGACCTGAAAGAATTGATATAAATTTATATAGTTTTATTATTAAATTGAACTTCTAGCTTTTCCTCAGGTCCATGAAAATAGCCAATTGATGTTTGTTTTGAAAAACAAATACTTTGGACATCCAGTGCTACATAGATAACAATATGGCTTTAAAGAAAAAAAAATCTGTAATTCGGACAATCTACTTTTAAAAAATCCTAAACATCAAAGGAGATTTGACAATTTGACTTTATAAGACAATTTTAAACACTATCCATTAATTCTGACAATCTACTTTCAAAGAACCCTTAGAAGCATCAAGGAGACTAGCTTTGACAATTGACTTTAAAGGACAATTTTAATACACCATCCTATAATACTGACATTTAACTTTCAACGAACCCCAACAGCATCAAAGAAGCTGTGACAATAATGTGTCTTTAAAGAATAAAATCATACACCATTCTGTACTTCTGACAATCTACCTTTAAGGAAACCCAAAAAGAATCAAAGAAACCTTGACAATTTGGCTTTAAAGAACAATTTTAAAACACAATCCATTCATTCTGACACTCTACTTTCAAATAATCTTAAAAGCATCAAAGAAGATTTGACAATGTGGCTTTAAATAACAATTTTAAAACACCATCCATTAATTCTGACAATCTACTTTCAAAGAATCTTAAAAGCATCAAAGAAGATTTGACAATGTGTCTCTAAAAAATAAAATCATACACCATTCTGTACTTCTGACAATCTACCTTTAAGAAAACCCAAAAAGCATCAAAGAAACTTTGACAATTTGACTTTAAAGAACAAGACACCAAACCTCAATTTTGACAATCTACGGGCCTACATAGAACCCCAAAAGCAACAAAAAAAACTTGTGGTGAAGAAAAAAAACACCATTCTGGCAATTTGCTTTTACAGATCAATATCCAATAAGAATCTCTGATAATGTACTTTTAAAGAATGTTTTTGTAATTAAGACAGTGTTGCTTTAAAAACCGAAAGTCTTCAAACCTGCTCTTGGCAGTGTTGTTTAAACACAGGATGTGGAGTTATGCTGACCCTTCCACTGCGGTGTGCTTGAACAGCTGAAAAGTATTGACAAGACCTGCCTATCAGTGATTATCAACCCACTCACATTTAACAGTACTCCGGTTTTCACTCGTTTTTGCAATCTTGTGTTTTGCAAACCACATGTTCATCTGTGATCACATATTTGCCATGTTATTTCCATGTGTGACATTTTGGTACAATCTTCTTTTTCTAAAGAAAAGCCCCAATTTTCTTAGAATATCATCCCACTCGGTACTTCGACCAGTCTCACTCATTACTTTGCAGCCTGTTTGCCAATGACATGTTCATCCAAAACTCCATGTTTACTGTTACTTTCGTTCTATGTTTAATCACATTATGTTTTGATTCTAGAAAATTTTTGTAATGAAATTTACTATGGAATATTTTATCATAATATTGCATGATTCAACAACATTATGAATTTCATGTTATTAAAGTCGCTGTAGCATGTTTTGTCTTCTCAAATTTTCTATATTTTTTCATTAAAGTTTATATGCAATAGTTTGTAATGTTAGAGGGTAAAACATCTCATATTACAAGACACGATAGGCAGATCCATAGAAAATGGTTATCCGTATTGAAAGAAATTGGTGCGAGGTTTGGAACTCTTTAGTGTGAGAGGTAGATTTGTAGGCCTCATGCGAATTTGAGAATTCAGATAGCAAGATGGTTGACTATTCTATCATGGTATCATATTTAAAACTCTATTTTGAGTGTTTAGGTTTGCTACAGCTGTCAGATAACTTGAACTACCTCGAGTGGCGATTTTAATTTTAACACATTAAAATGGCCACTTGAAGGGAAATGAACTCTCATGGCTTAACTGAACAATGTACAGTCGTTTTAGAACTCGTTTAATTGATTCAGGAGTATTATTCAGCCATTGGTAGCACTTCTTACCTTTTCGTGAGATCATTTTATTTCAGTAAGAAAAACGTGCTACAGCGCCTTTAAGAAATATATTCATAATGTAAGTTATTGATTAAACAGTATACCTATTAACTGTTTAACCATCATTTTTAATCAAGACTCTATGTACAAATTACATGTTTCTTTGATGCCCAAACCGTGAATCACTATGTTATCATTGTCTTTAAAACATCTTTCATTTACGTCCTTACATTCTTTGTAAATAGTTTTGCTAAAATGAATGAAATTTCTTAAATTTAAACAATATTCATTAACATCCAGAAATTTTCGAAAAATTTCTTCAAATATTTTTTAGAAATGTCTTCGGAAAAACATCTATTTGCGTGCATCCTTGAAACGAACTTGCATAACCTTTTCCAACGTCAGATTATAACATTTCATCATTATTTATCTTCCAAACATCTTAATGCTGTCATCATGCCAAGTTCACATTTTACACCATTAATAATTAAATTAAGTATTCACCTTTCATATATAAATCTAAAGTCAACAATCATATGCACCATATTGAGTGCAAAGCAATCAGATTTTAACAAAATATAAAACTTTCTAGTATGCTATGTTTTTCCAGGTGTCAGGACATTTCCGACATTATGTTAAAAAATATTTCTGTCATTTATGTCAGTCTTTCTTGGAATTGGATTGGCTTCTGTCTGATATTTATAAAGAGACGTCTTTCTTCAATGCCATTAAAATAAAAAAGGTTCTAAGAAATGATTGAGTCCCAACTGTGTTTACGTGACAAAAACAAATGTTTTGCCAAATGGGTGTAAAAGATTTGATGGGCTTATTGCATGGCATTGAATCCATCATCCGTTCATCTGTCTGTCCGTCCGTGCTTAAGGTGTTTGTTATTTTTACTTTATCTAACAAATCAATTCCCTTGGTGAGCTGAATTCTTGTGTACAACCTTACAACCTAAAACCTAATCATCTTCTGAATAAAGAGTATGAGAAAGCTGAGATCTTGGGTACTGTTTCTTTAGTAACTGGGGAATATAAACTGTTGATTTTGTGACCCTGTGGCCCCGTTATAAGGAGCAAGGGGAACGACATAAAAAACCTATTTTCATTTTCACCAGAAAAGAAGAGACCTGGAAAGCTAAAATGTTGCATACTGACTCCTTAGACAATGGGGATTATGAATTGTAGATTTTGTGACAGGGCCAAAGGGGCCACGACCTAAGAAAATTATTTTTATCTTCTTCTCCAGAATAAAAAAGCCTAGAAAACTAGAAGGTCATATACAGACTCCTAAGACAATAGGGATTATTAATTGTAGATTTTGTGACTCCATGGCCAATATAAGGGCCAAAGTGCCACGGCCTATTTTCTCAGAACAAAAAGCTCAAGAAAGTTGAATTTTGTGGACAGACTCCTTGTTAAACTGAAATAAATGGTAGAAACAAAAGGATATTATGACATATAATTTTTACTATTTTGATCTTTATCTAAATACTCAAACAACACACTAATCATACTATGAAGCCGCTACTTGTCTTTTTTCCTTTTTACTTTGAAACTACTGAGTTGCAAAATCGGTGATGTTGTGTTATGTAACTGCATGGTTTCATAATCCGCTTTTTAATTTATTTTGTAAGCAGTTTGAGCATAACCAATTTTGTTAAAAGAACAAAGGCTTTAAAAAAAAAAAATTGACAATTTTTGGTTGTTTTTATGTAAACTGTCATTTCAATTTGACAAAGGAAGTACGCCTGTTAATTCTATTTTGTTAGAAAGTGTATTCTCAAGGATGAAAGAACAGTCTGCTTTGTTCTCAACGTGTCTTTGAAATATAATTTACAGGAATCACTCTTTATCTTTATTCTCAGTTTTGAAAAGGCCACAGGCCTGAAGTACATTTACAGCTCATATGAGTAGTAAGTCACAACAGGTTTTTATCTATAATAATCTGTTCTCTTAAAAGGAGGGTTCTATCGGGGTATTTTTGTGGAAACAAAATTCGAGAGGATATTCCTGTTTACACATATATGTTATCAATACATGATTAAAACACAATCAAATTGAAAGATAGTAATGAAGGTAATATTTTGATGACTATATATTTCACAACTTGATAAACACAAGCTCACATTTGTTGAAAAATAAAACAATGAGAACTGAAGCCATTCATCGGCGCAGCGAGTGGGGAAAAAGTCGCTACACCATAACAGCAATTTATTTATTAGTTTTATGACATGTTATGTGTTACTGTATGAATACTCTACCAGTGTATGTCTTTAGTGATCACAAAGTTGTAAAATAAGGTACAATATAGCGTACGTGTTTTCATTTCCCCAATGCAAAAAAATCCAACATGGCGACAGAACCATCCCTTTAAGTCCATAGCAAAATATATGTTCATTGCAATATTCTGTACTAATAATTTGACAGTATCTGTAACAGCAATATTCATTTTCTTTCACGTGGATATTTATAAAAGTATGTTTTAGATACCTAATTCGTGAAGAGCTAGTTATACACAGGGCAGATGAGAATCACAAGTTGTTCATAAAGTTTTCTGCATTAGCAGCGAAACTCTGCATAAGCAGTGAAACTCTTTTATCTTTGTATTTCATTTTATTAACATTTTGAATGGCCTATAAAACTTAACATACAACAGGCAGATTCCATTAATAATCTTTGAGAAGAATATCAGAGAAAATTATTCAAGAGGGTGGAACAAAAACGAAACTAGAAATTTACAGGGACAGTGAAAATGGATTTTTGTATTATATTTCCGTTTATCCATTTATGCATTTAATGCATGAAATATGAGGAGTAAGTGATAACAGGTTCTTATCTATAATAATCCGTTCTCTAAGTCGATAGCGAAATATATGTACATTGCAAGATATATGTACATTGCAACACAATTTGTTTGAAACAAATTGCTTAAAATCTTATCAATGATATTATAAATGCAAAAACAGAGACAGAGCCTTCTATTCATTTCTGCCATTCTTTTGCGGTAAAATGTCTAAAAATGGACAGGTGTTTTTTCCTTGCTTACCTTAATTAGTCCCAGCTATTAATAAAAGTGTGTATTTGGCAGATATAAAACTACTTTTTTTCTCCAAATATCTCTTTAAAAAATTTCTCTTGCTCTTTCAGCCATTCTTTTGCGGTAAAAAGTCTAAAAATGGACAGGTGTTTTTTCCTTGCTTACCTTAATTAGTCCCAGCTATTAATAAAAGTGTGTGTTAGTGTGTTTTGGCAGATATAAAACTACTTTTTTCCAAATATCTCTTTAAAAAATTTCTCTTGCTCTTTCAGCAGCGCCAGAGACGGGACTCGGCGTCGGAGGTGAGCGGTCAGGGGTACCTGTCGGACCTGATGACCGTGTCCAGTTCAGACGATGAGTCGAGCGAGGAAGAAAACAAGGTACGAGGAAACTGGAGTGGTCGTCTCGAGTTTGTCCTCTCCTGTCTCGGATACATTGTCGGTCTCGGAAATGTGTGGAGGTTCCCGTACCTTGTCTACCGGAATGGTGGAGGTGAGGGCCAGATCTTTGTTCTTATCAATGTTTAATACATGTATACATTCTTATAATGCACCAATGTTGTATATATGCACCAATGTTTGTATATATATGCAGCAATTATTTTATATATGCACCAATGTTCTATGGTCACAAATATAAAAATAAACAATTAGGTTGAAATAAGCTTTGCCAACGTTTTCAATAAGTACATTCTGTATCTTAATTTTTCTTCAGGCCATTTAATGCAGTATATATTTATATATATCAAAACTGATTTTATATATGCCCCAATGATTTTATATATGCCCCAATGATTTTATATGTGCACCAATGATTTAAATAAGCACCAATGATTTTAAATATGCACCAATGGTTTTATATATGCACCAATGATTTTATATATTCACCAATGGTTTTTATATTGACCAATGGTTTTATATAAGTACCAATAAGAATCTTTATCGCTCAAAAGTGCTTTGCGTTTTCCTTTTCCTAAGTCTAAGTTTTCCGGTATATTTAAGTTACAAATGTACTTTCTCATTAGTTCACCTTCATCTTTCA
Source organism: Gibbula magus (assembly GCA_936450465.1). Taxonomy (NCBI): domain Eukaryota; kingdom Metazoa; phylum Mollusca; class Gastropoda; order Trochida; family Trochidae; genus Gibbula; species Gibbula magus. The sequence continues at coordinate 56,477,501 of OW388294.1, forward strand.
GTGGGCAGATAAATATTTTATAATTTACAAATCTCTTATCATTTAACTAACGGTATTCCATGAAACCTTATTTACCTGTAGCTACAATGTTTTATCAGAATTTGATTGATGAAAATGCATCAATCAAAACTAGTTTCCTTGGTGACGAACAAATATTTTCATATTTTGCCATTCATTTTATAAATGGACTTCATTATGAATTCAAAATCAGAAATAGATAGGATAAAAGATAACTATTAGTCTTATACCTAAGATCATGCAAACATTTGACAAATAGAAAAGACCCAAACATGCTAAATGTTTTTCTGTAGATGGTGTTAAGACAAAACTGAATGTTCAATGCAACATGAGTTATTTTATGAAACAACTCTTTTAAGAAATTAGAAACTGTCTTTTAGAAAATGTAAATTGATTTCAAAGAAAAATGCAAGTTCTGTTTGCTTCTATGAAAATGAAAGTTACATTATAAAAAAAATTTAAAACAAATTTGCTTGTAAGAAAATGCAAGCTGTCACGTTTGACATTTTCTATTCTCTCGGGTATAAGATCATACTCAAGCCTAAGACCACCCCCACTTAGGGTTGTCCTGGTTGGTGTTATTCTCAGGTTATAGCTCACCCCCAATTTTGCCAGATGTTAAATGGTCATACATTACATATATCTATAATATTATTTTAAGTTAAGTGTCAAAAACCTACATAAAACCTATTCTTCTGTCTGAAGGTCTCCGGTATAAATTTTCATCTTAGTTGGGGTCACTCTCATCTAAAAGCCCATCCCCATGTTTTCAAGATGTTTGTTTGCCTGGCCCACTGGTCTTATACCCGAGAGAATATGGTAAATTAATTGAATCCCGCCAAGGGCTCTGCAACTTTGTCTGCACCTGAGAACTGTTCTACACGCAGTAAGGTTTGGGTGCAATCCTACACTGAATTTCAGTGCAGTGCCAACTATGGTTCGCTAGTTCCAGTCAATGTTTGCAGGTTTCACCACAATGCATAGCCACCATGGCGTTGCAGGCTTTTTCCCTGCAATAATACTAGCAGCTGTGATAAAAGTGAAATACTCTTGAAAGCGCTGTGAAAACCGAAATCACCTCACCTCTACATCTGCTTATTCTGTTTTCTTAGCAACATAGACAGGCCTACCAAAAAAATCAAATTGCAACCAAACCATCGAAATGCACACATAAAGAGACAATTTGCATCGTAAATTAAGCAATATGGAATGAAATGAAGCATTGGGCAGCGCATGCGCAGTTACAGTGTCACGCTTTGTGTCTTTCATTTTGCATCCTTGTGTATTGATTATTAAAGATTATCGTCGCATTTGTGTGCAGTTTTGCTTCATTTCATTCCAAATTTTCGATGCAAGTTTGTCTTTTTATGTGTGCAATTCGATTTTTTCTTTTTAGGCCTGATAGTGCCTGATTACTGAAATTTTATATTCATGACATCATGATATCCATTGGTGGAGTACAACAGCATTGTGATCTACAGACATCATGGATCCTATTCTCCACAGGGAGTTGATGCAGATGTTTGCATTCCATAACCTTCTCTTATGAAAAGCACGTCTTCATATAGAACCCCAATCCATCTTCTATATTTCCTCTATAAAATCCTAAGAACTTCTTCTATGACTTATTTGTTTTATGTGCCTGCTTGTAAACATGCATAGGCGTAGGAACGGTTCAAAAGTTGAGGGGGGACAAGATTTTGAATTGTGTCAGCGGGGTGGTGTTATAATGGCGCCAAGGTATAATATTTGAGCTTCAGATAACCTTTTAGCAAAGAGTATTACTAGAGGTTGGCCAAATGATTTGAAACCAGGTCATATTTTGGTTTTTGACAATGTCGTTTTAGTTCTTTAAGCCGAAATATGACACTTTCGTCTTCTCAAGAACCGCTACAACCCAAAAAACTGACATTTTTGGGGAGGTACCTTGCCAAATGTTTCTCTATATATTTGGTCTTAAATATCTGGATTTGCGTTTACATCTCGATTTTGGTCCCCAAAAAGATTTCAGGCTGTCGAAAAGTAGGGGGCAGCTGCCCCCCCTGCCCCCCAGTTCCTTCGCCTATGATAAACATTGCTGCATATGATACAATGGTATTTATTGTGAAAAGAGAACAAAGCAAATTATGCACTAACGAATTCTGAAAGGACTGACACCTGCTTGAAATCATGCTTTTTATCATATTAAAACACTATGATGGGTTAGGTTAATCTCATAGGAAAATTGTCTTATTCTGATTTAATAATGTAGACTTTAAAGGTGCTGTAGACACTAATTCTAACTAGGTCACACAGGTGTGACAGGTACGTACATTGCTAACTGTAATATTACTTGTGGAGTGAAACATAAACAATGCCATATTTTTATTTCTTGTAATGCAGTACACATAAATCTACAATATTTTGGAAAATAATTAAGAAAAACGTATAGTGATACAAATTGAATCACTTTTATAGTTATTAGTTATTGTGATATAGATAAATAGTGATTAGTGCCCGAGTAAGTGTCTCATATGATTTTTACGAAACAAGAGTGTATTTTTTTATTGCCCTAGTGAAAGCTTATACAAATTGCACATTTGTTATAATTTCTTTATTGCCTATTCTATTTTTAGCTCATCATGCCTAAAGGCCCGATGGGGTTATGGCATGGCATCAGACCATCCGTCCGTCCATAAACATTTCCTTATTTCGACTTCTTTTCCAGAATCAATGTCTCTAGAGAGCTGAAATGTTGCTGTAGACTCCTTGGCTAATGGGGATTCTAAATTTTAGATTTGATGAACCTGTGACCCAAATAGGGTTACAGGGGTCACGACTTTAAAAACCTAAAAAAATATCTTCTTCTCCAGTACTAAAAGCTCTAGAAAGCTGAACTGTTGTGTGAAGACTCCTTGGACAAAATGGATTCTAAATTGTAGATTTGGTGACCCTTTGATTCTAAATAGCGTCACAGGGGTCACAACCTTAAAAAACCCTATTGTAGCAAGCTTTGAGCAGTACTCTCGAGATTTTATGTGCTCTTCACTTCAGTCAGTACAGAGACTATGGGAGGTAATCCCAAATATTGGAGTTCTAACATGTGCTTTGAGCAAGAGAAATTGAGACTTGAAACTAAAGAATTGAGGGTCTAACAAAAGTTGCATGTAATATTTATTTTTTAAAACCATATTATCTTTTGTAACTTTTATCATATTTCATATAAATAATTATTAATATTATATTATTATTTAAAGTTTGATGAGCTACAGAGCCAATGGCTGTATTTTATTTGTATCACATAAAAATGACCAGTAAAACTTCCACTTCTCTTGCGACAGCCAGCTACAGTGATGTCACAACAATTATTTTATGATGTCACAGATGACACAGTATGGGAAGTCATTCTGAAACAATGATATGTGCACATGTGCTCGTATTGAAAATATTAACTTTAATTATTAAATTATTTTCAAACTCATGGTTAATAATCTGCTGTCTTGCCCTCTGTACAGGTGCGTTCTTCATCCCCTACCTGATAATGCTGGTGTTCTGTGGTATCCCCCTCGTTTACATGGAGCTTGCGTTTGGACAGTACGCCAGCCTCGGGCCAATCACCATATGGAAGGCGGTGCCTTTGTTTAAAGGTACAGTATTCACTTTCTTATGTTAGTGATGCGATGCAGGACAATAACTCTTTAATAGTTTAGCTGTTGCTGTTGTAGTGTAAAGACATTTTTACCCTCTAATGTAACAATATATTGTATAAACTTTAATAATAAATGACAAATTTGAGAAAAAATAATATACAAAACATGTGCTACAGCGCCTTTAAAGTACATAGTGTGTGAATGTGTGAGCACATGTAAAGTCCATCTAGTGTAAAATGTAAAAAAAAATCTAGAAATCTGTTAAATCCTGCAACCGTGGGTAGGAGCATTTTGATGTAACCGAGATTTCTGTAACAAAAGGTTTAATAATCAAATTAATTATTAATTAACTAAAAATATCTGATTTCAGTTAATTTTCTGTGATATCCCATTAGCGGAAGTTTTCTTGGCTTCAGGATTGATTATTGAATCATTTCAAATTCTCTTACAGAAATGAAAACAAAATCTTCTTCAGTGTCAGTTTGAAGTCATGGTGACATTGTGTTTTCTCACGTTATGGCAGATATTAAATCTTACCTCCTTGTAGAATATCTAAAATTACTCTTTTGGGAGTGACCGGTAAAGTTATGTCAGACTCTTAAATTAATTTGAAAGTCCTGTCTTGACAGAATAACCCATCACGATCCTCACTTCACTGGAAACATACCATAGATCTTCTAATAAATGCCATTCCTTGATTTTTAAGGTTCTTTAAGCGCTAAGAGAGCCCTAAGTGCCATACCGGGCCAGTATCTCATCTATGAAAGTATCCTTTCCGTTGTTTGCCTGTATGTACTAAACTTACGTGCAAAAGAAACGTCCCCATACAAAATAAAATCCACGGGCGATAAATATGACTGAAATAGCATTACATCATGTCTTAACAGAACCCAACTATACTAAATATGAATTTTCAAAGTGTAATTACCTGGTTATATTTCTAAGAAACATGTCATGTTTCAAGAAATCGTTGTTTTGGAATCTCCTTAACTAAACGAGATAGAAGCATCAAAAATAGATTTTTCGCTTCTTTTGTGACGTCCTAAAGTAATCATGCATCAACAAATTTAAATCCAAGAAGGTTATTTATATCGATGACATCTTTTATTAATTAATTTTATACTTTTTAATCTTTTTAAGCATATTAAATACCAAAATTCAGAAATGCCAAAAAAATCTTAAAAGGCGATTTCAGCACCCCATATGAATTTGAACAGACATAAAAATAATAGTATCATACTCTGATGTATGAAATTGTGAATACTATTTTACAAGACATGTCTATCAAACAAAATTTTAATTTACTTTCTCCGACATCAATATATATATTATTTCATACTCTTAAATATGTGGAGATGTTTCTTTTGCATGTGAGTATATATACAACTCAGACTTATATATACGGAATTGACAAATTCAGGCTTAGTGGCAATTAAGATTCTTAAAATATACATATAAATATTAATGAAATCTGTTTCTTCATGATGACGAAGTTATGGGTTATGTATTTCCTCAAGTGAATGCGTAATTTATAATATGACCAGACAATTAAGTTGAAAACATAAATTCAAGACAACTCTATTTTAAAGAAAACCGTGTTTTGCACTTTCTGCTTGTACTCCTAAATAAATGTAAGGTAGCAAATTTAAGGACAATATCTACACGTACAAGATAGCATAAAAAAGAATATGCCCTTCAAAGCAATTGAACAAGAATGTTATTGAAAATACTTTTCTAGCCAATTTTCAGAGGAAATATGGTTGATTTATTATTTTCAAGCAGTACAGGTATGCAGGTGTGTGAGGTAAATCCAGTACAGGTAACTTCAGTACGTGTCACTGTCTACAGGTTAACGATGTGCACACCTGTGTCATCATTGTGCACTGCAAAGACGTTTCACGTTATTTTAGGATTTTATGAAACTCGTTAAAGTAAAATTAGTTTTATGAGAGTTATTTGCATTTAATCGTTCTTAACCTAGGGAATGATGTTATAAATAAAAGGATATCTAAAATTAGTTTAATGAAAGTGGAGATTATTTTGCGTATGAATCATGAATGTGCTGTTATAAACTATTAGATACAATTAAATTTTAATCTAAAACTGCATTTAAATTAACTTTTCAATCATGATATTACTTTTAACTAGGTAATTTTTCAAGTATAAAAATTGTAATCCCTATTAAAAAAATCAGGATATCTGGATCAGGAGGGCCCCCCCCCCCCCCCTCCCAACCCCCAATTCTAACTATTTACTATGTAACTCACTATTGCAATAACTATTGTGATAGGGTTTTTTGGTACAAATACGCAATAATTAGATAGCTTTTAGTAGAAATGTTTAATTGATGTAAGGACTATGGAACCAAAATCAGTAAAGAAATCATAAATAAAAAGACTTTTTGTCATTTTCCTATTTCCTATCTCTAGTTATTCCTTTTTGACATTCTAAAATAAAAAATCTTTAATTAAGTGCAGTGAGGGTTGTGTAAATCATTCATAATTAAGGGAAATTTAATAGTTTCGATAGTAACGATAGTTAACCTTACTATTGCGATAGCGATAGTGTATTGTATATACTATCGATATAGTACTATTGCCAAGCCAACTATTGCGATGCATCGATAGTTCGATGTATTGATACCCCCCTACTAGTAGAACCATCTTTTAATTGTTATATCGGAAGCAGGATAGTGCAGCGTGTTACGCTTCGGATCAAGAGGTCCGGGGTTTGAATCCCATCAGGGGCTCGGCAACTTTGCTTTGGGATACTGTTCTACATGCAGTTAGGTTTGGGTGCAATGCTACACTGAATGTCAGCGCAGTACCACCCATGATTCGCTAGTTCCAGCTGATGCTCGCAGGTTTCCCTGCAATGATTAGCCACCATAGGTTTGTGGGCTTTCTCCCTGCAATAATACAAGCAGTCGTGATATAAGTGAAATACTCTTGAAAGCTCCTTTAAACCCCAACTCACCTCACCTCACCTTAATTGTTCTATAGAGTGCATATGTTTCTAGTGACATTTCAAACTAAATACACCAAATGACTTTTGTGACTTTTCAAAGTAACTACATGACGTCTCATTTTACCAAATTGGAAAGAAAATAGAAATCAGCTGAATTGGATTGACTAGTCATTGTCAAGTTTCGATCATCTTGTTTTACTTATACCAACGCCCACCTCTCCCGCAGTGGAAGAGAAGTATTTACATTACCCTCTCAGTGTGGAGTAGATATTGATGATGTCGGGAGAAGCAGATGAGATCATGTACATGTACTTGCAATATCTTGACGTTGTTAGTTGCCTTCTTTGTGATGGTTTTTATTTCGCTGTATAATATTATATATATTTCGCTGTTTTCTCGCCAAACCGTCTGAAAACAGCCTGTAGACTCCCATGTTCAAATGCAATTCAGATAACCAATCAGAAGACATCCAACAAATGCTTTTGGTGCGAGAAGCTAGGGGCAGATAACTCCAAACAGCTATCCTTTCGTCTGTTACGAATGCTTTCAAAACGGCGACTGTTTAGAAACTATGATGTGATTGGTCAGTCATTTGATTGGGCTTCGGCTGCACAAAACTGGTTCGGAACACGCACCTATACGGGGTGTTCTCAGACCTTGTGGCGAGGAATCTACAGAACCTGTTCGTATCCCGGTAGATGCATTATTTTGCAAATCTTATTCCTCGGAATAAGGTCGATTTTAATCAGACTGTATAAAATAGTTACCGTATATACCAGGTATAAGTCGACCCCGTGTATAAGTTGACCCCCTTTCTCAACTATACCCAAATCTAGATGATTAGGACGAGTGTGACCTAAGCAGCAATGAAGGGGCAATGTGAATTATTGCTTGGAGTTACTAGTTTCGTCCATGTATTTTGGACTCATCAGACTGAAGAAGCAATGGTTTCAGCTCTCCTTATATACTCTCAGGGTGGGTCACGTGACCGGATGTCCAGGTGGAGTTACTTCCGGTATGTTTCCGGTGGGACTTCCGGTGGTCCGGTGGGACTTCCGGTTACAAAACCCTGACTCAGAGAGAACCATTCAGGCTAGAAGATCACTAGAACTGAGATGGATTTTTGAGCTACTAACGTTCCAACCGTGTGACCTCAATGATAAGATCATTGGTTGAAACATCCCCTTTTGTTTTTTCTACTATACCCAAATCTAGTTAAAACCCTATATCTCTTGTATTAGTCGATCTCCTATTAACCACGTGCTGACTGACTACGAGTGACAGGTCGACATGAGAGATTCTAATGTATGCCACTTCTAAATGCCCTTCAAAGAATTAATGAATCATTTAAGCTAAGTTTGTTTGCTTAAAACCACTAGCCATTTCTAATACCGTATTTCCTCAAATACAACCTGGGTCACGAATACAACCCAGGGTTCATGGGGTGCTGAGGTTTAAAACAACCTGGGTTCCGATGATTAATTTAAGACCTACCGAATTTCTGCAAACACAACCCTCGCCTCGAAAAGAAACTGGGTAATGGAGTGACAGAACCCGCAGGTTGTATTCGAGGAAATACGGTAAGTATAAACTAGCCAGTCAGCTAAACACTTGATAGTTGGGCCATGGTCTTTTTCCAATTACGGAAATAATTTTTCACGTTGATAATTTGGATCTGTCTACTATATAAGTCTGTCACATCCTAAAATAGTCTATGACGTCTGAAGTGGTGTCTCGTATGGTAACAATACTCTGTAATAGATGTTTGCTTGATTTAGATGCTTGTATACTGAGAGAAACAAATAAGGGAACACCTGAAACAACACGTCTCCTTTAGAAAACATTCTGAATGAGTATGAATAACCAACAACCAACCAAAATATCTGTTCAGGTCTTTGAAGGGCATTTAGAAGTGGTAAACATAAGAACAAGAAAATTTTCTGTTTGAAAGTTAAAGTAAAACTGTAGTATAAATGCCATCGAAAAGCTCTGGCATTTATACCAGTTTAACTTGCAGCTTTCAAACCTTTTATAAGCCAGTAAACAAAACATTATGAAATATATTTCTTAAATAGACTCATAGACTGTTTAGTGTTGAGAAATTTTCTGATATCACATCTAAATTTATAAAAGCCAGATAGAATGTTAGAAAAATACTTTATGTCACTTTAACGTCTGTCGAATTGGCACCTAGACAGATATATTGGATGCTCAGTTTATGCTTTGCTGAGCCTATGGTGTCATATACTACTCACACTCTACTGAGAATAATTAGGCTGCATAAAAAAGTTAAATGTTTCTCGGGCAAATTTTCTTCAAAAGTGACGAGGTCTGTGGGACTTTATTTTTATTTTTTATTGGAAAAAATAATGACGCGGGACGAGTACTTTTTATTTTTCCATCAAAATATAGCCTGTAAGTGGTAGAAGTTTACAAAATGGAAGCACATCCGTTCCTGCAGACCCATATATTTGTTGGACAAATGGGATTTGGAGCTTTACCAAAAATGATGCGGCAAATTATTAATTTACTTTTTCAAATGACAATAAAGAGTTGTCACACGCACAAATAAAAGAAACACGCCCGAGAAACATTTAATTCTTTTATTTAGCCTTACCTTTCCTAACTTGTACATTATTGCAGCCTCATGAAATTATATTAATTTAAAACTGTGTAACGGATAGTTTGATAACGCCTTGGAAAACAGACTCTTTCAAAAGCAGCATTATATAGCAGATTTTTACAGATTTGAATAAAATTGTAACATTGTAACAATCTTTGTAACATATAGTTTTGTGACGATTCAATAATTAGATCCCAAGCAAATTAATTATTATGAACAGTAGGCCTATATATCTATTCAGGTTACGTATTTCAGGTCCTGCCTACACTAACATAGCTAGTTATAGACAGTGCGTTGAACAGCTGTTACGAGTGGATTTATAACGTAATAAATATAAACCCGCTCATGAACAAACATAGAAAACACCAGGAGGAAACAACGAGGACCTTTAATATAGGAGGTAATAAATAATATATAGCAGTGTTAGGTGAGGTGAGTTGGGGTTTAAGCCGCTTTGAAGAGTATTTCAATTATATTACGGCTGCTAGTATGATAGCAGAGTGAAAGACCGCAACGACATGTGGCTATGCATTGTGGTGAAACCTGCAAGAATGGGCTGGAACAAGCAAACCATGGGTGGTATTATGCTGACATTCAGTGTAGCATTGCACCCAAACCTTACTCTGTGTAGAAGAGTTCTCCAAAGCAAAGTTTCCAAGCACCTGGTGGGATTCAAACCCCAGACCTCTTGACCCAAAGCTGAAAGCTCTAACCACTGCGCTAGCCTGCCCCCATATATATGGCAGTGTAACAATAATCATAAACCAAGCAAGATCAGAGGAGAGCTATACCTGTCCAAAGACACAGAGTTCCAAGAAAACACAATATAATTCAAGTACATGAACAGAGGGTAAGGTAAGGTCCAATTACAAAGTCTCTATGAAATCATACCTTACATGGTTTATAAGGTAAAGGGACACTATGGGTTTTTCATGAAATTTAGATTTGATACACACAAATGCCAACTAATTGACAATAACTTGCTTTCAATGAAACTCGAGCAGCGGCTTAATATGCGATGAGAAGCCGAATTCATGCGCCCCATTTACAAGTATACATGTTCCATTGAACAATACCAACCAATCTCTGTCTCTTTGTCTGCTACATATAAGTTTTCAAAATAACATTTGAACAATTGATGCGCGCCAGCCACGGAACATTGTACGTTTTTCAATCATAATCACGACTAAAAATCTTAATAATGTAACTATACTGTACAGATTGGCAGTCATTACTTCTCGATAAAACAACACCCTTGGTAACTATCGATCTATGTAACTACAATAACATACAGAGTGTCCCTTTAATGTTTGGCTAAGAATATAATTGACTCTAGCTAGTAGTGGTGTACCGAGCAGTGTAACTGGGTACCTGGTATTGAAGTGAATTAAGGCAATGTGAGAGATAAACTAAAAGCTCCTAATTGGCAGCCAGGTTGCATACTCCCAGAGAGTTGAGATTTAAACGATGTTGGTTGAAATAAAGGTTTAAACATATTTGATTCAGAAAAAAGGAAAAGAAATTTGCAAACAAGCTCAATTGGCTTATATGATTTAAACAGTGTATTATTTCCAAATGTCATATAACATACATGAAATTATGAAAAGTACAAGCTTTTATTATATTTTCAGTGGTGAACTACAGCATTTATCGGTTAAAATAAAATCCGTATTTTCACTGAGTGAAATAACATGTTATTCTACTGTGTGAAAGAACACTTTCGATTGTATGACATCATCACAACAATAGGATGACGTTATAAGATGACCTTGATAAAGCAAGGGGAGCATTGATGCTCCTTTCATTGTATTAACATCATTTTCAAACTATACAGAACTGGTTAAATCCAATAAATACAACATTTGACATTTCTCGTCAAATACCATGTACAATGTATATCTCATCTCGTGAAGTAGAAATAGTATTTTACACTCGTGGCTCATGAAAATATGCTTTTCTTATTCACATGAGACATACATGGTATTCGACGAGAAGTGTCAAATATCCTCTATATTTCAATGCCGCTCCCAAACACGGACACCAGGTAACAATGTGGGTGCTCTTTGAGCAATGCCCCTCGTGGCGTTGAGTTCAGCACGGTATAAGTATTCTCGTTATTATTATGTTTTGAGAAAGGATATTCATGAGGTGTTTTATCTTGCAGGTATTGGCTTCTCGATGGTCATCGTGTCCGGCGTGGTGTCCATCTACTACAACATGGTAAATGCTTGGGGATTTTACTACCTCTTCACATCCATGACTTCAACGCTTCCCTGGCAGTCGTGTCAGAACCCCTGGAATACTGTCTGTGAGTTCAGAAACACATTGAAATAATCCTACAAAACCAGTTTGCGTCATGAAAACTAAACTATATCTATCGTAAAATGAATGTGCATTTTAACAGTGTGTCAAAGGTTTATGGGTGTTTAGATACAAATCTGTGTTTAATTCTTTATAGAAATATATTGTATTTATTTTTTACACTCAGGTGCAAAAGAAACAATTCAAAATTTTCAACAGAGTCATACACAAAATATTTTTCTGAATAAAGTTGATTTTGAATGTTTATGATGAGGATATATCTCATTCATGAGAGTATGATACTAAATATTTTATATCTCTTCATGGGGTGCTGGAATTGCTGTTTTAAAGGGGCTTTTGGAAATAATGTTTGAAATTGAATTGAATGTTATGAAATTTTAGGAAATAAGGAAATTATGTTAGTACTGTACACGATGATGTCAGTATAATGTACCTTCTTGGACTTTAAATCATTGGTGCATTGTTGCTCTAGGTTGTCATCAAACAAGCCAGAAAATCATATTTCCTATATCTGGTTAAGGATATTTCAAAACAACGATTTTTTAAAATCCTTGTTTTTTAGAAACATGAACAGATAATGATTCAAAAATTACAAATTAAGTTTAGTTGGCTTCATGAGACATGGTGAAAATGATGATGCCTGATGAGCTACAGAGCAAATGGCTCTATTTTTGTTGCCATCCTTTCTTTTGTCGCTGAGTGTAGTGGTAATGAGAACAGTACTTTTATAACCAACTTGTGAATAAGCTCTTGTGAAAGCTCAAGAATTACAAATTCAATTTGATTCGAGAAAGATAATCTGTCATTTTTTTCGTCATTCGTTAGTTTCATTTCATCATTCATTTGTCTTAACTGGTCACTGCATGTCAGGGAGCAGTCGTTTGATGTCATGATGTCATTATCCTGGCAATTTTGTAAGAGCACATAAGACATTGTCTGTGTTAAGAGACATTACCATTACTTGTGTCCATCAAGGTGTCTGCCTGTTGGGAATAATGGTTCATATTACGAGATGCAAGTATTCCAAACATGCAAGATACATGAAAGGTCTTTAACCCTGAAACAAATAACATATAACTCATCGTCTATCAAGATTAAATGGCAATGGTTAACTCTTTACCTGTGGAATTTATTAGTGCCAAAGCATTCTTAGTGGCCATTTTACAAAAGTCATAATTTTCAGCAAAGGAAATAATCCAAGACTTGCCACTGGCTTAATTAGGTTTATACCCCCATTTCACTGAGCTACGAGCTGTTGCCAACTGAAAATAGTCAGTAAGTCGTCAGTGAGTTGTCAGGAACTCGTAATGAGGCGTGTCTGAGACCCTTTTCGTTGGCTTGAAGCATAGATAAGTCTTCGAGAGTCCTTAAGAGTCGTTAAGAGTCAGGAGGTCAAATTTAGTCAGGAATGGTTCAAAACTCACTCCCGACTTTTTCAGTTGGGTGATGCTCGTTCTTTTGGACCGGAAATTCCAGAAATTCCATCAAGTCGTATTCAGTCATGATCTAGTCGTAAGTGGCTCGTATCTGATTCTTATTGGGTCGTAATAAGTTGTCTTGTCAGTCGTATTTAGTCGTATCGAGTTGTATTGAGTTTTGGTGGTCGTGTGTGAGTCAGGAATAGGTCTTCCCCTACAATACTTGCCGACTCACTCCCAACTAATGCCAACTCACGTGTAACTAACCAATATTCAAAGTCGACCAGTGACGACCCGTTCCAGACTTAACATCACAATAAGGCCAAGTAACTCTTTATGTGATTCGTATGTGACTGTTAGTGAGTTGGATCTGGGTAGTGATGAGTCGTCATGGTCGTGAAAGAGTCGTAAACTAGTCGTTATTGTCCTGAGCGGGTTGGGAATGAGTCCTTGTCAGAGTCGTGTTGGCAGATTTGTGTTGGGAAAGAGTTAACTGGCAGTTAGTCGTGAACGGGTCAGGAGTTCTCCTCAATGTGTCGTAAGTAAGTCGTAAGTAAGTCTAGGTAAGTCGTAAGTAAGTCGTAAGTAAGTCGTAAGTAAGTCGTAAGTAAGTCATAGAAATATCAAAATTGACAGTTAGACCCCAAATTTTCCCCAACTCATACCAACATGTCATACCTGAAAAGTTTGGAAGAGTCGGGAATAGTCGTGAAGACATAGCTCAGTGAAATGGGGGTATAACCCAAAATATTGTAGGATCTGCAGGGAAAGGGTTAAGGATGTCCGCTCCTTCCTGTTGAACTTCAAAAATGAAATATGATTAAGTAAAGATTTTTTCTCATCTTTATTTACTTCATGATATTCTACATCATCTACATACTTTTAAAAAACAAATGAAATAAAGAAAATGTGACTTTAGAACCTCTAAAAAGTGTTTAAACAGCATAAATGGCCTAAATTTGACTAAAAAGGTTTTTTTTTAGGTACATTTTGTGTCAATGCTTAAAAAAACTCACACTACCATATATATTTTTTCATCGATTTCGGTAGGGTAACATGAACTTTGTAACATATCAAAAAAGGAAAAAAAGTTTAATACTAGAAATGTAGTATTTTAAAGTTTTTAGCAGTTTCTTTCTCATTTTCCCATAGACTCCCATGTCTTACAGGCGTCATATTTCGAAAAAAAACACACTACCCACTATTTTTTAATGCTGATTTTCCAATCATATACTTTGATCTTTTAAAAAATATAAGTTAGAAAAAAACTTTAATACTATAAATTTGAGGAGCGAACATCCTTAAGTGTTATATGTCAACTATAGTGTCCAAAAGAAACGTTGCCAACAAAAATGTAAGATAGTTTAATCCATGAATGATAAATATGACTAAATCATAAACATTTTTTAAACATTAACTTGTTGTGTTTCTGTGAAACATGTCTTTTTAAAAATAATCGTTTTGGAATCTTTTTAACTAGGCGAGATAGGAGTGTGAAATATGACTTTTTACTTGTTTTATGACGTCATTCAGTAACAATGCGCAATGAAGATGGTACATTATTTGTCACAAAAATCTTTTATTAACTTAATTTCCATGATACATGCATTTTGAAATTAATTGCAAAACATTTTGTCCAAAACAACCCTTTGAAATAGTGATTATGGTGCCATGATGAATGACATTTGCAATACTTCTTAACAAACATGAGCTTTTCAAAAACATTCAAAAGCGACTTTTTCCAGTGGCAGTATTCTGTTTTTGACTTCTGAAAATCTGGCAACGTTTCTTTTGGATATAGTTTAGTTGACAAATGGCTGCTCTGTAGACAGAATTTATTACATGGACTGATTCTGTCAAATTCATGGTAGCATTATGATTATACGTTGTAAGCATTCTTGATTTATTTGATTTCTTACATCGAATAATTCTGTCAAAAAAAATTGCTTGGTAATTATTTTAGCAGTGTTGTGTTGAACAGCATCCTTAGATTTACATGAATTCTTACATGGATTAATTCTGTCAAAATCTGAAGATTAATCGATGGTAGCACATTGATTGCTTTGTAGAACAGCGAGCTTAGATTAACCCAGTTTCTTGCATTGATTAAAGGGGCTGTAGCACATTCTCTAATGGAAATAGAGAAAAATGGGAAAGAAATGTTACCAATTGGAAAACAATCATCCTCAAAAGAGTTCTAAATCCGTTGGTAATGGTTCGGTAATTAACACAGATCAATTTCCCATCCTCGGATTATTAAGATGGGGTACACACTAAAATGGTCGCTAGAAGACGGATAATCAGACTATATATACAGATGATCGGGTTGTTTTACCTTCTAAAGTAAAAATTTTCTCAAAATTGCATCAATTTTTAGATAAATTGCCTTATGAGAACCTGATATAAAGTTTGGTAATGTGTACCTCAACCACCAAATATAAAAATTATTCCCCTACAAATTTTCTCAAAATTTCACTTCTCAGATTGCCAAGAGAACAATTATTTTCTGCGACCATTTACTAAATAAGATTGGTAACATACCTCACCAAATCTCAAATTTTATTCCATCAAAAATTTTCTCCAAATTTCATCTCTCAGATTGCCACGAGAACAAATTTGCTGTGACCAACTGCAGCTCTGTAAACATGTCCTACGTGGAGTTGCCCGCATTCCATAACAACTCCTGCTACGACGTGCTGCGCAACTGCAATGACTTCAACCAGAGCCGTGTCAGTCCATGCGTCCAAACGCTGCTCAAGATCTTTGGTCAGGACGTGATCACAGAGGACCAGTACAGCAACAGGACAAGTCCTAGCGAGGAGTACTTCTAGTAAGTTGTGAATGGTCTCTGTTATGATTATCAACCTACCAGCCATATAACGTGATACTTGAAACGACCTTTCTAAACCGTACCACCTGGTACGAGGACTTACAATATTGTAATTCCCTCCAGGAGGGAGGTCGAACCCGTACCCAGTAAGACCAGTCTTTCATAATCCAACGCCTTAGACTGCTGCGCCACAAAGGCACATGGAAGACAACGGTCAAGAAGAACCTCACATAGAAATCTTTGCCGTACTGGGGTTGAGACAGTGAACAAGGATTTACGAACGACTCTATATAGAATCCGGGGTTTTCGATAACGGGATAAGAAAGCGTCTTTTATACTTAAAAACGGTTGATAAGATAGATAAGCCATTCTACCTTGAATATGGTAAGGTTGTAGACCCTGATAGTCAGGAATAAGAACTTCCTACCAGGGTCCACAACCTTACCATATCCTTGGTATCATGGTTTATCCTTATATTATCAACTACCTCCGTATAATTGTTCATTTCAGACATTCCTTTCAAGATCGTATCATATGGTTAGCATTGGTTACATGACCCGGTACGAGGGACTTACAATGTTGTAACTCCCTCCAGGAGGGTTTACAGACACAGTTGTAAACCCTGTTTGGAGGAATTACAATCATTGTAAACTCTGATATGTTGCTAAGAGGATCATGACAAAGCATAGATCTGAAGAAACTATCTTAGACTGATTTTGAAAAATGTCTCAAATATATAATACAATATGAACCACAAATGTTTTTACGAAAGTGCGTCTCGAACCTGTAACCAGTAAGACCTGTGATTCGTGAGCTAACGGTTAAGTATATTGCGCCACTGAGGCAGATAGAAGACAACGATTTTTAAGCAGCTTAAATAGAAATTGAGGCCGCAGGAGAATTTCCGGGATTTTACAAGCGACTCTTATATTTACCAGGTATCTTCGATAACGTAATAACAAAGCGTCTTTTAAACATACTAAAACGGTTGATAAGATGGACAAACCCCTCTTTCTCGGACTTAACCTTTAGCCTGCTGGATTGTTTTCAGGTTTTTTTTTACATCCTCTCAAGGATCCAAAATCTCTGGTAAGTCCTCGAAATTTAGGTTTCTCCATTACATAGTTAATAACTTCTAAAGAAATATTTGAGAATAAGAGAGATGAGATGAGGTGATTTGGGCTTTAACACCGCTACTAAGAGTATTTCTCTTATATCACGGCTGCTAGGGATATTATTACAGGGAGAAAGCCCGCAACACCATGTCACTATGTATTGCGTTGAAACCTGTGAGCATCGGCTGAAACTAGCAAACCATGGGGGTACTGCACTGAAATTCAATGTAGCAATGCACCCAAACCTTATTGCGTGTAGAACAGTTCTCTACTGCAGACAAAGTTGCCACTACCTGGCGGGATTCAAATTGCAGACCTCTTGATCCAAAGCTGAACGCGCTAACCACTGTGCTACCCCATCCAGAGTTTAAGAGACATCCATCTTCTGTGTGAATACAATTTGGACTTTGTCTTTAAAACTCTAAAAAATATGAATTGAGGTTTTTACTAGTAAAAACACGTACTTTATAGTTTCTAATTATTTCTAAATAATTTATTAACACCCATCATTGATGGTGCGCAAGTCTGAAATCAGCTCTGCTGGAATCATTTGTGAAATCTCCATATTAAGCAAATAAGTAAGTAATTGATGGTGTCATTAGAATCTTACTTAAGATTTTAATTCCTAAGATATCTTCATAATAAGAAACTTTCACTGGTTTTATTTACCGGTAGTGGTAGTTGCAAACTACCTCAATATGATCCAATGTCTTATTTTGTTAAATTCACAAACTGACAATGCAAAACTAATAACTAATACCACCTTTTTTTTATCCCTAATCTTCAAAAATAATTTTAATGTTCACTTATGATATCCAATATGACGCCCCTTGTCAAATTTATAAATCTTCTAATGTTTTTAATTATCCTATCTGACTTAGATGGCAATTACATTGTGAGACAAGATGTTTGAATAGATACCAGATGGAATTATGTCTCCCCCGAAGGGTCGGGTGACATATTGTTTCTGGCTGAGTTCTCGTCGCTGGCGGCGTTGGCGTTGACGTTGGCGTTCCCATTGTTTCCGGAGCAGATCTCTAAAACTGCTTGACCAATGTTCACCAAATTTGGTATACAGCCTCCCCATATCATGTAGATGTGCCTTTTGGGGGTTTCTATTTTTTTTAATTTTAATTTTTTTGTTTCCATGGTAACAATTTGGACTTTGTCCATTTGAAGGATAGAGTTTGTTTACGGAGCAGATCTCTAAAACTATTTCACCAATCCTCATCAAATTCTGTATGCTGCCTCCTCATATCATGTAGATGTGGCTTTAGGGGTTTGAACTTTATAAAATTTGATTTTGAATGAGTTTCCATGGCAACAATTTTGACATTGTCTTTTAGAAGGGTAATAACTGAAATTGATTTGTGGGAAGGGGAGACATCTGTTTTTACAAGTAAAAACACCTTCTAGTTATATCAGCCAGAAGGACAAAGTGTACCTAATACTTGTTGTGTACAGAATGGCTATACTCCGATAGTTCATCATGAGCTCTAGGACATCTCAGAGCATTGGTATCATCATTACTGGATAACCTTTATATATCAAAGACAGAGATTGGGACAGATGTTTTGCAATAGTTAGCCATTCTCGCCCTAAAGATCTAGGTTTTACTCATATCTTCCCATGTAACGTCTTGTATAATTGGGCCATATTTCTCAATTTTCACAAATTCTCCTAGCAGTGAAAATTTCAACCCAGATGCTTTTCTTATTTCTATCCAATCAAAAAGTGTATTGCATCTTTTCTTATAAGATAAAATAAGATAATTCTTTATTATCCTGAGGGGAATGCCTTTAAAGTGACCATTATATCAACAAAATGTGCTATACCTTTCTTTTTTTTCATTATGTGAAATGAAAAGCATGTTTTATGTTTATATATATGTTTAATAGAATTTTTAGGAAATGGAAAACACAGACTGATAGAAATCAAAGTAACAAAGAATCAATTGTTAGAAGGATCACCAATGTCCAGTTATGCCATAGCGACGTTTCCCCCACTTGTAGCGCATGAATATTGGCTTCACTTCTCATTGTTTATAATTTTCAACGAGTGTGGGTTGTCTTTATCAAATTGTCAAATATTAGGTAATCAAAGTGTGGCCCTTAATGATGTGCAGTGAGTTTTAGTCACGTGTTGAAAGCATGTAAAAGCGGTAATGTCCTCTTGAATTTCATTTTCACAAAAAAATACCCAGATAGAACTTCTCTTCAAAGAAATATGAGCACATTGTACAAGTGAAGTCAACTATTTTGAAGCTATTAGCTGAAATTAAAATTACTTTTGAGGGAGATTTTCATTTAACCACTTACTTATTGATTAGAGCAAAACCATTATTTTTTTCTTTTTTCTTCAATTTTTTTATTCCATTTCAAGCTTCATATATACAGCTATAGTATATAACAGGGTTAACATGTGTTGGCAGTTAAGTGTAAATAAGAATACACACAAATGTGAAGTGAAGGTATTATATAATCATGGAGTAATCCACATTTGCACATAGGCGAAGTAAGTGGTAATGATTTGGTGATGGACAATAGAAAAATTTAAATATTTGAGTATTTTATGAGTGCTTCATTGCAGTATTAAAGAATAATTTCTAGATTTTTCGATTTCTTAGTGAAATGTTGATATCTACTATTTTGTATTGCAATAAATCTTTCTATATTGCTTACATCCAATGTAAGAATTTCTGCATAAGATATATCTTGCTGATTTTAAAATTGATGTATAAATAAAACTTTTGGCGAGAAGTAAAATATGATTTATAACTTGGTTATGAGAGAATACTCCAAAAACATTGGTTCAGTCCCAAGAATCACAACACTTTTTACAAAGTTAATCATTTAGAGCTTGCAGTTGAGGGTTAAGGCATTTATAGAATTCTTGATCTGGTTAAGCAAACAAGAATGAAAAAATAAAGAACAAAGAAACCATTCTAGCAAATGTTTTTTGTTTGATTAATTAGGAAAACCAAAGAGTAGTTTCAGCAACAAAAAAAATTTCAATTAAATGAAAAAGGTTTGATTTGTGAAATGGAAAAGGAGAAAAAAGATATTTGTCCAAGACTGATTTAGATTGTTAAGAATCAATAAGGAAGCCGGGAAAGTTTGTTACCTCTATAGTTCTGCTCATACTTCTCTGTTGGGAGAAAGTTAATTAGTTTTTTAAGAGCCTAGGTATGTCTACAACAAGACTACAGAGCTTAGTTTAAGGTCTGAAAATGAACAAATCTCAGAGGCTCGTATTTTAATTTTTTTTAAATTTTAAATTAAAAAAAAAGAAAAAATTCAGTCTCAATGTTAAATTAGTTGAATGGGTAAGCTGTTGGTAAAGTCAATGTTGACGGTTGGTGCCTGCATGGCTCTAAGGGTTTGGGTTTGAATCCAGCAAGGGTCTTGTCCCAAAACTATAAAATTCTGTACATGTTCATAAAAACTCATATGACACACTTGCTCTTGTAATTATCTTTATTTGTTTATAGTGTCTACAGGGTGAACTTGTACGCTTATGTATACTCTTTAAAGGGGCGGTAGCAAGTTTTTTGCAAATTTAATTTTTCAAATTTCCTATTTATGATGATGGTTTGTTTAATTTGAATTTTCTTTAGATTGTAAAACATCTTACTACACGAACCAATTATCCGTAGTAGTAGTAGTAATAACGGTGTTTCAAAATTGCATGGCGGCCATTTTATTGTGAACACTTTTTATTATTTCAAATGACTGTAATATGATAATGTAGTCCTATCACAATATGCGTAATGATATCGCAGTAAGTAACGCTTGCAGCGTAGTGATACTTTAATACATCGTCTGCTATGGAAGTAGTCCGGCTAGCCCTATGGTTGACAGGCTGTTGACACCTCTGTAACCAAACGTAATAAATCCCGATAACCAAGAAGATATGTTCATCTTGTGTGAAGTACACGCATATTACATGGTGGCAGCAAGGGTTCTCATTGTTTGAACCACGTTTCTGAAGTGAACTGTAAGTGTTTTCGATGTGATTCCGATCTCACTCGCTAGAACCTTCGCGCTTCGCGCTACGATCCATGTCTGGATAACAGAGTTCCATTGACGACTGGATAAGTGAAAACGTAAACAATATGGCGTCCTCCGTACCGAATCCAACGATGGATTGGAGTCATCCCGATCGCTCACAAACTTTCAAGGAATTTAGACAGTTGAGCGAGATCTGGTTTAAAGTGAAGAATATCAAGAAAGAAGATCAACACAATTACATCATTCTGTGGGTCGGCAGAGAGGGTTTGAAGATATACAATACGTGGGGAATGACCGACGATGAACTGAAAGAACCTATGAATCTGTGGACGAAATTCTCGCAACAGCTAGAGCCGACAGAAAACCGTAGAATTCACCGACTAGAATTCCAGAGATACAGACAGCTTGATGGAGAAACTATTGATGATTTCTTCACTAGATGCAAGACGAAAGCTAAGAAGTGCAACTTCAAAGACCGGGAGATAGAAGATGAAAAAATCATTGAAGTTATGATAGCAGGAGTTAAATACCCCGAGGTACAGAAGACTTTGTTAGCAAAAGACATGACACTGCAACTGGATGAATGCTATAACATCTGCAAGACACATGAGGCAAGCTGTTCACATATGGAGCAGTTCAAGACCCTGGATAAGGAAAGTGTGCATGCTGTAAGAAGGCAAGGGGGAAATACATGCAGAGCTTGTGGAAAATCACACCCAAGGAACAAGTGCCCCGCATACAGGTCCCAATGTACCAATTGCAAAAAGTATGGCCACTGGCAAGCCATGTGTCGATACAAAGACAAGACAAATCAAGACCAGGGATACAGGCCAAGAAGAAGAAGCCAATCCAGATCAAGAAAAAGGTTTGGAGATCGAGGATCCAATAGAAATGATGAAAACAAGATGGATATGCATAGCGTCAATCAAAACGACTTAGCAAATGATTTCGAAAAATTGGAATTCGCAACCATAAAAATGATTGACAATGTTACAGAGAGTGAAAACAAAGATGAGCTGTACGCTACACTGGATATAAAGATCCCGCACAGATATGGGACAGACCTGTTGAAAGCAAAAGTCGACACTGGAGCCCAGGGAAATCTGATGCCACTTAGAGTATACAGAAGGATGTTTCCCAGCCAACTCGACGCTGAGGGATTTCCAAGACCTGGAGCAACCGTTCCGAGACGCACAACACTTGTCGCGTACAACGATACCGTCATTCCACAGTATGGTAGTTTCTCACTGAGATGTAAATTTGGAGATGGCGAATGGAAAAATGAAGAATTCTACGTAGCAGAGGCGGAAGGACCAGTCCTACTGGGTCTACCCTCATCGCGTGACCTGAAGATAATAACGATAAACTGCGGGACACAGAGTCGCCAAGTTGCGGAAGTAAAACAACAAGTTGTACAGCTAAACAACAAAGAAGAATTAAAGACACAATATCCTGACAGGTTCGAGGGGATAGGAAGGTTTCCTGGGGAGTTTCACATTACCCTCAGAAATGATGCCCAACCAGTCGTACAGCCGCCAAGGAAGTATCCTATACAGATGAAGGAAGAACTCAAGGCTGAGCTTGATAAGATGGAAAATGTCGACGTCATAACGAGAGTCTTCGAACCAACTGACTGGGTATCAGCGCTGGCATTCAGTAGGAAACAGAATGGAAAACTGCGTGTCTGCTTAGACCCCAAAGACCTAAACAGAGCGACGAAGCGTACATACCATAAGACACCTACACTGGAAGAGATCACGCACAAATTCTCTGGAGCGCAAGTTTTCAGCAAGCTAGACGCTCGTCATGGTTATTGGAGTATCGTCCTCGATGAAGTGTCCAGCCTATACACCTATACACATTCAACACATCGTTCGGAAGATACCGCTTCAAGAGGTTGCCTTTTGGACTAAAGGTGTCACAAGACATCTTCCAAGAAAAAATGGATGCAATACTGGAACAGTGTCCAGGAACTTTAGGCATAGCAGACGACATTGCAGTATTTGGAGTCAACAGTGAAGACCACGATAGAAACCTCCACAACCTGATGCAAATCGCAAGAAAATATGGACTGATCTTCAACTTAGAAAAATGTGAAGTGAAAGTGAAGAAGATCAAGTTCTTTGGATGTTATTACGACGCAGAAGGGGTTCATCCCGACCCAGAAAAGGTAGACGAGATACAGAAACTTCCGTCACCAACCAGCGTCGTGGAGCTACAGCAGTTTCTAGGCATCGTACAGTACATGGCCCCATTCATTCCCAAGCTATCAGACCACACAGACAGTCTACGTTCCCTCACGAAGAAGGACTCTGAGTGGAGCTGGACAGCGTCACATGAGAAAGCATTCCAGAATCTGAAGACCCTGATATGCAACGACTGCATTCTGACCTACTTCAACACAGGAGAGGAATCTGTCATACAAGTTGATGCGTCCATGAAAGGGATCGGAGCAGCTTTACTACAGAACGGTAAAGTAATAGCCTATGCAAGCAAGGCCATGACCGATACAGAAAGGAGATACGCCAACATAGAATGTGAGCTCCTAGCCGTCGTATTTGGATGTACCCGGTTTCACACATACATTTATGGATCACACTTCAAGATTGAATCTGACCATAAACCACTAGAAAACATCCAACACAAGTCACTGGCGAACGTCCCACCTCGACTACAGCGAATGATGATGAGGCTACAACCCTATGATCTTGAGATCATTTACCGCCCAGGAAAAGAAATGGTGCTAGCTGATGCACTTTCACGACTTCATCCACGACCAGGACCACAGATTGACTTGGATACGACCATCCACATGATCAACATCTCCACTGACAAGCTATCTACACTGCAGAGAGCTACGAATGAAGATGAAGAAACACATGCACTGAAGGAAATGATACTGAATGGATGGCCAGAAAACCCCAAGCAAGTTACAAGGATTGTACGTCAGTACTGGTCATGCCGACATGAACTGTCGATCGACGATGGACTCGTCCTGAAAGGTGAAAGGATCGTCATCCAAGAGGCCCTACAGAAGGAAATGCTGCATAGAATCCATGAAGGTCACCAAGGCGTGACAAAGTGTCAGCTCAGAGCGAAGACATGTGTATACTGGACTGGTATAAACAAGGACATTGAAAAACTAGTTGGTCAGTGCAATGTGTGCCAACAGTTCCAGAACAGTCAAGCTCATGAACCACTCCTTCCACAAGAAATTCCTCAGACACAGTGGCAGTGTATAGGAACTGACCTGTTCCATTTCGATGGTTCAGAACATTTGATAATAGCTGACTACTACTCAAAATTCTTCTTTGTGAGAAGAATCAGTGGACAATGCACAAGCAATGTAGTTATCGCCTTGACGAAACAGATATTTGGAGAACAGGGGACACCTTCAAAAGTGATCAGTGATAACGGACCACAGTTTTCCAGTGCTCAATACACAAAATTTGCCGCTGAGTGGGGATTTACACATGTAACCTCCAGTCCGAGGTATCCTCGCAGCAATGGATTCATTGAACGGACCATACAGACGGTGAAAAACACGCTGATGAAGGCAAAGAAGTCTGGAATTGATCCTGACCAGGCCCTGATGTGTCTACGAAGCACACCCATTGACAACGTGATCCCGTCGCCAAGTGAACTTCTCAACCGACGTAAAATGAAAGGCACTATACCGATGAAGGCAGAGAACAGTCTTCAAAACAAAGACCAGATATACGACAGGCTGTCTCAGCGCCAGACAACGCAGAAGATGCATCACGACAAAACATGTGGTAAAGATCTGCCTGCCCTCATCGCAGGTCAACGTGTGATGATCCAAGATCCACGGAACAACCAGTGGGCACCCGCCCGCATCAAAGAACTGTGCAGTGAACCGCGATCTTATATAGTCGAAACCCCTAACGGCTATATATATCGAAGGAATAGACATCATATAAGAGACATTGAGCCAGTCAAGAACCCGGTGAAGCGAGTCCGCTTTGCCAATGAGGAGAGAAGAGAAGTGGGTAATGGTGACCCAACACAACCACGTCCGATCGTGCAGAAAGTGTGTAATGGTGACCCACCACAACCACGGCCGAGCGCACAGAAACCAGCGTTGGGCAAAAGTGACAATGTTCCTGACAAAATGAACAATCAACCCAGTCACAGGCCAGTCAGAACCCGATATGGTCGTACAAGCAGAAAGCCTAACAGGCTCATTGAACTGTAGCAGCTCTGTGCAAAAATATCTTTTGTCTGTACAGTAATGAGTGCAGTTTGAATCTGAACTTTAAATATGTGCCAAAGACTTTAATTCTTGTTACAGTTCCAATTTACTAGTTCAATATTTATAGTTGAGTAGCTAAATTTAATATTTGCATTTCAGTAGATTAATTCAAATATTTGCAATTGTAATTGATGTGAATGGTTTGATAGTATATATTTTGAAACTAACATGTCAACTGTTACACTGTAAGGAGTGAATGAATATTATGTACTGAGTGGTCTTAAATATGGTGACTGCAACTGGATTCATATCAATCGTCATGTTATCATACGATGACAGAATAGTATTTTTACAGCTTTCAGTTAAATATTAATTGTTCTAAAAAAAGAGGGATGTAATATGATAATGTAGTCCTATCACAATATGCGTAATGATATCGCAGTAAGTAACGCTTGCAGCGTAGTGATACTTTAATACATCGTCTGCTATGGAAGTAGTCCGGCTAGCCCTATGGTTGACAGGCCGTTGACACCTCTGTAACCAAACGTAATAAATCCCGATAACCAAGAAGATATGTTCATCTTGTGTGAAGTATACGCATATTACATGACAAAAACGATTCCCACAAATTTACTGAGCCACGTGCACTCATTTTTAACTTGATTTTCCGAAGAGAGAAGTGTGTTTTACTATTGGTGACAATTTGTTTCATTTCATCGACTTATTTGAGCGAAAAAATGTGCTACTGCCCCTTTAGGGAATTGAAATATTTTAAATGATGCCGGGAAAATATCACTAACATTGAATTTTCAGTCTTTAATGATTAATTGTTGACCTATTTTCTAGTCGGTCCGTGCTAGCGGCGAGTCCCGGACTAGACAATCTGGGGCATGTGAGATGGCAACTGGCTCTCTGTCTCCTCCTGTGTTGGGGAATCATCTTCATCTGTCTCCTCAAGGGAATCAAGTCTTCTGGCAAGGTGGGTCCACAGCGAACTAACATATCTGTCATCATGACCTGAGAGACCAGAGTGACTTATGGCACATCCTGCTCCGTCTTTCGTTTCGCTGTAGGATGCACGGTTACATATCGCTTAATAGCAAGCATGTAATTTTTCAGCCAATGAAATGTCTTGATTTGAACCATGATGATCATGCAGTTCTCTCATCCTGGTACTGCCATTGCTTGAATTCTAGTTCTTTCATTGGCTGGTTATTTATAGTCACGTGAAAGTTCTTGTGGCTCAGGGAATCAGGTTATTGAAGTGGATGAGAGGATACAATGATGACATGGCAAAGCATCTCGTATTGTCCTGTTCAATTGTCCATGAACATCTTTGCCTTCTTCTGAATAGCCAATGTTCTTGAGAGCTGCAAGGCATCTCTTCTGATGGTGATTATAAGATGAAGATTTAGTGACCTGGGTGTGACTCCAATTGACTTTATATGTAACTCCCAAAAATAAGACTTTCAAGGTGTTTCTTCAGCATGATTTACATTCAGTGGCAATGGCTGCTAAATCAAAATAATTACACATGACCATAACCAATGATTCTCTTCCAGGTTTCCTACATCATCGTGACGCTGCCGTACATCTTCATCCTGGTGCTTCTGATCCGGGGCATCACAATGGACGGGTGTCTGGACGGCATCAAGTACTACGTGACCCCGCGCTGGGAGCTGCTGAGCAAACCTGTGGTGTGGGCGGACGCTGCGACACAGGTGTTCTTCACTCTGTCCACCTGTTGGGGTGGTCTCTCTACTCTCTCTAGCTACAACAAGTTCCACAACAATATATACAGGTGGGTGTGATATACAGGTGGCTGTGATATACTGGTGGGTGTGATATACAGGTGGGTGTGTTATACAGGTGGGTGTGATACACATGTGGGTGTGATATACAGATGGGTGTGATACACAGGTGGGTGTGATATACAGGTGGGTGTGATATACAGATGGGTGTGATATACAGGTTGGTGTGATATACAGGTGGGTGTGATATACATTTGGGTGTGATATACAGATGGGTGTGATATACAGGTGGGTGTGATATGCAGGTGGGTGTGATATACAGGTGGGTGTGATATACAGGTGGGTGTGATATAGAGGTGGGTGTGATATACAGGTGGGTGTGATATGCAGGTGGGTGTGATATACAGGTGAGTGTGATATACAGGTGGGTGTAATATACAGGTGGGTGTGATATACAGGTGGGTGTGATATACAGGTGGGTGTGATATACCGATGGGTGTGATATACAGGTGGGTGTGATATACAGGTGGGTGTGATATACAGATGGGTGTGATATACAGATGGGTGTGATATACAGGTGGGTGTGATATACAGGTGGGTGTGATATACAGGTGGGTGTGATATGCAGGTGGGTGTGATATGCAGGTGGGTCTGATATACAGGTGGGTGTGATATGCAGGTGGGTGTGATATACAGGTGGGTGTGATATACAGGTGGGTGTGATATACAGATGGGTGTGATATACAGGTGGGTGTGATATACAGGTGGGTGTGATATACAGGTGGGTGTGATATACAGGTGGGTGTGATATACAGATGGGTGTGATATACAGGTGGGTGTGATATACAGGTGGGTGTAATATACAGGTGGGTGTGATATACGGGTGGGTGTGATATACAGGTGGGTGTGATATACAGATGGGTGTGATATACGGATGGGTGTGATGATATACGGGTGGGTGTGATATACGGGTGGATGTGATATACGGGTGGGTGTGATATACAGGTGGGTGTGATATACGGGTGGATGTGATATACAGGTGGGTGTGATATACGGGTGGGTGTGATATACAGGTGGGTATGATAATATACGGGTGGGTGTGATATACGGGACGGGTGTGATATACGGGTGGGTGTGATATACAGGTGGGTGTTATATACAGGTGGATGTTATATACAGGTGGGTGTGATATACGGGTGAGTGTGATTTACAGGTGGGTGTAATATACAGGTGGATGTGATATACAGTTGGGTGTGATATACAGGTGGGTGTGATATACAGATGGGTATGAAAATATACGGATGGGTGTGATATACGGGACGGGTGTGATATACGGGTGGGTGTGATATACAGGTGGGTGTGATATACAGGTGGGTGTGATATACGGATGGGTGTGATGATATACGGGATGGTGTTATATACGGGTGGGTGTGATATACGGGTGGGTGTGATATACGGGTGGGTGTGATATACAAGTTGGTGTGATATACAGGTGGGTGTGATAAACAGGTGGCTGTGATATAAGGGTGGGTGTGATATACGGGTGGGTGTGATATACAGGTGGATGTTATATACAGGTGGGTGTGATATACAGGTGGGTGTGATATACAGGTGGGTGTGATATACAGGTGGGTGTGATATACAGGTGGGTGTGATATACAGATGGGTGTGATATACAGGTGGGTGTGATATACAGGTGGGTGTGATATACAGGTGGGTGTGATATACAGGTGGGTGTGATATACAGATGGGTGTGATATACAGGTGGGTGTGATATACAGGTGGGTGTAATATACAGGTGGGTGTGATATACAGGTGGGTGTGATATACAGATGGGTGTGATATACGGATGGGTGTGATGATATACGGGTGGGTGTTATATACGGGTGGGTGTGATATACGGGTGGGTGTGATATACGGGTGGGTGTGATATACGGGTGGATGTGATATACAGGTGGGTGTGATATACGGGTGGGTGTGATATACAGGTGGGTATGATAATATACGGGTGGGTGTGATATACGGGACGGGTGTGATATACGGGTGGGTGTGATATACAGGTGGGTGTGATATACAGGTGGGTGTGATATACGGGTGGGTGTGATATACGGGTGGGTGTGATATACGGGTGGGTGTGATATACGGGTGGATGTGATATACAGGTGGGTGTGATATACGGGTGGGTGTGATATACAGGTGGGTATGATAATATACGGGTGGGTGTGATATACGGGACGGGTGTGATATACGGGTGGGTGTGATATACAGGTGGGTGTGATATACAGGTGGGTGTGATATACGGGTGGGTGTGATATACAGGTGGGTATGATAATATACGGGTGGGTGTGATATACGGGACGGGTGTGATATACGGGTGGATGTTATATACAGGTGGATGTTATATACAGGTGGGTGTGATATACAGGTGGGTGTGATATACGGGTGGGTGTGATATACAGGTGGGTGTGATATACATGCAGTTGGGTGTGATATACAGGTGGGTGTGATATACAGGTGGGTGTGATATACAGGTGGGTGTGATATACAGATGGGTGTGATATGCAGGTGGATGTGACATTTAGCAGTTTGTTTGTTTACAATTACCTTGAAATGTCAGTGCTGAGTGTCAGTTCAGGACTTGTAATGTCATTCCTGGATCATGGTTTGTGACGTCATTGCTGTGTCATGTTTGATGTTAATCTAATATTTTTCTGAGTTTAGAAGGTTTTCTCTACGATGCTTCCGTATTTCTCAATAAAAGTTAAGATAAAAGTAATTTTTTATTATAGCCCCAAAATTTATTGTTAACAAAATATATCTGCATCTCATCATAATTCAACTTAAATCAATACATTACGTAATAGATCTTTCCTTTGGAACTATTTGATTTTGCCTGCTGTATACATACCTGGTATCTGGTAGATATGCAATTGCCAATTTACTTAAAGAAGGTTGTAAAAAATTTAAAAAGACTCCACACACCTCTGAATTCAAAATATGTGTATTTTAGTGTGCTCCTTCGTTCATTGGGCTTCTGCAAATGACAGTATGCACTGACAGCGTAACCTCAATAACAATGTATATTTCAGAGACACTATCCTGGTAGTGATGGGCGACACATTGATGAGTGTGATGGCAGGCTTTGCTGTGTTTGCTGTCATAGGAGTTCTGGGTAAAGAACTCCACACTGAAGTTGAAAATGTTATCAAATCAGGTAAGAACAGTTATTTTTTAAGAGAAGTTGAACAGATATGGGGATAAAATGCTCACTGGGAAACCTGTACTAATCCAAAGAGAAAGTCTGCAATGCTGAAATGTGTAACTTACGAACCATTACAACCTATATCTATTTTAAATCAACGATACTGAAATAATGTGTGGTCATGATAATTTGGTAATTGAGAATTATTTTACCATGCATCCAGGAATTATCATCCTTGATTTGACTGAATAATAAAAAAAATGTATTGAAATGTTTTAAGTGTCATCTGAATATTTATTTATTTTTTAATTAATTTATCTTTTGAAATCTTTATTTAATATGATTGAAATTGCCATTTGTTCTTAACAAATCAAGATCGACCTCAATCATAAAAGAGTTTTCATTCATAACAAATTTCTTTCAGATGTGGGGTTGACGTTCATTGTGTACCCGGCGGCCATCTTGTATTTCCCAGCATCCCCTCTGTGGTCGAACCTGTTCTTCCTGATGCTAGTGATGATGGGTATCAGTACGCTCTTCACCTCCGTCGAGACCATCGTCACCGCCATCATCGACGAGCGCCTCGAACAGTTGAAGAAGAAACGCGTCCTGGTTCTCGTAATTCTATGTACCTCATCATACCTCCTCGGTCTTCCACTTACTACACAGGTCAGTATAGACGCTAGGTAGGGTGAAATGGTACACTAGATTTGGTTTGGAATGTTCTGCCGTACAGAAACTTTGGTTTGGTACATGTTCGATTTGGTTCAGTTGCAACAAACTAAATTAAGTCACAGCAAAATAAAGTTTTCCATCAAAATAAAATGTAATGAACGTTAAAAAAATGATAAAATTAAAACTATACTTCTATACCAAGGCCAAATTGAAATCCTGCCATGATTTGTGACTATATGTGCTGTTAAACAAAATTTATAAACCCTTAACTGGGGTCACGGTTTAGTCCAGGATGGAAATAGTGAATTCTGGTATCCACACAGGCGAGCTCCAGATGCTGGTCTTATTCTTTTTCACAACCATTCATTTGCTGTAATTATTCCCATATGGATTGTAAGTCTTGTACTGCCGTGTTGAGATTAACGTCTTGAGGCTCAAAAAGTCTGCCAAGGGGGCTAAAATGGGAAATATAACATATCCCAACGTTAGAGTTAAGTTGTCATTTGTTGTCTCTACGTTCAAAAATATTCTATCCCACAGGGCGGTATCCATATTCTCCAGCTGATGGACGAGTACCTAGCCGGGTTCCCGCATCTCGTGATTGGTCTTGTCATGTGTATTGCTATTGGCTGGGTCTATGGGGTCAAGCAATTCTGTAGTGACGTGGGTCACATGATCGGGTCAAAGGTCGGCTGGTGGTGGCAAGGAATGTGGTATGGAGTATGCCCCATGATTATTGTAGTAAGTATGATGAGTTTTGATGTGATTTGTTCTCTTGTTTAAAGAATTTGGCAGCTAGGATTAGAAAAAAATGTTCTTACCGGGGTTTTCCGAAAGCAAGCCCTCTCGTTTAGAAGCCCATGGGCTACTATTGGGAAAATGTTTCCAAATAGAAGCCCATGGGCTTCAACTAAATTCCAAAATGTGTCCAATGAGAGTAACCTCCCCTTCCACAAATAATCCATGTTAATTGAGCTCTTTAATGATTTTTAGAAACCCTGTAGATGATGGATGTTGCAAGTATAGTGCTGATTGCGACAATCCGTTGTGTGCTGCAATTAATTAATTGACTAAGTTGAAACTCCAATTCTCATGAAAAAATCTTAAACATTTTAGTTTTCAAGAGTTACAAATTTCCATGCGTTCTGTTTTCTTAAAGTAATATTGCAATACTACTGAAAGTTTTTTTAAAAAGATTGCCTTCACTTATTGTCTCATAATTATTATTCCATATGACTGTCACTTTAAAAGATATCCGAATGCAAGCCCATGTGTCCGAATTCCTGACTTCTATTTTGTGTCAAGTTCACTCGTCAAAAACTCTATTTTCCGTATAGAAGCTCTGGGCTTGCTTTCAGAAAACCCCCGTACTGACTTCCGCTAGTGGGATATCCGTTTAGCTAAACTGGTAGAGTGTAGGACTCTCATCTGGAGGTCTTTGGCACTCAATTTCAGAAATCCTTTTGTCTTATACCAGGTACCCAGGTTACTGCTGGGTGCATGGGGAAACATTTTACAACAAATCTTCAAATGAGTGCTAGTTATACAGGCAGGGTATAACAGCTAGTAAGGCAGGGTAAAACCCTACAAATTTAGCAATCATTTAACAAACAATTCTTGTGATAGCACTTAGTCCAGGTGCACTGCTGGCACAGAAAAGTTGAGGAAATGCAGCAAAGCTTAAATTAGCTAGTGATAGACACCGGCAAGAGTTATGTATTGCAGGTGAATTTGCACTATGACTTGTGATTGCTTGGTGTCATTCTGAAAGGTAAATTTACAGGAATCACAATTACAGGAATAACTGGCAATTTGTTCAAAATATTCTATCTACCGTACTATTCTGAGATCCACAGGTAAAAGTTGAAGGCTTATTACCGTCATCTTTAGTCTGTCATCCAGACTCTAGAGAAAAATATTCAATTGATGACCAGGACAGTCAAGAACATTAGCAAGTCTAGATTACTCAGCTAAGGTATCTTTAGGGCTCCATTTTGTATAACTACCGTATTTGAATTTTTTGTAAAATGTTGTTGGTAAGAAACAAATATTTCTGAGACTAAATGTTAGTCTACGTCATCTTTTGCAGTTTGTGTTGATCTTCTCTGCCGTTGGCTACACTCCGCTGAAGGACAAGTTCGGTCCGGGCAAGTACCCAGAGTGGGCGGAGGCTCTCGGCTTCCTTCTCATCTGTCTGTGTCTCAGTCCCATCCCTCTCTGTATGATCTACAAGATAGCCTCGGGGCAGGGTCGCTTCACGGACGTAAGTCACAGTCTGTTAGTACGAATGAGAGAAAACTTGCCAGTGTAACTTATTAAGGATATTTTAACATCCTTGGGATGGCTGAAATGAAAAGAAAAAAAACAAGGATACAAAGTTTTCCTTTTCATTCATGCATCCAAAAGTATTTAACTTTTAAATATTTTGTTAAGAGGATGGTAAATCTACATCTTCAACACATACAAGGAGTAATCATTATGTCAATATGAAGGATGCTGTATAGGATTCTGAGGTTGATGCTGTACGTACGTGTCATGCTCATTGCACTTTTACTAAATTTAAACCTTTTTTTCCATGGGTATGTTATTTAACTGAAACTGTGCATGTGTTTTGCCCACCTAGCTGAAGTTGTGCCTTTTGATATTTTCAGATTTCTGAAAATGTAACTTAAATTTGTTTGTTTCCATGGAAATGCATTGGATTTTGAGTTTGTTCAGTGATAGGTTCATTTCCAGAGTCAAACGCTAAAATCCTTCATCATAACTTCCTGAAACTTTGCATGTGTAATACCAACCTACTGAAGTGCACATGGTACTTAAAAATATACAATGATCTTTCAAAGATGTGTTATTAAATTATGTAAATTATGAGGGACCGATTGGATATGTCATCTTTTGATGACTCTCGTTTGTTGTCATATTTGATGAAGGATGTTTCTTCAAGATGTCATTCAGATTATATGAGTTTAATAATGATGAGTAATTGTTGAAAGGTTATATTATTCGTTGATGAAAACATCATCAAATGAATAATCTCAAAACCCAATACTATTTTGATACTTTTATAAATGTGTAAATTTCCCATCATCCCACAGCGAGTGAGACAAGCATGTCAGCCGGAGAGCGACTGGGGTCCAGCGTTAGAGAAACACTGGAAGTTCGTGGAATATTACCCAGCAGTCCACACTACGATGTACACCGTTGACCTCGACAACCCCCCTCTCAACACCATCACAGGTACGTCTGTTTCCATCAATAGTTGTCTCCCTTAGTACAAGAATACAAAGTCACCAGACGGCTGTTAGGGGTTAATCTGTGTCTTAGCCATATCCATGCCTTGATTTAATTATTATTTTTTAATTAAGAAAGGGGTTTATTCTTTAATGATAATAATAATTTGTTTAATACTTCAAAATGATAAAGCTTGCGAGTTAATATTGTGAAGAGAAGAGCTTTTCACTCTGTAAGAACTTAATTTTCTTATGAAATGTAGGTGTCTTATTCTTAATTAATAATCTTAATTATTTTTATTTCACAGGTATGACATTCTTTATTTTATCAAAAGTGACCAAAAGTTATTTTGATATGAGCATTTTTTAAATACATATAATTTGAATTTCTTCCAATGTAATTTTTGACAGCGCTGTTGAATGTCTTTAAGGTTATTTGCCCGTTTTTCTTTCTAATACATATGAATGACTTAGGTATCTCATAAATATTTTTTTCTTAATTTGAATAACATTTTCAGATTCTACTGCTGATGGTAATTAATTAAGTCACAAAGTCTGCCTATTCCTAATTTGTTTATTCATTTTTAATGCTTCAATTGACATTTTTCTAAAAAATACCGTCCCTCAAATGGCTGCCATATTTGTAAGTGGCTAACAATTCTACCTCATTTAGCAATTAGAATCGATCATTTAGTTAGACCTTTAGAAACCCACATTCAACCTTACCCATTCATATCTAACAATTTAATCTCATTTGTTTATTCTTTGGTACTATAAATTTTGTTATCATAACTGTGTTAATTGTTTAAATTTAGATATTAAAAAAATTATCCTATGATATTGAAGTAACAGTGATAAAATTGTTTCATTATATATATATATATATATCTACCCAAATCAACTGATTTGAATTTCTACATTATATATATATATATCTATATATGTTTAGTAAACTTTAGGGTTTTTAAAAGGGATAATTAAGGACATTTTTTTGTGCTGGTAAATCAGTCATTAATAAAAAAAAATCATGCATGAATCATAAATCACTAAGACATATTTTTCATTTTAACAAGAATGACTAGATCATTTGCACAGATAGCTGCATGGGTAGGAGATTTTTGTTTGAACAGCAAGGATATTATTTTATATTTTAAACTTTTCACTTTGGACACTACTGAAACTATATTGCTTCACAAGATCACACATTATTAGATTATATGTTTGTACATCAAAAGTGGACCATTTAGGATGAATTAATACCTTGCACGTTAGAAATCTTATTTCTTTATTCTCAAATTATGGACAAAGGGAGGTAATTTGTTAAGTTTGTTGGTCGAAGCACTCTAAAAATCATGTTTGAATGTGCAAAGATTATGACTAGTGAAATACATGGTCTGAAATGTTGAAATATTTAATAGAGAATTAAGTTGTTACCTTTAAAGTAAATCAACATTAGAAAGTATGTTTAAAAGTGAAATTCATGGACTGAAATTGCAATGGTTAAATGACATACAGGTAGCTAAGGCATGTCAATATATGTATGTGATAGACAAAATGTATATATCAATGTAGTTGATGTCAGTATGCAAATAAGTTGTAACTATTTGAATTTATTATGAATATGTGCATATGAAATATGAATATGCAAAAGAAAATAAAGTATGCAAAATACGAATATGAATATGCAAATTAGATTCTTAATATGCAAAAAAGATTATGAATTGCAAATAAGATTATGAATTGCAAATAAGATTATGAATATGCAAATAAGATTATGAATATTCAAATAAAAAATGAATATGCAAAAAAAACACAATTAGGGTAGCATTGAAATTAGCAATGTGATTTGATATGTAAATCAGCATATGAATGTGAAAATTAGCAATGTGAATATGCAAATGAGTTGTCTCCCTCTCCCGTAGATCATATAGAGTTCACCACTGTTGGCGTGCGTGTCCCAAGTCTGTCCGAGGCTAGTCTGCTTCCCGTGTCCCCGAACCTACCTCACACCAAAAAACCCATGGACATGCGGCAGAAAGCTATTCTCAATCACGCATACAGCAACCCACAGTGCAACCTATCCACAGGTTGGTCTTCATGTCATTCCGCACTGTGGCATTCTGATTCTTGGAAATTTATATCATTACTTTTGACAAATTTATACTGTAATTATTTTAATTTATATCATAATTTTGGCCAATTTATATTGAATTATTAAAAATTTATATAATTATTTTCACAAAATTTATACTGAATTATGCTTATACAGCAACTTTCAGTGCAACCTCTCCACGGAGTGGTCTTCGTATCATTCTGCGCTGTGGCAAATTCTCATTATTTGAAATTTATATAATTATTTTTACCAAATTTATACTGAATTATTTGAAATTTATGCAATTATTTTTACCAAATTTATACTGAATTATTGGGAATTTATATAATTATTTTTACCAAATTTATACTGAATTTTTTGAAATTTATATAATTATTTTTACCAAATTTATACTGAATTATTTGAAATTTATATAATTATTTTTACAAATTTATACTGAATTATTGGGAATTTATATAATTAATTTTACAAATTTATACTGAATTATGCTTATATAGCAACAATCAGTGAAATATCTCCACGGGTTGGTCTTCATATCATTGATAACTTAAACTTATTATTAATAGAATAATTTTACAGATATTCTATTATATTTTCATTTCTTTTATTTCGATATCATTATGAACATAAAATTTGTCTATCGATTGAAAGAATTTGCAGAAATCCCTGATTTGACCAATCACATTATGATCTTTTGATGAAATGTCCAAATTCCTCATTTTGTGTTTAGTTTCTTCCTTTGTTTTAGAATCATTGTTTGTTGTGTCAAATCTGTTTTTTGTAATGTTCATTCCATTAAAGCAGTTAAAATTAGTGAAATGTACCCAAATAGTTTGGCATTTGAAACTAAAATAATGTTTTTGTCCTTGACTATAATTGCCAAGTAACTCAAGAAATACTTTTTATCTAGATCCTATTAAAACGTTCATCCGTCTGTATGGCTTTATGAATAACTTTACTAAAATTTCTTTGATGACATAACTAAAACATGCCAATTTGATAATAAATGTGATGAAAAATGAAAATATTGACTTCTACTCTGTAATCAAAATAATTTTGAAAATATATAGAATTATTATTCTATTTAGATCAATTTGATTAACTAAATTTTTTTGAACTTTATTTATTTTTTGAATTTTATGTGGTCTGGAATTCTAACTATAAGTAAATCCTATACAAAAAAATAAACAAAATAGAAATTGTAAATTTGCTATATTCAGATTATACTAGTACATGAAAATATGCTGAATTAAATTTGTGTAACATTATTTTTGAGATATATTATGAGATTGTAGCCAAGATGATTCCTCACAAACTTGATAAATGTCAACAGGATCAGACAAAAATCCTATCTATGAAAATTATTTATCCTGGACTAAATTAAATGCAAGTCTATGGAAATAACGTCACTGTCCGTTAACTTATGGCACGGTACTGTATCTTAAATTTCATAAACATTTGTCCTCCTTGTTAAGTTCATTTCTTTCCAAATACGACTAAAGATCCCAAATAAAACCTTTAATAGTTTGTTTATAGATAAATGTTTGTTTTGTTTCACTTCATATTTGATTTGATGTTTCTGAAGGATCAATAGAGAAGCTGATTTCACGTCCATGTTCGTCAAGCGAGAGTGCACTCAACGATATCATCATCATGCCACGCCCTAAAATACGTATAGAGATGAAAGATGTGGCAGTACAGACTAACGTCAGCTGTCTTCAAAGATCTCTCAAACAAGCTGTAAGTTCAGGGGGATATGTACATAGGCGGTAAACCCTAAATATACATATAAATATGTATACCTCCCTACTTATATAACATATAAAGAAGGTAAGACAATGTCCGCCATCTTCAATCCTGCCCAGAAATGGTTAAACTGGTTTCTGGCTCAAATACACTTTGTAATGTTCGTAGACTTTTTACTTTTCTCGTCTTATGGTAGGATTCAAGATGGCGGACAGTGTCTTACCTCCTGTATATGTTACATATGTTGTGTTCACTTTTGCCTTTCCAGTCCTTGCTTTCCTGATTCTGTCCACAGACATAATGTTTCAAACTGAGCATTTCTTTACTGTTGGGGACGTGATAGCACAGTGGTTAGCATATTCGGCTCCGGATCAAGAGGTCCGGGGTTCAAATCCTGTCAGGGGCACTGCAACTTTGTCTGCGGTAGAGAACTTTTCTACACGCAGTAAGGTTTGGATGCAATGCTACACTGAATCTCACCGTAGTACCACACATGGTTCGCTAGTTCCAGCCGATGCTCCCAGGTTTCACCGCAATGCATAGCCACATGGCGTTGCAGGCTTTCTTCCTGCCATAATACTAGCAGCCGCGATATAAGTGAAATACTCTTGAAAGTGGCGTTAAATCCCAACTCACCTCACCTTTACTGTCAAAATGACTTGAGTTGATTCATCTGTTCCCATATTGTTTACAAGACAAATATCGGTTACAAATGTAAAATTTAGTCGACAAAAATATAGATGTAACCAGGGTCGAGGTCGAGGTCATTATTTCACATACACCACATGGTTATTATTGATAAAGTGTCAAGGAATTTTTATTTTTATTCATGTAAATACGAAATAGTTACTTTATATTAACGTTTTGAATAGTTGTAATGTTGTAATGCTTGAGTAACTCTACTCCAAACATTGCTTCAACTTCACGTGCACACTGCGCGAAATTCACGTGCAAATCGATTCGTGTACATTCTCAGATGTCAATCAGAAATTTCAAGCAAGTAACCAACTAATTCTTTTCGTTTTTACTTCATCAACTTCATCACATCTATCTTGAATATATATGAAATAAAGATGAACAATTGTAAATAAAAACGCTTATGAGATGTTTTAAGACAAAATATACTATTTTAACTAGCCATTCAATCCATGACCAATTATCTATTGGCGTTAAGTGAAAACAGTGGCTGCACGGACGTTGTTCATTTCATCTTGTGATGCACGGACATTATGAATGTCATGTTGTCAAGCTGATTTTCTAACTTTACGTGCTGCACACAATAAAAAACGTGTGGTTTCAAGGAGGTCGCCAAAATGGAGAGGTCTGATGTCAAACAATAATACACATAATACGTGTTTCAAGGT
Source organism: Gibbula magus (assembly GCA_936450465.1). NCBI lineage: Eukaryota > Metazoa > Mollusca > Gastropoda > Trochida > Trochidae > Gibbula > Gibbula magus. The sequence continues at coordinate 56,516,727 of OW388294.1, forward strand.
CTGTTCGGAGCGAAATAAAGGTGAGTTACATCGTATGTTACACTAATTCATTTGCTGTTTAACCTTATTTGATATTGCATGTAAAACATCTACAGTGAGTATGGATAATGTTATCATCAACACGTTCACGATATTGTTTTATTCAGAGTACCATACAGCTTTGTTAAAATCGTAATATTGATTTGCACCATATTTTTGTATGTCATTTTCAACAATAAATAGCATGCTCCTCACACTCGATGTTCGATAATCAATATGGAGTGTTAAATTAAAATCGTCGATTTTCTTGCTTTCAAAATTGGTATTTTAATCATTTAGATATTTCGTAAATATACTGCTATTAAAGATGCATCAATTGTTTCATAATATTCTATTTTGCCTTTGAATGTGCCAACATACCATACGTGCGGATTAAAGGTCAAATAATTTCACTCAACTTGCATATTCATCCCCATTTGTCAAATGTATATATCATAATTACTAGCTGGTTTCCAACTTAATCGAGCAACGTCATTATACATGTTTAGAAACCTAAAGTACACGTCTTATTTTCATGTACAGTAGTTATATGGCCTAATAAACCTCAATTTGTCCTTCTGCATGTTTTGTAAATAAATTTTCAAAATTACGTTGGACTAATTGGCGCGATTCAATCCCGGTGCATTGTCCGGTTTTCGATCAGAAATCACTACTTTTAGCTTTACTGAGTCGACTATCATCAAAATGGTAATTTTCGGCAAGTCAGTATAATAATACCATTTATAACGTTTGGCATATGGATGAACATTTCAGTCTGGTAATAACACTTTTGCTTGTTTCAGGGACAACCGAACGAATTAAACTGGAGTCGTCTTCAAAAATAAGGTTTTATTGAATGCTTCAGCAAATTGACTATCAGATGGATTGCTTGAAAAGGGATTATTCTATGTTACTGACTTTTCACCATTGTTTTGTGACATTTCCTGCAGTTGAAGAAAGGACCACCATGGATACTGTATGCTGATTTGTGAACTTTTGTGAACATTTTAAAGTTTTACTTTCAATTACGGATATGTTAATAAACGAAGTGATTGATTCTATGTGTAGCAAGGATCGATAACACGACTATTTGTGTGAACATGTAATATGGATATAAATGATGGTAAATAAATGATGTGGATTCTGTGTCATGTTTTCTTTCATAAACACGTATTTTCGATCTTAGATATTCAGCCTATTTGTTATATTTGTGTAAACTAAATGAATATATTGGCATAACAAAACTGACTCAATAAATTATTTAAAGAATGTCGAAAGTCACAAATAGAGGCAAAGGGTCATTTAGACCCGTAAGCCGAGGGTAAGTTTTTTTTCGAGGTGCGATATGGTGAACATGGCGAGGCGAAGCCGAGACATGTTCACCATATCGAACCGAGAGGTCGGTTATCACGAGGTTGGTTATCTGATAACCAACCTCTTGATAACCGACCTCTCGGCAGCTTGGAGGTCGGTTATCTAAAAATAACTACCTCTGATATTGACCTGAAAACCACACCACGTGGTGTATGATAGAATATCTGGAGGGAGTAAGGCAAAATTTGTATCATTTGAGTAACGAGTCATTTCTGGTCTTCATAATGTGTCAATGGCCTCCTTTCACAAAGCACTAAGGTGATTGTAAGTCGCTAAGGTTACCTTAGAGCAATGTTAAAGAATGGAAGTTAAGGCTAACCTTAGTAAAGGTTTCTTTGAGAAAGGAGCCCCAAATTGGTAACTGTCATTAAAATTTAATAATATCCCAGGAATCAGCCAATACAATTCCTAAATGTGACAAAGCTTATTTCCCTTGCAGACATCAGGAGACATCACAATCACAAGTTCGCCTAAACGGAAACCACTTCAGCTTGTCACACGGAGACGGGCCTCCAGCTACCGGAGACAACGCCTGTCCTGGCCTGAGACAGTGGAGATCTCTGTTCCAACCTTGAGGTCAGTATCGCTCCAAGAGAACATGGACCTCATAGCCTCCCCGTCACCCCCGCCATCAGCGGGTACGGAGGAGGAGTACCCACCCACATTCGACGAGGAGTCGCCCAAACGTTCCTGGCAGGAGGATAGCGGAGAGCCGGCTGTGATAGAGGTGGAAGTGACTAGGTTCTGAATTAGATTGAAGTGACACCTGTTTTACACCTGTGTATTCATGTTGAAGCTGAGGTGACTGGATGTGAAATTAATCAATTGATTTGATCAGTGAATGATTCTAAAATGGATTCATGTTAAAGGTGAACTGTCAAGATTCTAAAATGGATTCATGTCAAAACTGAAGTGACAAGATTCTAAAATGGATTCATGTTAAAGGTGAACTGTGAAGATTCTAAAATGGATTCATGTCAAAACTGAAGTGACATGATTCTAAAATTGATTCCAATGAAGCTGTAGGGACAAGATTCTAAATGAATGGATCCATGTTAAAGTTGAAGTGACAAGATTCTAAAAGAAGGGATTCATGTTGAAAGTGAAGTTTTTGAAGCAACCATGCAGATTTTTAATATTGTTCACTGTGGGTGTATAGCCAATACACTATTCAAAATGTATGGATTGAAGCTACAAATGACCAGTACAGTGTAAGGAGTTTAAACATGTTGTTTAATCATGATGAGAATTACTGGAATCACAATGTTTGGATTGACGTTCACTGGTTACTGAATTGAAGCAACGAGAAAGAGGATGAAGCAGAACCCAGTTCTGTGGACTGACAACTTCTTTTTTGGAAAACTGTAATGTTTTAACGAAGGTTAAGGCAGGAAATGAAAGAAATCAAAGGAGAAAGATGAGGATTGAATTGAAACAGACTAATTGGAAGTTAACTAAAAATGTGATGAAATAAGTGAAGTGAAAGGTATGAACCTTGCATGACTCTGTTCATGATTACTGTTAGTGTTGATGTCAGACAAGCTATTTGACTTGTAACAAAGTGTTTGGGAGTATTATATTATCTCTTGGTGTTCCATACAGATTTTCCCTTGATATTATACATTGGAACACGTTGGAAAAAATGCAAACAACATCATAATTCAATGAATTCAACAAGATGCTGTTGAAATTTCAACTTGTTTGGCGAAAATGCAAACAACATCATAATCCAATGAATTCAACCGGATGCTGTTGAAATTTCAACTTGTGTTATTTGTGAATGATTGTGGTTTGGTCCTTGTCCAAGTAAAGTGATAAAATTCCAAACATTACCAAAGACGATAGTGTGAATGGATACTTAACCCATGGGGACAACAGGAATGAACCGACATGAAGCCCTCGAGCTATTGCTTGAGCTGTTACTTTGAAGTTAAGTGAATGCATTAATGCACAGATGGAAGATCTGCTCGAATCTGATGTCAACGAAAATACCCCAAGAACTTGCTGTTTAAAACAAGGTGAATGTTGTTGAATTGATGATTTTAGAAATAAAAGTTCTTGTGATATCGATCAAATGGAAAAGTAAAACATGACCAAAAAGTTTCTGAATTGATCAATTGGATATGCTACATACCAGAGGTGTGAAAAAGATGCCAATATTGATGGTTTAATTTAATGAAGGCTCCAGTTAGAAAACATAAAGGTACAATTTGCAGTGAGTTAGTTACTCTCTCTGTTCGTTCTTTTCATTGTATATGATCATGAGATTTTGATATGATTAAGATACATTATAATGCAGCATTTATGAAACAATTTTATAAGTTATAATTAATTTAAATCATCACCTTTTAAGTGATACATAATTAAAATTATACATGTATTTTCAAATACCAGTGCATATTTTGATATGCACTTCATGAAATACAGCTTTGAAAGAATTTATAATTTTGAAGAGTATCCATTTGATAAATATATTATGTTTAAAGAAAATTAATGTATTGACAAGAAAAATTATATTCGATGTGGTGAAATATATTTTGATAATTACATCAAGGTACGTATCATTTATAACTTATTTGGCCAAAATGACCAGATGAGCTTTTGGGATAACATCGTGTTCTTCTTCTATCGTGAGCCATGCAGTAATGTTTCACATTTTGGATTTCACATCTAAAACTGGGTGTACCCTGTAAGCTGAATCTTTGTGGGAAGCTTCTTAAAGCAGTGCATCTAGGAGATCAAAGTTTGTCCAGTTGGTCCTTACCTCACCATATCACTCAGTTTAATGATTTAATGAAATAAACAAGATTCTAATACCATACTGTATATTTTGATATGAGATTTGGTATACATTTCGTTACTTTTTTCATATATGTGGTGTATAATGATAGATATTGGATACCTACCATTCTCTTTACTTGATCACGTACTTATCAACTTTCATGTACATTTCATCACGTACATATCACCTTATAATTGTTACCATTTGTTATTTGTGATAAACCGTGTAAATACATGTTTATGTTTTACAAACACATCACCTGTGATCATCTGCATTTATAAACAAAAAAGTTTATTTATTCTTTTTATACAGTTTCATCGCTTTACATCGCTGTGTTATGTAAACATTGTTGACAAATGTGATATATTTCAAATAGGTCATGTCATGCATTAATATGTATATTTGCATTATATTGCCATGGGTTTATTAATGTGGTTCAATCCCCATGACAAGCTTGTTACATTTGATAGTAAATGTCATATTGTAACAAACATTACATATGAAAATGTATGTTATTCCCTATATTCTGTGTTAGCATACATCCAAATCATTGTTGTAAAAATGATTGTATGCATGGTGTGAAAAGTGAATTAAAATGTATCCATGCATTCAGTGAAAAGTACATTATGTATGTATGCATGATGCATTCATCGATTTCTTGTACTTGTAAGAGGCCTACAAAACCAACATACAGTTGAAATGCTGCATGCATATGATATAATAATGCATATTTCTTATCAGTATCTGTAAATAGAGTATATCAAGATGAAAAATCATGCATTCAAGAATGCATGCATTGCTGATGAATTACATTGTAAGCATTGAAATATGTAATGAACTTTCAGCTGATAAATCAAGTGTATGTTCACCAATTTACCAACAATTCATCGCTTCAAATACTTTATCCAACAATGAAAATATTGCTATATATTTTACATCAATGAATGAGTTCAGAGAGAATTAAGTGTTGTAGTTCTTTAAGAATTGATCAAATGTATATATTATTTTGCAGTGTATTTGAGGAGCTATTTAAGTTTGATATTGATATATATACATGAAGATCGACCTATGTATACATTTTTTATCCAATCTTTTAGAAATAGTGTGCGTGTTACTGTTTTATGCATATGGAGTGTCTACTTATATGGATTGTTTAAGGAGAGTATATATATATTTACATATTGAAGTATATGTATATAAAAAGTGATATAATATAATTTGATAATGTCAAATGGTAATACTTTTGTGTGTTACAAAAGTCAATATACTATATAACACAAAACACTTAAAGTATACCTTTTCATTCTCAATAATAATTGCATTAAGGTTATCACTTATGAGTATCTCCTGTCTGAAATTCACTGTTTTAACATTGCTTTTATCTTATAGAATTGATTATTTATTATCTCAAAGGAATAAAAATAAATTGAAAAAAATACTTTTTTCATATGTTGAATAAAATGTAAAATATATTATGTTCTCTCTATGATAACATTCTTCAAATCTCTAATATGTTTTGAAATCATTGAATTATTTATTTAAAACATACAAACTTTATTAATATATAAATATGCATTTGCAGTTATCAAATAAAATAATTAAATCATTTGGACTATACACAGTTTGATTCAAAATCTTAGAATGTATTTTACTACGTATATTGTTTACAGTGAATATATGTGTACATATTACCTACTACAATTATTGTTTAGCTTAGTCTTTTATATTCCTTTAGCCATAGCTAAAACCTTTGAACGAATAGTACATGACACATTCTGTATATACGTATAATGTATGCAATATCTGAGAGTTATTTATGCATAATTATGATTAGTAAAGTATCACAAATTTACTCTTCTGAATGTATTTTATTATTTGACTCTTTGTAGCTTGTTACAGAAATAGTTGTTGATATTATATTGTAAGAAAGAATTTGTCATTAAACTTTGATTCAGAGAATAAAATATACATACAAATAGTAACTTAGTTTCATTTGCATAAGGATATTCATCGTTGAAGTTTTAATTTATTCAACCTCCCTACGCAAGGCATAACTCTTGTCAATATCATAACTGGCTCATTTAAGCCTTGCAGTATTTCCCACACTTTTCCGTGCTGAGATAGCGGAGTGCTGCACTTAAAATGTATAGTGGGCTACGATTTCCTAACATGGAAATCTTAAGGAAATGCGGCAAGGCTTAAATCAGCCATTGATGGAGATTGACAAGAGGTATGCCTTGCGTAGGAGATTTAGACGATATGGAGCATTTTGAATGTGATTCTCTGTAAAACTTGGAGCCAATGACACACCATCAGAATTCTTGTCACATATTCTCATTTCTGACTTATTCAGATCATTCATTTCGGACTTGCAATTGCTGGTGATTGATACATCATCCAAAACTTTGTAATTAAATATGTCTTGCATGTCTCAAGCGATACCTCCTAGGATATCGTTTTGACAGTCCATTTGCACAATGCCCTGGTATCATAATAATAATGATAATAATGAGAATACCTATACCACACAGAATTCCACACCACGAACGGCATGTTCGAAGCACGCACACACACCAACATTGTTCCTCTTGTTCATTCTTAACTCAATGGGAGTGAATATACATATACTCTCAGTTACAAACCTCCAGTGACGTCACACCACTATACTGCCTATAACATTATACTCAATAATTCTATGTAGTTGTATTATCCCGTGGACTATCACATAATACCCAAGATTCTAACGTAATTTCCCTCTACCCAGGGCAATTATCTAATAATGCCACTCTTCAAATATCTGTATTTAATACTGAGATGTTAAGTTTAAGATGAAAGTTAGTGTATGTTATATCTAACTCTACTGGAAAACAACTGTTAATTCAAACATCAATGTTTTTTTGCAATAGCCCGTCTCTCGAACCCGAAACCTCCATACTCCTGCACACCAAGCCCAGCGATGATACCACTGTGCTACAGGGACTAGGCTGATGAGGTTTCCTAAGTTCCCTTTATACCCTACTGCCTTTAACCAAACGGGGATATTTTAAGGACGACTCCTTTACTTATTCGCACTATCAATTAGAATAGATTAAACATAAAATTCAACCACGGGGTCGGTTTGTAAGCTTGATAAAACATGCCAAAGGGTGTTTATGAGATTTAAAACCCTTACCCTCGGGTTGCAGGTTTTAAATCTCATAAACACCCTTTGGCATGTTTTATCCTATACATATACAAACTCTCAGTTAATCTAACTATGAAGCGGGTCACCTATATGGTGAGCCATGCTCGATGTTGCTGAACTTAACTGATAGCGGTCAACTGAACTATGCACAGGTCAAATTGACACCATTTGACATCACAATACGTGATCAATTTCATGACTCACAGTTCTATGATACAAAAACCTTATGACATCACAATGCCACGATGTCATACACAATACTGATCAAGTTCATGACTCGCAATTCTGTAATATAAAAACCTCATGACATCACAATGCCACTATGTCATAATCTTGATTAATTGATTGACTGGAAAGAATCCATGGGTACTTTCAAAGTGAAGTGAGGGAAAGTACCCTAGTTTCCAGGATCAATGGATGCCTTGAAAAAACATTTGAAAAAAAGCTCAAACCCCAACAAGGCAAATCTACATATTCTATCAATATATTAGTTTTATAATTACAAAATTGTAAAATTAGTAAAAATTTAATTAAAGCGCTTTTCTCATTTCATACAATGCAAAAAAACAAGAGATTGATATTTGTCATAGAAGTCTGTTTGTTTTGCCACTTTGAAAATAGTGCAAATATTACATTTGTCTCAATGAAACATTTGGTTGTAGTTATGGTATATTGGCTACATTTCTTTAAGTATTGGAAAATATGATGATTATATAATTGGAGGATAATTTTTAGGAATTAAGTTTTCATAAGTTTGCAGTAATACGCATAACTCATTTTAAAAATCTCTTCATTTTACACATTTAAAGGGGGAATCTTTTTTAATTTGCCATTTAGATAGTGAAGAAATATAACATGGTTATAACACTACCTTCAATAGTACAAATTCTTGTACTTTTTCGGGCCAAGTCCCATGCGGGATTTGAACCCACGCCCTCAGAGTAAGGCAACTATCGCCAGCATTGACTGTACCAACAGCTTACCACACAACCATTTCGTCTCGACATGGGACTCAGAGATGTAAGACATTTGGTCATGTTCCTCAAGTGGTAAAAACAGAAGAGAAGTGTTAAAAAATACAAAACAGTACGGATTTCTTGGTATTTCTGAGACCACCTCTTATTTGTATTTTATGAATATGAAACCTAACCAGATTTATTGGTACTCGAATACGCCAAAGAAAATGCATTCAAAATCAATTTATAAAAAAATGTTGGGAAACTACCATCCTTAATTTGGTTGGAGATCAAACAGTTGCATTACTTTATCATGCCAGGAATCACAACAAAGTCCTTGTGTTTCTCTCTATTAACCCTAACGTTGTACAAATGAAATATAATCTATCCAAAAGTTGCGAAAATTGGAAAATCTATATACTTTGAAGGTTAATATTATATTGGATCAAGAGAGGGCGCCATACTCATGTTCAATACCCAGTTCATATACAATGTTACACTTGAGATTCGTGTTCCAATGTTTAGGAAAGGTTCTTTTGATGAATATAACCTTCATGCATGTGCCTAAACAGCTGTAAATAGAGAGTGATGTCATGATGGTCGAACGCAGAAAAATAATTAATCCCTTGAAGTGAATTTTCAACTTTTGTGGAACTATGTTCATCTGTCAGGACCACGAATTAATGGTGTGAGAACAAAAACGTTTATGACATTTTCGAATAGATTGCACATTTTAGTTGAGTTTCACGCTGATGATTCTTTTGTGATGTACCGTAATTCTTCCTTAATTTCGCCCCCTCTATAAGTTCGCCCACATAAGATCATCGGACAGCCTTTTTTTCAAAATATCTTTCAAAATTACGACAGTATACCAGAAGTTCAGTAGTGACAAATTAAAAATTTGACCACATTCCAAATTTTGAAAACAAATTATTTACAGTCATGATATATACAATCATCTTGTGATTTGTTTTCAGTGAGTTTTATGAGAAAAGTGCGTATTTTTTATAACAACAATTTTGGGAAATGTTTTAACTTGATCACGCTTGTCACAAGACATTCTAATCGATAAATGATTTATTTTCACACTTCTCAAGTTATTCACTTACTGTACTGTTTTGTGACTTGTTAATCCCTACATACAAATAGACTCAACCAAACACCCAGAGAGATGACTGTCCACTGTCGTAGATAATCAGAACCATATATGTTCAGGTATATGTTTCAAAATATCAATAATAATTAGTTTGCATAAATAAAGAGTTTCAAAAGTAATATAATTATTCAGCTGTCATTGTTTATGTTTGTGAGTTCTTGCAAAGCAAGCTTGTTGATATATTCTACTTGATTGTCACAATGCCGTTTCAGAAAAAACTTGACAGAGAAAATATGCTTCCTAACTTGACTTTTATAGTAACAGACAATGGTTCATATTATAATTTATTGATGAATACATAGGACTCTTAACTAATGCAATAATAGTTAGGATTGGTGTATTGTTTTTTCTCAGTTCTAGGTGATACGCTTGCTAGAAGGGAATTCCGTAATGACGATAGTCTGCTGTGATTGTTTTATACTAATATAGCAACCAATCAGATTGTACCTCCTTTGAAAACAAGTGGACAGCCAGAGATGCGAGACATGCACGCTAAAGCTAAATTACGATTCATATCATTCCAAATTTCCTGATTTATTTTGTCAATTGTAAGAACATAACAATTCAACTCCAGATTATTATTGTTTTAATTCATGGTACACAATTTAAAATCCAAATGCCATTCAAATTTCACAGAAACAACTAGAAATTTGTGCATGTAATGCACTGTGATGTCCCCCGCTCCAACTTTCAATCCAACCTAATCATATTACCCTTATTTTTCACTTACGCTAAGCACTAAGTTCAATACTGCATTTATAACGAGAAATAAAAAATTCAGAATAGCCAAAGTAGCAAAAGGCACCACTTTATCACTAGGTCTAAGCAAATACCAAGTTTGGTGAAAAAATATTGAACGGTTTTGGAGATAGAGGCCGGAAAAGTCCAATTGTTTCCATGGAAACCAGAAAAAAATTTAAAAATTCAGAATAACCAAAATAGCAAAAGGCACCACTCCACCACTAGGTCTAACCACATACCAAGTTTCGTAAAGAAATACTAGATAGATTTTGAAATAGAGGCCGGAAAATGTCCCTACCCCCAATTTGCACTTTGGAAACCAGAAAAAATAAAAAATTTAGAATAACCAAAATAGCAAAAGGCACCACTCAACCACTAGGTCTAACCACATACCAAGTTTCGTGAAAAAATATTGAACGGATTTTTAGATTTGGCCCGGAAAAGAAAGCATTTCGGAATAACGGAATAACGGAATGACGGAATAACGGAATAACGGAATAACGGACGGACGGAGGCGAAAACATTATGTCTCCCGAACAAAAATTCGGGGGACATAATAAATTGAGAAACGTGGCTTCGCCGATCGTATCTTGTCTTCTGAAAAAACAAAAACGGTGTATAAGTGCATTATATGAATATAATTACCATATACAAACATAATTAAAAGTTTTTGGTACCTAATATTTACGAAGTGTGTAACCCTCTTTTTCAAATTGGTTTTAAACATTTATATGAAAGTCTAAAATTTCGACAAAGATGGCGCACAAACGAAGGTGAGTGGTGATAATTTCGACCGTGAATTTCGAACATTTTGTTAAAATATTTGGAAAATTTGAGGGTCGAAATAACGGAAGAATTGTGGTATTATCCATTTGGTGGAAGGCAGCTCATTTCATATGTTTAATATGTGCTCTATTGTCTATATCACTTCACATGTAAATCCGTGTTTGCTTCTAGTAACTCTGTAAATACACTGTGAATAGCATTCTCCTTCCACAGAGGTTACTCCCTTCAGATTTCCGATTCTAACCTCTGTTCTTCATTCGGGTGCGGAAATGGAGTGTCTTGGTTCGTTGCAATTGAATCTAGTTGTGCAATCAGCGACGCCGTTATAAAGGTGGCATTTGCCAATGACACGTCATAATGATAAACTAATCGTAGGATAAACGTTTTCTCGTTTAATGTGTTTTCCTCGAAATATGCTGTTTGATTTTATGAAAACAATTGATCATAAACATGCGGATAAATAATGAAGACCAAATAAGAGAACAATAAAAAAAAAAAATGTTATATACATCAGACATATGCTAACTAGCAAAACCCTTAAGAGTCAAATGCCTAGAACGTTGAAGTCATTCGGTCGACATGGCAGCTGAAAGATGAATTTTCATTGGTTAAGAAGCAGGGATACAGTATGAGATTCCTCTTTCTCCCTCTAAGTATTTTTCGGCGAATTCAGATCATCTAGAACGTAGGTTAGGATAGGAAATATGAAGGGGATAACCTCTGTGGGAAGTGAATGTGCGAATGTCTAAAGTAAAAAAGTATTGGTATGAAAAAAACACTGGCAGGAAAACATATTCATTCAGAGTTTTTAACGTGAGACTATGAGGTCGTAAACGACAGTGCAACCGAAGTTTTGCAAGATGTCACACGTTGGTCATAATGGAAGATAATGGTAGCGACAATGTGTATGACGCTGGCGAAGATTATTTTCATCTAAAGCTATACGAGTAAGGCACAGGAGACTTCTCAAACTGTACGGAAGAAGAAATATGCCGTTCTATTGTCTTCTCTCCAACGAACCACGAACCTCCGACGAAATCACTGGTTCTCAGCATGGACGCTGAGCTGATCATATTTGGAGCTGTTACTGCGTCAAAAATATTTAAAGGCACTGTAGCATGGTTTTCTTACTGAAATAAAGAGCTCTTACAAAAATATAAAAAGGTGTCACCAATAGCTAAATAATACTCCTCAATCAATATAAAAAGAGTTCTATAACGAATTTCCCATCGAGTGGCCATTTTAATGTGTTCACATTAAAATGGCCACTCAAAAGTAGCTCAAGTGATCTGACTGATTTAGCGATATCTGAACACTCAGCGTAGAGCTTTAAATGTGGTACAATGATGGTCAACGAACTTGCTATCTGAACTCTCAAATTGTCATGAGACTTACATATCTGCCTCCCATACTGAAGAGTTCGAAACCACTGTCGTCTTACACGTCGCACCATTTTCTTAGAATATGGATAACCGTTTTCTATGGATACGGCTTATGGGGTCGTGTTATAAGATGTTTTACCCATTCACGTATCAATACATTGTACAACCTTTAATAAAGGCAAAGTTGAGAAACACGAATATGCTAGAAACGTGCTATCGGCTTTATGTCGCCTTTATTGATTCCATAAAGCTTTTGATTTAATTAATAGACAAAACGTTTGTTTGTTCTTTATGAAAAACAGGCCTGATCAGTACTTCGTCTGGTGTTCCACAAGGATGTATGTTACGTCCATTTCTATTTATCATCTTTATTCAGGAGCATGTATCTACATTGAACAGAGCGATTTGAGTGATATATTTGTATTATTTGGAGTATTTGAAAATGGGGGGGTCTTAGAAAAGCACCACCCGATGGACATATGCTTGTATAGAAATAAAGTGTCTTTCATATTATATATATCTGGGAATCGTTTTTTCTTCAAAATTAGTTCAGTCTATACATTGTGAAACTGTGGTTATATAGGCTAGGAAGGCAATGTTTCCTGTTACAGATTGATGAAATCATTTCCGTCGTTCAACATATTCGATTCTAAAGTTTTTCAAATCCTGTATATGGTTCAAATATATTGAGTCATGAGTTTAGAATTAATATATAATATTATAATAATAATAATAATAATAGAAAAGGTCCAAACTGACCTTATTTGTGTGTCAATTATTGTCGTTATAGTTAGCTTTTGATGTAAACTTATTCGTATGGAAAGATCAAGATATCCAAAGGTTTCCTATGGAATGATGAAACAGTTTGATGAACAGGGTAAATTTTGCTGGATCTCATGTGTCTGAATACTATTATCTGAAACCTTTTTTTCCCGTATCGTCTGTTTTTCAAAGACGGATAAGGACATACCACTTCAGAATTTCAAAATCACCATTTCTGAAACTTTACAGTGGTATTTTATGTGTTGAAAAATATATCCTTGAATTGTTTCCTGAGAAGGATTTACTGAGGATGCTTTGTAAAAAAATGGTGTTTCTAGTAAATTAAGGGTGCGTAGGGCTAAAGGGGAAGTTACGATCACCTTAGGCTAAGGGGGCTCTGTGCAAGTGGGCCCAGATTTTTAGATATGAGCGATAACCCTAATACATTAGGTTCAAAATGTCTCCTCGGTTGCATTGAAGACGAATTTCACTGTGTCTATATTACAATACAAGCAGAAAACATTTCATACCTAAACATTTTAAAGCAAATCTATCTCAGTAGAAAATATATCAGTTGTTATCATCCACAAATACAAAAGTCATTGGTCAAGCATAGTTCATTGCACTTAAAAAGGCCACAGGCCTATAGTACATATGCAAAGAAACTCTCAAATCGAGGTAGGCCGGACAGACACAAAGAAAATGGTACTCATCTTCAATAACATTATTATTACATATTTTACATTATCTATCTTCTTTTTCTAAGCCAATATATCTGCCTGTTTCAATTAATACATCATGAGAATGTGAAATCATTCCTAACATTCAACGATGATAAATAACTTTCATTGCATATAGATTGTTTAAACATTCTGAAATATAAGCATTTACTTGATACAGATAATTGAAGCCAATCTTGGAGATACATATCTTGCAACCTTTGTCGTACCTAAATAGAAAGTTTGAATGAATAATTAATATGCACACTGTGTACAGTCCCTCTGTGGCCCCAAATGCAAATATACGTGTCAGTGTCAAACCAAACAAAATGGACATATATTCAAGGCGATAACGTAATTTAAAACTTTCATAATTGATCAAATGATGGAACACACATGCTGATAATTGGACTCAAAGAAGCACATGGAGTCTATTTGAATCGAAAAGGGTGATATTTGTATGATTCTGCAGGAACCGCTTTGGTGAAACGGTTTCTCTTGCCTGGTGGTGTCCACTTCAGCGCGACCTTCGGAAATCTCTGTGTTCGATGTTCTTGCAGTTGCTGCTTCCCAGAAGGTTTGTATTGGACACTTGTTGGGCAAGTTCTTCGAATATGGATCCTTCTCAGGATGGCATTGTTAATTATACCCCACTTCCGGTCTCGTTGCTATGGTTTCTTTTGTTACAAGTGTAGGTGTATTAGCCGATACACCTACACTTTTTTCTGATTTACCTACAGTTTTTTTCTGATATACCTACACTTTTCTAATAAACCTACACTTTTTAACAACTGAGAAATCAATGGAGTCGATTTTCTAAATTTTCCAAATCTAAGTGGTGATACTTTATAAAATGTCATATAGGAACATATAAGACACCTGGGATCGAACCTGTGTCTTGTTGCTTTCTGGCCGAACGAACTAAACATAACACAACAAAGCCAGTTGAAACTTCGTACATTTGTTCATGACCAAATGAATATGGTTCTTATAATTCATGATATAATATCATAAATTTCTGTATTTCATTTTATATAAGAATGTTATTTAATTTGGGTGCGAAATATCTTAACATAGTGAAAGTTGCTTCTGTTTTCTTTGGCCATGTTGACATTAGCAATGCAGTTTATGGCGTTAGCTGTACATTTCAGCAAGATACACGTGCGTTTGCGTTGACAATACCGTCATTGGGCCATATCAATTAGATTTCGAGCCCCAAACTTGGTTAACAATTCAACGCAGCACGGGCTGAGCATACCCAGGAGGCATACCCAGGTTGTGCGTTTCATACACAAGCTTGTTTACAGCTGTATTTGTTTAGAAATATTATGAAACAGTATTCGTTTACACTAGACCGTAAGTGGTGTATAAGACAGATATACCCATACTTTTCCTCGTTTATCAAATGATACCCTACACTTTTCCCCGTGGAGCTTTACTCGGCTTGCGCCTCGTAAGGGCCCCACGGGGAAATGTGTAGGGTATCATTCGATACACTCGGACAAGTATGGGTATATCTCTCACATACCTCTACTTTGTGCAACTCAAACTCAACTCTATTTCCCTACTCAAAGAATTACTTTTTGTTTGAAAGGTTGAACAAATTCTCTTCTCCTAATAACAAGTGACCATACTATTTATATGGAAAAAATAATGGATTTAGAAGTAGAAATCATCCATTCTATATATAATTTCAAGAACACTTTCATAACGTAAAAATAAATCAATAGTCATTTATTAATCAAAGTATTACTTAGCATTTCTCTTTTTCAATTCTTTTGGAAAGGTTGACAAAATCGTGTTTCCCTTATGACCAATTGAACATATATAATAGGAGTTGGATTGTTGGTAGAATTAACCCTTGCAGTGTTGTTTGCCAATTTCAAGAACACTTTCATAACATGAAACGTGAGATGTTGTTAGTGATCTTCCCTGTATATGACACAAGTACACTCTGTCGGATATTGATAACATTATGATTAGCCTCAGTGAACTCATGACGGATCTTGTGTTATCTCTGGTTTTAGTATATATAAACACTTTTTGTTTTTATATCATTATTATATTTGATATTATATTTTATATCCGTATTCGTGTAACATCGTGCCTATATAATAAGTTAGCCTGCTGATTGGTGTGAGCGAAAAGGGCAGGCATGGCCCTGTCGAGTACTGATTATGTTTTACGGGGGCGAGGTATACATGTTGGGTAAGATCTAATTTCAATGAGATTGTGCCCATGCTCCATTAAAATCAGAAGTTGCTTAGCTTTATCTTTTGCGTTACGTCTCAGCACACAAAAATTAAAACATTTATTCAACAAATTAATTAAATTGTTTGGCTTCAGATTAGTGAAGAAATATGTAATGAATTCATGGCTTGAATTAATATTCATGAGGAAATATTAAAGGCGCTCAAGTACGTTTTTTTGCATATTATGTTTTCTAAAATTTGCCATTCATTGTTTAAGTTTATACCGTTAATGGGTAAAACAACGCATTTCACGACCCGATAAGCTGTATTCATAGAAAACGGTTATTCTATTCTGAGAAAACGATTCGACGTATATAGTGACAGTAGTGTGGAACACTTCAGTCTGGGAGGTAAGTTTGTAGGTCTCATGAGAATTTGAGAGAGCAGACAGCAAGATGGTCGACCATTACACCATTGTACCATATTTAAAACATCAATCTACAGACTACTTGAACTACCTCCGAGCGGCCATTTTAATGTGAACACATTAAAATGGCCTCTCGATGAGAATTCGACTCGCATGGCTAACCGTACCTAACCGAACTATTTTTGATTGATTCGGGAGTTTTATGTTACCATTGGTAACACTTATTTATATTATTGTAAGAGCACCATTTTTAGTAAGAAAATCGTGCTACAGCGCCTTTAAGTATCCGCTATTACCTTTACTTACTATGACTCTATTGTACTCTGTCGGATACTGATAACTTAAAGCCTTAAAAGGGCAGTAGCACATTCTTTCGCTCAAATAAGTCGATGAAATGTACTTGAAAACCTTTTGCAAAAAAAAACGTGCTCCTGTCCCTTTAAGTTGTGCTGTAAATAGCTAAGATCGGAACTTTGGATATTGTCTTATTTTCATCCTGCTTGCCTCAGTCGTCATTGCGCATACATAGTGTGGTCAGCATCCTATCATTGTGCATACAGAGTGTGGTCAACATCCTATCATTGTGCATACAGAGTGTGGTCAACATCCTATCAGTGTGCATACAGAGTGTGGTCAACATCCTATCATTGTGCATACAGAGTGTGGTCAACATCCTATCATTGTGCATACAGAGTGTGGTCAACATCCTATCATTGTGCATACAGAGTGTGGTCAACATCCTATCATTGTGCATACAGAGTGTGGTCAACATCCTATCATTGTGTATACAGAGTGTGGTCAACATCCTATCATTGTGCATACAGAGTGTGGTCAACATCCTATCATTGTGCATACAGAGTGTGGTCAACATCCTATCATTGTGTATACAGAGTGTGGTCAACATCCTATCATT
This sequence comes from Gibbula magus, assembly GCA_936450465.1. NCBI lineage: Eukaryota > Metazoa > Mollusca > Gastropoda > Trochida > Trochidae > Gibbula > Gibbula magus. The sequence continues at coordinate 56,534,119 of OW388294.1, forward strand.
GTGCAAACAGAGTGTGGTCAGCATCCTATCGTTGTGGATATTAACCATTTCATAAACACGCTGGATAAAAATTTCATATTTATCATCTGTTGATCAAGTCGAACAATTTGGATATTTATCGCGTGATAAACTTGTTGAACACAATTTGGATAATTATTTTAAATCAACAAATCAAACAGAAGAATGACAGCGGAATCTGTTGCCGTTGGATTTGTAATTCTGCATATACTTTTCACTATTGTCGGTATTGCTGTTAACGTGTTGGGAGCTGTGGTGTTGGGGAGGATACAGAAAATTGTGCCAGGAGTACGACTTTTGAAATATTTGGCGGTTCTTGATCTTACCTTTAGTATTCTTGTGTTCGTTGCTTTGTTTGCAACTATTTTCGTGAAGGTGTTTGACATATATTCGGCCACTAAACCATTCCACGTATTACAACTGATGGTAAGCCCGTTTAACCTGAGTGAATTATTGCTGACTGTTCTGATTGGATGCCAGAGAGCTCTAGTGTTAGCGGCGCCACATCGTTATAACGCTATTGTCACGGATTCGTTCAGCAACAAATGTTTGCTTGGAATATTTATTTTCTCTATCGTTTTTACCATTCCAGATCAAATGACAATAATGATTGGAGATGTATGGAGTAACGTTTCCAATTCTACGGTCGTAAGGCCTGTAGCAAACACAGAATACGTACACACATTATTTTATAAGATATACAGTCGGTACCTGGTGTTGATTTTCCAAATTATATTACCTTTGACGATGATGAGTGTGTGTAATATCGTCATTATAAGATCCATCAGGAAGCAAAGGAGAAGTTCCACTGTCATTCGGACTGGATTTGATCTTGCTCGCACAAATGTTGCAATCATAATTTTATTCATCGTTTTTCATATTCCACGTTACTTGGGGAGAATAATCCAGTTCCCTGTGTCACTATTCAATGTCGCTTTAATATTATGGCTGCTGAGATCATCAGCTAACTTCATTATTTACTGTGTTTGTTCACGATTGGTTCGCAAGGAACTCAAGAAGATCTTCAAATACAAATCAAATTCCAAGTCAGAGAACATACCAGTTCCTGTGATTTCAAACCCAGACACTGAGGAATCGAATCTGGAAGAAAATAAGGAAACGACGATATGATAGTTTTTGTCTATTTGTAACTTCCAAACGCAAGGCATAACTCTTGCCAGTCTGCATTACTGGCTGATTTAACCCTTGCAGTATTTCCCTCGTTTTTTTGTGTCAAGACAGTGAATCGCTGCACCAGAAATGCATAGCGGGCCTGGATGTCACAGATTTCTTAAGGAAATACTGCAAGGCCTAAATCAGCCATTAATGGAGACTGGCAACAGTTATGCCTTGCATTGGGAATTTGGTATATTTGTAAACTTCACATCGTGATTATTGACAACTGACAGCTGGATTTATTTGCCAACTTTCCGGCTGCTGACTGGGAGGATATAATTAATGGATTAAAACTCTGCTAAACGTAAATTTTACTTTGCTGTTTGGAGGATTTTCCATATGCAACCTCTGTGGGAAGAAATCTGTATACCATATCTGCTATTTACATCAAGTTATTTACTGAGGTCTGGCAAGACAACTTTCATCTCTGACACTTGGAGACAAACAGTAAATGTTTAGAGAATTATTTGAATTTTTTTAGATGAAGACTCTTATCGAAAATTAGTTTTCTTGTTTCATCTTGAACATTTTATAAATGTATTCGAAATTTGTCACGACGGGCGAGGGGAACTACCGGAAGGACATTTTCTCTATTCGCCTACATCCCGATTCGCCTACAGACTTAAAACAACAAGACATGCTCTGTTGATTGCTCATTACGCAATGATAAACTGTTATCACCCCTATCTTGTCACGGTGGACTCGTCTACATATAGTAGTTCGAAAACAGGAGAGGTTGGGTTTTGTTTTGATGAATTGATTTATTCTTATTTGTAACTTTTAATTCCTGAATTCCTGACATTATGGAAAATACTTGTCACGCAATATCCATTGTTCCATATATGTTAACCATATGTTACACTCACTTCACACATTGTCACAGTTGTTCATGATATTGTCGCAAGTCGTCCCCGTAGCCTAAATATGTATAGTGTACAAAGTAGTACGCGTATCCTAAAATTATTATTACTATATTATAACTATTTATTGACTAAATTTTACTATTAAAACACATATCGGGATATGTAAATTCATTACTAAATATTACTAAATAACTCGACATTATAATAATAATACCTCTACAGGGATACGAATTCCTCGCCAAATCGACCTTGTAGAGAGGAAACTGTAGAACCTGTTCGCATAAGATAAGATAAGATAAGATAAGATTAGATAAGATAACTTTATTATCTCAGATGGGAAATTCGTCTTACACTCAAAGAGACTTTGGTAAAATACAATACCAAATAACAATACATGAAAACAATATAAAAAACCAAAACAATAATAACATACATTGTTTGAAGGGTACTAAATATGACATATACCTATGCCATACTTTAATCAACCATGTCATGTTTCAAGAGTTATATAATTGATATTTGGTGTGAAGGTTTAGAATTTTTATACTGTATGGGACAAACGATTTTGATGCTCTGTTAGTTTTTAAATGCCAGATTTTGAAACGACGTCCAGATGGTAGAAATTCATAATATACAAAGGGTCTGATTGAATGGCTAGTGCCTTCTTTTTAACTCCAGAATAAAAAAATGAAAGATGCTCAAAATTGAAGCCGCAAATTTTACTGGAGGTGTTTACAATTTTGTCAATTTTTTTTTTGTTGTCTTAGAGCAAGATTTCCATACCATCCATGGAAGCAGAAAGTCAGAATGCTATTGATAAAAGTTTGGTAGAATATTCTCAGAATACTGTGGTGTACATCAAAAGATCGTAATTTTCGCAGGAAGAAAACCCTTTGTTGTGCCTTTTCATGTACACGGTGTTAATTAGATTTCCAGTTTGTTGTCAATTTTCGTACCCATATATTCATACTCGTCTACTATTTCAACTATCCCGGTAGATGCACTATTTTGCTGATTTTATTCCTCGGAACAGGGTCGATTTTAATCAGAATGAATAACTCGTTATGACTAGGAAAACTATTCTTGTTTTACTCAGGGTAACTTATACTGTAATTGTTGCTGACACATATTTGAACAAGTTAGTTCTCAAATACCAAATTTAATCCTTAAAAAGTTACGTAGTGTACATAAAATATGCGCAGTGTCCCTTTATGAACTATTTGTATATCGTTGTAGCTTTCAGCAATAAAAAACAGAAAAAGCTTGTATGTTTATTATTCATAATTAAAGATTCAGCAATTTTGCTGAATCCATATTGTTATTGGCGTGTTTTTATCATTATTAGTTGCACCGATTTTGTGGAAGCCTCTTTGGCAAGAAGGAATGCAGCTATAACAACCAAACTGTCCAGGCTGATAGCCCTTACTATGTAGTTTTGCCGCGAAGATATTTGCACCTAAGAGCTGAAACTTTATATTAATATATAGCTGAAACATTGGAACACATTTGTTCTTTTTTTTAGCCAACTCTTAAATTCCTTTTTTAACAATGACCTTTCAAAATTTGGTGACTTTGAACATGGTACCAACTTTAACGGCGAATAAAACCTAAACTACTAGACTAAAGCCTTGTGTTTGAAAATCAATAATAAATTCCAATTCCGAACAGTCATTTCCGGTCGTGAGAAATGGCAGTAAATGACCAAAAGAGGATTTCCGATTTTTAACCTTTTTTGAAAAATTTCGAAATGCACTTAGAGACTTGAACCTTATCTTCCAAAATACACAATGACAATACATACAAAATAGTAAACATGGCTAATTCGTAAGTTACGTGGTTTATCAGCTATTTTGATTTTCTTTAAATTTGTCTGATTTTGACATATCAAATTTGGCTCTAAATACTCTCAGAGACAATAGAGACTTGCAACTTGTTTGAAAAGATTCTCAATAACTAGACAAGCGAAACAGGTTACCATAGCGAAATCGTGGGTCACGTGGTTAAGCCGCCATTTTGATTTTCTTTACAATTGTTCGATTTTAACATGTAAACTGTGGGTATCAATAGTCATAGAGATGTGCTAGTGAATTGAAACTTGTTTTAAAAGATGCGCAATAACATTGGAAAGATGTCTTAATTAATTATATTTAAAACATTGAAGCATTAATGCGCTGAATCCGTTTGTCATCGCTTGCGACTATATTTATGCTTATAATTACTATCTTCATCTGTGTGTAATATATTGTTTTCTTACAGATTTGGTTATTGTTGGTTATTTCAAATTGTGCCTTATGAGTTAAATGAGGTGTTAATGGGGTGCGGGCTCAACCATCTACAGACTCAATTGGTGCAATGGGAATTATATATTGGATACCTATATATTATCACATTAGCTTTAATGGCTGTAAGAAATGCTCCTATGTCACTGTACATATGTTTCAAACGTAACGGAAATAGATATGGGATAAACTATGTAATTGATGGTATTCACTGATAAAAGTATTGCAACGTTTCCGTATAGGATCCCATGTTATTTCCCTTGTATGGGAACCTTGCAAATTTAGTAAATACTGTCCAGAAACATAGATTGAATATGATGCTTTATTTTATATGTTTTCATAAAGTGTGACTTGAAAAAGGTATGCTACAAATTCTTCAGCTATGTGATTTAACTAAAATAAGCAGTTTATGAATGAAGGTAAAGATGTTCCGTCAACCAATCAAAATGCACGTTTAATTTGAAAGAAACTGTAAGTCCAATGACCATTATGAAAACTTTCATACCCGATATTTCTTTGCCTGCTTGGGTAAGAATAAATAATTCGTGTATTACTTATGAAATCAAAAAGCATATTTCGAGGAAAACACATTAAACGAGAAAACGTTTATCCTACATTTATTTTATCATTATGTCATTGGAAAATGTCCCGTTTACAATGGCGTCACTGATTGCACAACTATATTCAATTGCAACTCCATTTCTCCGGCGTAGATTTCAAGCGATAAAGAACAGAGGTTATGTTCGGAAATCATAAGGGAAGAGAATGTTTGTCTTCTGAAATAATCTGTTCAATATTATGATAAAATCTTATTTGAGATAATAGTTTTGCAAATATGGGAATAGTTTTATTGTATTGACAACTTTGTATATAGCGCTTGGTTATTATAAAAATGTGATTTTCAAGAATATTCAACTTTGGATCACCAATAAGGAAGTATATATATTCAGGTCCAAATTTAGAGATGTCCTTCTTTCATAACAGGTCGAAAGTTCATTTATCACAGTTTGGACTCTGCGACATGAAAACAGAAATGTTCACTATTTTAAGTTTCTGATTGAGAAAATGTACACATGTTATACTCTTTATATCCTATTTTGAATAGAAGAGATTTTGTTGCTATGTTATGATGGATGAACTCATATTGGACGTTCAGTGCCTTACTATCCTGCATCCAACTTAGTATTCCATTTAGACGTAAGGTCTTCAAGAGAACAAATCCCATTGTAATAACGAACAAGTTTATAGAGAAATTTGCAATCGTGTCCCTTAAAATCTTACAATCAATTGATAGTCGGGTTACTTGATGAAATTTTAATCCATGAGTTGGGTAGGAAATTTGTCAATTTGAAATAAGAAAGGAAATTATCATTTATTCCGAAATCGTATTTCAAGACATTGAATTCCTTTTAAGGGTCCAGAGTCAGTCAAAAGATCTCGAATACGTCTTATTCCACATTGACACCATTTAGAATATGTTTTAAAATTGCCATAAGGGACGTAACTCATGAAAGGGAGACTTCTGAATTCATTACTGTTTCTGATCTCAAAAGTTTGGAGATTGTTACAGATAGTTACTACAAGCAAATCTTCGAGCCACCTCCACCATCTTGGAGGAAGTGACCTACATTTTAATTAATTCCGTCCGTATCTGTTGTTGGAAATGTAGGTCACTTCCTCCAGAGTGGTGGAGGTGGCTCGAAGATTTGCTTGTAGTTACTATAACGTTGCAATAAAGTTGTTACGGTATAATACCACGGACGGTTTAAGTATGTCAAATGTATCAGGGATGTAAAGTGATATAGGAAAACTGTTTTCGAGCGACCAGCCAGCAGGAGTTGGAGGTCCGGAACCTTATCGTTGACGCTCAGCACGGAACCTTTGAGCCGGGCAGGAAGCTCCATCCATCGCCAGGGTCAACGTGGCATCGACAGGCAGGAGCACGGAGAAGACCAGCAAGGTCTACCGTGATACTCAGAGGAGGAGCTACGGGAAATGCAAGACACCGAAAAGGACTTCCAGATCTTACATGAGTGGCTGGACACCAATACCCTTCCCAGCGATGCCGAGCTATACCTAGCCAGCCCAGCAGCTAAGGCTTATTGGCTCGACCGGACACTCGGGGGCTAATCGTCCGCCGACACCAAAAGGGGGAGGTAGGAGGGGACAGGCTTCTGGTACCCGAAGGCCTGAGGGTAACACTGCTCCGTCTGTTACATGATATCCCCGCCTCGGGACACTGGGAGTGAACAAGACCAAATATAGACTGTGAGCGGGATATTTCTGGTTTCGATGTGGACGGGAGACCAAGGAATATGTTGAGGGGTGCAATCGGAACAAAAAACCAGCCCGACATGCCAAGGCCGAAATGACTACCTTCCATGCAGGAGCACCTACGGAAAGGGTCCACATTGATTTCATAGGGTCACTCCCTACGAGCAACCAGGGGAATCAACACATTCTGATGATGGTGGACCAGTTCACAAAATGGGTGGAATGCATCCCGCTGCCGCATCAGAGAGCCGAGCTCACCGCCCGGACGGCGGTGAACGAGTTCTTCAGCAGATTTGGAGCACCCTTCCAGATTCACTCTGATCAGGGAAGAAATTTCGAGAGCGAGTTGTTCCAGTCTATGTGCAAATTGCTTCATATCTCCAAAACTCGCACAACGCCCTACCGGCCCACGTCGAATGGCCAAGTGGAGCGCTATAACCGGACCCTGATGGCCATGATAACGTGCCATGTGAACAATTCACAGACCTCTTGGGATGAATATCTACCAAAGTTGGCAGGAGCTATAAGGTAAGCTGAGAACTGTCAGATGGGTTACACAGCTAATCGGATGATGTTGGGCCGTGAAATAAACTCATGTTTGGAGCACCCACCAAGAAGAATCAGTCCTCCGGGGAATATCTTCGCGAGTTGGAGGCAGCCATCAAGGAAACCCACAGAATGGCCAGGGAACACCTGAAAGTGGCGACCCGCAGAATGAAACCAGACTATAATCTGAGGGTGAATCAGAGGGGGGTTGCCGTAGGGGGAGCAGTGTACCTCCTAGATTTCTCGTCCGCGCCGGGGCATTGCAAGAAATTGTGCCCAATATGGAAGGGACCGTATCTGGTAGAAAAACCCATTACACCGTCCCTGTTTGTTGTTAGTTCTGTGAACCGTAAGTTCACCGCACACCACGACTGAATGAAGGAGTGTCGAGATCGAGCACTACCGAAATGGTTGTTGCGAAAGGTAACTTCCAGGGGGCAAGCACAGCTTGAGAAGACCAAGACCGAGGGAGAGGCGCCGCGCCTGAAGTCCCTCTCTATTGCGTGTGTCGACAACCCGATAATGGCCACAACTTTAACAAGACATGAGGAGCGTACAGAAGAAAGAAGAGACGGAGGAGAGGGGGAGGAGGCCAGGGAGAGGACCAATCCCAAAGAGGACCCGCAGTTCCAGGAGGCCTGGGGGATTATCCGACTCCAGCCCGGATGGAAGAGAGGGCTAAGGAGGAAAGCGGCAAAGGAAAAGGGGTCACCTTCAGCTACGAGATGGGGCTGGGTCCTACCCGAGAGGGGGACAGCCTGAAGAGGGAGGAGAGGTTCGAAGACTTGGCAGGCAAGTTGACGGGGAGCGGCTCGGCCGGAGAGTCAGGAGAGCAGCAGCTCGGAGGATGGCAAAAGTGGGCCGGAGGTCATGGAGAAAGTCCGAGTGCGGGCAGACACGACCAAGAAGACCTTCTCAAAGTTACGCCGCCTGTGCAGCCTGGAAGGATGGAGGCAACCAAGGAGATTTGAGCTCCATCCAATCAACTCGCCGGCAGCCCTCAGCCACTGGAGGGTCCTGCTGCACTTGTTAGGCCCTCTGAGGTCATCCGAGCGCGTCTAGTTCCGGCGATTACAGGAACAGGCCACCCTCAGTCACCACCGGGAAGTGGACAGGTACGGCCAACCAGACCCAAGGTCTTCAGTTTCCACAAGCACAGTCCGCAAGCTGAATGCTAGGAAAACGATATCAGTTATTGATGCACACATGCATCTGGACCGGACCCGGCAGGACTGCTTTGGGAATCAGAGACGTAGAGGGACACTGGATGACTTACTGGCCAGAGGTCCCAAAGCTGCCGAGGGATGGAAGTCCACCTGAGCGGGGTGGTTGAAGTCTACTGCGACCCCGACACCCACCCAGATGGTCCATCAACGGAGGAGGGAGTGGTACGAGCCGTGGGGGTGCACCCTAAAAGAGTCCATCAACTCGATGACAGAGTGTTCGGCCGAATGGTGAACCTCTGGAACCAAGGAATGGGACAGACAAGAAGAGGCACTGATACAGCAGGCCAGGGCTGTGCCTCCCGGAAAGGCACTTGTCTTCACGTGCAGGGGCCACCAACCGATCCCTACATTCGTCTTGCATCGCCCTAATGAGGCCAGTGATCCCAATGACTACGCCCATCCATGTCCACTGTTTCACCGGCAAGACCAGGTCAGCGAAGGAGTGGAAGAGGAACTTTCCAAACGTCCGTTTCGGATTTACCGGCAAGGTGGCTGGCTTCGACCAGGCACAGCTCCGAGCACTGTGCAGCATCGACCGGGCCAGATTGCTGGTGGGAATTCCCCATCAACAGCCCAAACCTGATCGGATACGTGGTGCAGGCGGTAGCGCAGTTCTGAGGTAGGACCGTGGAGGTGGCAGGGTACACGTCGACCAATACATGTGCCCTCTACTCCTCCTAACAGACCCGGAAGGCCACGGCGCACCTCGATGGGGGCGCGTGGAGGGGGCGGCCAGATTACACCCATGGCCATCCCGCACATCAGGACAGCGCACCTGGACAGGGGTGCAGATATAGGGGGGGGCGGCCCCACAGGCGTTGGGGTTGTCCCGTGGACGGGAGAGACACGGAAGAGTGGAAGGGCGGCCCTGCGACCCCGGGCGGTCCTGGGCGGTCACAGGGAAGGAGGGAAGGAGGCCTAGAAAACGGTGAAGGATGTGGTGAACATAGGCTGATCCAAGGTCAAGGCCAGGTCACGACCCACCGGAAGCTGTCGGAATCGGCCGAGGTTCACCGACAGTTGTAGATCCGCCATTGAGCTTGTAAGTTGAGCTTTCGTCTCCTACTTGTTCCTTGGCGATTAACGCAACTAATAAGCGCTTATTGGTATATATCTTACTGCTAAAGTGATCACACTAGTATAGGTTTACTACACGAAGATGCACAGACCTATGATTATCGTGTTTATAGCTTTGTTCAATTGTTTTATTTTCGGTTTCGATGGTAACTATGACTTATTTGGTTTATGAGTGGAGAAACAACAAGAAACATTTGATTCCGGGCTTAGAATTAATGAGACCCTAAGGGTCGAGTTAAAGATGCATTATCATCTTTGCATTCCTTTTAAGTAATAATTTCTAACGTATATATCCAATTATATCATTCGGTAGGAAAATCATTCAACAACATTATGTCATGACCTTAAAATTTTAAATCAACGATAAAGTACATATGTTCACGTTCGAACCATAGTATACCCTCCAAAACGGCCTGCAACCGAATACAAACCCATAATCCGTGACGTAACTAATTATATGTGTAGAAATTCTCCACGTTTTGCTCGTAAAAAAAACACAACTGGCGAACCATCACCCACGATGGTTATCGCCTTGCGAGCATGTTTGTCAATAAATACGAATCATCTGACATAAATCGGCACACGTATCGAAAGATCAACCCTTTGGTTACAATTTCCGGTCGATGTCTCACCTTAGAAAACTTTAAACAAAATTTCAGCAACATTTTATTCGTCACTATCCACATTTCTCTCAAAGAAATTGACAGACGCCATCTTGGGTCATGAACTCGAGAGTGAAATTGTGGAACGGTTTAGAAACGAACCTGAATTCAATTACAGGGATCGCAGCAAAATGGTGAATGTTAACATGTGTTTGTGTTTCGAATGCATCAATTCACGTTTATACCCACCAAAGCAACAAAATTACCCTTTATTGTTCATAGAATATTGTTGTATGTTAAAAACTATGTTTAATCATTGACATTTTCTTTTCATCAGATCTATTAGATAAGACTTTATTATCCCGGAGGAAATTCGTTTTACATCAAAATGGTCTCATATATACATATATACACACAATGTACAACTATAAACTACGTTACATGAACGATATATAATTCTCGATTTTAATTGGAAACTAGTAATTTTGATATATTTGGCGTTTGGAGAAGAATATGCAAGTTGTACTGTTAACAGCACATATGGTGTTTGAACGTATTAACGCCAAATGAAAGTGTTTGAAACACAATGGATGCATCTTTAACATACACTTACCATACATACTTCGGTGTGCCTGTCCATGCTGTGACCTGCCAGTGGGAGGACACAGCATGGAATAAATTCAAATCCTGCAACAAGTTACAAACCGGAAGTAAAGTAATCATGGCTGTCCTCGATGAAAAATGTCGTTGTTGAATTAATAAAAACCAGGTACATCAATTTCAAAGGACCAATCAACTGAGAAGCATCCCTGCTTGGGAAGTTCACTGTATCGGTACATGACACATACTCTCCCTGCAGTTTGGGGATAAAGTTGGATATACTATTAATGTACATTTTTTATAAATCTGAAGAGAAACATATTTTTAATTTTGTTATTTGTGTATTTTTAAATCTGAGGTTAAAATAGTTTTAATTCACTAATTTTGAAATATACCTTTTGATTAAGAACAATCTGAATGAATTTAGATCGACTGTCCTTTTTTACAATAAATACGGTATAGCCTATAATAAACACGTATTGATCTAAATGTATTTAGATTGGGTTGAGAAAGTAATTGTTAAATCATCACAGTTGACTACTTTGATCCACCACGGATGTTGTTCTAGATAATGTGTAATGGAAGACGATTTCTGAAAAACAATTAGTTCAAAATAGGTTACATTATATTAAATTATTCATTTATATTAGAAATAATACCCTGGTACTAGCTCCACATTCACTTTTATAAGTACAATGTCCCTGTCATGTAGTTGATGAGACAAGATGTATTCATATATTCAAGTATTTGAAATACCCTGAACAAAGACGTAGTCCATTTGGTTTCCTGTCTTTCAACAAGGCAATGCATTATATTTTCCGAGATCTCGTCCTCATGTCTCTGGCTTCTAAAACAAATACAACTACTTTTTAGCCCCCTTTTTTTACGTTCCAACGAACGTTTTATTTTACCCTTTTGGGTATTTTGTTTCTGGTACTTACGTGCCTGACTCTAGAGATCGTTTTTCCATAGTCAAATCTGTGTTTGATTTGCGAGGAGTCCCAGCTTTGTTGTCAGCGGGCTTTGTCTCCCAGCCAAAATGACGACCGAGATGACATGAGGGATAGCCAAGAGGCACTAAACCCTAACAATTCCAGCCAAGAGGCTAACCTGAATGCATCCACTGAGGACATAGTCCAAATATCAGCAGATGTGACTAGTGACATTGACCCGAGTGTTAAACTCAAACGTAAACGGGTAGACTGGAAAGAGTACAACATTCCGAAATGATACCAAAATGGCGCTCGAACTATGTCAACCAAGTTCAGACAGCTTGTCATCCTCGTCTCACTCGGAGAGCTCAGATTCCTCAGATAGCTCTTTGTCTGTATCGGAATCGTCAGATTCCAGTGACAGTGAACCTGTTCAGGCCAAGAAAGCAAAGAAATCTAAAAATTCCAAACGTAAGAAGAAACTTCAGAAAAAATCTCGTAAAGTCTCGCCTAACTCGAGATCGAAGATGGCGGACAATTACACTTGTTTCCTACCAACATCCGAGAAGTCTTCCCATACTATTGATGGTGAATCACTCAAATATGCAGGAAAGCTCTTCCCTACTTACGAGAAAGACTCAGTATTGGAAGAAACCATTCTGAAAGACCACCCTGTTCCAGACGGCTTTTCATTGCAATCCCTCGATGATGAGTGGCAGGACATGATCGAGGATAAGAAGTACTCCCATGTCAAAGCTACAGAATCTGCATTAAAGCGTGTCCAGTCACGCATTCTGAATGTTATGGGCCCACTTACTAAAATTTGCACTATTATGGAGAATGTCAGGAAGAATGGTGGAGACAAACTGGATGCCCAGGAATTCCTTTCTTTAAAAGAAAAATCCGTCCTCTTAGGACAAGCCAATGTGATGACAGTCCATCATAGGAGACTTAACTTTCTCTCAAAACTCATGAAGAACCAAAAGAAGGCCTCTAAATTTCTGATAAAGAACAATAAACACCTGTCAAACAAACGTCTGTTCGGCAAATCATTCTACAACAGACTGGCCAAAGTCTCTAAAGACAAGAAAAAGAGAAAAGACATTGAACGCCAATTTGGCTTCTCAAACTCAGGCTTCAGACAAAACAAACAGCCCTTTCACAACAGGCCCCTATTTCACAAGAGCTCAAATGGGGGCCAGAACTCAGGACAATCAGTATCCTGCCGAAGTCCACTGGTCTTCACCACCAACAGAGGGGACGAGGGTACCAGGGACACCGAGGGTACCAGGGACACAGAGGAAAGCATCCCCGGGCCAACGAGGTGGACAAACCTCAGGACTACAAACCAAAAGGTATGTCGAATTCACTTTCTCTGCATGCTCCAGGACCACTAGCAATAGCCCCCATTCATCCCCACTTAACACAACTAGCGTTAAGAGACTTTCAGGTGACATGTATGGGTCACAAACGACACAACCATCTTACAAACAGTTTGCGGGTACAACCTAAAGTTCAGTCACAAACCATTTCAAACAAACCTAGTGAAACAACTAAACATGTCAGACCACGAACATCAAGTCATGACGTCCGAAGTGGCAAACAAGCTACAAATTCAAGCTGTCGATACAGTGCCTGCACACCCCAGTCAAAACTACTCAAACCAGTAGTATCTTTGCTGAGACGTCTGGGCATGAGAATCTCAATATACCTGGACGATCTGATCATAGCCAATCAAAGCCCTCGACATCTGCTCATAGACAAAAATTCAGCCATCGAGCTACTACAAAAGTTAGGCTTTGTTATTAACTGGAAAAAATCGATGTTGAACCCGTGTCAAGTAATGGAATTCTTGGGATTCAAAGTCAACACCAAGAACATGACGCTGTCACTTCCATCAGACAAGTCGAGAAAATAATCACCAAATGCAGGGAGTTGATGAACCAGACTCATACATCAGCCCGCAGTTTGTCCAAACTCATCGGAATGCTAACAGCCTTCATCTTAGCAATCCTACCAGCCCCACTGCATTACAGGAAATTACTAATACTGAAGACACAGGCTTGGCTACAAGAGAGCAATTACGATGCAGTGACAGAGATATCAGCAGATTGCAAGAACGACATGAAATGGTGGATCGACCACCTGACAGAGTGGAACGGGGAGTCATTCATAAACCAAACTCCCGACGTCACCATCACGACAGATGTGTCACTCATAGGTTGGGGAGCAGTCTGCCCACCCCAGAGCACAGGGGGCAGATGGAATCTGGTGGAACAGACCAACCACATAAATGTGTTGGAGATGAAAGCAGGCCTGCTAGCATTACAGACTTTTGTGACGAACAAGAACCAACATGTTCACCTTCGGATGGACAACAAAACGGCAGTGGCATACATCAACAAGAAGGGGGGGGGGGGACAAAATCACTAATGTTGATCCAACTAGCCCAACAAATCTGGCATTTTTGCCTCGACAGACAGATAATGTCGATAGCAGAGTATCTCCCAGGCAAGGACAACTCACAAGCGGATTGGGAGTCCAGACACTTCGCAGACTCCAGCAGTTGGATGCTACAGAAATCTGTAATTCAACAACTAAACAAACTCTTGGGCCCGCTCCAAATCCACTTATTTGCCAACAGGTTGAACCACCAACTGAACAAGTATGTCAGCTGGAGACCGGATCCCCATTCGTGCCACGTAGATGCCTTCTCACTTCGATGGCACGCAATGAAAGCCTACGCCTTCCCTCCCTTTTGCCTGATAGGACGTTGCTTAGCGAAGATTCGCAAGGAAGGGTCTACTGTAGTTCTGATAGCGCCAACTTGGCAGAGCCAATCGTGGTTCCCAGTTCTTATGAACATGCTGATAGAAGAACCAATTCTACTCCCACCGAACCAAAAGCTTCTGACAGCACCGAACGGAGAGACACACCCTCTGATATTACAACACTCTCTCACCCTAGCGGCCTGGAAAATCTCAGGGAACGCTACAGAACAGAAGGCGTTTCTGCATGGGCTGCCTCACTACTCACCAAATCAAAACGACCAGGGACTAGAAATGCTTACAACAGCTCCTGGAAGAAATGGAGTTGTTGGAGTGTTGAGAGAGAGGTTGATCCGCTTCAAGCCACTTTGGCAGATATAGTGAACTTCTTGAGTGACATGTATGACAAAGGCTTTTCATACAATACCTTAAACGGTTACAGGTCGGCTATATCGAAAATTCATCCCCAGATACAGGGCCTACCGGTGGGTCAATGCAAAGCAGTCAAAGATACCATGGTAACAATTTTCAATGAACGGCCACCTGCACCGAAATACACTGACACTTGGGATGTGAACTTGGTCCTTGACTATATTGTACAGTAAGGTCCCAACAACCTACTGCCTGATCGGGATTTGTCTCACACAGTTGCCATGCTTCTAACATTATCTAACGCTAGCCGAGCTTCAGAACTGCACAACATAGATCCCACCTATATCCTGGACAAGGGACACACAATTCAGATTACACTAGTTAAACCGTCAAAGAATAGAAAAGCAGGCTCACAGTCTGAGAAGTTGACTTTAAGCCCCTTTGAAACACCAGAATTAGATCCTATTCTTCGTTGCGAAACTACCTTCAGCGCACACGTCATTGGCGTACAAACGATGCACGCAAACAACAGCTCTTCCTAGGGTGTACCGCACCACACAACCCGGTAGTGACATGCACGGTTTCCAATTGGCTTAAGAAACTTATGTCAGCAGCAAGCATCAACATTGACAAATTCCAAGCCCACTCCATTCGGGCATCTGCTACCTCTGGAAGCAAAGACACAAGGCATGTTAGTAGATGAAATCGTCAAGTGTGCCAACTGGTCAAATGTCACTACTTTCAGAAAATTCTACGACAAACAAGTAACAGGATACAAAAATAAATTTGCAAATACAGTTCTAAACAGATACTTTGAACTATCGTATTTAGACCTTATTTCAGTTTAAGAAATAAAATTGTGAATTTTATAAGCATGCGAAATGAAATAATAATTTTGTGAATAAACTGAAGAAGAATTGATATTGATGTAAAATGTTCCTTGAACATACATTACATGATACACAACTGAGATCACCGACTTTACCCAGTTTGCGTCTATGTACGAAGTTTAGCATAAAGAGTGATTGAAGCAGTCCTAAAATGATTCCATATATAAGGCTTGCTGACAATGCATCTTAATCCATGTCCTTCGAATATGTCTGATGTAAATAACACAAATGAACTATATTTGGTATTTGTCTGTGATTTGGTCTTCTTTATTTATCAGCATGTTTATGATCAACTGTTTTCAGAAAATCAAATAACATATTTCGAGGAAAACATATTAAACGAGAAAAGCTTTATCTTTCGTTTATATTATCATTAGTGTGAGAGGTAGATTTGGAGGTCTTGCGAATTCTAGAATTCAGACAACAAGATGGTTGACCATTCCATCATAGTTTCATAATCAAAACTCTGAATGTTTAGGTAACGCTACATCAGTCAGATCAGTTGAACTACATTCGAGTGACCATTTTAATGTGAACACATTAAATTAACCGCTCGAAGGGAAATGGACCATGTACATTCGTTTTGGAACCCGTTTTATTTATTTGGGAGTATTATTTAGCCATTGCCAAAACTTATTTACCATTTTGTGAGATCACTTTATTTCAGTAAGAACGACGTGCTACAGCGCCTTTAATTCAATTAACATAATAACTAACGTCAACCAATGAACCAAACGTTTGTTTTTAAAAAATATGCACGCTGTCTAACATCAGGAAACACATTGGAGGATACATTGTTCCGATGTAATGTATTACATCCTCACATCTTGTCCAGTTATTCTGGGGCCTGATAGCGCAGTGGTTAGCGCGTTCGGCTTCGGATCAAGAGGTCCGTGGTTCGAATCCCGCCAGGGGCACGGCAACTTTGTCTGCAGTAGAGAACTATTCTACATGCAGAAACGTTTGGGTGCAATGCTACACTGAATGCTACATGGTTCGCTAGTTCTAGCCCCTGCTCGCAGGTTTCACTGCAGTGCATAACCACATGGCATTGCGGACTTTCTCCTTGCCATAATACTAGCAGCCGTGATATAAGTGAAATACTCTTGAAAGCGGCGCTTAACCCAAACTCACCTCACCTCACCTCCAGTATTCAAGTATCGTATCACAAACCATTTATTCTCTGTTGTTCACACGCTCAAAAATGTCTCTGCAATGACCGAAGGGTATGTGTATCGAATATGAGGTATTTGGCATTTTATCAACAAATTTATACAGTTTGCTAGTAATCGAAATTCTTGTCATCCTTTAAACAGATGCGGAGTCTGGTCATTTAAGGCACAATCACACGCTTTTCGTGCTCAAATTAGATATTCTTGGTCATATTTAGAATTCTACCGATGCAATAATATAATTAACATATTTCACAATTAACCTACAATCGATAATGAAAACGCTGAAAGGGCCTAAGTCAATATGAGATTACACAAATAGTAGAGTCGTTTGTGTACAAAATGGGAAATAAAGAATGTTGAAAACTGGTGATAGGCAGTTTCCATTGTTGTGATTAATTGTCTACAGTATATGCAAGTGAGATACGCAGTATGCAGGATGATCTAATACCACGATGATTGGGTGATTCATTGTCTACAGTTATGCAAAACAGGATTCACAGTAGGTAGTTTCCATCTCAAACCACTCATAGAATAATTCTATGCCTACTGTAATGTAGGAGATAAAACCGTCAGGCAGTATTCGCTAACACTGAACTTAGTTGACTGCTCTACGGGAGAGAACTGTAGTTGGATGGATAGTGTAAAGCACATGATATGATGAAAGGGAAGTCATCGAATGCTGTGTATGATGAAAGGGAAGTCATCGAATGCTGTGTATGATGAAAGGGAAGTCATCGAATGCTGTGTATGATGAAAGGGAAGTCATCGAATGCTGTGTATGATGAAAGGGAAGTCATCGAATGCTGTGTGTGATGAAAGGGAAGTCATCGAATGCTGTGTATGATGAAAGGGAAGTCATCAAATGATGTGTATGATGAAGGGGAAGTCATCGAATGATGTGTATGATGAAAGGGAAGTCATCGAATGCTGTGTATGATGAAAGGGAAGTCATCGAATGCTGTGTAGGATGAAACTGATGCTCTTTATCCTAATTAAAGTGATTCCTGCACCAAATTTGGAAGTAGTATTAACATGCATTATGTAGTATTGTTTATTAGTAGAAAACAGTGTTAATCCTGCTTTATTTAGTTGTACAATGAGTGCAATTTTGAATTGTAAACAAATGCTCAAACGCTGCCAAAACCAAAGTAATTTATTCATAACTACTTTTTAATTAAAGCAACCATGTGTTTTATATCTGTATGTATTTTTTCATAAATAAGGGTTTGTTGTAATCTAACTAATCTGGTGAAGATTTATATTTCATCAAAGATGGATGTTATCTTACATAAAAGTACTTAATGTTGTCCTAAATTGCCATTTTGATGATAGTCAACTTACTATAGTGACAATATATCTGGCCGAATGTGCATGTACATAATAACAAAGTATATAAGAAATGTTGCTGTATATTTTAGGAAATAAAATAAAAAGTGTCAGATTTAATATTATTTCCCTCATATTTCACACATTCTGATGATTAGGTAATTATTCTGATAAAACGAAATGCATCAGTTTTGAACATGGATGAACATAATGAAAGTGTATTAACATAATTGCTTATTTGATTTGTTTAGAAAATTATTCCACATACATGTAACCATTACGATATATCTTCATTTTACCATCATCTAAACATGTCTGAATTGAGAATTTGAACACGACAATGTAGTTAATTGTCATAGCCTTGTACATTATCATGAAATAGATTGTTTAAAGCTTTCATGCGTTTGTTATGAAAGGACTGTTTTCACAGGTTTGCCCTATTTTCGGTATGCACAGTTGAAATATACAAAACGGTTTTAATGAAAAAATACGATGAAAATGCTTCGCAATTTAATTTTAATTGAAAGAACTTGTTCCTGAAAATGTATTCTTAGGGAGTGGCTACCAAAAATGATTCCAGAATTGAAATGAGAAGATGTTTTAAGTAGGGGAACTCGTTTCTAATCCTTTTGTCATTGAATGAAATATTTTCAACAGAAACAGAGCTCAAAGCCCGTCAATCGCTGCTTGCCTTTCTATTTGCCTTTTTTTTAACGGCTAGAAAATCAAATCTTGTACCTCTAACCCCTTCCACATTTAATCCTAAGCGCCAACTCACCAGGGACCACATTTTGGAATCCCCTACTTCTCTTTTGGTCATCTTTCAATGGTCTCAAACAGTTCGGCCAACGGCATCTCACTATACCTATGTTGCATATTCCAAATTCCCCACTTTGTCCAGTAACGGCCTTTGAAAGAATGTTCCGATGTGTTCAACTTTCCCCCACAGCACCGGCATTTTCGATTCTCAGCAAGGGAAATTTTGTCCCAATTTCATACCCGCAGCTTCAAGTTAAGTTAAAGCATTTACTGTATTTCCCCTAATAAGTGCCGGGTCTCCAATAAGCGCCGGGTCTCTAATAAGCGTCGGGTCTAAACTATTAGATTAATGCACCCTTAGTTAACTTCAATGTTGAATTAAAAAAATAAGCGCTCCAAAAAGCGCCGGGCCTTAAGCTTATTAGAGGAAATACGTACGGTAATTACCTCGTCGTAACCCAAAAGTCTTCTCTTCCCACAGCTTTCGAAGAGGGGGTGCCTCATGGGCTTTAAAAGCCAAAGTTCCCTCTCATCTTATTCAAATTGGCGTCGTGGCATCGTAATGCCTATAAGTTATACTTACATACGGATCTTAATGATCGTGCTTTAGTAGCACAGGCAATGCGTTCTATCGTTAAGGATTCAGCCCTTTGGCCAGAATCCTTATTGTTATTGGCGTGTTTATTATTATTATTATTTCACGAAGTTTGTTAGCAAGATTCAGCCTAAGGTTGAAGCAAATGCAACCACATTTTACATGCTGATAGCCCTTAATGTGGAACATAACTGCGAAGCTTTTTGGCTCAATCGGTCCAGCCATTAGAGCTGCAGTTCGAATCTAAATGTCCATTTTTAACATGGGAAAATTTTAAAAATGCACTTAGAGACTTGCAACCTTTTTTAAAAGATGCGCAATGACAATGCGAGTAAAAAAGTAAATCATGGTGAATTTAGCTGTTTTTCACACTTTTCTGACACTGTGCACCTTTAAAGAACATACCCTCTGAAGATACCAGCATCTAAGAGCTGAAAATTTCACATTATGTTTCTAAAGCAATGAAAAAAGTCCGGTTTCTTACTAAGTATGACATATTTCAAGGGGGCAGAACTCTAAAACCCGAATCGATAACTGCGCCAATTTTTAAGGACTTCAAGACAAGTTAACAGTGTACAGAAAAATCAAGGTTAGAGAGAAGGCAGAGAAATCATCTTGAAGAAAACATTTTTTTTTGCTCGTAGAGACTCGAAACCTAGTTCAAAAGATTCGCAGTCTCAGGGCACACAAAAACTACAACTTCGTCGAAATCGTAGCTTCAGCGGTTACGGAGCAATATTCACGTTTTTGCATCTTTTAAACTAAAAAAAAATTTCAGCAAATTTCCCCACCCAATGCAGCTTTAAGACACATTTCAAAGCTCCTGACGGTGCTGCCAATGCTTTGGGATGAATCATTTTATCGTCGCTTGCGACTATAATTAAGGATTCAGCCCTTTTGAAAATTTTTGCACTTTCGCGATTTTGAGGGTACGCGTCTTCAAAAATCTTCTCCTCAATGGTGGTAATACATACACCATCATGCAATAGCTCATTTGAAAGCTGAATGAATGTAGTTTAAAGGAACCCCCCAAACCTATTGACTATTTTCAGCGGTTAACGAACTACAGCCATTTGAAAAATGAACTTTTTAAAAATACATTTTTTAGGGCTCGCATTCAAATGGACATAACTCTGTTGGGAATCAACTTATGTCGAAGTTACTTAGTGCAATCTTTTTCTTATGAATAGTTTTGAAATTCCATAACATATCATTATCATATAAAAGTTATTAGTTTGGGCATAATTTGAGCATTTTCCCAAAACAGTGAAATATTTGGATTTTGAGACTTTTTGAGGTGTTTATCCTTTGGGGAATTATTGATAATGAACCACTGAAGATAGGAAGACTTTAAATTGATCACGGTGATGTAGAAACGTCATTTATTAAGGACAATATTTTTCAAGCTCAAATCAGTCTTAGTTTTTTTGTGACAAGTCATAGACATTTGTCATTTTTTTAAAATCGCCATTTTCAACAAAGTTGAAAGGTTCATAACTGCTTAACTTCTTATGCTATTGAAATTTTATATACACCTACGTATGTACAATTTCAAGAAGAACAACTTTTTGTTGACCGCTTTCATCAAAAAGTTGATAGTTAAGCCTCAAACATCGCAACCGATGTCTAGGGGTCCAAATTTAAGCATTTTTGACTATATTCTTGAATATTCAGAACAGCATAACGCAATTAATATGTATGCAATGTAAATGATGATTACATCTTCTTAAGTGGAAATTAAAGCACAACATTTTCTATGTTGCACCTTAGTATGGAAATATTAATCATTTTGTCTTAATCGTGAGAAATGTAATGTAGGGGTCCATTAATATGTGATTTTTCCATTTTCAGAGGGGTACCTTCTTTGGAGATTTTTTGTAAAAAAACTACTGAAGATAGAGACATGTTTGATAGCTCATATTAAAGCGGAGAAACAGACGAATAACCCTGGGTCCAACATGGGGTTCAAGGTCAAGCAGAAGTCTTGAAGACCTAAGTATTGACGTGTCAATCCTAGTTAGGTCTTCAGACGAAAGTCTGGAAGACCTACTGTTATTATCCTGATTATTATTATTATTTCCGAGATTTTTGTGACAGCTGTACTGAAAAAACGGGCGACCCGATTTTCATGAAATTAACAGGGATGTTAGCCTCTGGGCTGAAATTGATACAGATGAAAAAAAATCCCGACTTCCGGTTCCGGTTTCTGAGTTACGGCCCTTCGAAAATTCGAATTTTAACATGGGAAATTTTTTCAAAATGCATCTAGCGACTTGAAACTTTTTCTAAAAGATGCGCAATAAGATTGTGAACAAAAAAGTAAATCATGACGAAGTCGTGGGTCAAATGACTTAGACGTCATTTTGTTTTTAGTGAATTTTCAGCGTTTTTGACCCCACCCATCTTCAAAAATCTTCTCCTCTGAACATTCTGGCACTACAGATCTGAAACTTTCACACAAAGTAGCTGATGCATTGTACTCAAAACGATACGAATCAGAATTTGCGAAATCTTTATACTTTTTCCACAGTGAGCTTTCAAATTTGTCTGAAATCGGAAAAAAGTGAAAAATGGCCAACTTCAAGGGCATATAACTAAAAGACCTAGGACGGGAACGTTATGATTTTTTCAGGGAAGTAAGATACATATGTCGTGTACAAGAATCAATAATAAAATGGCGTGCGAACAGTCATTTCCGGTCTGTAGGAATTTTGAAAAAAATTACATTTTTCAAAATTTAAATTTTAACATGGGCAAAAATTTCAAAATAGACCTAGAGACTTGCAACTCCATTTAAACGATAGGTTATATCGTTGTGACCAAAATTGTAAATCATGACGACTTCGTAGCTCACATGGTTTAGCCGCCATTTACATTTTCTGTATTATAATGTTTTTTCATCGGTTAACTTGGAAGCCCTGCCTTTGGATGCTCCTTGGCAAGAGGTTGCGGGAAACTGGCATCTCATCTCATGAGTGTTATTGTCATTGTATTATTTCTAAATATCTACTTTCAGACTTGCAACTTGTTTTAAAGGAATCAAAATGAAGTTCATTGCAAATAAATAAAGCTGATATGTTCGTTGTAGTTCACAAATAATTAAAATTCAATATTTCCTTCATTTTGACGCCTGGTTTGCTTATGGCAGCATGCACCTTGGCAGGAGCTTGTGGAAGAGTCTTCTCTTCAACCGAATTTCAATTTTCAAAAAAGAACAAGAGACTTGTAATTTAATTTAAAGATAGCTAATATCGCTGTGATCAAAATTGTAAATCAGAGCGAATTCGTTGCTCATATGGTTCAGCCACTATTTATAATTTCTTTATTTTAATGTATTATCATCATTTCACTTCGAGGCCATGCCTTTGGCAGCATGCTCATTGGCAAGAGGTTGCGGGAACCTGGCATCTTATCTATTTAGTGTAATTGTCATCGTATTGTTTCTAAATATCTACTTAAAGACATGCAACTTGTTTTAAAAGAATCACAATAGTATTTCATGCAAATAAATAATGCTGATGTATTCGTAGTAGTTTACAAATATTTAAAATTCAACATTTCCTTCCTTTTGACGCTTGGTCTGCTTATGGCTGCATGCACCTTGGCAGGAGCTTGCGGAAATTGTAATTTCTTCTTAGGACACTGCAGGCATCGGTGAAAGATTTTAAAACAAATTTTTTATTTTAAACAAGGGTAAAATTTCCAAATGGAATTAGAGACTGTCTTATTGTATAGTATTATTTTTTTAAATCCACTTACAGATTACCAACTTGTTGTAAAAGATTGACAGTATACCGGTTCTATAAAAACATAAAGCTGATAAATTCGTTGGAAAGGGCAAATTTTAAATATCAACCTAGAGACTTAATTTTTTTAAAGATGCACAGTACAAATAAAAACAAAAAGTAAATCATGGCAAATATGAAGGTCACGTGGTTTTCTTGATATTTTGATTAATATATAAGTTGGGAATTTTCAAAGTTTTGCTGGTATGAGGGGGGATACATGTAACATTAGTAGTTTTGACAGAATAGTATAAGTGACATTCTTCGATCAAACATGGAGGTGAAGGTCAAGCAGAAGTCTGAAGACCTAAGTGGACATAGCCCACAATTCCATGCGCTAACTTTTACCTCAACCCGGAAACAATTCAGAGCCAATGTAGTCCCTAGTGTAGGGGCTGTTTCTCGTACTTGTAAAGATTATTTTGTGACATGTGATGGTTCAAATGAAAGGTCTGATACTGTAGTATGTGTGTGATTTTTTCTGGGTCTTAGATTTACTGCTATAGTGTTGGTGTGAGCAGGCAAAGTGACCCCAAATTGAAGGTCGAGGGTCACGGACCAACCTTGAAGGCAAGGTCACATTTGTTTACCCTGGCTACCGGCCAAAAATGCCACGAAACCTATGCTCAATTTTTGACTGAAAAGTGGTCTATGGCAGGTAAGTCAGTATGCAAAAGCTGAATGCCCAACGAGATATAGGGAATTGGCTGTATTAGAAAGACAATGATGATAGAACTACTTGAAATTAATTGTGGGCTGTGGCCTGATATGGACAGCACTGAGAATGTTGGGTTGTTGTGTTTGATGTGCAATAACTTTGTCAGTTTGCTATCTTTTTGCTTGAAATTTGGTACACTTATACATTACACTTATAGAAATCAGGGAATTTATGCAGTTTCATTGGATATTATTTTTTTGATTTTTTAAAAATTTTACTGTAGAAATATTTATATTTTCTATAGTTATATTGTAATATGATTTTCCTAGCATGTCAAATAAGTCATGTAAAATCTAAATATTGAATATTTGTGTATTACTACACTCAATAGAGCAGAGTAAGCACATGTCAGCAAGATGGAAGCTTTTTTCAAGAAATACCAGGCTAAAATTCAGGAACACAGCCTGAAAGAAGATAGGTGTATGATATGGCAAAGAGCTCTGAAGCCAGCTGGCTATGGTGTCATTAGATATTCATCTCCTGTCACAAATAAATGGCATACAATAAATGCTCACAGACTGAGCTACATTGTTTTCAATGAAAAGTTCATTGATGATGACCTTCATGTCAGCCATTTATGTCATAATAAGAGATGTGTTTTGGTTGCGCATCTATCCGCAGAACCAGCCAGTGTCAATGCCGATAGGTGCAAATGTTTAAACCGACAGACTTGCAGTGGCCATAATCCATATCAGGATTGTCTACTTGCATACTATGAAGAATAACAGACACATAATATCATGTTAGGTTTGTTTTAATTGCATATATATTATTATCTGTAAGAACATTCATCACATGTGATCTCATTTCAATAATATTGGGATAACACAATGACAATTTGCCAATATGGATATGAAATAATCATAAATCAATCAGTATATTGTACAAATCATGAAATAAAATCAATTTTCTGTCATGCTAAGACAGTACAGTTGCATTTAAATCCTAAATTCACAATATAACATTGCTCCGCAGAATTGTCACTTTGAATAGGAATGATCCCAGTCAGTACTGGTGGATGGTTTAGGATCCAGCTGACCCTTTCTGTAATCACACTTGTCCTTCATGGATGTTTTGGCCTCAATGAAGTCAGAAATCTGCTGTCCTTGCTGTAATAACCTTCTCTTAACAACACCACTGTTCTTATTGTACATCTTTTGATAGTCTGCATCCTCATCCATTCTGCGCAAAGATCGAACTGATCCCGCAGATAGATGTACACCTAGGCACTGTGTTTTCGCAATGGCTGAAGTCCCAGGTCCATTATTCAGCCTGTGGATTGTTGACGATGCCCGGCCGATGTAATTTCTTGAGAAGTTGACATTTTTGGGTAGAGATACACTCAGAGATCTGTTTGCTGCTTCACATTTTTGAGTGTCAGTATAAAATTTCATGTGTTCCACCACTTCAACACTTAGTTTCATCTTCAAGATTTCATGTAGGAGATGTTTGTCACTGTCATTCATATTGAAACTTGATATCTTGTTCTTGCAGAGATGCATCGACCGAGTCCACCAGCTACGGGAAACTCCACCACTGCAGACCACAGAGTGTCGGGCACATCGCGAACAGTCTCCAGTATAACACAGAAGCGTCGCCTCGAGGACTCTAGGTAAGATACTCCGCAGTGTCTTCATGTCGCCAGCATGAGTTTTCATCAGTTCCTTAAGAAAAAGACTGCAGCGTGCCTTTACATCTTGACTAAGCACTCTCTGTTGCTGCTTCCTCCGCTCACGGGTGGTGCCCGCAAACATCTCAGCACTGAAGTTAGCCTTGTAGCATTTACGGAATTGTCCTTGAGCTAGATGAGTAGGGTCAGCAAGTCGTTCGACCTTCCACATGGGATCAATGATCTTCATAGCTCTGTCTACACCCTCAGCGGACCTTGAGTCACCATCCGTTGTGACATACTTGATCAGCATTCCCTGTAAGGCCAGTTGATCACCAATGTCCTTCCCCATACCCATTTCTGAAAATGGAGCAAATGTTGACATATTTGCTGTGCAATCGGCATGTCCTCCTGGACAGGTCACTTCCAGCCCCTTCCCTCTCAGCTCAGCCAGGCTCCAGTCCAGCATAGCTTGTTTTGAAAGGATGCACCAATGATATATTTCTTATCAGTCACAGTTTCACAAGCGAGGCCGATGGCTAGAGAGGCATTTTGACCTGGCTTCTTCCTACTAGCTATAGTCGTGGAATTGTAGCGGCCGTCCATGGCGATGTTCACTTCATTCAACTCCACACCTCTCTCGCTGTTGACTTGCTTTATGAGTTGAACCTTGTCGCCCATATCTTTAGTGTTCAGTTCAGTCACAGCACTTCCAACTCGATTAGCTGTTCTTTGCATGCTGCTTCTAGCCGGGGGAACCATGTCCATTGTAGCCATGAGAAGCCTTGCTCTGGTGGTGCTGATCGGTGTGTCTTGTAGTCCAACAGCCAGGGATAAGTTTGCTGCTGCTGGGTTTGGTCCTGGCTTATCTTGTTTCACCTCCTTGTACAGCTTCATCTCAGGTGTTTCAAAGTCACATGTCACACATTTTAGCACTATCCTCCAGCAGACACCCCATTTTCTCTCCCGATGTATCACAAGGTGGGTGTCAGTGCAGTCGGGAGACGTCAAACGGTGAAGGCGGTTACCCTCATTCCAGCAATTGGCCATTTCGGCACTGTCAACCAGTCGCATTCCTTCACCGTCAGGAGAACTGCGTTCGTCTTGCGACTTGGGCTTGTCAGCTGGCAACGGACGAAGGAGACGGACTGAGCTGGAGATACCCTCACAGTCTGGTGTAGAAAGAACAGATCCATCAGACCTTGACTTTGCAACCAGTTTGAACTGCTCAGCACTCATCCTGGTGACAGACTTCTGTTGTGTTTGATGTGAGAGGTCTAGTCCATCTTCAGCATCAAAAGTCAGACCTTGATTCCATGGAATATTGCCCTTCTGAAAGCCTTGAGTGCGCCGCTGTCTGTCTCCTTTCATGTTCGAACGTAAAGTTGAAATGATACAGCACAGGTAGAGGCTGCACATTTTATACACCATACCTGTGATTTGTCAATGCGCTGACAACTTATTGTATAGACGGTCACTAAGAATTGACCAATCACACCATGCATATGTTTATTGGCTGGCAAGACAGTTTACCTACTTGACACCGTTATGCGTATTGATCAGCTGTCAGGTGTGAGGTGTGCCACTTAACTGCATGTAGCAATCAGCAGCCAATTAGCATTCAATAAAAAGTGGACTCATTGTGGCCAGTAATAAAATGTCTTTCTAGCACTATCAAATTTAGCAGTTTCAATTTTTAATTTCATACTGAAATTTGATGAAAATTAAAAAAAATAGTGGCTAAAATTGATAAAAATTTTAAAAAATTATAAAAAAAAAAAAATCAGCTTTAATTTTATCAAATATTGTTTATTTGAAGGTATTTGATTAACATTTGCAGGTAAAGGTCACTTTTTGATGATACCCTGTCTCATTTCAGAGTTTGAAGACTTGCGCTACCCTGCAGATGAAAAATCCACCAGATGAACTGGCCTTGGAGAGCAGATGACAGAGCCTGATGCAAGTCCCCTGTAGATTTGCTTGTGTCTGCACCAGAGACTTCAACTTTTGTGATCTAATTGGTAATTGAATGTACTTACTACCTGTGAAGTTTTATTAAATTTAGACAAAAAAAGGTGGTCTGATAGGACATAGCCCACAATTCCATGCGCTAACTTTTACCTCAACCCGGAAACAATTCAGAGCCAATGTAGTCCCTAGTGTAGGGGCTGTTTCTCGTACTTGTAAAGATTATTTTGTGACATGTGATGGTTCAAATGAAAGGTCTGATACTGTAGTATGTGTGTGATTTTTTCTGGGTCTTAGATTTACTGCTATAGTGTTGGTGTGAGCAGGCAAAGTGACCCCAAATTGAAGGTCGAGGGTCACGGACCAACCTTGAAGGCAAGGTCACATTTGTTTACCCTGGCTACCGGCCAAAAATGCCACGAAACCTATGCTCAATTTTTGACTGAAAAGTGGTCTATGGCAGGTAAGTCAGTATGCAAAAGCTGAATGCCCAACGAGATATAGGGAATTGGCTGTATTAGAAAGACAATGATGATAGAACTACTTGAAATTAATTGTGGGCTGTGGCCAAGTACTGCCGCGGCAGTCCTAGTTAAGGATTCAGCACTAAAGTGCTGAATCCTTATTGTTATTGGCGTGTTTTATTATTATTATTATTATTCTTCCACGGATTTTGTCCGCAGCACTTCTACCAGAAGGAATGCAGCTAATGCAACCAAACTTTGCAGGATCATAGCCCTAATGGTCTAGTTTTATGCCGAAACTTTTGGGCCCAATCGGCACAAACGTTAAAGGTCCAGTTCGATTCAAAGTTTCGATTTTTAACATGGGCAAAATTTTCAAAATGCACCTAGAGACTTCCAACTTGTTTTAAAAGATGCGCATTGACAATGCGAGCAGAAAAGTAAATCATGACGATATCGTTGGTCACGTGATTACGCCGCCATTTTGATTTTAGACACTTTTCAAAATTTCCCGACCCCATGTACCTTTGACAATCTTCTCCTCTGAAGATACAAGCATTAGAAAGCTCATATTTTCACATAATGTAGCTGATATATTGCTAACAAAAATGACCTCACGGATTTTGCAAATTCGCAATACTGTTTCACCAGTGACCTTTCAAAGTTCGACAATTTTTGAAAATCGCAAACTTCAAAGGGAGATTACTCATAAGATTTAATCGAAAATTTCAAGATTTTTTCAAGAAATGTAAACAGTACTATTGTCTATACGAATCAACAATGAAATCGACGCTGAACAGTCATTTCCGGTTTTTGAGAACGGGTACATAATTATAGATAAATAACACTGACAATTTTAACATGGGGGGAATTTTCAAAATGCACTTAGAGAGTTAAAGTTTTGTTCATATGATAGACAGGAACATTACAGACAAAAAAGTCAATCATAACGTTTTTGTAAGATGTACGGTTTCGTCGCTATTTATGCGAAACTATTCACACAATTTGAAAAACAGAGACAAAGGATTTTAGGTCACGCCCATAGACTGTGTACAAGTCGCAATTCCTTTGTTCTTCTATTATATGTTTCCACTCTGATTCAGCCGAAACTACGAGAGTGAACTATCTACAAATAACGGTACCGATAGTCCTCAGTATGAAGTCAATGTGTATAACATTTGGGCCTCATTGGTGCCATCATTCAAGGTCCAGTTCGAATCTAATTCTCCATTTTTAACATGGGAAAAAAATTCAAAATGCAGATAGAGATTTGAAGTTTTGTTTAAAAGATGCACAATAACCATGCGAGAAAGATAGTAAATCACGGCGAGTTCGTAGGTCACGTGGTTTAGGCGCCATATTGCTTTTTTTACAATTTAGGTATAAATAATGCTACAGACATAGTAGAGACTTGCAACATGTGTTGAAAGATGCATTGATTGATTATATTTCAACTAATTGTATCATTGATGCGCTGAATCCTTTTATCGTCACTTGTGACTATATTTAGGTCTTCAGACTTTAGTCTGAAAGACCTATTGTTATTATCCGATTTTCCTTATTATTATTATTTTCGGTAATTTTGTGTCAACTGTGCAGTCTAAACTACGTATGCTTATTACATGAAACTTTCAGGGGTAATAGACTTTGGTCTGAAATTGATACATATCACAAAAAATCCTGACTTCCGGCTTCCTTTATTGTGCTACAGCCCCTTTAAATTTCGATTTTTTACATGGCAATATTTTTCAAAATGCACTTAGAGACTTGCAACTTTTTGCAAAAGATGCATAATCATCTTCCAAGCAAAAAAGTAAATCATGAAAAAGTCGTATGTCACTTGATTTAGACGCCATTTTGATTTTAGTACATTTTTTTGCATTTTCAGCCTTTCCGACACTACTGATCTTAAAAAATCTTCTCCTCTGAACATACTGGTACTACAGAGCTGAAACTTTCACAGAACGTAGCTGATGCATTGTACTGAAAACTTATCGAAACAGAAATTGCGATTTTTTTTTACTTTTTGGACAGTGCCCATTCAAATTTGTCCGAAAATTGAAAAACATGAAACATCGTAAACTTCAAGGTCTGATAACTCGAATACCTACCAAGGGAACTTTATCAGTTTTTCAGGTCAGGAGGACACATATGCCATGTACAGGTATCAATAATAAAAGTGCTTGCGTACAGTCATTCTTTGTCTGTAGAAATGTCGTGAAATCGTCATTTTTCACAATTTAAAATTTTAACATGGGCTAAATTTTCAAAATACAACTAGAGACTTGCAACTTAGTTTAAACGATAGCTAATGTCCTTGTGACAAAAAAAGTAAACCATGACGAAATCGTAGGTCACGTGGTTTCTATAGTATAATGCATTTCCTTTGTTTCCCTTTGAAGGTCTGCTTTTGGCGGCATGCTCCTTGGCAAGAGGTTGCGGGAACCTTGCATTTTTTCACTATTTTTATTGTATCTTTTCTAATTATCCACTTAGAGACTTGCAACTTGTTTTAAAAGATGCACAATAACCTTGCCTGCTTAAAGCTTATAGTATTCGTTGCAGGGATAAAATTTGTACAATTCAACATTTCCATCGTTCTACAGTCTGGTCTGCTTTTGGCGACATGCACCTTGTCAGGAGCTAGCGGAAAGCTCTGATCTCTTCAACATTATGTAGAACGTGGACAAGGAGGAAATATTGCTCTGGCTACAATGCAGCAGTCTGAAGACCGTCAGTACTGCCCTGGCAGTCCTAGTTAGGTCTTCAGACTTTAGTCTGAAAGACCTATTGTTATTATCCGATTTTCCTTATTATTATTATTTGTACCGATTTTGTGGCAGCTGCACAGCCTAAACTACTTGCGCCAATTCCATGACACTTTCGGAGATCATAGGCTCTGGGCTGAAATTGATACAGAAGAAAACAAATCCTGACTTCCGGCTTTTGTTTGTGTGCTACAGCCCCTTTAAATTTAGATTTTTAACATGGGAAATTTTTTCAAAATGCACTTAGAGACTTTAAACTTTTTGCAAAAGATGCGCATTGATCTGTTTAGCAAAAAAGTAAATCATGAAAAAGTCATATGTCACGTGACTGAGACGCCATTTTGAATTTAGAGCGTTTTTATGCATTTTCAGCCTTTCCGAACATACTGATCTTAAAAAATCTTCTCCTCTGAACATACTGGTACTACAAAGCCGAAACTTTCACAGAATGTAGCTGATGCATTGTACTTTAAACGATACGAGCCAGATTTTGCAAAATCGATCTATTTATTTCACAGTGCCCATTCAAAAATGTCTGAAAATGAAAAAAAGTTAAGAAGTGCAAACTTCAAGGGCAGATTACTCAGACATTTAAGACGGGAACTTTATGATTCTTTCAGGGATCGAAGATACATATGTCGTGTACAAGAATCAATAATAAAATAGCATGCGTACAGTCATTTCCGGTCTGTAGAAATGTCGAAAAATCTTCATTTTTCACAAAATAGATTTTTAACATGGGCAAAATTTTCAAAATAGAACTAGCGACTTGCAACTTAGTTTAAACGATAGCTTATGTCCTTGTGACAAAAAAAGTAAATCATGACGAAATCGTAGGTCACGTGGTTTGTATACTATAACGCATTTCCTTTGTTTCCCTTCGAAGGTCTGCTTTTGGCGGCATGCTCTTTGGCAAGAGGTTGCAGGAACCTTGCATCTTTTCACTGTTTTCATTGTATCTTTTTAAATATCCACTTAGAGACTTGCAACTTGTTTTAAAAGATACACAATGACCTTGCCTACAAATAAATAAAGCTTATAATATTCTTTGCAGGGGTAACATTTTTATTTTTCAACATTTCCATCGTTCTACAGCCTGGTCTGCTTTTGGCGACATGCACCTTGTCAGGAGCCAGCGGAAATATCTGATCTCTTCAACATTATGTAAAACGTGGACTAGAAGGAAATATTGCTCTGGCTACAATGCAGCAGTCTGAAGACCGTCAGTACTGCCATGGCAGTCCTAGTTAGGTCTTCAGACTTTAGTCTGAAAGACCTATTGTTATTACCCGAGTTTTCCTTATTATTATTATACTTATTATTATTTGTACCGATTTTGTGGCAGCTGCACAGCCTAAACTACTTGCGCCAATTCGATGACACTTTCAGAGATCATAGGCTCTGGGCTGAAATTGATACAGAAGAAAACAAATCCTGACTTCCGGCTTTTGTTTGTGTCCTACAGCCCCTGTAAATTTAGATTTTTAACATGGGAAATTTTTTCAAAATGCACTTAGAGACTTTAAACTTTTTGCAAAAGATGCGCATTGATCTGTTTAGCAAAAAAGTAAATCATGAAAAAGTCGTATGTCACGTGACTGAGACGCCATTTTGAATTTAGAGCATTTTTATGCATTTTCAGCCTCTCCGACCATACCAATCTTCAAAAATCTTCTCCTCTGAACATACTGGTACTACAGAGCTGAAACTTTCACAGATTGTAGTTGATGCATTGTACTAAAAACCATACGAGACAGAATTCGCAAAATCGATCTAATTATTTCACAGTGCCCATTCAAATATGTCTGAAAATGAAAAAAATTGAAAACATGCAAACTTCAAGGGCAGATTACTCAGACATCTAGGACGGGAACGTTATGATTCTTTCAGGGAACGAAGGTACATATGTCGTGTACAAGAATCAATAATAATATAGCATGCGTACAGTCATTTCCGGTCTGTAGAATTGTCGAAAAATCGTCATTTTTCACAAAAATGATTTTTAACATGGGCAAAATTTTCAAAATAAGACTAGAGACTTGCAACTTTATTTAAACGATAGCTAATGTCATTGTGACAAAAAAAGTAAATCATGACGAAATCGTAGGTCACGTGGTTTCTATAGTATAATGCATTTCCTTTGTTTCCCTTCGAAGGTCTGCTTTTGGCGGCATGCTCCTTAGCAAGAGGTTGCGGGAACCTTGCATCTTTTCACTATTTTCATTGTATCTTTTTTAAATATCCACTTAGAGACGTGTAACTTGTTTTAAAAGATACACAATGACCTTGTCTGCAAATAAGTAAAGTTTTTAATATTCCTAACAGGGGTAAACTTTTTATAATTCAACATTTCCATCATTCTACAGCCTGGTCTGCTTTTGGTGACATGCACCTTGTCAGGAGTACAACGTGGACAAGAAGCAAATATTGCTCTGGCTACAATGCAGCAGTCTGAAGACCGTCAGTACTGCCCTGGCAGTCCTAGTTAGGTCTTCAGACTTTAGTCTGAAAGACCTATTGTTATTATCCGATTTTCCTTATTATTATTATTATTTTCGGTAATTTTGTGTCAACTGTACAGTCTAAACTACGTATGCTAATTACATGAAACTTTCATTGGTGATAGACTTTGGTCTGAAATTGATACATATCACAAAAAATCCTGACTTCCGGCTTCCGTTATTGTGCTACAGCCCCTTTAAATTTCGAATTTTAACATGGGATTTTTTTTCAAAATGAACTTAGAGACTTGCAACTTTTTTTAAAAGATGCGCAATCATCCTTTAAGCAAAAAAGTAAATCATGAGAAAGTCGTATGTCACGTGACTTAGACGCCATTCTGATTTTAGTGCAATTTTTAGCATTTTCAGCCTCTCCGATAGTACCAATCTTAAAAAATCTTCTCCTCTGAACATACTGGTACTACAGAGCTGAAACTTTCACAGAACGTAGCTGATGACTTGTACTGAAATCGTATCGAGACAGAATTTGCAAATTTGATCTATTTATTTCACAGTGCCCATTCAAAAATGTCTGAAAATAAGAAAAAGTGAAAATATGCAAACTTCAAGGGCAAATTACTCAGACATCTAGAACGGGAACTTTATGATTCTTTCAGGGAACGGAGACACATATGTCGTGAACAAGAATCAATAATAAAATAGCATGCGTATAGTCATTTCCGGTCTGTAGAAATATTGAAATATCGTCATTTTTCGAAATTTTATTTTTTAACATGGGCAAAATTTTCAAAATATAACTAGCGACTTGCAACTCAGTTCAAACGATAGCTTATGTCCTTGTGACAAAAAAAGTAAATCAAGACGAAATCGTCGGTCACATGGTTTCTATAGTATAATGCATTTCCTTTTTTTCCCTTCGAAGGTCTGATTTTGGCGGCATGCTCCTTGGCAAGAGGTTACGCGAACCTTGCATCTTTTCACTATTTTCATTGTATCTTTTCTAAATATCCACTTAGAGACTTGCAACTTGTTTTAAAATATACACAATAACCTTGCCTGCAAATAAATAAAGCTTACAATATTCATAGCAGGGGTAAAATTTTTATAATTCAACATTTCCATCGTTCTACAGCCTGGTCTGCTTTTGGCGACATGCACCTTGTCAGGAGCTAGCGGAAATCTCTGATCTCTTCAACATTATGTTAAACGTGGACAAGAAGGAAAGGTTGCTCTGGCTACAATGCAGCAGTCTGAAGACCGTCAGTACTGCCATGGCAGTCCTAGTTAGGTCTTCAGACTTTAGTCTGAAAGACCTATTGTTATTATCCGATTTTCCTTATACTTATACTTATTATTATTATTATTTGTACCAATTTTGTGTCAAAGGTACAGCCTAAACTACTTATGCAAATTTCATGACACTTTCAGGGATTATAGCCTCTGGGCTGAAATCTATACATATCACAAAAAATCCTGACTTCCGGCCTCTGTTTTTGTGCTACAGGCTCTTTAAATTTCGAATTTTAACATGGGATTTTTTTTCAAAATGCACTTACAGACTTGCAACTTTTTCTAAAAGATGCGCAATCATCCTCTGAGCAAAAAAGAAAATCATGAGAAAGTCGTATGTCACGTGACTTAGACGCCATTTTGATTTTAGTGCATTTTTTAGCATTTTCAGCCTCTCCGATTGTACCGATCTTAAAAAATCTTCTTCTCTGAACATACTGGTACTACAAAGCTGAAACTTTCACAGAATGTAGCTGATACATTGAACTAAAAACGATACTGAAAAGCAAATGTGTAATACTAATACTTTTGTCACAGTGCCCGTTGAAAATTGTCTGAAAATGTGAAAATATGAAAAATCACAAATTTCAAGGGCAGATAATTCGATTATTTATCAAGCAAACTTTATCAGTTTTTCAGGGAAGAAGGACACATATGTCATGTACAAAAATCAATAATAAAATTCCTTGCGTACAGTCATTTACCGTCTCTAGAAATGTCGAAAAATTGTCATTTTTCGAAATTTAAATTTTTAACATGGGCAAAATTTTCAAAATAGAACTAGCGACTTGCAAATTAGTTTAAACGATAGCTAGTGTCCTTGTGACAACAAAAGTAAATCAAGACGAAATCGTAGGTCACGTGGTTTCTATATTATAATGCATTTCCTTTCTTTCCCTTCGAAGGTCTGATTTTGGCGGCATGCTCCTTGGCAGGAGGTTGCGGGAACCTTGCATCTTTTCGCTATTTTCATTGTATCTTTTCTAAATATCCACTAAGAGACTTGGAACTTGTTTTAACAGATGCACAATAACCTTGCCTGCAAATAAATAAAGCTTATAATATTCGTAGGAGGGGAAATATTTTTATAATTCAACATTTTCATCGTTCTACAGCCAGGTCTGCTTTTGGCGACATTACTTATGTAAAACGTGGACAAGAAGCAAAGATTGCTCTGGCTACAATGCAGCAGTCTGAAGACCGTCAGTACTGCCCTGGCAGTCCTAGTTATTATTATTATTATTTCCGAGATTTTTGTGACAGCTGTACTGAAAAAACGGGCGACCCGATTTTCATGAAATTAACAGGGATGTTAGCCTCTGGGCTGAAATTGATACAGATGAAAAAAAATCCCGACTTCCGGTTCCGGTTTCTGAGTTACGGCCCTTCGAAAATTCGAATTTTAACATGGGAAATTTTTTCAAAATGCATCTAGAGACTTAAAACTTTTTCTCAAAGATGCGCAATAAGATTGTGAACAAAAAAGTAAATCATGACGAAGTCGTGGGTCAAATGACTTAGACGTCATTTCGTTTTTAGTGAATTTTCAGCGTTTTTGACCCCACCCATCTTAAAAAATCTTCTCCTCTGAACATTCTGGCACTACAGATCTGAAACTTTCACACAAAGTAGCTGATGCATTGTACTCAAAACGATACGAATCAGAATTTGCGAAATCTTTATACTTTTTCCACAGTGAGCTTTCAAATTTGTCTGAAATCGGAAAAAAGTGAAAAATGGCCAACTTCAAGGGCATATAACTAAAAGACCTAGGACGGGAACGTTATGATTTTTTCAGGGAAGTAAGATACATATGTCGTGTACAAGAATCAATAATAAAATGGCGTGCGAACAGTCATTTCCGGTCTGTAGGAATTTTGAAAAAAATGACATTTTTCAAAATTTAAATTTTAACATGGGCAAAAATTTCAAAATAGACCTAGAGACTTGCAACTCCATTTAAACGATAGGTTATATCGTTGTGACCAAAATTGTAAATCATGACGACTTCGTAGCTCACATGGTTTAGCCGCCATTTACATTTTCTGTATTATAATGTTTTTTCATCGGTTAACTTGGAAGCCCTGCCTTTGGATGCTCCTTGGCAAGAGGTTGCGGGAAACTGGCATCTCATCTCATGAGTGTTATTGTCATTGTATTATTTCTAAATATCTACTTTCAGACTTGCAACTTGTTTTAAAGGAATCAAAATGAAGTTCATTGCAAATAAATAAAGCTGATATGTTCGTTGTAGTTCACAAATAATTAAAATTCAATATTTCCTTCATTTTGACGCCTGGTTTGCTTATGGCAGCATGCACCTTGGCAGGAGCTTGTGGAAGAGTCTTCTCTTCAACCGAATTTCAATTTTCAAAAAAGAACAAGAGACTTGTAATTTAATTTAAAGATAGCTAATATCGCTGAGATCAAAATTGTAAATCAGAGCGAATTCGTTGCTCATATGGTTCAGCCACTATTTATAATTTCTTTATTTTAATGTATTATCATCATTTCACTTCGAGGCCATGCCTTTGGCAGCATGCTCATTGGCAAGAGGTTGCGGGAACCTGGCATCTTATCTATTTAGTGTAATTGTCATCGTATTGTTTCTAAATATCTACTTAAAGACATGCAACTTGTTTTAAAAGAATCACAATAGTATTTCATGCAAATAAATAATGCTGATGTATTCGTAGTAGTTTACAAATATTTAAAATTCAACATTTCCTTCCTTTTGACGCTTGGTCTGCTTATGGCTGCATGCACCTTGGCAGGAGCTTGCGGAAATTGTAATTTCTTCTTAGGACACTGCAGGCATCGGTGAAAGATTTTAAAACAAATTTTTTATTTTAAACAAGGGTAAAATTTCCAAATGGAATTAGAGACTGTCTTATTGTATAGTATTATTTTTTTTAAATCCACTTACAGATTACCAACTTGTTGTAAAAGATTGACAGTATACCGGTTCTATAAAAACATAAAGCTGATAAATTCGTTGGAAAGGGCAAATTTTAAATATCAACCTAGAGACTTAATTTTTTTTAAGATGCACAGTACAAATAAAAACAAAAAGTAAATCATGGCAAATATGAAGGTCACGTGGTTTTCTTGATATTTTGATTAATATATAAGTTGGGAATTTTCAAAGTTTTGCTTGTATGAGGGGGGATACATGTAACATTAGTAGTTTTGACAGAATAGTATAAGTGACATTCTTCGATCAAACATGGAGGTGAAGGTCAAGCAGAAGTCTGAAGACCTAAGTACTGCCGCGGCAGTCCTAGTTTTTCCTTATTATTATTTGTACTTTTTTTTTGCGCCGCTTTTAGCAAAATTGACTGCACCGATATCAATGAAACTGCCAACAGGTGATGGGCATAGGTGTAATCTATTGCACTACGAGGCCGATTTTTTATTTTCGGCTTCTAAAAGGGGAGGTAACTCAAAACGTGAAAAAAATTCAAATTGCAATATCTCGAAAACTTATTAACTTATTTCCAAAATAATTGCACCAAAACGTAGGCGACTTCTTGTTTCATCGAATGATGTCATAGCGGATTTCGGCCGTAACAATAGATTTTTCGCTATATTGGAAAAACTGCATTTTTTTGTAAATTTTTCACTTTTGAGGGTTCATGTCTTCAACAATCTTCTTCTCCAGATCGGCAATACATAGACACTCATACAATAGCTCATTTGGAAGCTGAAATACTGTTGTTTATATGAATCTATCAACCTCAGCTCTAGGTTAAACCGTTTCCGGGTGACAGCATTTTGAAAAATGACCTTTTTGAAAATGCAGATTTCTGGACAATGAATTTGCAGCGACCTAACTCTGTTTGTGTCTCGTTTACAACAAAATTGACTACACCTACATCAATGAAATTGGTAGAAGTAATGGGCCTAGGTGTAAGCTTGTGGCGTACGAAATCCGATTTTTAATTTTCGGCCTTTAAAAGGGGAGGTAACTCAAAACGTGAAAAAACTTTAAATTGCAATATCTCGAAAACTTATCAAGATAATTGCACAAAACTACCACCAAAATGTAGGCGACAACTTGTTTCATCGAATGATGTCATAGCGTATTTCGGCCGTAACAATAGATTTTTCGCTATTTTAGAAAAACTGTAAATTTCTCGACTTTTCGGGTTTTGAGGGTACACTTCTTCAAAAATCTTCTTCTCGAGATTGGCAATACATAGAGACTCATACATTAGCTCATTTGGTAGCTGAAAGAATGTTCTTTATATGAATCTATCAACCTCATCTCTAGATCAAAACATGTCCATGTTACAGAATTTTAAAAATGTAACTTTTACATCATGTAGGGGTCCATTAATGGGTGAGGGTTTCAAAGGGTTATTGTCTTTGGAGATTTTTTGTAAAATAACTATTGAAGATAGAGACATGTTTGATAGCTCATTGTAAAGCAGAGAAACTGGTGAATAATCGAGAGTCCAATATGGAGTTCAAGGTCAAGCAGAAGTCTTGAAGACCTAAGTATTGCCTGTGGCAATCCTAGTTAGGTCTTCAAGACGTATGTCGTGAAGACCTATTGTTTTTATCCGAGTTTTCCTTATTATTATTAAGGATTCAGCCCTTTGGGGCAGAATCCTTATTGTTATTGGCGTGTTTATTATTATTTTTATTATTTCAAGATGTTTGTGGCATCGACTTCTACAAGAAGGATTGCAGCTACAGCAACCAAACTTTACAGGCTGATAGCCCTTACCATGTAGTTGTGCAGCGTATCTTTTGGGCCCAATTGGTCCAGTCACTTGAGGTCCAGTTCGAATCTAAATGTCAATTTTTAACATGGGAAAGAAATGAAAAATGCAGCGAGAGACTTGCAACTTTTTCTAAAAGATGCGCAATAACCATGCGAGCAAAAAAGACAATCGTGACGAATCTGTGTGTCACGTGGTTTCGCCGCCATCTTGCATTTTGTGAACTTTGGCGGTTTTGAGGGTACGCGTCTTCAAAAATCTTCTTCTAAATAACGGCAACACATACAGACACATAGTGTAGCTCAATTGGAAGCTGAAACACTGCTGTTTATATGAATCTATCAACCTCAGCTCTATGTTATACCGTTTTCAGGGTGCAGCATTTTCAAAATTGAACTTTTTGAAAATCGACTTTTTAGGGCCCGCATTCAAAGGGACATAACTCGCTAGGGAAAACCTTGATTCGAATTCTGTTTATTGCAATCGATTCACCATTGGTGGTTTAACAATTTCACTTCAGAATGTATTCATGTAAAAGTTGACCCTTAAAGCACAATGTCGACATGAACACATTTGACGATTTTCAGGGGATTTCCTTTGGAGATTTTTTGTTCGAAAACTACTGAAGATAGAGTCACGTTTGATAGCTCGTATAAAAGCTGACCAACTGATTCAATCAATAGACACAAGAAAACAACCAAGTAAAGCCTGCCTGTCTGCATCAATGCCATACATATATGGAGGTCTTTTTACTTTTTTTTTTTTTTTTTTTTTTTTTAGAGTCCAAAGCGCAACCTGGATTTCTCAACTTTCTAATCCCGCAAGGATCAGAAAAATCAAGGTTTGAGCCGAATCGGAGCAAAACGCGTTTTTTTTTTCCTGGTGTTAAAAAAATATTCAAATCGGTGTCCTTAGTTCTTATTGAGAGGTACAAACTCCAAAAGTGTCTTTTCCTGTCTTGCCATCTTTCTGCCACAAGGTAACACCGACAAATCATGCTTTGAGGCCAAACAAATTTTGAGCCCAATATTTTTTTTGTTTGTTTACTGCTTTTACAAATTGCTTCAAATCCCTTCCCGTAGTTACTATTGACAAGTACAAAGTCCAAAAACGTTGTTTACAAAGGTTCCATGCTCAAAGGTTCTTTTTCATTTCACAATGTTAAGGATATTGCTTCCAATGACCACAGACAAGCAATGGCCGGCTGAATCGTTTTATCGTCGCTTGCGACTATATTTAAGGATTCAGCATTTATGCTGAATCCTTATTGTTATTGGCGTGTTTTTTTTTTTTTTTATTATTATTATTATTATTTGCACCGATTTTGTATCAGCCACTTTGGCAAGAAGGAATGCAGCTATCACCACCAAACTTTACAGGCTGATAGCCCTTGCTATGTAGTTGTGCCGCGAAGCTTTTGGGCCCAATCAGTTCACCCATTAAAGGTCCAGTTCGAATCCAAATTCCGATTTTTAACATTGGAATATTTTTCAAAATGCACCTAGAGACTTGAAACTTTTTCCAAAAGATCCGCAATGACATTGCAAGCAATAAAGTAAATCATGGCGAAGTCGTAAGTCACGTGGTTTAGCCGCCATCTTGGATTTTTTAACTTTTTCCAAATTTCGGACCCCATGTACCTTTGCGGAAACACCACTCCGAAGATATTAGCACCTAAGAGCTGAAACTTTATTTACATATAGCTGAAGCATTGGGGAATAACAAGTTCTCTTTTGAGCGAAATCCTAATACTTTTTTCACAGTGACCTTTCAAAGTCAGGCAACTTTTGAAAACCGCGAACTTTCAGGGGCGATAATTCAAAAACCTGACAACCGAATTGAACGATTTTTTCAGGAGAGTGAGACAGTACTATGGTCTTTATGAATCAATAATAAAATCGCTCGCGTACAGTCATTTCCGGTCATGATAAAGAAAAACTTTTTACATAGGATTTTTTTTTTAAATGTACTTAGAGACTTTAAACTTTTTGCAAAATATGCGCAAGAACAATACAAGCAAAAAAGTAAATCATGACCAATTCGTAGGTCACGTGGTTTAGCCGCCATCTTGATTTTCTTTAAATTCGTCTGATTTTGACATGTTAAATTTGGGTCTAAATAATCCCAGTGACACACTAGAGACTCGCAACTTGTTTTAAAAGATGATTAATAACTAGACAAGCAAAATATGTTACCATTGCGGAGTCGTAGGTCAAGTGGTTTCGACGCCATATTTAAATTTTAACGTTTTCAAATGTTTGACCCTGTGCATTTTTGCGGAAACACCACGCCGAAGATATTTGCATCTGAGAGCTGAAACTTAGATGTATAAGCAGCTGAATCATTGGGGAACAACAAGTTTCATATCTTATTAGCGAAATCCTTTTAACTTTTTCACAATTATCTTTCAAAGTATGATAAGTTTGAATGTTTACCTAGGTTCTTAAACAAATCGAATGTTCTTATTTCTCCAAATATATACAATTTACAGAGCAATAAGTCATACCAGTTCGAGTTAAAATCTATTTTACGCGTAATGTGAGGTAAAACCTGTTCGAAATTCATGTGATTTTTCTACAATAGTCGATTTAGAAGATTTTGCAAGTGTAAAGAATCATGCTAAGACACGAATAACCGGAGAACAGTCTCAACATTGTCTGGTTCATCGTGGCCTTACTGGAATTCTTTAAAATTCTTATTTCTCCAAAGATACACATACTATTAAGCTTTAAGTCATGCCAGTTCGAGTGGAAATGTATTCTACGCGAACTGAGATATACATACTGGAAGGAATTCATATGATATTTACACACTAGTTGAATTAGATGATTTTCAAGTGAAAAGACTCTTACTTAAACTCGAATAACCGGACAACAGTATTGACAATGTCCGGTTCATCGTGGCCTCCCGGAAACCTTTAAAATTCTAATTTCTCCACAGATATACATGCTACTATGTACTAAATCATACCAGTTCGAGTCAAAAGCTATTCTGCGCGAACTGAGAGATACATCCTGGACAAAAACTCATACGATATTTACACTGTAGTTGATTTAGATGCACCAAGTCACAAGTCAAGCTCAGAAACCGGCTCCAGATCCGACCTTTTCAGTTAAGCTAACTGTGACGTCAGTAATACGGCTCGAAACATCAAAGTTTTCCTTAAGTGAAATTGGTGGTTTTGGATCCGCTTTTTGAGTGTTTTTCCATGTTTTAGTTGAAGCCGTGGGGCCTTCTGTTTACGGTATACCCCCCCCCCCCCCCCCCCCCCCCCCCCCCCCCCCCCCAGTCCCCACCCCGAATCCCCAAGCCATGTCTCTTCACTTCTTGTCTTTACTATAATTTATTATTAAAAAATTATTGCTGTCTTTTGAACTCAAACATTTAATTTACTCACCACCTTTTTATATTTTATTATGGAGGTGTACTTA
Organism: Gibbula magus; assembly: GCA_936450465.1. Classification (NCBI taxonomy): domain Eukaryota; kingdom Metazoa; phylum Mollusca; class Gastropoda; order Trochida; family Trochidae; genus Gibbula; species Gibbula magus. Next base: position 56,576,819 of record OW388294.1, read on the forward strand.
CACTTTGAAATTATCTGTTTTTATGTTTTAAAGCTTTCAGCTTAGGTTAGTACAACTTCCCAATGCAAGGCATAACTCTTGCCAGTCTCCATTACTGGCTGATTAAGGCCTTGCAGTATTTCGTTAAGAAATCTGTGTTTAGAAATTCAGGCCCGCTATGCATTTCTGGTGCAGCTATTTACTGTCTTGACACAACAAAGCGAGGGAAATACTGCAAGGGTTAAATCAGCCAGTAATGCAGACTGACAAGAGTTATGCCTTGCGTTTGGAAGTTGAAGTAACGATAATCGTATGATAACGATTTTATTGAAGCGTCATGTGGATGAGTTGCTTCCCCTTGACCATCCTACGATGCTGTGACAACACTATCTCATCAGAGAGACGCAATATCAACTGGAAAAAGGGCCATTAGCACGATAATTTATATGACTAATGAGTTTTAAACATAAGTTCATCAAATTTGACTTTCATTTTGATGTGTGAACAGGAAATTCACACTTTCGTTTTGGCTTACATTGTGTTGTTTGGGGTCAGGCCTGTTATATATGGTGCTATTGTATCGAAAAGTACTGAATGTTGCCGAAAATTACTAATTTGAAGACAGTCGACTCAGTATAGTGACGATATATATGTAAAAGTAGTTCTGCTCGAAAACCGAACACTGCATCACGATTAACGCACATGTATCAGCCAAAGAAACAAACAAATCTAGGTTGATTATGCTTGAAAGATCTGTGCATGTAAATCGGACTGTAGTTTCGGGTCTTCAAATATTTTATATGATTCACATTGGGTGTAATGCACACAGACATTGGTATGCAATTTGTTATCTTTACATAATAGAGAAATATTAAGGAACGTAGCACGAGTCAACGAATTAACACTTCATTCATTCATAAACAAGATTTTACTATTGTCATAGTACGCTAATTCCATATAAGGCAAGGTGGGGTTTTTTATCCGCCAAAAGAGTTCCTTGTCCATCATTCATACATTACGCATGTGTCAATTGATTAACAAACTTGTCAATGACACTACGCTCGTTTTAAGCAAGTCTTTCACACAGTATACCTATTGTAACCATTCAATGCGTATTCTAAAACCAGCTAAGGGTAACGGATTTGAGACATCATTATCTCGTTTCCAAATACATTTATTCTGCCGTTTCTCACACTTTAAAGCCCTGTTCTACATCTCCATTGTCCTTGCATTTCTAAACTATTTCAATTCTATTCCTTCTCTTTTCGTTTTAGTCAAACATTATTATTGAATCATATTCTACCTAACCAGTACACCAATTGCTCCCTTTTTGAAACAACCACTTCCGGTCTATTTATTTACGTAAGTACACGCTCACACCATTGTATATAGTCACCAAATTGTTAGATTTTAACATGTAAACTTTGGGTCTCAATACTCCTAGAGATATGCTAGAGACTTGACACTTGTTTTAAAAAAATACGCAGCAACATAGGACAGTTGTCTTTATTAAAACAATTGAAACGCTGAATCCGCATTTTCGTCGCTTGCGACTATATTTAAGGATTCAGCACTAAAGTGCTGAATCCTTATTGTTATTGGCGTGTTTTATTATTATTATTAAGGATTCAGCACTAAAGTGCTGAATCCTTATTGTTATTGGCGTGTTTTATTATTATTATTATTATTATTATTATTCTTCCACGGATTTTGTACCCAGCACTTCTACCAGAAGGAATGCAGCTAATGCAACCAAACTTTGCAAGATGATCACCCTTACTGCCTAGTTTCATGCCGAAGCTTTTGGGACCAATCGCCTAATCCATTAAAGGTCCAGTTCGAATCTAAATTTTGATTTTTAACATGGGGAAATTTTTCAAAATGCAGCTAGAGACTTGCAACCTTTTCCAAAAGATGCGCATTGACGATGCGAGCAAAAAACTAAATCATGATGAATTCGTAGGTCACGTGGTTTCGTCGCCATATTGTTTTTTCCTAATTTTGAAAATGTCCCGACCCGATGCATCTTTGACAATCTTCTTCTCTGAAGATACTTGCACCACGAAGCTGTAACTTACACATTCATACAGCTCATGCATTGGAGAATACATGGTGATCTTTTTCATTGCTGAAATTCTAATACGTTTTGCACAGTGACCTCTCGAAGTTAGATGTTTTTCTAAAAAATCAAACTTCAAGGGGACATAACTCAAATACCTACCCATCGAATTTGATTATTTTTTCAGGAGAGTAAGTTTGGACCATATTCTCTATGAATCAATAATAAAATCGCTCGCGTACAGTCATTTCCGGTTTTGAGAACGGGTACATGATTATAGATAAATAACACTGACAATTTTAACATGGGGGGGATTTTCAAAATGCACTTAGAGAGTTAAATTTTTTTTAATATGATAGACAGTAACACTACAGACAAAAAAGTCAATCATAACAATTTTGTAAGATGTACGGTTTCGTCGCTATTCATGCGAAACTATTCACACAATTTGATCAACAGAAACAAAGGATGCAGGTCACGCCCATAGACTGTGTAAAAGTCGCAATTCCTTTGTTCTTCTACCACGGATCTTGTAAATACGACTTTTGCCAGAAGGAATCCGACTATTGCAACCAAACTTTGTAGGCTGATAGCCCTTACCATGTAGTTTTGCAGCGGAGCTTTTGGGCCCAATCAATGAAACCATTAAAGGTCCAGTACGATTCTAAAGTTTGATTTTTAACATGATAAATTTTTTCAAAGTTCACCTAGAGACTTGCAACTTTTTTTAAAAGATGCGCAATGACAATGCACGCAGAAAAGTTAATCACAACGAATTCGAAAGTCACGTTGTTTAGCCGCCATTTTGATTGTTGTTGATAAATCCGACTTTCGTTTTACATGATGGACAGGTAGAGGCTGCTGGAGCTTAATGCTTATAGAGATCTTCGTGTAACTTTCAGGAATGACTGCTGATATGATATACTTACTAGGAAATTAATCAAATATGCGCTGAATCCTTTTGTCGTCGCTTGCGACTATATTTTTTATTATTATTTGTACGATTTTGTGTAACAGATTCTGAAGTAACGGCTGATTTGATTTACATGAAACTTTCAAGGATGGTAGCATTCATCAAAATCTTGCCTCGTATCGTGGCGGAATTTTGATTTTTTGCCTCATTAAAGGTCCAGTTCGATTCTAATCTTCAAAATTTAACATTGGAAATTTTTGAAAAATGCACTTAGAGACTTGCAATTTTTTTTAATAGATGCGCAATGACAATGCGAGCAAAAAAGTAAATCAGCCCGACTTCGTACGTCACATTGTTTAGACGCCATTTTCATTTTTAACACTTTTTTCAATGTTCCGACCCCATGTACCTTTGACAATCTTCTCCTCTGAAGATACTTGCACCACGAAGCTGAAACTTATACATATGTGTAGCTGAGGCATTGGTGAATACATGGTGTTGTTTTTCAAGAGTGTACTGTTAATATTTTTTGCACAATGAACTTTCAAAGTCTGCCGAAATTGGCCGATTTGTCACACGGGACCTATTTCAAAGGGACATAACTCAAAAAGTTGCAATCTCAATTGCGTGAAATTTTAAGGGAGACTACATAAGTATTGTGTTTATAGGAATCTATAACAACATCGCTCGAGTACAGTCATTTACGGTTTCAATTAAAGCTGAAAAATGACAGAAAATCAAAATCAACGATAATGGGACCTACTTCAAGGGGACATAACTCATTCAGTTAAACTCACAACTACATTAAATGTTCAGGTATACTAGATAAATATAGTGTCTTTAGGAATAAATAATAATATCACTCGAGTACAGTCACTTCCGGTCACAATTAAGGCTGAACAAATGACAGAAAAAAATCAAGATTTTGATTTCGTGTTGCGCGGGACCTACTTTAAGGGGCCATTGCTCAAAAAGTTGCATTTTAAATTGCATGAATTTTTCAGAGATGCTAGATATATATACTGTCTAGAGGAATCAATAATAACATCGCTCAGATTCAGTCATTTCCGGTCACAATAAAGGCTCAAAAATGGCAAAAAATCAATATTTTGATTTTTAAAATGGGAAAACATTTTTTAAAAATAATTTTGCCACCCCTAGCAGATTTAAGACATATTACAATGTTCCCGGCATTGCTGCCAATGATTTAAGGTGAATATTTACTGTTTTCATTAGGTCTTCAGACAAGGTCTGAAAGACCTATTGTTATTGTCCTGATTATTAAGGATTCAGCCATTAGGCTGAATCCTTATTGTTATTGGCGTGTTTATTATTATTATTATTATTATTATTATTATTAAGGATTCAGCCCTTTGGGGCAGAATCCTTATTGTTATTGGCGTGTTTATTATTATTATTATTATTCTTCCACGAACTTGTGTAAGTGATTCAGCCAAAACGGCTCAAAATCATCGTACCAAACTTTACAGCAAGACAGCCCTAGCTGTGAACTCGTCACAGCAAGCTTTTGAACCGAATCGGTTAAGCCATTAAAGGTCCAGTTCGAATCCAAATTTCGATTTTTAACATGGGATTTTTTTTTAAAATGCACCTAGAGACTTGAAACTTTTTTCAAAAGATCCGCAATGACCTTGCGAGCAATAAAGAAAATCATGGCAAAGTTGTCAGTCACGTGCTTTAGCCGCCATCTTGGATTTTTTAACTTTTTCAAATTTTCAGACCCTATGTAGCTTTGCGGAAACACCACTCCGAAGATATTTGCACCTAAGAGCTGAAACTATTTTTTATATATAGCTGAAACATTGGGAAATAACAAGTTTGTTCTGTTTTGAGCGAACTCCTAATACTTTGTACACAGTGACCTTTCAAAGTTTGGTGACTTTGAACAATGTACCAACTTTAAAGGCGAATATTTCATTAACCTGGAGGTTTTGATGCATGATATTTTCAGGACTACTAGACAAAAGATTAGTGTACATGAATCAATAATAAAATCGATCGCGAACAGTCATTTCCGGTCGTGAAAAATGGTAGAAAATGATATAACCTTTTTCTACCGATTTTAAAATGGGGACTATTTCAATTAATGTTAGAGAGACTAAAATGCACCCCCCCCCCCCCCCCCCCCCCCTCTCAATCAAATAAAGGACGGAAACACAAGGAAAACCTGTTCTTTACAGTATCTATATGATGAGCTTGCTCACTGCAGCATAAATCTTCAAAAAAGAAGATTTGGTCGCGATATGACAAGACCCTACGGACGTATGCATGCCCATACGTACGCACAAGTGTACCAAACCCTCATGACAAGGGCATAGTAACGGGCAAAAAAGCTTGCTTGCTTGCTTCGCTAAGCTAAGCTAAGCTATTTTATATTAATTATGTAAAAGGGCCTTTTTTGCTATTGTACCTCAAGTCAATTTGACTCGAGTGGGTGTGAGATCGGTTGATGCAAGTGTTACATTTTAAGGCCTCACACGCTCACATACATTGTTCCTCCTTTCTTTTTCATTACACAATGTTAAGGCTACTGCTTCCAATGACAACAGATGACTCATGGCGGGCTGAATCATTTTATCGTCGCTTGCGACTATATTTTTTATTATTATTATTATTTCAAGATTTTTGTGTACCAGACTTCTACAAGAAGGATTGCAGCTATTACAACCAAACTTTACAGGCTGATAGCCCTAACTATGTAGTTATACCGCGAAGCTTTTGGGCCCAATTGGTTCAGCCATTTAGGGTCAGGTTCGAATCTAAAAGTCAATTTTTAACATGGGAAAAAACTGAAAAATGCAGCTAGAGACTTGCAACTTTTTCTAAAAGATGCGCAATAGCCATGCGAGAGAAAAAGTCAATCATGACGAATCTGTATGTCACGTGGTTTCGCCGCCATCTTGATTTTAAAAACTCTTTAAAATCTTCGGACCCCATGTACCTTTGCGGATACACGACTCCGAAGATATTTGCACCTAAGAGCTGAAACTTTAGTTATATATAGCTGAAACATTGGGGAATAACAAGTTTGTTCCTTTTTAACGGAACTCTTAATACTTTCTTCACAGTGACCTTTTAAAGTCAGGCAATTTTTGAAAAATGCAAACTTCAAGGAGACATAACTCAAATACCTACCCATCGAATTTAATGATTTTTTCAGGAGAGTAAGATTGGACTATGGTCTTTATGAATCAATAATAAAATCGCTCGCGAACAGTCATTTCCGGTCATAATAAAGAAAAAATTCAACATGGGGGAAATTCTCAAAATCAACTTAGAGACTTGAAACCTTTTGCAAAAGATGCGCAATAACTGTGCGAGCAAAATAATAAATCATGACAAAGTTGTAGCTCTCGTGGTTTAGCCGCCATATTGGTTTTCTTTGACACCTACATATTGATTATACATAGTTCTAGGGACATGTTAGAAACGTGTAACTTGTTTTAAAAGATGCGCAATAACATTGTTAACATGCCTCAATTCATTATATTTCAAATAATTGAAGCATATATGCGCTGAATCCTTTTATCGTCGCTTGCGACTATATTTAAGGATTCAGAACTAAAGTTCTGAATCCTTATTGTTATTGGCGTGTTTTATTATTATTTCAAAATACTTTGACCATCTTTTTAGCAAATACGACTGAAGCAAATCCATCCAAATTTTGCAGCCCAGTAGCTTTTGCCCTGGAATCGCAAGAATAAGCTTTTAGGCCCAATCGGCACAACCATTAAAGGTCCAGTTCGATTCTAAACTTCGATTTTTAACATGGGAAAAATCTTCAAAACGGAGCTAGAGACTTGCAGCTTTTTCTAAAAGATGCGCAATAGCCATGCGAGCAAATAAGTCAACCATGACGAATGTGTAAGTCACGTGGTTTCGCCGCCATCTTGATTTTAAAAACTTTTAAAAATATTTGGACCCTATGCACCTTTGACAATCTTCTCCTCTGAAGATATAAGCTCTACAGAGCTGCTTATTGCACATAATGTAGCCGCTGCATTATATATATAGGGAATCCCCTCACGGGCACTTATTGGCAATACTTTGTTCACGGTGAGTACTTGAAATCTGGCATTTTTAAAAAAAGTGTAAATTTCAAAACTCAATAACTCGGAAACTGAACAAGATAATTTCATAAAACTTTCACCAAAATGTGGGCAACAACATTCCCCATCGATTAGGCCCATAGCGGTTTTCAGCCGTAATAATAGATTTTTTGCTATTTCGAAAAAACTGAAAAACAGGTGAATTTTCCCAAATTTGAGTGTACGCGTCTTCAAAAATCTTCTCCTAACAAACGGCAAAATATACAGACACATATGATAGCTCATTTTAAAGCTTAATCATTGTTGTTTATATGAATCTATAAACCAAAGCTCTACATTGAATAGTTAATGAGTTATAGCATTTTAGAAATTGGACTTTTAAAAAAAGCGATTTTCGACCTTCGAATCTAAAGGGCCATAACTCTGTCAGATATTGTTAAATTTGTAATCTATGTCTTGCAATCTGCTTAACAAGGATACCTTTACAACTCCACTACAGAATGTTATCATATAAAAGTTGATGGTCTGGGCACAATTTAAGCAGTTTTAAAAGAAATGGAATTTTTAGGAACTTTTGTAAATTTGAGGGTTTGCGTCTTCAAAAATCTTCTCCTAAATAACGGCAACACATACAGGCAAATATTATAGCTCGTTTTAAAGCTGAATCATTGCTATTTATATGAATCTATAAACCGAAGTTTTACATTCATTAGTTTACGGGTTATAGCATTTTAAAAATTGAACTTCATAAACAAAGGGATTTTCGACCTTTCACTCTAAAGGGACATAACTCTGTCAGAAATTGTTTAATTTGTAATCTATTTCTTGCAATCTGCTTAACATGGATATCTTTACAACTCCACTACGGAATATTACTATATAAAAGTTGATAGTTTGGGCACAATTTAAGCAGTTTTAAAAGAAATGGATTGTTTATGATTTTGCGACTTTTTGTAGTGCATTTTCTTTGGAGAAATGTTTTTCTTAAACAAATAAAAACATAAAAAATAATCTTATATCATGTCAAAGCGGTAAGATATTATATTAAGCAGAATATTTTTCAAGCAGGGATCTATAAAGGTTTCCATGTTACAGTCCATTGAATATTGCCATTTTTCGAAAATCGTAATTGTCGACAAACTTCAAATGTACACAAGTGCTAAACTATATGAAGAAGTGACACATTCTTTATACGTGCGTATGCACAATTTCAAGAGCAACAACTTTTGTATTGAACGCTTTCATCAAAAAGTTGATAGTTAAGCTTCAAGCATCGAAAAAGTCTTATAGGGATCCAAAAATAAGCATTTGTTTTGTATTTTCTTGAATATTTAAAACAACATTACTCATTAATTATGTATTCAATCTATATGATGATTATATCTACTTAAGGGGAAATACAAGCCCAACATTTCCTATGTGACACCTTAGTATGAAAATATTAACCATTTTATCTTAATCATGAGAAACATAATGTAGGGGTCTATTAGTGTATGATTTTTCCATTTTCACTTAAAGACATTGCCAAAACTTTCAAAATAAATCTACAGACTTGCATCTTGTTTTGACATTTTACAATGTCAAGATCTTTCAAATTAGTGTGCCATTTATGCGCTGAATCCTTTTATCGTCACTTGTGACTATATTTAGGTCTTCAGACTTTAGTCTGAAAGACCTATTGTTATTATCCGATTTTCCTTATACTTCTTCTTCTTATTATTATTTGTGTTAATTTTGTGTCAAAGGTACAGCCTAAACTACTTATGCAAATTTCATGACACTTTCAGGGATTATAGCCTCTGGGCTGAAATCTATACATATCACAAAAAATCCTGACTTCCGGCCTCTGTTTTAGTGCTACAGGCTCTTTAAATTTCGAATTTTAACATGGGATTTTTTTTCAAAATGCACTTAGACACTTGCAACTTTTTCTAAAAGATGCGCAATCATCCTCTGAGCAAAAAAGAAAATCATGAGAAAGTCGTATGTCACGTGACTTAGACGCCATTTGGATTTTAGTGCATTTTTTTTCATTTTCAGCCTTTCCGACACTACCGATCTTAAAAAATCTTCTCCTCTGAACATACTGGTACTATAAAGCTGCAACTTTCACAGAATGTAGCTTATGCATTGAACTAAAAACGATACTGAAAAGCAAATGTGTAATGTTAATACTTTTGTCACACTGCCCATTGAAAATTGTCTGAAAATGCGAAAATATGAAAAATCGCAAACTTCAAGGGCAGATAATTCAAACATTTACCAAGCGAACTTTATCAGTTTTTCAGGGAAGGAGGACACATATGTTATGTACAGAAATCAATAAAAAAAATTCTTGCGTACAGTGATTTACGGTCTGTAGAAATGTCGAAAAATTGTAATTTTTCGAAATTACAATTTTTAACATGGACAAAATTTTCAAAATACAACTAGCGATTTGCAACTTAGATTAAACGATAGCTAATGTCCTTGTGACAAAAAAAGTAAATCAAGACGAAATCGTATGTCACATGGTTTCTATATTATAATGCATTTCCTTTCTTTCCCTTCGAAGGTCTGATTTTGGCGGCATGCTCCTTGGCAAGAGGTTGCGGGAACCTTGCATCTTTTCACTATTTTCATTGTATCTTTTCTAAATATCCACTTAGAGACTTGGAACTTGTTTTAAAAGATGCACAATAACCTTGCCTGCAAATAAATAAAGCTTTTAATATTCGTAGGAGGGGAAATATTTTTATAATTCAACATTTTCATCGTTCTACAGCCTGGTCTGCTTTCGCGACATTACTTATGTAAAACGTGGACAAGAATCAAAGATTGCTCTGGCTACAATGCAGCAGTCTGAAGACCGTCAGTACTGCCCTGGCAGTCCTAGTTAGGTCTTCAGACTTTAGTCTGAAAGACCTATTGTTATTATCCGATTTTCCTTATTATACTTTTTTTTATTATTATTATTATTATTATTATTATTATTATTTGTACCAATTTTGTGTCAAAGGTACAGCCTAAACTACTTATGCAAATTCCATGAAACTTTCAGGGATGATAGCTTCTGGGCTGAAATCTATACATATCACAAAAAATCCTGACTTGCGGCTTCTGTTTTAGTGCAACAGCCCCTTTAAATTTCGAATTTTAACATGGGAATTGTTTTCATAATGCACTCAGAGACTTGCAACTTTTTCTAAAAGATGCGCAATCATCCTTTGAGCAATAAAGTAAATCATGAGAAAGTCGTATGTCACGTGACTTAGACGCCATTGTGATTTTAGTGCATTTTTAAGCATTTTCAGCCTCTCCGATAGTACCAATCTTAAAAAATCTTCTCCTCTGAACTTACTGGTACTACAAAGCTGAAACTTTCACAGAATGTAGCTGATACATTGAACTAAAAACGATACTGAAAAGCAAATGTGTAATACTAATACTTTTGTCACAGTGCCCGTTGAAAATTGTCTGAAAATGTGAAAATATGAAAAATCACAAATTTCAAGGGCAGATACTTCGATTATTTATCAAGCAAATTTTATCAGTTTTTCAGGGAAGAAGGACACATATGTCATGTACAAAAATCAATAATAACATTCCTTGCGTACAGTCATTTACCGTCTCTAGAAATGTCGAAAAATTGTCATTTTTCGAAATTTAAATTTTTAACATGGGCAAAATTTTCAAAATAGAACTAGCGACTTGCAACTTAGTTTAAACGATAGCTAGTGTCCTTGTGACAAAAAAAGTAAATCAAGACGAAATCGTAGGTCACGTGGTTTCTATATTATAATGCATTTCCTTTCTTTCCCTTCGAAGGTCTGATTTTGGCGGCATGCTCCTTGGCAGGAGGTTGCGGGAACCTTGCATCTTTTCACTATTTTCATTGTATCTTTTCTAAATATCCACTTAGAGACTTGGAACTTGTTTTAAAAGATGCACAATAACCTTGCCTTCAAATGAATAAAGCTTATAATATTCGTAGGAGGGGAAATCTTTTTATAATTCAACATTTTCATCGTTCTACAGCCTGGTCTGCTTTTGGCGACATTACTTATGTAAAACGTGGACAAGAAGCAAAGATTGCTCTGGCTACAATGCAGCAGTCTGAAGACCGTCAGTACTGCCCTGGCAGTCCTAGTTATTATTATTTGTACCAATTTTGTGTCAAAGGTACAGCCTAAACTGCTTATGCAAATTCCATTAAACTTTCAGGGATGATAGCCTCTGGGCTGAAATCTATACATATCACAAAAAATCCTGACTTCCGGCTTCTCTTTTTGTGCTACAGCCGCTTTAAATTTCGAATTTTAACATGGGATTTTTTTTCAAAATGCACTCAGAGACTTGCAACTTTTTCTAAAAGATGCGCAATCATCCTCTGAGCAAAAAAGTAAATCATGAGAAAGTCGTATGTCACGTGACTTAGACGCCATTGTGATTTTAGTGCATTTTTAAGCATTTTCAGCCTCTCCGATAGTACCAATCTTAAAAAATCTTCTCCTCTGAACATACTGGTACTATAAAGCTGAAACTTTCACAGCATGTAGCTGATGCATTGATCTAAAAACGATACTGAAAAGCAAATGTGTAATATTAATACTTGTGTCACTCTGCCCATTGAAATTTGTCTGAAAATACGAATATATGAAAAATCGCAAACTTCAAGGGCAGATAATTCAAATACTTAACAAGCAAACTTTATCAGTTTTTCAGGGAAGGAGGACACATATGTCATGTATAGAAATCAATAATAAAATTTCTTGCGTACAGTCATTTACGGCCTGTAGAAATGTCGAAAAATTGTCATTTTTCGAAATTTATATTTTTAACATGGGAAAAATTTTCAAAATAGAACTAGCGACTTGCAACTTAGTTTAAACGATAGCTAATGTCCTTGTGACAAAAAAAAGTAAATCAAGACGAAATCGTAGGTCACGTGGTTTCTATATTATAATGCATTTCCTATGTTTCCCTTCAAAGGTCTGCTTTTGGCGGCATGCTCCTTGGCAAGAGGTTGCGGGAACCTTGCATCTTTTCACTATTTTCATTGTATCTTTTTTAAATATCCACTTAGAGACGTGTAACTTGTTTTAAAAGATACACAATGACATTGTCTGCAAATAAGTAAAGTTTCTAATATTCGTAACAGGGGTAAACTTTTTATAATCGAACATTTCCATTGTTCTACAGCCTGGTCTGCTTTTGGCGACATGCATCTTGTCAGGAGTACAACGTGGAGAGGAAGGAATGATTGCTCTGGCTACAATGCAGCAGTCTGAAGACCGTCAGTACTGCCCTGGCAGTCCTAGTTATTATTATTATTATTTGTACCAATTTTGTGTCAAAGGTACAGCCTAAACTACTTATGCAAATTTCATGACACTTTCAGGGATGATAGCCTCTGGGCTGAAATCTATACATATCACAAAAAATCCTGACTTCCGGCCTCTGTTTTTGTGCTACAGGCTCTTTAAATTTCGAATTTTAACATGGGATTTTTTTTCAAAATGCACTTAGAGACTTGCAACTTTTTCTAAAAGATGCGCAATCATCCTCTGAGCAAAAAAGAAAATCATGAGAAAGTCGTATGTCACGTGACTTAGACGCCATTTTGATTTTAGTGCATTTTTTAGCATTTTCAGCCTCTCCGATTGTACCGATCTTAAAAAATCTTCTTCTCTGAACATACTGGTACTACAAAGCTGAAACTTTCACAGAATGTAGCTGATACATTGAACTAAAAACGATACTGAAAAGCAAATGTGTAATACTAATACTTTTGTCACAGTACCCGTTGAAAATTGTCTGAAAATGTGAAAATATGAAATATCACAAATTTCAAGGGCAGATAATTCGATTATTTATCAAGCAAACTTTATCAGTTTTTCAGGGAAGAAGGACACATATGTCATGTACAAAAATCAATAATAACATTCCTTGCGTACAGTCATTTACCGTCTCTAGAAATGTCGAAAAATTGTCATTTTTCGAAATTTAAATTTTTAACATGGGCAAAATTTTCAAAATAGAACTATCGACTTGCAACTTAGTTTAAACGATAGCTAGTGTCCTTGTGACAAAAAAAGTAAATCAAGACGAAATCGTAGGTCACGTGGTTTCTATATTATAATGCATTTCCTTTCTTTCCCTTCGAAGGTCTGATTTTGGCGGCATGCTCCTTGGCAGGAGGTTGCGGGAACCTTGCATCTTTTCACTATTTTCATTGTATCTTTTCTAAATATCCACTTAGAGACTTGGAACTTGTTTTAAAAGATGCACAATAACCTTGCCTGCAAATGAATAAAGCTTATAATATTCGTAGGAGTGGAAATATTTTTATAATTCAACATTTTCATCGTTCTACAGCCTGGTCTGCTTTTGGCGACATTACTTATGTAAAACGTGGACAAGAAGCAAAGATTGCTCTGGCTACAATGCAGCAGTCTGAAGACCGTCAGTACTGCCCTGGCAGTCCTAGTTATTATTATTATTATTTGTACCTTTTTGTGGATCGCTCCCAGACTTAACGGCTGGAGCGAATTTCACGAAATTTTCAGAGATGATAGCCTGTGACCTGAAGTTGTGCACCTCGAAGCCCGATTTTCGATTTTCGACTTCTGTCGTGAGTTATCTCCCCTTGAAGTTGAAACTTCAAACCTTAATAGCTCGAAAACTTACCAAGATATTTTCATAAAACTTTCACCAAAATGTGGGCAGTAACATTCCCCATCCACTAGGACTAGTACAGATTTCGGCCGTAATAATAGATTTTTTGCTATTTCGAAAAAACTGAAAATTTTGTGAACTTTCGCAGTTTTGAGGGTACGCGTCTTCAAAAATCTTCTTCTAAATAACGGCAATACATACAGACACATATTGTAGCTCATTCGGAAGCTTAAGGACTGCTGTTTATATGAATCTATCAACCTCAGTTGTATCTCAAACAGTTTCAGAGGCACAGCAATTTGAAAATTGAACTTTTTGAAAAGGGGATTTTCGGCCTTTGACTTTAAAGGGACATAACTCTGTAACAGATGAAGTTATATCAAATGTACTTATTGCCTTCTCTTTCCAATAACTGGTTTAACAATTCCATAACACATCAATGTCATATAAAAGTTATTAGTTTGGGCATAATTTGAGCGTATTCTCAAAACAGTGAAATATTTTGATTTTGAGACTTTTTGAGGTGTTCATCCTTTGGGGAATTATTGATAATGAACCACTAAAGATAGGAAGACTTTAAATAGATCATGGTGATTAAGAAACGTCATTCATTAAGGACAATATTTTTCAAGCTCACATCTGTCCTGGTTTTTTTGTGACAAGTCATAGAAGTTTGTCATTTTTAAAAAATCGTCATTTTCAACAAAGTTGAAAGGTTCATAACTGTTTGAATTCTTATGCTATTGAAATTTTACATACACCTGCCTATGCATAAATCCGAGAAGAACAACTTTTATGTTGACCGCTTTCATCAAAAAGTTGATAGTTAAGCCTCGAACATCGCAAGTGATGTCTAGGGGTCCTAATTTAAGCATTTTTGAGTATTTTCTTTAATGTTCAGCACAGCATAACGCATTAATTATGTATGCAATCTAAATGATGATTACATCTGCTTAAGTGGAAATTAAAGCACAACATTTTCTATGTTGCACCTTAGTATGGAAATATTAACCATTTTGTCTTAATCGTGAGAAATGTAATGTAGGGGTCCATTAATATGTGATTTTTCCGTTTTCAGAGGGGTACCTTCTTTGGAGAATTTTTAAAAAAAAACTACTGAAGATAGAGACATGTTTGATAGCTCATTTTAAAGCGGAGAAACAGGCGAATAACCCTAAGTCCAACATGGAGTTCTAGGTCAAGCAGAAGTCTTGAAGACCTAAGTATTGACGCGTCAATCCTAGTTAGGTCTTCAAGACGAATGTCTGAAGACCTATTGTTATTATCGTGTTTTTTTTTATTATTATTATTCCGTCGTATCTTGTTAACAACATTCAGCAAAAACGGCTCAATCAATCTGCTTGCAATTTTCAGGGATGATAAACATTGTCCAGATCTCGCTCTGTACGAAGCCCGAATTTTGAAAATCGACCTGGTTCTTGAGTTATCTCCCCTTGAAGTTGAAACTTCAAACCTTAATAGCTCGAAAACTTATCAAGATATTTTCATAAAACTTTCACCAAAATGTGGGCAAGAACATTCCCCATCGATAAGGCCTATAGCGGTTTTCGGCCGTAATGATAGATTTTTTGCTTTTTCGCAAAAACTGAAAATTTGGTGAACTTTCGCGAGTTTGAGGGTACGCGTCTTCAAAAATCTTCTTCTAAATAACGGCAATACATAGAGCATCATGCAATAGCTCATTTGAAAGCTGAAAGAATGTAGTTTAAAGGAACCCCCCAAACCGTTGGTCTATTTTGAACGGTTAACGAGGTACAGCCATTTGAAAAATGAACTTTTTAAAAATACATTTTTTAGGGCTCGCATTCAAAGTGACATAACTCTGTTGGGAATCAACTTATGTCAAAGTTATTTAGTTCAATCTCTTTCTTATGAATAGTTTTGAAATTCCATAACATATCATTATCATATAAAAGTTATTAGTTTGGGCATAATTTGAGCATATTCCCAAAACAGTGAAATATTTAGATTTTGAGACTTTTTGAGGTGTTTATCCTTTGGGGAATTATTGATCATGAACCACTGAAGATAGGAAGACTTTAAATAGATCATGGTGATGTAGAAACGTCATTTATTAAGGACAATATTTTTCAAGCTCGTATCTGTCATAGTTTTTTTGTTACAAGTCATATAAGTTTGTCATTTTTTAAAAATCGCCATTTTCAACAAAGTTGAACGATTCATAACTGCATAACTTCTTATGCTATTGAAATTTTACATACACCTACCTATGCACAATTTCAAGAAGAACAACTTTTATGTTGACCGCTTTCATCAAAAAGTTGATAGTTAAGCCTCGAACATCGCAAGCGATGTCTAGGGGTCCAAATTTAAGCATTTTTGACTGTTTTCTTGAATATTCAGAACAGCATAACGCATTTATTATGTATCTAATCTAAATGATGATTACATCTTGTTAAGTGGAAATTAAAGCACAACATTTTCTATGTTGCACCTTAGTATGGAAATATTAACCATTTTGTCTTAATCGTGAGAAATGTAATGTAGGGGTCCATTAATATGTGATTTTTCCGTTTTCAGAGGGGTACCTTCTTTGGAGAATTTTTGTAAAAAAAACTACTGAAGATAGAGACATGTTTGATAGCTCATTTTAAAGCGGAGAAACAGACAAATAACCCTAAGTCCAACATGGAGTTCTAGGTCAAGCAGAAGTCTTGAAGACCTAAGTATTGACGCGTCAATCCTAGTTTTATTATTATTATTCTTTGTACCGAAATTTGTCCAGAGGTTTCTGAGAAAACGGCTGAACCGATTTCCTCGAAATTTGCAGGGATTATAGAGTGTAACCCAACTTAGTGCATAGCGGAGCCCGATTTTCGATTTTTGACTTCTTTCAAGAGTTATCTCCCCTTGAAGTTGAAACTTCTAACCTCAATAGCTCGAAAACTAAACAATATATTTTCATAAAACTTTCACCAAAATGTGGGCAACAACATTCCTCATCGAATAGGCCTAGTGCGGTTTTCGGCCGTAATAATAGATTTTTTGCTATTTCACAAAAACTGAAAATTTTGTGAACTTTCGCGAGTTTGAGGGTACGCGTTTTCAAAAATCTTCTCCTAAATAACGGCAATACATACAGCATCATGCAATAGCTCATTTGAAAGCTGAATGAATGTAGTTTAAAGGAACCCCCCAAACCATTTGATTATTTTCAGCGGTTAACGAACTACAGCCATTTGAAAAATGAACTTTTTAAAAATACATTTTTTAGGGCTCGCATTCAAAGTGACATAACTCTGTTGGGAATCAACTTATGTCAAAGTTACTTAGTTCAATGTATTTGTTATGAATAGTTTTGAAATTCCATAACATATCATTATCATATAAAAGTTATTAGTTTGGGCATAATTTGAGCAAATTCCCAAAACAGTGAAATATTTGGATTTTGAGACTTTTTGAGGTGTTTATCCTTTGGGGAATTATTGATCAAAAACCACTGAAGATAGGAAGACTTTAAATAGATCATGGTGATGTAGAAACGTCATTTATTAAGGATAATATTTTTCAAGCTCGTATCTCTCTTAGTTTTTTTGTGACAAGTCATAGAAGTTTGTCATTTTTAAAAAATCGCCATTTTCAACAAAGTTGAAAGATTCATAACTGCTTAACTTCTTATGCTATTGACATTTTACATACACCTACGTATGCACAATTTCAAGAAGAACAACTTTTATGTTGACAGCTTTCATCAAAAAGTTTATAGTTAAGCCTCGAACATCGCAAGTGATGTCTAGGGGTCCAAATTTAAGCATTTTTTACTATTTTCTTGAATATTCAGAACAGCATAACGCATTTATTATGTAAGCAATCTAAATGATGATTACATCTTCTTAAGTGGAAATTAAAGCACAACATTTTCTATGTTGCACCTTAATATGGAAATATTAACCATTTTGTCTTAATCGTGAGAAATGTATTGTAGGGGTCCATTAATATGTGATTTTTCCGTTTTCAGAGGGGTACCTTCTTTGGAGAATTTTTGTAAAAAAACTACTGAAGATAGAGACATGTTTGATAGCTCATTTGAAAGCGGAGAAACAGACGAATAACCCTAAGTCCGACATGGAGTTATAGGTCAAGCAGAAGTCTTGAAGACCTAAGTATTGACGCGTCAATCCTAGTTAGGTCTTCAAGACGAATGTCTGAAGACCTATTGTTGTTATCGTGTTTTTCCTTATTATTAGGTCTTCAAGACTACGTCTGGAAGACCTATTGTTATTATCCGAATTTTCCTTATTATTAGGTCTTCAAGACGAAAGTCTGAAGACCTATTGTTATTATCGTGTTTTTTATTATTATTATTATTATTATTCTTTGGACGTTTTTTGTCCGGGCGATTCTGAAGTAACCGCTGAACATTTTTCCGCGAAATTTTCAGGGATGATAGCTTGTGACCTGAACTCGTTCACTACGTCGGCCGAATTTTGAATTTCGACCTGGTTCTTGAGTTATCTGCCCTTGAAGTTGAAACTTCAAACCTCAATAGCTCGAAAACTATTCAAGATATTTTCACAAAACTTTCACCAAAATGTGGGCAACAACACTCCCCATCGATTAAGCCTATAGCGGTTCTCGGCCGTAATAATAGATTTTTGGCTATTTCGAAAAAACTGAAAATTTTGTGCACTTTCGCGATTTTGAGGGTACGCGTCTTCAAAAATCTTCTTCTCAATGGTGGTAATACATACAACATCATGCAATAGCTCATTTGAAAGCTGAATGAATGTAGTTTAAAGGAACCCCCCAAACCTATTGACTATTTTCAGCGGTTAACGAACTACAGCCATTTGAAAAATGAACTTTTTAAAAATACATTTTTTAGGGCTCGCATTCAAATGGACACAACTCTGTTGGGAATAAACTTATGTCAAAGTTACTTAGTGCAATCTCTTTCTTATAAATAGTTATGAAATTCCATAACATATCATTATCATATAAAAGTTATTAGTTTGGGCATAATTTGAGCATATTCCCAAAACAGCGAAATATTTTGATTTTGTCACTTTTTGAAGTGTTTATCCTTTGAGGAATTATTGATCATGAACCACTGAAGATAAGAAGGCTTTAAATAGATCATGTTGATGTAGAAACGTCATTTATAAAGGACAATATTTTTCAAGCTCGTATCTGTCATAGTTTTTTTTGACAAATCATAGAAGTTTGTCATTTTTAAAAAATCGCCATTTTCAACAAAGTTGAAAGGTTCATAACTGCTTAACTTCTGATGCTATTGAAATTTTACATACACCTACGTATGCACAATTTCAAGAAGAACAACTTTTATGTTGACCGCTTTCATCAAAAAGTTGATAGTTAAGCCTCGAACATCGCAAGTGATGTCTAGGGGTCCAAATTTAAGCATTTTTGACTATTTTCTTGAATATTCAGAACAGCATAACGCATTTATTATGTATGCAATCTACATGATGATTACATCTTCTTAAGTGGAAATTAAAGCACAACATTTTCTATGTTGCACCTTAATATGGAAATATTAACCATTTTGTCTTAATCGTGAGAAATGTAATGTAGGGGTCCATTAATATGTGATTTTTCCGTTTTCAGAGGGGTACCTTCTTTGGAGATTTTTTGTAAAAAAACTACTGAAGATAGAGACATGTTTGATAGCTCATTTTAAAGCGGAGAAACAGACGAATAACCCTGAGTCCAACATGGAGTTCTAGGTCAAGCAGAAGTCTTGAAGACCTAAGTATTGACGTGTCAATCCTAGTTAGGTCTTCAAGACTACGTCTGGAAGACCTATTGTTATTATCCGAATTTTCCTTATTATTATTATTTGTACCGATTTTGTTCCAAGTTTTCCCAAGTAACGGCTGGTCTGATCTGCATGAAATTTACAGGGATGGTAGCCCGTGTCCTAACTTAGATTTGTACGTCGCCCGAATTTTAAATTTCGACCTGGTTCTTGAGTTATCTCCCCTTGAAGTTCAAACTTCAAACCTCAATAGCTCGAAAACTTATCAAGATATTTTCATAAAACTTTCACCAAAATGTGGGCAACAACATTCCCCATCGATTAGGCCTATAGCGGTTTTCGGCCGTAATAATAGATTTTTTGCTATTTCGAAAAAACTGAAAATTTTGTGAACTTTCGCGATTTTGAGGGTACGCGTCTTCAAAAATCTTCTCCTAAATAACGGCAATACATACAGCTATGTGTGATAGCTCATTTTAAAGCTGAATAGCCACTGTGTAAACGATACCTAAAACCAAAACTGTATTGATAACGGTTATCGGAAAACACCGATTTGAAAAATGGACTTTTTTAAAATTGAATTTTTTGGACTCGCATTCAAAGGAACATAACTATGTTATAAATGAAGTTATGTCAAACTTACTGACTTCAATCTCTTCCTAATAACTAGATTAACAATTCCATAACACGTCATTATCATATAAAAGTTGATGGTTTCGGCGTAATTTGAGCATATTCCCAAAACAGTGGAATATTTTGGTTTTGAGACTTTTTGAGGTGTTTATCCTTTGGGGAATTATTGATCATGAACCATTGAAGATAGGAAGACTTTAAATAGATTCTGGTGATGTAGAAACGTCATTTATTAAGGACAATATTTTTCAAGCTCGTATCTGTCTTAGTTTTTTTGTGACAAGTCATAGAAGTTTGTCATTTTTTAAAAATCGCCATTTTCAACAAAGTTGATAGGTTCATAACTGCTTAACGTTTCATGCTATTGAAAGTTTATAGACACCTACGTATGCACAATTTCAAGAAGAACAACTTTTATGTTGACCGCTTTCATCAAAAAGTTGATAGTTAAGCCTCAAACATCGCAAGCGATGTCTAGGGGTCTAAATTTAAGCATTTTTGAGTCTTTTCTTGCATATTCAGAACAGCATAACGCATTTATTATGCATGCAATCTAAATGATGATTACATCTTCTTAAGTGGAAATTAAAGCACAACATTTTCCATGTGACACCTTAGTATGGAAATATTAACCATTTTGTCTTAATCGTGAGAAATGTAATGTAGGGGTCCATTAATATGTGATTTTTCCGTTTTCAGAGGGGTGCCTTCTTTGGAGAATTTTTGTAAAAAAACTACTGAAGATAGAGACATGTTTGATAGCTCATTTCAAAGCGGAGAAACAGACGAATAACCCTAAGTCCAACATGGAGTTCTAGGTCAAGCAGAAGTCTTGAAGACCTAAGTATTGCCTGTGGCAATCCTAGTTAGGTCTTCAAGACGCATGTCTGGAAGACCTATTGTTATTATCCTGATTATTTTATTATTATTCTTTGTACCAAATTTTGTGCAGCAGATTTCTCAGTAACGGCTGGGCCGATTTGCATGAAATTTTCAGGGGAGGTAGCCTGTAACCCAACTTAGATTACTAAGATCCACTTTTTGGTAACTCGCCTTCTGTCTTGAGTTATCTCCCCTTGAAGTTTAAACTTCAAACCTCAATAGCTCGAAAACTTATCAAGATATTTTCATAAAACTTTCACCAAAATGTGGGCAACAACATTCCCCATCGATTAGGCCTATAGCGGTTTTCGGCCGTAATAATAGATTTTTTGCTATTTCACAAAAACTGAAAATTTGGTGAACTTTCGCGAGTTTGAGGGTACGCGTTTTAAAAAATCTTCTCCTAAATAACGGCAATACATACAGCATCATGCAATAGCTCATTTGAAAGCTGAATGAATGTAGTTTAAAGGAACCCCCCAAACCAATTGACAATTTTCAATGGTTAACGAACTACAGCCATTTGAAAAATGAACTTTTTGAAAATACATTTTTTAGGGCTCGCATTCAAAGGGACATAACTCTGTTGGGAATAAACTTATGTCAAAGTTACTTAGTGCAATCTCTTTCTTATAAATAGTTTTGAAATTCC
This sequence comes from Gibbula magus, assembly GCA_936450465.1. Classification (NCBI taxonomy): domain Eukaryota; kingdom Metazoa; phylum Mollusca; class Gastropoda; order Trochida; family Trochidae; genus Gibbula; species Gibbula magus. The sequence continues at coordinate 56,598,425 of OW388294.1, forward strand.
GTAACATATCTTTATCATATAAAAGTTATTAGTTTGGGCACAATTTGAGCATATTCCCAAAACAGTGAAATATTTAGATTTTGAGACTTTTTGAGGTGTTTATCCTTTGGGGAATTATTGATCATGAACCATTGAAGATAGGAAGACTTTAAATAGATCATGGTGATGTAGAAACGTCATTTCTTAAGGACAATATTGTTCAAGGTCGTATCTGTCTTAGTTTTTTGGTGACAAGTCATATAAGTTTGTCATTTTTAAAAAATCGCCATTTTCAACAAAGTTGAAAGGTTCATAACTGCTTTACTTCTTCTGCTATTGAAGTTTTACATACACCTACGTATGCACAATTTCAAGAAGAACAACTTTTATGTTGACCGCTTTCATCACAAAGTTGATAGTTAAGCCTCAAAGATCGCAGGCGATGTCTAGGGGTCCAAATTTAAGCATTTTTGACTATTTTCTTTACTATTCAGAACAGCATAACGCATTTATTATGTATGCAATCCAACTGATGATTACATCTTCTTAAGTGGAAATTAAAGCACAACATTTTCTATGTTGCACCTTAGTATGGAAATATTAACCATTTTGTCTTAATCGTGAGAAATGTAATGTAGGGGTCCATTAATATGTGATTTTTCCATTTTCAGAGGGGTACCTTCTTTGGAGATTTTTTGTAAAAAAACTACTGAAGATAGAGACATGTTTGATAGCTCATTTTAAAGCGGAGAAACAGACGAATAACCCTGAGTCCAACATGGAGTTCAAGGTCAAGCAGAAGTCTTGAAGACCTAAGTATTGACGTGTCAATCCTAGTTATTATTATTATTATTTGTACTATTTTGTTCCAAGTTTTCCCACGTAACGGCTGGTTCGATCTACATGAAATTTTCAGGGATGGTAGCCCGTGTCCTAACTTAGATTTGTACGTCGCCCGAATTTTGAATTTCGACCTGGTTCTTGAGTTATCTCCCCTTGAAGTTGAAACTTCAATCCTCAATATCTCGAAAACTTATCAAGATATTTTCATAAAACTTTCACCAAAATGTGGGCAACAACATTCCCCATCGATTTAGCCTATAGCGGTTTTCGGCCGTAATAATAGATTTTTTGCTATTTCGAAAAAACTGAAAATTTGGTGAACTTTCGCGATTTTGAGGGTACGCGTCTTCAAAAATCTTCTCCTAAATAACGGCAATACATACAGCTATGTGTGATAGCTCATTTTAAAGCTGAATAGCCACTGTGTAAACGATACCTAAAACCAAAACTGTATTGATAACGGTTATCAGAATACAGCGATTTGAAAAATGGACTTTTTTAAAATTGAATTTTTTGGACTCGCATTCAAAGGAACATAACTATGTTATAAATGAAGTTATGTCAAACTTACTGACTTCAATCTCTTCCTAATAACTAGATTAACAATTCCATAACACGTCATTATCATATAAAAGTTGATGGTTTCGGCGTAATTTGAGCATATTCCCAAAACAGTGGAATATTTTGGTTTTGAGACTTTTTGAGGTGTTTATCCTTTGGGGAATTATTGATCATGAACCATTGAAGATAGGAAGACTTTAAATAGATTCTGGTGATGTAGAAACGTCATTTATTAAGGACAATATTTTTCAAGCTCGTATCTGTCTTAGTTTTTTTGTGACAAGTCATAGAAGTTTGTCATTTTTTAAAAATCGCCATTTTCAACAAAGTTGATAGGTTCATAACTGCTTAACGTTTCATGCTATTGAAAGTTTATAGACACCTACGTATGCACAATTTCAAGAAGAACAACCTTTATGTTGACCGCTTTCATCAAAAAGTTGATAGTTAAGCCTCAAACATCGCAAGCGATGTCTAGGGGTCCAAATTTAAGCATTTTTGAGTCTTTTCTTGAATATTCAGAACAGCATAACGCATTAATTATGCATGCAATCTAAATGATGATTACATCTTCTTAAGTGGAAATTAAAGCACAACATTTTCCATGTTACACCTTAGTATGGAAATATTAACCATTTTGTCTTAATCGTGAGAAATGTAATGTAGGGGTCCATTAATATGTGATTTTTTCGTTTTCAGAGGGGTACCTTCTTTGGAGAATTTTTGTAAAAAAACTACTGAAGATAGAGACATGTTTGATAGCTCATTTTAAAGCGGAGAAACAGACGAATAACCCTAAGTCCAACATGGAGTTCTAGGTCAAGCAGAAGTCTTGAAGACCTAAGTATTGCCTGTGGCAATCCTAGTTATTAGGTCTTCAAGACTACGTCTGGAAGACCTATTGTTATTATCCGAATTTTCCTTATTATTAGGTCTTCAAGACTACGTCTGGAAGACCTATTGTTATTATCCGAATTTTTTAGGTCTTCAAGACTACGTCTGGAAGACCTATTGTTATTATCCGAATTTTCCTTATTAGGTCTTCAAGACGTATGTCTCGAAGACGTATTGTTATTATCCGGATTATTTTATTATTATTATTATTCTTTGTACCAGATTTTGTTCAGCAGTTTTCTCAGTAACGGCTGGGCCGATTTGCATGAAATTTTCAGGAAAGGTAGCTTGTAACCAAACTTAGGGGCCATTTTTTTACTTTTTTGATTTTCGACTTCTTTCTTGAGTTATCTCCCCTTGAAGTTGAAACTTCCAACCTCAATAGCTCGAAAACTAAGCAAGATAATTTCACAAAACTTTCACCAAAATGTGGACAACAACATTCCCCATCGATTAGGCCTATAGCGGTTTTCGGCCGTAATAATAGATTTGTTGCTATTACGAAAAAAGTGAAAATTTCGTGCATTTTCGCGGTTTTGAGGGTACGCGTCTTCAAAAATCTTCTTCTAAATCACGGCAATACATACAGATACGTGTGATAGCTCATTCGAAAGCCAAGACAACGTAGAATATAATTTGCTAACAGAATTTTGAATTTCGGCCTACAATTCGAGTAATCTGCCCTTGAATATGGTCCTTTTTAGAAAGGGCGTTTTTCGGCTGCAATTTCAAAGGGGCATAACTCTGTAACTAATTGACTTATGTCAAAGTTATTGATAGCCATCTCTTGCTAATAAAGAGCTTTACAAGTCCATAATACATCGCTGTCATATAAAAGTTGATAGTTTCGGCACAATTTGGACATATTCTCAAAAAAGTAAAATTTTGTGATTTTCAGCATTTTCGACGGGTATATCCTATGGATTATGATTGATCATGAACCTCTGAAGATAGGAATATTTTAAATAGTTCATGTTGAAGTAGAAACGTCATTTATGTAGGACAATATTTTTCAAGCTCAAATCTGGCTTAGTTTTTCTTTGACAAGTCATATAAGTTTGTCATTCTTAAAAAATCGCCATTTTCAACAAAGTTGACAGGTTCATAACTGCTTCACTTCTTATGCTATTGAAATTTTACATACACCTCCGTATGCACAATTTCAAGAAGAACAACTTTTATGTTGACCGCTTTCATCAAAAAGTTGATAGTTAAGGCTCGAACATCGCAAGCGATGTCTAGGGGTTCATATTTAAGCATTTTTGAGTATTTTCTTGAATATTCAGAACGGCATAACGCATTAATTGTGTATACAATCTAAATGATGATTACATCTTTTTAAGTGGAAATTAAAGCACAACATTTTCTATGTTACACCTAGGTATGGAAATATTAACCATTTTGTCTTAATCGTGAGAAATGTAATGTAGGGGTCCATTAATATGTGATTTTTCAATTTTCAGAGGGGTACCTTCTTTGGAGAATTTTTAAAAAAAAACTACTGAAGATAGAGACATGTTTGATAGCTCATTTTAAAGCAGAGAATCTGATGAATAACCGAGAGTCCATCATGGAGTTTTAGGTCAAGCAGAAGTCTTGAAGACCTAAGTATTGACGCGTCAATCCTAGTTATTATTATTATTATTTGTACGATTTTGTTCCAAGTTTTCCCAAGTAACGGCTGGTCCGATCTGCATGAAATTTACAGGGATGGTAGCCCGTGTCCTAACTTAGATTTGTACGTCGCCCGAATTTTGAATTTCGACCTGGTTCTTGAGTTATCTCCCCTTGAAGTTGAAACTTCAATCCTCAATATCTCGAAAACTTATCAAGATATTTTCATAAAACTTTCACCAAAATGTGTGCAACAACATTCCCCATTGATTAAGCCTATAGCGGTTTTCGGCCGTAATAATAGATTTTTTGCTATTTCGAAAAAACTGAAAATTTGGTGAACTTTCGCGATTTTGAGGGTACGCGTCTTCAAAAATCTTCTCCTAAATAACGGCAATACATACAGCTATGTGTGATAGCTCATTTTAAAGCTGAATAGCCACTGTGTAAACGATACCTAAAACCAAAACTGTATTGATAACGGTTATCAGAATACAGCGATTTGAAAAATGGACTTTTTTAAAATTTAATTTTTTGGACTCGCATTCAAAGGAACATAACTATGTTATAAATGAAGTTATGTTAAACTTACTGACTTCAATCTCTTCCTAATAATTAGATTAACAATTCCATAGCACGTCATTATCATATAAAAGTTGATGGTTTCGGCGTAATTTGAGCATATTCCCAAAACAGTGGAATATTTTGGTTTTGAGACTTTTTGAGGTGTTTATACTTTGGGGAATTATTGATCATGAACCATTGAAGATAGGAATACTTTAAATAGATCATGGTGATGTAGAAACGTCATTTATTAAGGACAATATTTTTAAAGCTCAAATCTGTCTTAGTTTTTTTGTGACAAGTCATAGAAGTTTGTCATTTTTAAAAAATCGCAATTTTAATCAAACTTCAAAGGATCATAACTGCTTTACTTCTTCTGCTATTGAAGTTTTACATACACTTACGTATGCACAATTTCAAGAAGAACAACTTTTATGTTGACCGCTTTCATCAAAAACTTGATAGTTAAGCCTCAAACATCGCAAGCGATGTCTAGGGGTCCAAATTTAAGCATTTTTGAGTCTTTTCTTGAATATTCAGAACAGCATAACGCATAAATTATGCATGCAATCTAAATGATGATTACCTTTTCTTAAGTGGAAATTAAAGCACAACATTTTCCATGTTACACCTAAGTATGGAAATATTAACCATTTTGTCTTAATCGTGAGAAATGTAATGTAGGGGTCCATTAATATGTGATTTTTCCGTTTTCAGAGGGGTACCTTCTTTGGAGAATTTTTGTAAAAAAACTACTGAAGATAGAGACATGTTTGATAGCTCATTTTAAAGCGGAGAAACAGACGAATAACCCTAAGTCCAACATGGAGTTGTAAGTCAAGCAGAAGTCTTGAAGACCTAAGTATTGCCTGTGGCAATCCTAGTTAGGTCTTCAAGACGTATGTCTCGAAGACGTATTGTTATTATCCTGATTATTAGGTCTTCAAGACGAATGTCTGAAGACCTATTGTTGTTATCGTGTTTTTCCTTATTATTATTATTTCAACGATTTTTGTTCCATGTTTTCCGGGAAAACGGCTCATCCGATCTGCATGAAAATGTCAGGGATAATAGTCCGTGTCCTAACTTAGATTTTATCGTCGGCCGAATTTTGAATTTCGACCTGGTTCTTGAGTTATCTCCCCTTGAAGTTGAAACTTCAAACCTTAATAGCTCGAAAACTTATCAAGATATTTTCATAAAACTTTCACCAAAATGTGGGCAACAACATTCCCCATCGATTAGGCCTATAGCGGTTTTCGGCCGTAATGATAGATTTTTTGCTATTTCGCTAAAACTGAAAATTTGGCGCACTTTCGCGATTTTTAGGGTACGCGTCTTCAAAAATCTTCTTCTAAATCAGGGCAATACATACAACATCGTGCAGTAGCTCATTCGAAAGCTAAAAGAATGCTGCAAAAAGTAATCCCCCCAACCCTTGCTCTATTTTTAACGGTTAACGAGCTACAGCAATTTGAAAATTGAACTTTTTCAAAAACATATTTTTAGGGTGTGCATTCAAAGGGACATAACTCTGTTATAAATGAAGTTATATCAAAGTTGCTGACTTCAATCTCTTCCTAATAACTAGATTAACAATTCCATAACACGTCATTATCATATAAAAGTTTATGGTTTTGGCGTAATTTGAGCATATTCCCAAAACAGTGGAATATTTTGGTTTTGAGACTTTTTGAGGTGTTTATCCTTTGGGGAATTATTGATCATGAACCATTGAAGATAGGAAGACTTTAAATAGATTATGGTGATGTAGAAACGTCATTTATTGAGGACAATATTTTTCAAGCTCAAATTTGTTTTAGCTTATTTTTGACAAGTCATAGAAGTTTGTCATTTTTTAAAAATCGCCATTTTCAACAAAGTTGAAAGGTTCATAACTGCTTTACTACTTATGGTATTGAAATTTGACATACACCTACGTATGCAAAATTTTAAGAAGAACACATATTTATGTTGACAGCTTTCATCAAAAAGTTGATAGTTAAGCCTCGAACATCGCAGGCGATGTCTAGGGGTCCAAATTTAAGCATTTTTGAGTATTTTCTTGAATATTCAGAACATCATAACGCATTAATTATGTATGCAATCTAAATGATGATTACATCTTTTTAAGTGGAATTTAAAGCACAACATTTTCTATGTAACACCTTAGCATGAAAATATTAACCGTTTTGTCTTAATCATGAGAAATTTAATGTAGGGGTCCATTAATATGTGATTTTTCTGTTCAGAGGGGTACCTTCTTTGGAGATTTTTTGTAAAAAAACTACTAAAGATAAAGACATGTTTGATAGCTCATTTTAAAGCAGAGAAACTGATGAATAACCGAGAGTCCAACATGGAGTTCAAGGTCAAGCAGAAGTCTTGAAGACCTAAGTATTGACGCGTCAATCCTAGTTTTTTATTATTATTATTCTTTGTACCAAATTTTGTTCAGCAGATTTCTCAGTAATGGCTGGGTCGATTTGCATGAAATTTTCAGGAAAGGTAGCCTGTAATCAAACTTAGGGGACACTTTTTTACTTTTTTGATTTTCGACTTCTTTCTTGAGTTATCTCCCCTTGAAGTTGAAACTTCAAACCTCAATAGCTCAAAAACTTACCAAGATATTTTAAAAAAACTTTCACCAAAATGTGGGCAACAACATGCCCCATCGATTAGGACTAGTGCGGATTTCGGCCGTAATAATAGATTTTTTGCTATTTCGAAAAAACTGAAAATTTGGTGCACTTTCGCGGTTTTGAGGGTACGCGTCTTCAAAAATCTTCTTCTAAATCAGGGCAATACATACATCATCGTGCAGTAGCTCATTCGAAAGCTAAAAGAATGCTGCAAAAAGTAATCCCCCCAACCCTTGCTCTATTTTTAACGGTTAACGAGCTACAGCAATTTGAAAATTGAACTTTTTCAAAAACTTATTTTTGGGGCTCACACTCAAAGGGACATAGCTCAGTTATAAATGAAGTTATGTCAAAGTTATTGATTACAACTCTTTCTAATAACGAGTTTAACAATTCCATAACATATCATTATCATATAAAAGTTATTAGTTTGGGCATAATTTGAGCATATTCCCCAAACAGTGAAATATTTTGATTTTGAGACATTTTGAGGTGTTTATCATTTGGGGAATTATTGATAGGGAACCACTGAAGATAGGAAGATTTTAAATTGATCATGGTGATGTAAAAACGTCATTTATTAAGGACAATATTTTTCAAGCTCGTATCTGTCATAGTATTTTTGTGACAAGTCATATAAGTTTGTCATTTTTAAAAAATCTCCATTTTCAACAAAGTTGAAAGGTTCATAACTGCTTAACCTCTTATGCTATTGAAATTTTACATACGCCTGCGTATGCACAATTTCAAGAAGAACAAATTTTATGTTGACCTCTTCCATCAAAAAGTTGATAGTTAAGCCTCGAACATCGCAAGCGATGTCTAGGGGTCCAAATTTAAGCATTCTGGAGTATTTTCTTGAATATTCAGAACAGCATAACGCATTAATTATGTATGCAATCTAAATGATAATTACATCTTCTTAAGTGGAAATTAAAGCGCAACATTTTCTATGTTACACTTTAGTATGGAAATATTAACCATTTTGTCTTAATCGTGAGAAATGTAATGTAGGGGTTCATTAATATGTGATTTTTCCGTTTTCAGAGGGGTACCTTCTTTGGAGAATTTTTGTAAAAAAACTACTGAAGATAGAGACATGTTTGATAGCTCATTTTAAAGCAGAGAAACAGATGTATAACCCTGAGTCCAACATTGAGTTCAAGGTCAAGCAGAAGTCTTGAAGACCTAAGTATTGCCTGGGCAATCCTAGTTAGGTCTTCAAGACTACGTCTGGAAGACCTATTGTTATTATCCGAATTTTCCTTATTATTATTATTATTATTTGTACGATTTTGTTCCAAGTTTTCCCAAGTAACGGCTGGTCCGATCTGCATGAAATTTACAGGGATGGTAGCCCGTGTCCTAACTTAGATTTGTACGTCGCCCGAATTTTGAATTTCGACCTGGTTCTTGAGTTATCTCCCCTTGAAGTTGAAACTTCAATCCTCAATATCTCGAAAACTTATCAAGATATTTTCATAAAACTTTCACCAAAATGTGTGCAACAACATTCCCCATTGATTAAGCCTATAGCGGTTTTCGGCCGTAATAATAGATTTTTTGCTATTTCGAAAAAACTGAAAATTTGGTGAACTTTCGCGATTTTGAGGGTACGCGTCTTCAAAAATCTTCTCCTAAATAACGGCAATACATACAGCTATGTGTGATAGCTCATTTTAAAGCTGAATAGCCACTGTGTAAACGATACCTAAAACCAAAACTGTATTGATAACGGTTATCAGAATACAGCGATTTGAAAAATGGACTTTTTTAAAATTTAATTTTTTGGACTCGCATTCAAAGGAACATAACTATGTTATAAATGAAGTTATGTTAAACTTACTGACTTCAATCTCTTCCTAATAATTAGATTAACAATTCCATAGCACGTCATTATCATATAAAAGTTGATGGTTTCGGCGTAATTTGAGCATATTCCCAAAACAGTGGAATATTTTGGTTTTGAGACTTTTTGAGGTGTTTATACTTTGGGGAATTATTGATCATGAACCATTGAAGATAGGAATACTTTAAATAGATCATGGTGATGTAGAAACGTCATTTATTAAGGACAATATTTTTAAAGCTCAAATCTGTCTTAGTTTTTTTGTGACAAGTCATAGAAGTTTGTCATTTTTAAAAAATCGCAATTTTAATCAAACTTCAAAGGATCATAACTGCTTTACTTCTTCTGCTATTGAAGTTTTACATACACTTACGTATGCACAATTTCAAGAAGAACAACTTTTATGTTGACCGCTTTCATCAAAAACTTGATAGTTAAGCCTCAAACATCGCAAGCGATGTCTAGGGGTCCAAATTTAAGCATTTTTGAGTCTTTTCTTGAATATTCAGAACAGCATAACGCATAAATTATGCATGCAATCTAAATGATGATTACCTTTTCTTAAGTGGAAATTAAAGCACAACATTTTCCATGTTACACCTAAGTATGGAAATATTAACCATTTTGTCTTAATCGTGAGAAATGTAATGTAGGGGTCCATTAATATGTGATTTTTCCGTTTTCAGAGGGGTACCTTCTTTGGAGAATTTTTGTAAAAAAACTACTGAAGATAGAGACATGTTTGATAGCTCATTTTAAAGCGGAGAAACAGACGAATAACCCTAAGTCCAACATGGAGTTGTAAGTCAAGCAGAAGTCTTGAAGACCTAAGTATTGCCTGTGGCAATCCTAGTTATTATTATTATTATTTGTACGATTTTGTTCCAAGTTTTCCCAAGTAACGGCTGGTCCGATCTGCATGAAATTTACAGGGATGGTAGCCCGTGTCCTAACTTAGATTTGTACGTCGCCCGAATTTTGAATTTCGACCTGGTTCTTGAGTTATCTCCCCTTGAAGTTGAAACTTCAATCCTCAATATCTCGAAAACTTATCAAGATATTTTCATAAAACTTTCACCAAAATGTGTGCAACAACATTCCCCATTGATTAAGCCTAGAGCGGTTTTCGGCCGTAATAATAGATTTTTTGCTATTTCGAAAAAACTGAAAATTTGGTGAACTTTCGCGATTTTGAGGGTACGCGTCTTCAAAAATCTTCTCCTAAATAACGGCAATACATACAGCTATGTGTGATAGCTCATTTTAAAGCTGAATAGCCACTGTGTAAACGATACCTAAAACCAAAACTGTATTGATAACGGTTATCAGAATACAGCGATTTGAAAAATGGACTTTTTTAAAATTTAATTTTTTGGACTCGCATTCAAAGGAACATAACTATGTTATAAATGAAGTTATGTTAAACTTACTGACTTCAATCTCTTCCTAATAATTAGATTAACAATTCCATAGCACGTCATTATCATATAAAAGTTGATGGTTTCGGCGTAATTTGAGCATATTCCCAAAACAGTGGAATATTTTGGTTTTGAGACTTTTTGAGGTGTTTATACTTTGGGGAATTATTGATCATGAACCATTGAAGATAGGAATACTTTAAATAGATCATGGTGATGTAGAAACGTCATTTATTAAGGACAATATTTTTAAAGCTCAAATCTGTCTTAGTTTTTTTGTGACAAGTCATAGAAGTTTGTCATTTTTAAAAAATCGCAATTTTAATCAAACTTCAAAGGATCATAACTGCTTTACTTCTTCTGCTATTGAAGTTTTACATACACTTACGTATGCACAATTTCAAGAAGAACAACTTTTATGTTGACCGCTTTCATCAAAAACTTGATAGTTAAGCCTCAAACATCGCAAGCGATGTCTAGGGGTCCAAATTTAAGCATTTTTGAGTCTTTTCTTGAATATTCAGAACAGCATAACGCATAAATTATGCATGCAATCTAAATGATGATTACCTTTTCTTAAGTGGAAATTAAAGCACAACATTTTCCATGTTACACCTAAGTATGGAAATATTAACCATTTTGTCTTAATCGTGAGAAATGTAATGTAGGGGTCCATTAATATGTGATTTTTCCGTTTTCAGAGGGGTACCTTCTTTGGAGAATTTTTGTAAAAAAACTACTGAAGATAGAGACATGTTTGATAGCTCATTTTAAAGCGGAGAAACAGACGAATAACCCTAAGTCCAACATGGAGTTGTAAGTCAAGCAGAAGTCTTGAAGACCTAAGTATTGCCTGTGGCAATCCTAGTTATTATTATTATTATTTGTACGATTTTGTTCCAAGTTTTCCCAAGTAACGGCTGGTCCGATCTGCATGAAATTTACAGGGATGGTAGCCCGTGTCCTAACTTAGATTTGTACGTCGCCCGAATTTTGAATTTCGACCTGGTTCTTGAGTTATCTCCCCTTGAAGTTGAAACTTCAATCCTCAATATCTCGAAAACTTATCAAGATATTTTCATAAAACTTTCACCAAAATGTGTGCAACAACATTCCCCATTGATTAAGCCTATAGCGGTTTTCGGCCGTAATAATAGATTTTTTGCTATTTCGAAAAAACTGAAAATTTGGTGAACTTTCGCGATTTTGAGGGTACGCGTCTTCAAAAATCTTCTCCTAAATAACGGCAATACATACAGCTATGTGTGATAGCTCATTTTAAAGCTGAATAGCCACTGTGTAAACGATACCTAAAACCAAAACTGTATTGATAACGGTTATCAGAATACAGCGATTTGAAAAATGGACTTTTTTAAAATTTAATTTTTTGGACTCGCATTCAAAGGAACATAACTATGTTATAAATGAAGTTATGTTAAACTTACTGACTTCAATCTCTTCCTAATAATTAGATTAACAATTCCATAGCACGTCATTATCATATAAAAGTTGATGGTTTCGGCGTAATTTGAGCATATTCCCAAAACAGTGGAATATTTTGGTTTTGAGACTTTTTGAGGTGTTTATACTTTGGGGAATTATTGATCATGAACCATTGAAGATAGGAATACTTTAAATAGATCATGGTGATGTAGAAACGTCATTTATTAAGGACAATATTTTTAAAGCTCAAATCTGTCTTAGTTTTTTTGTGACAAGTCATAGAAGTTTGTCATTTTTAAAAAATCGCAATTTTAATCAAACTTCAAAGGATCATAACTGCTTTACTTCTTCTGCTATTGAAGTTTTACATACACTTACGTATGCACAATTTCAAGAAGAACAACTTTTATGTTGACCGCTTTCATCAAAAACTTGATAGTTAAGCCTCAAACATCGCAAGCGATGTCTAGGGGTCCAAATTTAAGCATTTTTGAGTCTTTTCTTGAATATTCAGAACAGCATAACGCATAAATTATGCATGCAATCTAAATGATGATTACCTTTTCTTAAGTGGAAATTAAAGCACAACATTTTCCATGTTACACCTAAGTATGGAAATATTAACCATTTTGTCTTAATCGTGAGAAATGTAATGTAGGGGTCCATTAATATGTGATTTTTCCGTTTTCAGAGGGGTACCTTCTTTGGAGAATTTTTGTAAAAAAACTACTGAAGATAGAGACATGTTTGATAGCTCATTTTAAAGCGGAGAAACAGACGAATAACCCTAAGTCCAACATGGAGTTGTAAGTCAAGCAGAAGTCTTGAAGACCTAAGTATTGCCTGTGGCAATCCTAGTTAGGTCTTCAAGACGTATGTCTCGAAGACGTATTGTTATTATCCTGATTATTAGGTCTTCAAGACGAATGTCTGAAGACCTATTGTTGTTATCGTGTTTTTCCTTATTATTATTATTTCAACGATTTTTGTTCCATGTTTTCCGGGAAAACGGCTCATCCGATCTGCATGAAAATGTCAGGGATAATAGTCCGTGTCCTAACTTAGATTTTATCGTCGGCCGAATTTTGAATTTCGACCTGGTTCTTGAGTTATCTCCCCTTGAAGTTGAAACTTCAAACCTTAATAGCTCGAAAACTTATCAAGATATTTTCATAAAACTTTCACCAAAATGTGGGCAACAACATTCCCCATCGATTAGGCCTATAGCGGTTTTCGGCCGTAATGATAGATTTTTTGCTATTTCGCTAAAACTGAAAATTTGGCGCACTTTCGCGATTTTTAGGGTACGCGTCTTCAAAAATCTTCTTCTAAATCAGGGCAATACATACAACATCGTGCAGTAGCTCATTCGAAAGCTAAAAGAATGCTGCAAAAAGTAATCCCCCCAACCCTTGCTCTATTTTTAACGGTTAACGAGCTACAGCAATTTGAAAATTGAACTTTTTCAAAAACATATTTTTAGGGTGTGCATTCAAAGGGACATAACTCTGTTATAAATGAAGTTATATCAAAGTTGCTGACTTCAATCTCTTCCTAATAACTAGATTAACAATTCCATAACACGTCATTATCATATAAAAGTTTATGGTTTTGGCGTAATTTGAGCATATTCCCAAAACAGTGGAATATTTTGGTTTTGAGACTTTTTGAGGTGTTTATCCTTTGGGGAATTATTGATCATGAACCATTGAAGATAGGAAGACTTTAAATAGATTATGGTGATGTAGAAACGTCATTTATTGAGGACAATATTTTTCAAGCTCAAATTTGTTTTAGCTTATTTTTGACAAGTCATAGAAGTTTGTCATTTTTTAAAAATCGCCATTTTCAACAAAGTTGAAAGGTTCATAACTGCTTTACTACTTATGGTATTGAAATTTGACATACACCTACGTATGCAAAATTTTAAGAAGAACACATATTTATGTTGACAGCTTTCATCAAAAAGTTGATAGTTAAGCCTCGAACATCGCAGGCGATGTCTAGGGGTCCAAATTTAAGCATTTTTGAGTATTTTCTTGAATATTCAGAACATCATAACGCATTAATTATGTATGCAATCTAAATGATGATTACATCTTTTTAAGTGGAATTTAAAGCACAACATTTTCTATGTAACACCTTAGCATGAAAATATTAACCGTTTTGTCTTAATCATGAGAAATTTAATGTAGGGGTCCATTAATATGTGATTTTTCTGTTCAGAGGGGTACCTTCTTTGGAGATTTTTTGTAAAAAAACTACTAAAGATAAAGACATGTTTGATAGCTCATTTTAAAGCAGAGAAACTGATGAATAACCGAGAGTCCAACATGGAGTTCAAGGTCAAGCAGAAGTCTTGAAGACCTAAGTATTGACGCGTCAATCCTAGTTTTTTATTATTATTATTCTTTGTACCAAATTTTGTTCAGCAGATTTCTCAGTAATGGCTGGGTCGATTTGCATGAAATTTTCAGGAAAGGTAGCCTGTAATCAAACTTAGGGGACACTTTTTTACTTTTTTGATTTTCGACTTCTTTCTTGAGTTATCTCCCCTTGAAGTTGAAACTTCAAACCTCAATAGCTCAAAAACTTACCAAGATATTTTAAAAAAACTTTCACCAAAATGTGGGCAACAACATGCCCCATCGATTAGGACTAGTGCGGATTTCGGCCGTAATAATAGATTTTTTGCTATTTCGAAAAAACTGAAAATTTGGTGCACTTTCGCGGTTTTGAGGGTACGCGTCTTCAAAAATCTTCTTCTAAATCAGGGCAATACATACATCATCGTGCAGTAGCTCATTCGAAAGCTAAAAGAATGCTGCAAAAAGTAATCCCCCCAACCCTTGCTCTATTTTTAACGGTTAACGAGCTACAGCAATTTGAAAATTGAACTTTTTCAAAAACTTATTTTTGGGGCTCACACTCAAAGGGACATAGCTCAGTTATAAATGAAGTTATGTCAAAGTTATTGATTACAACTCTTTCTAATAACGAGTTTAACAATTCCATAACATATCATTATCATATAAAAGTTATTAGTTTGGGCATAATTTGAGCATATTCCCCAAACAGTGAAATATTTTGATTTTGAGACATTTTGAGGTGTTTATCATTTGGGGAATTATTGATAGGGAACCACTGAAGATAGGAAGATTTTAAATTGATCATGGTGATGTAAAAACGTCATTTATTAAGGACAATATTTTTCAAGCTCGTATCTGTCATAGTATTTTTGTGACAAGTCATATAAGTTTGTCATTTTTAAAAAATCTCCATTTTCAACAAAGTTGAAAGGTTCATAACTGCTTAACCTCTTATGCTATTGAAATTTTACATACGCCTGCGTATGCACAATTTCAAGAAGAACAAATTTTATGTTGACCTCTTCCATCAAAAAGTTGATAGTTAAGCCTCGAACATCGCAAGCGATGTCTAGGGGTCCAAATTTAAGCATTCTGGAGTATTTTCTTGAATATTCAGAACAGCATAACGCATTAATTATGTATGCAATCTAAATGATAATTACATCTTCTTAAGTGGAAATTAAAGCGCAACATTTTCTATGTTACACTTTAGTATGGAAATATTAACCATTTTGTCTTAATCGTGAGAAATGTAATGTAGGGGTTCATTAATATGTGATTTTTCCGTTTTCAGAGGGGTACCTTCTTTGGAGAATTTTTGTAAAAAAACTACTGAAGATAGAGACATGTTTGATAGCTCATTTTAAAGCGGAGAAACAGACGAATAACCCTAAGTCCAACATGGAGTTCTAGGTCAAGCAGAAGTCTTGAAGACCTAAGTATTGCCTGTGGCAATCCTAGTTAGGTCTTCAAGACTACGTCTGGAAGACCTATTGTTATTATCCGAATTTTCCTTATTATTAGGTCTTCAAGACGAATGTCTGAAGACCTATTGTTGTTATCGTGTTTTTCCTTATTATTATTATTATTCCGACGATTTTGTTCATTGTTTTCCCGAAAAACGGCTGGTCCGATCTGCATGAAATTTTCAGGGATTATAGCCTGTGTACTAACTTAGATTTTGTCGAGCCATTTTTTTTAATTTCGTTCTGGTTCTTGAGTTATCTCCCCTTGAAGTTGAAACTTCAAACCTTAATAGCTCGAAAACTATTCAAGATATTTTCATAAAACTTTCACCAAAATGTGGGCAACAACATTCCCCATCGATTAGGCCTATAGCGGTTTTCGGCCGTAATAATAGATTTTTTGCTATTTCACAAAAAATGAAAATTTTGTGAACTTTCGCGAGTTTGAGGGTACGCGTCTTCAAAAATCTTCTCCTAAATAACGGCAATACATAGAGCATCATGCAATAGCTCATTTGAAAGCTGAAAGAATGTAGTTTAAAGGAACCCCCCAAACCGTTGGTCTATTTTGAACGGTTAACGAGGTACAGCCATTTGAAAAATGAACTTTTTAAAAATACATTTTTTAGGGCTCGCATTCAAAGTGACATAACTCTGTTGGGAATCAACTTATGTCAAAGTTACTTAGTTCAATCTCTTTCTTATGAATAGTTTTGAAATTCCATAACATATCATTATCATATAAAAGTTATTAGTTTGGGCATAATTTGAGCATATTCCCAAAACAGTGAAATATTTAGATTTTGAGACTGTTTGAGGTGTTTATCCTTTGGGGAATTATTGATCATGAACCACTGAAGATAGGAAGACTTTAAATAGATCATGGTGATGTAGAAACGTCATTTATTATGGACAATATGTTTCAAGGTCGTATCTGTCTTAGTTTTTTGGTGACAAGTCATATAAGTTTGTCATTTTTAAAAAGTCGCAATTTTAAGCTAATTTCAAAGGATCATAACTGCTTAACTTCTTATGCTATTGAAATTTTACATACACCTACGTATGCACAATTTCAAGAAGAACAACTGTTATGTTGACCGCTTTCATCAAAAAGTTGATAGTTAAGCCTCGAACATCGCAAGCGATGTCTAGGGGTCCAAATTTAAGCATTTTTGACTATTTTCTTGTATATTCAGAACAGTATAACGCATTTATTATGTATGCAATCTAAATGATGATAACATCTTCTTAAGTGGAAATTAAAGCACAACATTTTCTATGTTGCACCTTAATGTTGAAATATTAACCATTTTGTCTTAATCGTGAGAAATGTAATGTAGGGGTCCATTAATATGTGATTTTTCCGTTTTCAGAGGGGTACCTTCTTTGGAGATTTTTTGTAAAAAAACTACTGAAGATAGAGACATGTTTGATAGCTCATTTTAAAGCGGAGAAACAGACGAATAACCCTAAGTCCAACATGGAGTTCTAGGTCAAGCAGAAGTCTTGAAGACCTAAGTATTGACGCGTCAATCCTAGTTATTATTATTATTATTATTATTCTTTGGACGTTTTTTGTCCGGGCGATTTTGAAGTAACCGCTGAACATTTATCCGCGAAATTTTCAGGGATGATAGCTTGTGACCTGAACTCGTTCACTACGTCGGCCGAATTTTGAATTTCGACCTGGTTCTTGAGTTATCTGCCCTTGAAGTTGAAACTTCAAACCTCAATAGCTCGAAAACTATTCAAGATATTTTCACAAAACTTTCACCAAAATGTGCGCAACAACATTCCCCATCGATTAGGCCTATAGCGGTTCTCGGCCGTAATAATAGATTTTTTGCTATTTCGAAAAAACTGAAAATTTTGTGCACTTTCGCGATTTTGAGGGTACGCGTCTTCAAAAATCTTCTCCTCAATGGTGGTAATACATACAACATCATGCAATAGCTCATTTGAAAGCTGAATGAATGTAGTTTAAAGGAACCCCCCAAACCTATTGACTATTTTCAGCGGTCAACGAACTACAGCCATTTGAAAAATGAACTTTTTAAAAATACATTTTTTAGGGCTCGCATTCAAATGGACATAACTCTGTTGGGAACAAACTTATGTCAAAGTTACTTAGTGCAATCTCTTTCTTATAAATAGTAATGAAATTCCATAACATATTATTATCATATAAAAGTTATTAGTTTGGGCATAATTTGAGCATATTCCCAAAACAGTGAAATATTTAGATTTTGTAACTTTTTGAGGTGTTTATCCTTTGAGGAATTATTGATCATGAACCACTGAAGATAGGAAGGCTTTAAATAGATCATGTTGATGTAGAAACGTCATTTATAAAGGACAAATTTTCAAGCTCGTATCTGTCATAGTTTTTTTGTGACAAATCATAGAAGTTTGCCATTTTTCAGAAATCGTCATTTTCAACAAAGTTGAAAGGTTCACATCTGCTTAAATTCTTATGCTATCGAAATTTTACATACATCTACTTATGCACAATTTTAAGACGAACAACTTTTATGTTGGCAGTTTTCATCAAAAAGTTGATAGTTAAGCCTCGAACATCGCAAGCGATGTCTAGGGGTCCAAATTTAAGCATTTTTGAGTGTTTTCTTGAATATTCAGAACAGCATAACGCATTAATTATGTATGCAATGTACATGATGATTACATCTTCTTAAGTGAAAATTAAAGCACAACATTTTCTTTGTTACACCTTAGTATGAAAATATTAACCGTTTTGTCTTAATCATGAGAAATGTAATGTAGGGGTCCATTAATATGCGAGTTTACCGTTTTCAGAGGGGTACCTTCTTTGGAGAATTTTTATAAAATAACTACCAAAGATAGAGACATGTTTGATAGCTCATTTTAAAGCAGAGAAACTGATGAATAACCGAGAGTCCAACATGGAATTCTAGGTCAAGCAGAAGTCTTGAAGACCTAAGTATTGCCTGGGCAATCCTAGTTTTTATTTTTATTATTTCAAGAATTTTGTGGAACAGATTCAGAACTAACGGCTGGGCCGATTGGCATGAAATTTTACGGGATTATAGCCTGTGACTTAACTTAGATCAAGTCGAGCCATTTTTTTTATTTTCGACTTCTTTCGTGAGTTATCCCCCCTTGAAGTTGAGACTTCAAACCTTAATAGCTCGAAAACTTATCAAGATATTTTCAAAAAACTCTCACCAAATTGTGGACAACAACATTCCCCATCGATTAGGCATATAGTGGTTTTCGGCCGTAATAATAGATGTTTTGCTATTTCGCAAAAACTGAAAATTTGGCGCACTTTCGCGATTTTGAGGGTACGCGTCTTCAAAAATCTTCTTCTAAATCACGGCAATAGATACAGCATCATGCAATAGCTCTTTTGAAAGCTGAAAGAATGTAGTTTAAAGGAACCCCCCAAACCATTGGTCTATTTTCAGCGGCTTTCGAACTACAGGAATGTGAAAATTGAACTTTTTGAAACAATGATTTTTAGGGTTCGCATTCAAAGGGACATAACTTGCTAAGGAAACGTTTGATTCGAATTCGGTTTATTGCAATCGGTTCATCATTTGTGGTTTAACAATTCCAATGCAGAATGTATTCATGTAAAAGTTGACCGTTAAAGCAAAACGTCGACATGAAGACATTTGACGATTTTCAGGGGATTTTCTTTGGAGATTTTTTGTTCGAAAACTACTGAAGATAGAATCACGTTTGATAGCTCGTATAAAAGCTGACCAACTGATTCAATCAATAGACACAAGGAAACAACCAAGTAAAGCCTGCCTGTCTGCATCAATGCCATATATATATGGAGGTCTTTTTACTTTTTTTTTTTTTTTTTTTTTTTTTTTAGAGTCCAAAGCGCAACCTGGATTTCTCAACTTTCTAATGCCGCCGGCATCAGAAAAATCAAGGTTTGAGTCGAATCGGAGCAAAACGCGTTTTATTTTTCCTGGTGTTAAAAAAAAATTCAAATCAGTGTCCTTAGTTCTTATTGAGAGGTACAAACTCCAAAAGTGTCTTTTCCTGTCTTGCCATGTTTCTGCCACCAGGTAACACCGAAAAATCATCCTTTGAGGCCAAACAAATTTTGAGCCCAATTTTTTTTTTTTTTTTTACTGCTTTTACAAATTGCTTCAAATCCGTTCCCGTAGTTATTATTGACAAGTACAAAGTCCAAAAACGTTGTTTACAAAGGTCCCATGCTCAAAGGTTCTTTTTCATTTCACAATGTTAAGGATATTGCTTCCAATGACCACAGACAAGCAATGGCCGGCTGAATCGTTTTATCGTCGCTTGCGACTATATTTTAGTTTATCTCTCCTCTATTTTAAAGGGTAACACATCTTATTACACAAACCAATATTCCGTAGTGGTAATAATGATGTTGCGTATAAAGCCAAAATAGCATGGCGGCCATTTTATTGTGAACACAATTTATTATTTCGAATTACAAAAACGATTCCCTAGGCTTTACCGAACCATGTACACTCATTTTCAACTTGATATTCCGAAGAGAGCAGGGTGTTTTACTATTGGTGACATTATTTTTCAAATACATTTCATGAACTTATTTCAGTGAAAAAACGTGCTACTGCCCCTTTAAATATATTATTGTATTGGAGGCCTTTGGCTTTGCTTCCTTCCTATTTAGGTCAGCATTAGGCTTTGCCTGTAGGTTTATAATTTAACCTTGCTACATGTAATTTACAAAAATATCATTTACATTGGTTCAATTCGCCTTTCTGAGGCTTTGCTACTTGCTGTATTGTATTGCAATGTGGGCTTTTTGTCTCGCATTGTCAATTTCCATGTCTACTCGTTTAATATTTGCACGTGTTTTTAATATATATTTCATGTAACTACCAATTTGCGAATTTATATTAATATTTTAACATATTTACTCATTACAATTATCTCATCGTAGGCACAATGTAACATGCCTACGATTTTGCCAATCTTCAATAAACTCTTTTTGATTGTGTTGTTTTTTAATAATAAACGCTGTCATGCTGTATCCACTTCCGGGTCGCTCACAACGCGAACAATTGCTTTTCAACAATGAAAGGAAGCAAAGATAAGACCAATTTAGTTTTAAAATATATTTCCAATCTGTAGATAAATGACTCATAACCTATGCACCGAATGTCAATTAATGTTCCTGGACGAAAACAATAGCAAGTCAACATGACAAACTTTTCCGTTATTGCGATCACTCGTTGTTGATTACTTGATAAGTTCAAAAGTTTGTTTTTCGGGAACGGCTGATTTTACCGATATGCTCTCTTTAGGAGGGTTTCCACTATTTTATTGCGTTTTTTACACGTTAAAATGTACGGGAATAATACCATGTATTCCATAGTATTCATTAAATGCAAAAGTAAAGATTATTTCTGCAGGGTTATTTTACAATGAATCATTTTCTCGGATAATTTGAAAAGTCGTAGAATCGCGTATATATATAGTAAAAAAGCAGAAGCGTAGAATCGCGTGATGTATTAATCCCGACTATAGCCGTAAGAACGCATCTGTTTCTTGGGATTTTGTTACTATGATTTTGAAGAGTTAGATTTGAAAACTGCTTTTATTTCATTGGAAACA
The DNA here is from genome assembly GCA_936450465.1 of Gibbula magus. Classification (NCBI taxonomy): domain Eukaryota; kingdom Metazoa; phylum Mollusca; class Gastropoda; order Trochida; family Trochidae; genus Gibbula; species Gibbula magus. Next base: position 56,619,680 of record OW388294.1, read on the forward strand.
AGTAAAAACGACACATCCCAGTATCTGTTGTTGTTTGTGGGTGTTGTGAAGACTGGAAACTGGACAGTTTCAGTTGGAGAAATCGCAATTTTTATGAATCATATTCTATCAACGTGTCAATGTTTTGAATATTTTACTTACGAACAGTATTAATAGTATTTTATCAAGCTAGAACCAAAAAAACATGTTTGACCATTGTCTATGTGCATCCCGGATCATCCCTGTGGAGCATACAACCCGACTATCAAGATGCTCAAGGTTCAATTCCAGAAAACCGGTCCCATGTAGGATTCTCTTCCCACAGAGGTTACTCCCTTCAGATTTCTGATCCTAACCATACTCTTCCCACAGAGGTTACTCCCTTCAGATTTCTGATCCTAACCATACTCTTCCCACAGAGGTTACTCCCTTCAGATTTCTGATCCTAACCATACTCATCCCACAGAGGTTACTCCCTTCAGATTTCTGATCCTAACCATACTCTTCCCACAGAGGTTACTCCCTTCAGATTTCTGATCCTAACCATACTCTTCCCACAGAGGTTACTCCCTTCAGATTTCCGATCCTAATCATACTCCAGAGGTTACTCCCTTCAGATTTCCGATCCTAACCATGCTCTTCCCACAGAGGTTACTCCATTCAGATTTCTGATTCTAACCATTCTCTTCCAGGAGAGGTTACTCCCTTCAGATTTCCGATCCTAACCATACTCTTCCCACAGAGGTTACTCCCTTCAGATTTTCGATCCTAACCATTGTCTTCCCTATGAGGTTACTCCCTTCAGATTTCCGATCCTAACCATTCTCTTCCAGGAGAGGTTACTCCCTTCAGATTTCCGATCCTAACAATCCTCTTCCGGCAAGAGGTTAGAATCCGACGGCAAAACATGGACTGTCTGGATAAGCTGCAATTGAATCTAGTTGTGCAATCAGCGACGCCGTTGTGAAAGTGACATTTGCCAATAACAAATTACAATGAGAAAATAGATAAACGTTTTCTCGTTTAATGTGTTTTCCTCGAAATATTGCTTTTTCTATTTTGTGATAACAATTTGTAATAAACATGCTGATAAAGAAAAAAATACCAAATCAAAGACAAATACCAAACATATAAATAAAAATTGTGTTAGTTACATCAGACATATATTCGAAGGACATATGATAATTAACAAGACCCTTAAGAGTCAAATGCCCAGATCTTTGAAGTCACTCGGTCGACGTGGCCGCTGAAAGATGAGTTTTCATTGATTAAGCAGGGATACAGTATGACGTTCCCATTTCCTCCGCTAGGGAATTTTGCTGGAGCCATGAAGTTCAAGCCATCTAGAACAGAGGTTAGGATCGGAAATCTGAAGGGAGTTACCGCTGTGGGAAGATTACATGCTGCTGGTGGATTTTGCTAGAAGCGAGAAATATCGTCCATTTGGAACCGAGGTTACGGGAGACAAATTTATTTGAGTTGAAAGAATGTCCTGGGTGATGAATTAAATCACTAAATTTGCACTTCAATTATTGTTGTCATTTGTAGACACACATTTTTATTTTCGTTTGTTAGGTCATTGCCGATATTTTAGTTTAATTCCATATGTTATAACTACATCGGTAAATAGGTGACAATGAAACCACTTCTCGAAGCGTCGTAAAACATCAACAATGTTTGTAATTTCTTTGTAAAGGTGAATAACATTGATTAAGGTTGTGACTGAGCATGCCATTTATTAGTACCAAAAACTTAATGCAAGGGTAACTAAATGTAAAAATATGATTAGGGATGGAACATTTAATCCTACAGTTTCAAATGCTAAAAGTACAAATCACTGTTAATCGTAATATTTAGCAATGGCTTCGAAATTTGTTATTAATTAACACGTAACTTGGACTTTCGTTTCCGAAGCAGAACTCAAAAACCATAATTAAGGCTAGCTCAAGGAAACCTGGTGTGAAGTTTATTATATTCCACAATCAGCATGCGGTGTTGTTACTTTTGACGTATTTGTTCAATGAATTTCGTATTTGTCTGATTCAATTGAATAAAAAAAGTCAAAAACGTTATTTTCAGGTACTAGATCAAGGCACTAATAAAAGTATTTTATCCATGTCCACCAACTTTGGAACACTTTCCCACGACCAATGACATAACGTCTTCATCCTGCTTGCCTTAGTCTTCAGTTTGCATACACAGTGTGACCGACTCTATATACATGTAGATGTGGATATCTACTTAGTTATAAAGAAGCTGGATAAAAGTTTGTCATTTGTTGAACAGGTTGAACTATTTGGATAACTATTTCTTAATCAACAAATCAAACAGAAGAATGCCAAGATTCTTATTAATTGTGTATGTTTTGCTGACTGTAAGTATTACTGCTAACGTGTTGGGAGCTGTGGTGCTGTGATCTCACTGCTGGTATTTTTATGTTCAGCATACACCTCCCTATTGTTGGTGTTTGGTCATATTTGTCAAATATAAGTTTCGTTGTGTTAAAGTACATAACATATACGTCTTTCCTGAGTGAATTATTCCTAACTGTTTTGATCGGATGTCAGAGAGCTTTAGTGTTAGCAGCGCCACATCGGTACAAGGCTATTGTCACGGATTCTTTCATCAACATATGTTTGCTGGGAATATTTATTTTCTCTATCGTTTTTAGCATTCCATCTCACACGACGAGAGTGATTGAAGATGTCTGGAGTAACGTTTCCAATTCCTCGATCTCAATTCTTGTGACAAACAAAGAATATACAGAGTCGTTGTTTTATCAGATATACAATCAGTACATGGTGTTGATTTTCCAAATCATAATACCAATAACGGTCCTTATTGTGTGTACCATCGTCATCATAAGAGCCGTCAGAAAACGAGGAAGAAGCTCTACTGTCATTAAGACTGGATTTGATCTTGCTCGCATAAATGTTGCAGTCATGATATTGTTCATCGTTGTTTACATTCCTTATTACTTGACAAAAGTAACCGATTTGCCTTTCCAGCTACTAGCAACCATTACCGTGATAATTGCACTGAAACCGTCATTCAACTTCATTATTTACTGTGTTTGTTCGCGATTGGTTCGCAAGGAACTCAAGAAGATCTTCAAATGCAAATCAAATTCTAAGTCAGAGAAAATACCAGTTCCAGTGAGTTCAAACCCAGACGCTGAGGAATCGAATCTGGAAGAAAATAAGGAAACACCGATCTAATATCTTATGTCTATTTGCGAACTTCACATTGTGAATATGGAACATTGACCACTGAATCTATTCGCTAACTTCCCAAATATGCTGCCGACTGGGATCTATAAGGATATATGGATTAAAACTCTACAAAACATCAGTTTAACTTTGCTGACTGCAGGATATTTCATATGCAACAGAGGTTATGGTGGAAGAACTGATTGGAGTAACCTCTGTGGCAAGAACACTGTTTCCAATACCTGGATATTTTTGTTTATAAAAGATTGGACATGTTGCTTGTCAGAAATGTTAAAGGTACATCCATTGTGGTGTTAGGGGTCCAATATGCCAAACGTTATAAATGGTCTTACTATATCAAGAAGTACCAACTGTTACCGAAAACTACCATTTTGATGATACTCGACTTGGTATATTGACGATATGAAGGTAAAAGTATTGATTTCTGATCGAAAACCGGACAATACACCGCGTGTGGCGCGCGTCAATAAGTCAAACGTTATTATGGAATCTTATATAAACCAGACAAAATAACAAATTTGGTTTGATAATGTTTAATAGGTCATATAACTACTGTGCATGTAAATAGGACTTGCACTTTCGGTTTCTGTATATGCATAATGATGTTACTCGATTTTAATTGGAAACTAGTAATTATGATATATTTGGCGATTGAGGATGAATATGCAAGCTGAGTGAATGTGTTTGTATTGTAAACAGCACATATGGTGAGTTGGAACGTATTAAAGTGAAATAACATTTTATGAAACACAATGGATGTACCTTTATCACGTTACTCCTCAAACAGCAAATGTAATCCTTAAATTAAAAATTAATTTGTAATCCCTTTGGTTGAATATTAACGTTACGTGCTAACGTGCTATGGAAATGTCACTGTATGAAATATTTGTATAACGTTGTAAATATGTTTCAACAATGAATCTCAGAAAAATCTTATATGTTTATTAATCATATTAATTGTGGTTATGATAGTAATGTTTCATCTCTTTGTAATATTTTGTATTCTTATATTATATTTTGTTATTGTTGGTTGTCTAAACCTTTTTACATAATCAATTATTGTTTCTCCAGATATTTAAAATAGTTTGAATGGAAAAGTACAATTCAGGAAAGTTCAAAATGTAAGTTTGTTAAAACTCCCGGATCTTCTTATAAATACATGTAGCGTTGGTTCAAAGGCTTACGGATATAGATATGAGCCATATACATTGTGTAACGGATAATGTATACAGTAAATGATTCATAATACTGTTTCCATAGGCGTGTTGACAACTTATTTTGAATCTCACAATGATGGATGTTGTTCCAGATAATGTGTAATGGAAGACGATTTCTAAAAAACAATTAGTTCAAAATAGGTTACATTATATTAAATTATTCATTTATATTAGAAATAATACACTGGTACTAGCTCCACATTTATTTTTATAAGTACAATGTCCCTGTCATGTATGTAGTTGATGAGACAAGATGTATTCATATATTCAAGTATTTTAAATACCCTGAACAAAGACGAAGTGCATTTGGTTTCCTGTCTTTCAACAAGGCAATGCATTATATTTTTAAAATTATTTATTATCATGGGTTTGCAATTTTATATAGCTACAGACTCGCTTAAGAAGAATTGATATTGATGTAAAATGTTCCTTGAACATACATTACATGATACACAACTAAGATCACCGACGTTACCCAGTTTGCGTCTATTTACGAAGTTTAGCATAAACAGTGATTGAAGCAGTTCTAAAACGATTCCACATATAAGGCTTGATGACAACGCATCTTAATCCATGTATCACGCCATGAAATCATTATAATTTTAAAAATTGTAATTCCAATGACCATTATGTAAACTTTAATAGCTGACGTTTCTTTTCCTATCATGGTAAGAATAAACAATTTGTGTATTATGTATGTGTGTAGCGCTTTGAGCATGGCCCTTTGTGTTGTGGAGTCCAGCGCGATATAAGTATCCTCATTATTATTATTATTATGTATGGCCTCTCGATGGGAAATGAACTCGCATGGCTAACCGTACCATGTACATTGGTTTTAGAACTTTTTTTGATTGATTCGGGAGTTTTATGTAACCATTGGTAACACTTATTTTTATGTTTGTAAGAGCATTTTATTTCAGTAAGAAAATCGTGCTACAGCGCCTTTAAGGATCCGCTATTACCGTTACTTACTATGACTCTATTGTACTCTGTCGGAAACTGATAACTTAAAGCATTCAAGGGACAGTAGCACATTTTTTCGCTCAAAAAGTCGATGAAATGTTCTTGAAAAATAATGTCACCAATAGTAAAAGACCCTTCTCTCTTCGGAAAATCAAGTTAAAAAATTAGTGTACATGGTTCCTTACAGCCATGGGAGTCGTTTTTGTCATTCGAAATAATAAAATGTGTTCACAATAAAATGGCCGCCATGCAAGTTTGCTCTAGACGCAACACCGTTATTACCACTACGGATAGGTTTGTGTAATAAGATGTTCAACCTCTAAGTAAATATAAGTGACATAAACTATCATTTAAATGGAAAATTTGAAGAATTTTTTTGTGCAAAAAAACGTGCTCCTGCCCCTTTAAGTTGTGTTGTAAATAGCTAAGATCGGAACTTTGGATATTCTCTTATTTTCATCCTGCTTGCCTCAGTCGTCATTGTGCATACAGACTGTGGTCAACATCCTATCAGTGTGCATACAGAGTGTGGTCAACATCCTATCATTGTGTATACAGAGTGTGGTCAACATCCTATCATTGTGCATACAGAGTGTGGTCAACATCCTATCAGTGTGCATACAGAGTGTGGTCAACATCCTATCATTGTGCATACAGAGTGTGGTCAACATCCTATCATTGTGCATACAGAGTGTGGTCAACATCCTATCATTGTGCATACAGAGTGTGGTCAACATCCTATCATTGTGTATACAGAGTGTGGTCAATATCCTATCATTGTGCATACAGAGTGTGGTCAACATCCTATCATTGTGCATACAGAGTGTGGTCAACATCCTATCATTGTGCATACAGAGTGTGGTCAACATCCTATCATTGTGCATACAGAGTGTGGTCAACATCCTATCATTGTGCATACAGAGTGTGGTCAACATCCTATCATTGTGCATACAGAGTGTGGTCAACATCCTATCATTGTGTATACAGAGTGTGGTCAATATCCTATCATTGTGCATACAGAGTGTGGTCAACATCCTATCATTGTGCATACAGAGTGTGGTCAACATCCTATCATTGTGCATACAGAGTGTGGTCAATATCCTATCATTGTGCATACAGAGTGTGGTCAACATCCTATCATTGTGCATACAGAGTGTGGTCTACATCCTATCATTGTGCATACAGAGTGTGGTCAACATCCTATCATTGTGCATACAGAGTGTGGTCAACATCCTATCATTGTGCATACAGAGTGTGGTCAACATCCTATCATTGTGCATACAGAGTGTGGTCAACATCCTATCATTGTGTATACAGAGTGTGGTCAACATCCTATCATTGTGTATACAGAGTGTGGTCAATATCCTATCATTGTGCATACAGAGTGTGGTCAACATCCTATCATTGTGCATACAGAGTGTGGTCAACATCCTATCATTGTGCATACAGAGTGTGGTCAACATCCTATCATTGTGCATACAGAGTGTGGTCAACATCCTATCATTGTGCATACAGAGTGTGGTCAACATCCTATCATTGTGTATACAGAGTGTGGTCAACATCCTATCATTGTGTATACAGAGTGTGGTCAATATCCTATCATTGTGCATACAGAGTGTGGTCAACATCCTATATATCATTGTGGATATTAACCATTTCATAAACACGCTGGATAAAAGTTTCATATTTACCATCTGCTGATCAAGTCGTACACTTTGGATATTTATCGCGTGAAAAACTTGTTGAACACAATTTGGATAATTATTTTAAATCAACAAATCAAACAGAAGAATGCCAAGATATTTTTTAATTCTGTATGTGTTGCTGACTGTAAGTATTGCTGCTAACGTGTTGGGAGCTGTGGTGCTGGGGAGGATACAGAAAACTGTACCCGGCGTCCGACTTTTGAAATATGGGGCTATTCTTGATCTTACTGCTGGTATTTTTATGTTCAGCATACACCTCCCTATTGTTCATGTTCATACATATTTGTCAAATATAAGTTTCGTTGTGTTAAAGTACATAACATATACGTCTTTCCTGAGTGAATTATTCCTAACTGTTTTGATCGGATGTCAGAGAGCTTTAGTGTTAGCAGCGCCACATCGGTACAAGGCTATTGTCACGGATTCTTTCATCAACATATGTTTGCTGGGAATATTCATTTTCTCTATCGTTTTTAGCATTCCAGATCAAATGAAGGTTGTGATTGAAGATGTATGGAGTAACGTTTCCAATTCCTCGATCTCAATTCTTGTACCAAACACAGAATATAAAGACTCGTTGTTTTATCAGATATACAATCAGTACTTGGTGTTGATTTTCCAAATCATAATACCAATAACGGTCCTTATTGTTTGTACCATCGTCATCATAAGAGCCGTCAGAAAACGAGGAAGAAGCTCTACTGTCATTCAGACGGGATTTGATCTTGCTCGCATAAATGTTGCAGTCATGATATTGTTCATCGTTGTTTACATTCCTTATTACTTGACAAAAGTAACCGATTTGCCTTTCCAGCTACTAGCAACCATTACCGTGTTACTTGCACTGAAGCCGTCATTCAACTTCATTATTTACTGTGTTTGTTCACGATTGGTTCGCAAGGAACTCAAGAAGATCTTCACATGCAAATCAAATTGTGAGTTAGAGAACATACCAGTTCCAGTGATTTCAAACCCAGACGCTGAGGAATCGAATCTGGAAGAAAATAAGGAAACACCGATCTAATATCTTATGTCTATTTGCGAACTTCACATTGTGAATATGGAATATTGACCACTGAATCTATTCGCTCACTTCCCAAATATGCTGCCGACTGGGATCTATAAGGATATATGGATTAAAACTCTACTAAACATCAGTTTAACTTTGCGGACTGCAGGAGATTTCATATGCAACGGAGGTTATGATGGAAGAACTGAGTGGAGTAACCTCTGTGGCAAGAAAACTGTTTCCCATACCTGGATATTTTTGTTTATAAAAGATTGGACATGTTACTTGTCAGAAATGTTAACACGTTACTCCTCAAACAGCAAATGTAATCCTTAAAGGGGCAGTAGCACGTTTCTTCGATCAAATAAGTTGATGAAATGTTTTTGAAAAATAATTCCACCAATCGTAAAACACCCTTCTCTCTTTGGAAAATCAAGTTAAAAATGAGTGTACATGGATCAGTCAAGCCATGAGAATAGTTTTTGTCATTCGAAATAATAAAATGTGTTCACAATAAAATGGCCGCAATGCATTTTTTGCTTTATACGCAACACCGTTATTACAACTACGGATAATTGGTTTGTGTAATAAGATGTTTTACCCTTTAAAGTATACTTAATTATCACAAACTATCATACTGCCCCTTTAAATAAAAAATGTATTTGTAATCCCTTTGGTTGAATATTAACGTTACGTGCTAACGTGCTATGGAAATGTCACTGTATGAAATATTTGTATAACGTTGTAAATATGTTTCAACAATGAATCTCAGAAAAATCGTATATGTTTATTAATCATATTAATTGTGGTTATGATAGTAATGTTTCATCTCTTTGTAATATTTTGTATTCTTATATTATATTTGGTTATTGTTGGTTATCTAAACATTTTTACATAATGAATTATTGTTTCTCTAGATATTTAAAAGAGTTTGAATGGAAAAGTACAATTTAGGAAAGTTCAAAATGTAAGTTGTTAAAACTCACGGATCTGCTTATAAATACTTGTAACGTTGGTTCAAAGGCTTACGGATATGTACCCCGTAGGCGTACTGGAAAACATGGGGTGGGTAGGGGTGGGGTCTGGGGTCTGGGTTTTGGAAAAAACTGTAAATTGTAAACTGTTTGGTTTCACAGCTGTTAAATGTCCCCCTTATGCTGTTCTGTGGTAGTATATCAGTTAGTTCTGTCACATATGTATTTCTTCCAAGTGGATAGTTAACTAGACTTTAATTTAGTCTGTATGGTAAAACCTGCAAGTTCTCACTAAGCATTGAATGCTGCAGCTTTGTTTCTGTTTTCTTGTGTTGTGTTTTTTGATAAACAAAACAGAAAAATTAAACCTGCAAATGGAAATACTTTCGCTTTGTAAAATAAGGATGAGTGCAAATGTATTTTAGTGCTGCTAAATATAGGAACATAATAGAAATGACAAATAAAATGAAAACAAATGATTTTTTTTATATATCTTATAATGTTTTGACTCAGTAATACACTTTTCGATTTACAAAGGTTAATGGAGAGTTCTTAGAATGGACCAATTCATGTTTGTAAGTTATAAGTTTATAAAGTGTCATTTGATCATAGGTTGAAATAACATCATGCTAAAGTTTGTCTCACTATAGTGATACATTCTAGTGTACAATATAACTATGCAACTACAAATTAACAATCAACTGTTCATGCTACTACAAATCAAAAGATTTATAAAGATAAGTGCTTATTATTAATTCTATATTGCAAAACTTTCCAACAACTGAGTTTCCTAAATCTTAAATGAATCAAAAATGATACAATGAGTTTACATGGGAATTACACTGGCTTTCATATGAGTGAGTGAGTTAGGGTTTAACGCCATTTCACTTATATCGCGGCTGCTAGTATTATGGCAGGGAGAAAGCCCGCAAGGCCATGTGACTATGCTATGTGGCGGGATTCGATCCCCGGACCTCTTGATCTGAAGCCGAACGCGCTAACCACTGCGCTATCCCGCCTTGCTTTCATATGAACAAAAGTTTACTCTTTCAAGGTATGATGACTGATAACAGAGATAATATTTTCTGTATTTTCTTTGGTATGGACACATACCTAAATATTTCCCTCATTTTTAGCCAATGAAAATATGTTCGTCATCCCAGTATTTCCAGTAAGCCCAGACCCCTGACCCAAGACCCCAACCCATCCCATCCCAACCTAACCCAGCCCAGGTTTTCAAGTATATATAGATGTGAGCCATTTACACTGTGTAACGGATACTGTGCACAATAAAATATTCATATCTATTTCCATAGGCGTGTTGACAACTTATTTTGAATCTCACAATGATGCGAGACCAAGTGGTGTATTAGTTGACTTCCTGATATACTGTATATTGTTTCATTATATATTCATGTTATTACATTAGTTCATTTTGCTCCACATTTTACATGTAAATCTTGTCCTGTTTTCCTTTAGAGAATAAATATTTAAATTTATCACAATGTCGATTTTCGGTTAATTATCATGATTATTGTATTCGGGTCTGCGTCGGGTTAGACCTCGTTTGACGGTTTGGTTTGACAATTGCATTTTCTAGAAGTAAATGAATTGTTTCATTGATAACAGCCAGTGAACTTGATTTAAATTGGTTTAAACAGATTTTGAAATTTGAAAAAGCTTGCTGTTATAAAATACAGGATCATTACTTGTTCTGAATTTTGCATTAAATGAAATAGGAAACCGAAAATTATTAAACCCGCGAAACATGAGAATAAAACCCAAATAACACGGCCAATCCTGACAAATCATACGATAAGGGAGAGAACTCGTGATGGATTAATCCCAATTATAGCCGTAAGAATGCAATTTGTTTCTTGGAACTTTGTTGCTTTGATTTTGAAGAGTTGCATTTGAAAACAGCTTTTATTTCATTGGAAACAAGTATAAGCAAACACACCCTGGTGTATGTTGTTGTGTGTGGTTATTGTGAAGACTTGAGGAAACAATACGGGAAAAGATTAGTTGGAGAAAACTTTTATGAATGATATTCTATGAATATGTCAATGTTTTAATATTTCACTTACGAACAGTATTAATAGTAGTTATTTTGTCAAGCCTAAACCAAGAAACCATGTCTGGCATTGTCTATGTGTAATTATTTGCATCCCTGATGATTAAATACATCAATAGCGAGGATATTTATCTCAAATCTTGCACCAGGTATACGTGTTTACCACATTCTCTTCCCACAGAGGTTGCCCCCTTCAGATATCCGACCCTAACCGTCAAAAGTTATGGCCCATATTTTAGTTATATATATTACAACTAAATCGGTTAACATGTAACAATGAAACAACTTATCGAAGCGTCGTAAAATATCAAACATGTTTGTATTTTCTTCGTAAAGGTGAATCACATTGATTCAGCTTGTGACTGAGAATGTTGCAGGGATTAGTACCAACAACTAAATATATGGGTAACTGTGACCAACCTGGAAAAACGAGGGAAGATGTGAGTTTGGTTGATCAACTTTACTGTTTACTCAAAGAAACATGGCAGAAGACACTGCGTAATACAACATGACATAATACATGGATGTCCCTGGACATATGCGCAACGGATAAATTGTTTATAAAGTTTACATACTTGTAAACCCGGTTCCTTTAATAAAGGGCTATGGTAATACCAATATACAGTAGTGACAATGTGGCCTGGTTCAGCAACAGCTATTAATAGTCCAAACAGAATTTGGAAGAATCTATACATACACGACAAGAAGGAAATATTTACACTAGAAATATTTCTACAAGAGAAATTCAATTTTGCATTTAATTTATCAGTACTTTGCGGTAAAATGTTACTTTTGGTAAAAGGAAATTTTTACTACAGAAATATTTCTACAAAATGAATTTAAGTTTACATTAATGAAGTTCATCATTAATTTACAAAAATGCTTGTTTTAATAAAAAAAAGAAATATTTACAACAGAAATATTTCTACAAGAAAAATACTAGTTGACATGAAGTTTGTCATTAATTTATAAAACTGTTGGTTTATTAAATGTTAAGGAAAATATCGGAAATGAACTTTAAATTCTTAAGAGAATGATATAACAACTTTATATTTAGTCCAAATAATCATTAAATACCAAAATCTGAACTTGGAAATAACTTCTGAGGCTTCTAGCAACAACGCCTTCATATTCATTCAAACACCGATTATCTCCCTTTGATACTAAAAATGTACAGTAGAGGTAATTTATAGAAGCTCCCTTGCCTAACTTATGCAGGTTCAGCAAAACATGTCCAAACTTCAATTACAATGTGAATAAATGATTTACACATGAGCGAAAAGTAATAATACAGTACAAAAATACATTTTCATGATGTATTAATACCATATTTACTCTAACAAGGATATTTTACTGAAAAGAGTCTTTTTGCAAAGTGGCGGCAATTTCACCGCGAAACAGCGTTGTAGTAAAATGTCAAACTTTACCGTAAAAGAGCTTTATATTACAAAACCTAGATACATTTGTGTTCTTAAACATGTGGCATGAAAGTGTACACAACAATGGATGTAACAAAGTCATAAATACCTGGAAAAACGAGGGAAGATGTGAGTTTGGTTGATCAACTTTACTGTTTACTCAAAGAAACATGGAAGAAGACACTCTCCAGCCAATCAGCGGTCTGGATTACTATCCACGTAATTGTCCCAGAGTTACTCCCCTTAGACCGTTGACAAGAACGGTAGATGATAGAGTAAATAATTATATTATTTATGTCTGCCATATTTATCAGGTACCAAACATGATCATATTCTTACACACTCCCCCACAAAAATAGATGTTATCCTAACATCAAAAGAGAAATAGAGGATCAAATTATTTAAACAGGTATCATGAGGTAATAATATCAACGATGTAAAAGGCAATAAAATCTCTTTCATCAAGATGAAAGTTACAAACTCCTTACATGAGTTTCATAAAAAGCAACTGGAACTACGAATATTTACAGCTCTGGGCATCAACATTTACTTTGAGATGAAAAATGTTTTTGAAGTTACACTTCACTACTGATGAATCAGTGTTACATATGTTACAAAAGGGTGGCCAACCTTGAGTACCATAAACCTTGTCAAACAAAGGCGGTGTAAACTCCTAATAAAGTGTAAAACTTTACTCAAAGAGATAATGTTGTGGATCATGGGGTTACTACTACTTCGCCTCAAACACTGAAGGATATCCTCTTTATCTTACTATTCTCACATGACAACCTCTCCATGACCAAACAATTAATCAATACATTCCAGCTTTTCAAAGCAACAACAATGCATAAATTAACTTCTTCTCAAATGCAACTTCCAACTTTGTAATAATATACACACAAAAACGGAATCTCATAACCAATAATAAGCACTAACATCATCTCCTCCTAAACATCAAAAAGGTCCATCACTGTCACATACTGGGTATTTTACCATTCATTCATCAAGAATGACTATAACATGGTTTTCTTAGTTCCACCATGCTCCATCTTCACTTGAAATAAGATAGTCACTATAGTCTTATTTCCACAGTCTCGCATATTACACCCTGATGGGGTACACTGATGGTACAAACAGTCTGTACATCACTGGTTGGGTGTTAAATGTGTATGGATACACATTTGCTGGACAAGTACTCACATAGTTCATGAATGGATAGGATCTCCACTCAGACTGATTGCCTGGAGTGTCATAAGTGAGACGCGCTGGTGGTTGTCGTGACCTGTCAGATCGCTGGTAATCGGTGACATCACCTGGTGATTCAGTGTTCACCTCACCGTTTTCTCCCACAGTCTCAGAGGGGTTTTCATTCACCTCACTGTCACTCTCACTACCTGAGGTTCGGTCAGTCCTATGTGTCGGATTCATCTCTTCAGCAGCCAAATCGGAACTATCCGATTCATGATTATCAGAGGGGTGGACCAGCGGGTCCATATTGCCTACATAATCACAATCACTACTACTCTCATCATCCGAACTATCACCAACCTGCGCATCAACACACTGACGCTTTCTATTTCTTCGCCGTTTAACACCATCATTTGGATTTGTGGGGTTGGGTTTGAATCGATCAACACTGACTGAATCTGGGAGAATTGCATCACATGGAAAGAGAAGGTTTCTGTGCATTACTCTAGATTTACCCTTTCCACCCTCAGGATGGATTTCATACACAAGACTATCTTCTCCCATCCCCTTCACCACATTATACACCTGATCCTCCCAATGTGATCTCAACTTTCCGGGACCACCACGTTCTTTTAGGTTTCGGACTAGCACTCGGTCACCACGGGATAGTCTTGAGCTTTTTACCTTACGATCATAGTACTGTTTCTGTTTCTCGGACTGTTTAATTGCATACTTTGAGGCCAGTTCATAAGCTTCTTGCATGCAATTCTTCCACTTTTTGGAATACTCTTCTGCACAATGGTGTCTATCTTCAGGAAGGTTGAAGATCAAGTCCACTGGCAATCGTGGTGATCTACCATACTTGAGGTAGAAAGGTGAATAACCCGTCGAGTCATTTTGAGTACAGTTGTACGCGTGCACCACCTGGTTAACATGTTCATGCCATCGTGATTTTGCTTCTTTTGGGAGAGTTCTGAGCATGCTGAGTAGTGTCCTATTGAATCTTTCAACTTTTCCATTGCCTTGCGGATGATTACTGGTTGTCCGACTATGTTGAACTCCACTGTACTTTTGCAGATTAGAAAACAGTTTGTTTTCAAATTCACCACCTTGATCATGATGTAATCTTCTTGGGAACCCAAACCTCATGATGAAATCATTAAAGATCTTCTCAGCTACAGTTTTTGCCTTCATATTTCGTGTTGGGTATGCTTGAGCGAATCGTGTAAAGTGGTCGACTATGACTAGAATATATTCGAAACCACCTACACTCTTCTCCAGATGTAGAAAATCAATTGAGACAGATCAAAGGGTGCCGTAGAGATCACAGGTATCATCGGGGCTCGAGTTTGAGTGGTTGGGGCCTTGTCCTTGATGCAAGAACACTGTTTTGTCACATAGAATTCAATATCTTCTTTCATCTTAGGCCAAAAGAACCTTTCTCTTGCTAGTGCTAGTACTCTTTCTGCTCCAAGATGTCCCATATTGTTATGCAGTTCTTTCAAGACTAGTGGCTTGTACTTTAAGGGTAGAACAAGTTGGTATCTGGTTCTTTCACCATGTAAGAGGGATTTTCTAACCAACAGTCCATCTGAATTCACTTCTAACTACTTGAATTCTTTGAAGAGTGGGCTTGCCTCCTTATGTACTCTATTTGTCTTTGGTCTCCTCTTCATCTGTCTGTAGCGCAAGACAGGTTTTATGATAGTGTCATCTTCTTGGGCTCTCCGAATTTCTTCAGTTGCAAATTTCCCATGCAAAGTTGTCAAACCTGGTTCTGTATCACACTCTGCAGCAATTTCACCTGTTACTGTTGCCATCCATGCTATCTGATTTGTCTCTATTGCTTCACCGCCCTGTACAATAGCAGCTTTGACCTCAGTTGAAATTGTTTCTGTACAATGTTGCATATACTTCTCAATATCCAAGGGCATTCTTGATAGACCATCTGCATCACTATTGTTGATACCAGGTTTGTACTTGATTTCAAAGTTGAAGTCTGCGAGTTCTGTCAACCATCGATGCCTTGTACTATCTAACTTCGCACTGGTCAAGATGTAAGTCAGTGGGTTATTGTCTGTGTAGACAGTGAACTTCGGAGTGTAATACAAGTAGTTTCTGAATTTTTCACTCACAGCCCATTTGAGAGCCAGGAATTCCAATTTACCTGCGTGGAAATGGTAGTTCTGTTCTGATGGAGTAAGTATCCTTGAACCATATCCTACAACTTTAAGTTTCCCATCTTCTGCCTTTTGGTACAAAACTGCACCAAGACCTTCTTGTGACGCATCAGTGTGGAGAATATAAGGTTTTTCAAAGTCGGGGTAGGCCATGATTTGGGGCTGTAGTAACAAGTCTATTAGGTTTTCTAATGTTTCTTGATGGATAGTTGACCACTCAATCTTATGCGCAAAGTTGACAAATGTGACCGGGGTTTTATTCTCTTCTTGTGTTTCGGCTTCTTATCTGCTGGAGGTTTCTTCAGTAGGTCATAGAGAATCTTTGCCTTGCGAGAGAAGTCCTTGATGTATTTGCGGTAGAAGCTGATAAAGCCCAACATCTGTCGGAGATCGCCAACTGTCTGAATCTTCTTTGATTTTAAGGCTTCAACTGAACTGCGGTCTGCTGGGTCCATTTGATAACCATCTTCTGACACTAAATGGCCCAGGTACCTGACTTGACGTTTGAACAATTCACATTTCTTGGGTTTCAGTTTTATCCCTTTGGCCTGTTGACACCGCAACACTTTGCGTAGGTCCCGCAAGTGATCTTGAAAGGAAGTAGAGTACACCAGAACATCGTCTAGGTATGGACAGCAACATTTATCTCTCAACTCTACCAATGTTTCCTCCATGAACCGCTGGAACTGTCCTGGGGCACCCTTCAGTCCAAACGGGATTCTATTCCACTCATATAGGCCCCATGGTGTGATGAAAGCTGTCAAGTGCTTACTTTCCTCCTTCATGAACCCTTGATGATAGGCCTTACCCTGATCGAGTAGAGAGAACCATGATTTCCCCTTTAAACCGTTCAGCATATCTTGGATCCTTGGAATCGGTTGTCTGTCTGTAATTTATCTGAAATCTTGCACTAAGTATACGTGTATACCACATTCTCTTCCCACAGAGGTTGCCCCCTTCTGATTTCCGACCCTAACCGTCAAAAGTTATGGCCCATATTTTAGTTATATATATTGCAACTAAATCGGTAAACAGGCGACAATGAAACAACTTATCGAAGCGTCGTAAAATATCAAACATGTTTGTATTTTCTTCGTAAAGGTGAATCACATTGATTCAGCTTTTGACTGAGAATGTTGCAGGGATTAGTACCAACAACTTAATATATGGGTAACTGTGACCCACCTGGAAAAACGAGGGAAGATGTGAGTTTGGTTGATCAACTTTACTGTTTACTCAAAGAAACATGGCAGAAGACACTGCGTAATACAACATGACATAATACATGGATGTGACTGGACATATGCGCAACGGATAAATTGTTTATAAAGTTTACATACTTGTAAACCCGGTTCCTTTAATAAAGGGCTATGGTAATACCAATATACAGTAGTGACAATGTGGCCTGGTTCAGCAACAGCTATTAATAGTCCATGGGATTCTATTCCACTCATATAGGCCCCATGGTGTGATGAAAGCTGTCAAGTGCTTACTTTCCTCCTTCATGAACCCTTGATGATAGGCCTTACCCTGATCGAGTAGAGAGAACCATGATTTCCCCTTTAAACCGTTCTGCATATCTTGGATCCTTGGAATCGGTTGTCTGTCTGAAAAACTTTTATCATTAATCCGGCGATAGTCAATACAAAGTCTCAGAGTCCCATCTTTCTTTCTCACACAGACCATGGCACTTGAGTATGGAGATCGACTTTTTCTGATGAAGTTCTTTTGGACCAAGTCATGAATGTACTCTTTCACCTCTTTGTATAAGGGTAACGGGATTGAGATGTAGTTCTGTTGTACGGGATCTTGGTCTTTCAGTTTAATTTCCAAATTCAGATCTGTAGCAAGGCCTATGTCATCTTCATTTCGTGAGAATGCACCCGACTCCTCGAAGAGTACTTGCTTGATTTGGTCAACTTCTTCGACTGAGAGCTGGTTGTTGTCGAAACTTACTGGTGGATGCCAAAGTTGTGGTCCTGCATTCGAGACGTCTTTAGTTTGCGTGTTGTCCGAATCTCCAGTAACTGTCGATAGTGATACTTCCTGTTCTTCTGGCGCTAATCTGAATATTGACTTCATGTGCAGAGTTCCAAGGGTTGTCTTACTGTGGAGAGAGATGTCTTGGTTACTTGTGTTTGTGATGTACACACTGACAGATGATGTTGATCCTTTCCGCAGTTGAGCAATGCCGCCCATGATTTCAACACCTTCTGGAAGATCATCTGTCTCTTGGGGCTCAAAGATGGCTACAGTTCTCTCCCTTAGGTTAGTCCTGGTCATACATTTAACTTCTCTTGTATGTCCCTTCGGAATCTTCACACCCTGTCTCCCTAGTGACACATGACCAATCTCATCAACTTTCTCTTTATTGATGAAGTTAACTAGCACTGTTAGTTTCTCAACACTGATGGTTTCCATTCCAGACTGTATGAGTTGAACTCTTGATGTAATTGTTGAATGACTGTCTTTAAGGTAGTGCTCGATGACGTTGTATCCAATAATTGGTCTGTCAATACCCCTTGAGGTGGTTACAAGAAAAGGAACACTCAAAACTTTGTCATCTTGTCCTTTGCCCAGGTGGAAGGATAATGGTACCCATCCATCGAATGGTATCACTAGGCCATCAGCAGCCTTAACCCTGAGGTTTACATCTAACAGTTCAGAGATAGGTCTTGGTTCAACGTTAGGACAGTGTTTCTTTACCCACTGTCTAGGAAGAAGAGATACTTGAGCTCCTGTATCCCACAGAACTTCTGTTTGATTCCCTTCCAACATACAGGTCACAGTGCAGCTCTTTCCAACTAAATGAACCACTGTCTGTTGATCTTTCGGCGAAAGCGGTGATGTACCTAGTGTCAACACTCCAGTCTCAAGTTCATGAACAGCATTACAGAGTTTCTTGTGTACCTTCCAATGGGCATGCTGGCAACTTCTGTCGCAATAGTATGTACTCTGACACTTCTTGCACCTAAATTTCCCTTGCCTACCACACTGGACACATACTGGGGATGATGGTACTGTATGGATCAATGATTCCCCGCTATCATTGACCCTGTTCCGTTTCCCTGACGCTTCTTCTGTCTGCACCCAGCTTGAAAGTGTTCGGAGGAGCCACAGATAAAGCAATGGTCACACTTTTGTCCTGCTTCTCGACACTGGTTACAACCTCGCCGATGCGTTTTGGTTTGCTGCAGTTCTCTCCTTAGAGCCTTGACCTCTGCTTTAAGTTCAAGCAAAGAAAATTGTTGCTCGCTCCCCTTGTCAATCTCCTTTTCTTCGGTGATGATAGCTCGTACCTTGGTGGTCTTTGACATTTTCTTCCTTCTCTCTTCATTCTCACTGACGATGGTATGTATTTTTGTTGTCAGTTCTTCATCCGAGGGATTTTCAGTGATGATGTCTTTGACAACAAGGGCAATACTTTCGTCGCGGAGGCCTGTCTGTATGCTGCGTAGGGTCATTTGACGGACAAGACGCTGGTCATAGTTGAGGATTGAAGCTTCTTCTTCTGTGGCAAAAGACACCTTCTGACCAAGATCAAGAATTCTCCATACAAAGTCCAATACCTCTTCACGAACACCCTGGCATCCCTCTGTCAATTCCGCGTATAGCTCTGATGCAGATCGTTCCTTGTAATAGGTCCGTAATAATTTTCTGAGCGTTGGGAGTGTCAAGTCTGTTTTACCTTCAAGGTAATTTCTCAATTGTTGAGAAGGGTGAATTGCCTTCACGACGGCCCAGACAATTTCTTTTTCAGGGTATTTCTTTTCTCTGGCTACTTCGATCTGTCTGATGAGATTGACAAAGCTAATTCCTTCTGTGCCATGGATGATCCCAGTTACTTTCAGTTCTTTACTATTAATTGTTTGGGGTTGAGAAGGTTGAGAAGGTTGAGGTGTTGTAGGGGTTGGTCTTGTTATTACCCCTTTTAAAGTTTCCTTAAGTAATGTCAAGCCGTCTTCTTTGTCCTGGCTGATAACATCCAGATACTTCTCAAAACCACGCAATAAGTTCAGCCTGCCCTTCCCCTTGGGATCCAGTGGAACGTTAAGTTTCTGGCAGATGTGATAGATTAATGCCTTAATCTCATAGAACAGGTTCCAAACTTCCTCGTCGGTCTGGGTGGCTATCTTGTTCACGTCGCCCTTGATCCTTTAACTTCTGATCCTGGCACGCTCGCCAAAATATGTGACCCACCTGGAAAAACGAGGGAAGATGTGAGTTTGGTTGATCAACTTTACTGTTTACTCAAAGAAACATGGCAGAAGACACTGCGTAATACAACATGACATAATACATGGATCTGACTGGACATATGCGCAACGGATAAATTGTTTATAAAGTTTACATACTTGTAAACCCGGTTCCTTTAATAAAGGGCTATGGTAATACCAATATACAGTAGTGACAATGTGGCCCGGTTCAGCAACAGCTATTAATAGTCCAAACAGAATTTGGAAGAATCTATACATACACGACAAGAAGGAAATATTTACACTAGAAATATTTCTACAAGAGAAATTCAATTTTGCATTTAATTTATCAGTACTTTGCGGTAAAATGTTACTTTTGGTAAAAGGAAATTTTTACTACAGAAATATTTCTACAAAATGAATTTAAGTTTACATTAATGAAGTTCATCATTAATTTACAAAAATGTTTGTTTTAATAAAAAAGAAATATTTACAACAGAAATATTTCTACAAGAAAAATACAAGTTGACATGAAGTTTGTCATTAATTTATAAAACTGTTGGTTTATTAAATATTAAGGAAAATATCGGAAATGAACTTTAAATTCTTAAGAGAATGATATAACAACTTTATATTTAGTCCAAATAATCATTAAATACCAAAATCTGAACTTGGAAATAACTTCTGAGGCTTCTAGCAACAACGCCTTCATATTCATTCAAACACCGATTATCTCCCTTTGATACTAAAAATGTACAGTAGAGGTACTTTATAGAAGCTCCCTTGCCTAACTTATGCAGGTTCAGCAAAACATGTCCAAACTTCAATTACAATGTGAATAAATGATTTACACATGAGCGAAAAGTAATAATACAGTACAAAAATACATTTTCATGATGTATTAATACCATATTTACTCTAACAAGGATAGTTTACTGAAAAGAGTCTTTTTGCAAAGTGGCGGCAATTTCACCGCGAAACAGCGTTGTAGTAAAATGTCAAACTTTACCGTAAAAGAGCTTTATATTACAAAACCTAGATACATTTGTGTTCTTAAACATGTGGCATGAAAGTGTACACAACAATGGATGTAACAAAGTCATAAATACCTGGAAAAACGAGGTAAGATGTGAGTTTGGTTGATCAACTTTACTGTTTACTCAAAGAAACATGGCAGAAGACACTCTCCAGCCAATCAGCGGTCTGGATTTCTATCCACGTAATTGTCCCAGAGTTACTCCCCTTAGACCGTTGACAAGAACGGTAGATGATAGAATAAATAATTATATTATTTATGTCTGCCATAATTATCAGGTACCAAACATGATTATATTCTTACACAACTAAATGTAAAAATACTTTCTTGGATGGAATTTTTTATCATACACAATTTCATATACAGTACGACTTACTGAAACATGGTTATATTTGGGATAACACTACCTTCAATAGTACAATTTTTGCGGGATTCGAACCCACACTCTCAGAGTATGGCAACTATCGTCAGCACTGACCGTACCAACAGCTGACCACACGACCATTTCGACTCGACAAAAATCGAGGTCAAGTGAATCGATAGTTAAGCTAATTTTACATTCAGTACCCCTCTGTACTATTGAAGGTAGTGTTATCCCAAATGTAACCTTGTTATATTTGTCCACTATCTAAATGGCATGTATTTCTAAGACAACTAACTGTTTATCATAATATTTGGCAATGGATTCGAAATTTGTAGATACTGAATTAAACATACTAAATTAAATTTAAAAGGTTTTTAGCGACACACGTGTAAGCGTAGATATTCCTAGAGATGCCCGGATGTCCTAGAGGCCTATATAGGCCTAGACGTCGACTACACTGGGCTGGTCGCCGATTGAATAGTTTGCTTTACAGCCATCAACCTGGAGAGCATATATGTAATGAATATATGTTAGGTTCTGGATGAGAGACTCACATTTGATAATTTTTTAATTTTATTTTCATTGTAGGTAGAGTATTTCACTTATATCGCGGCTGCTAGTATTATTGCAGGGATGCCATGTGGCTATATGCATTGCGGTGAAACCTGCGAGTATCGGCTGGAACTAGCAAACCATGGGTGGTACTGCGCTGAAATTCAGTGTGGCTTTGCACCCAAACCTTACTACATGTAGAACAATTCTCTAGCAGACAAAGTTGCCGGGCACCTGGCGGTATTCGAACCCCGGACCTCTTGATCCGAAGCCGAACGCGTTAACTACTGCGCTGTCCGCCCCTATTTACAATATTGTTACATTATATCTAAACTGTCGGGCAAAAGAAAGTATAACACTCAATTGTTTTCGATTAATTCAATATTTTAAAGAAATGAGGTGCATTTGATTATGGCACGATACAGTAACACCTTTCGGCAGTAGTTTGATTACTTAATTGGTGACTGTTTTATATTTTCAACTAAAATATCATTATTTATACCATACCTACCATGTGTTGGACGAAGCACTTTTATTGATTTTCACACATAGTATGTGTTATATGTCGATGAACAGTTGTGTTTTATAAAAAATATTTTGGGGGAATTTCAAAATTTAAATTTATAAATTTTAATTTAAAAAATGTCAAACCACGTAGATGTATTCTTTGACTGATTTAATGTTTTGAACTAATTTCAAACTAGTCCGTTTTTAATACGACGTCGAAAACTCGAGATATTTGACTTTGAAAATTATACATATGATAAATACAACTGAGCCTTATACTTTCTTTTGCCCGTCAGTGTAAGTATTGTTAATACACACTTTCTTAATACGTTCAGTGAAAACGTATGTAAAGTGGCTTATAAGTCAACAGTCCAGACACTAAAATGATATACAATCCAAAGCAAGTCTACAAGACCAGAAAAGGCGCCTTTTTATCTAATTTCATTATTCAGTTTTGTATTTTATTTTTACATATGTTTTATTAAATATTAGTCTAACTAACCCCTATCTGATAAATAAAGAAGACTTGAGATGGTTAGAAAATGAGTAAGATGGATCAATATTCATAACTAAGCAAATCTATAAAAGTTTCGATATCCCACACGTACACAACTTCTATTTGTACACACTACCAGGAATGACCTGGTTTCATGGAATATGTTGACCTGGTATTTCTCGTACTCGCCGCTGGTGCGTAGCGCGCGTGTTGGAAACTCGGTCATTCAACATGTCCGATATCAATAATAACAGAGGGTGGTTAAATGCAGTAGTTAGCACGTGTGTTAGCAACTTTTTAGTCTTAAATTCAGACTCTGAAAAAAAGTATTTATTCTGAAATATCACCATTTTATTAAATATTGAAAAGGAGACTGTAAGAAATGGGATTTTCAGAAAGAGGCTCCTTTATACATTATTTCAATATTTTTTACAGTCTAAGTGTCAGACTAGCAACTTTATGAAATGGTATCTTCCGCCTAAAATTTAGATCGAAGAAAAGTGAAAATAAAACAAAAATGAGCCACGTCTTTAAGGGTATTTAGAAGTGGAATACATAGAAAACACAGATCTGTGGATGACAACTTCTTTAGTGTGTAGATACTCGACGTTACGGAGTATATGCTTACTCCTTCATCAGGTGGAATGTGGGGTATAATAAGAGGATACATTTATACAGAATGTTAACAATTTGGGACCAGGAGCCCATGTGGTTTCTTTATTTTCCAAAAACCACGCTCTCTCGTCATAGACTTGGGCCGTGTTCAAGAGAGGTTTCAAAGCAATCGCTCAATTAGCTCTCCTGAACGCGATTGCTCAATGTAGCGCTACGTAGCAAAGCGAGCGAACTTTGAGGTTTTGCACCATGTCATTCAGGAGAGAATGAGCGCTACTTGAGCGCTATTTGAGCGCTACATTGAGCAATCAATGAGCGATTATAAGCGCTCGCTGTTATGGAACGGTGCCTTGGTTTTTATGTAATTTTAGAGCCCGGATGACTGACAATGTGTTAGTGTTCGGGGCCAATGATGGTGGTGGTCCGGGGATTTTTTTATGAAGAAAACTGTTGTGAAATTTTGCTTTCACTGGGAATTCAGT
Organism: Gibbula magus; assembly: GCA_936450465.1. Lineage (NCBI taxonomy): Eukaryota > Metazoa > Mollusca > Gastropoda > Trochida > Trochidae > Gibbula > Gibbula magus. The sequence goes on from OW388294.1 coordinate 56,643,866, forward strand.
GTAAGTATTATGGTTCACTCACAGGTTTCACAATAGTCCAACATTTAACCTCTGAAATTAATTTGTTTTAAGTTTCAAAATTTGAAATTAAATATATAAAATTAAAAGAAGCCATGTAAGACATGTCACATCCTCGGTTACCCATGGTTTTATATATGCTCCGTTACTCTCAAGCATATATAAAACCATGGGTAACCGAGGATGGACGTGTCATTGTCAAACATAAACTGCACCCCCTCACCTTTCCCCTGGATCCACTGCTGACTAACAATTACGTCGTGCACTATACCAGAACTTGCTTATTTTCAACAGTCAGGTGACCATTTGCGCAAGACGAAGTCATGTTTATATCTGTATCATGTTTAAATCGAAAACAAAATCGTTCGTGCTAATGAGTTCCAAGAACGGGTGTACGTGACAAGCGAATAAATAGTTGTATCACTACGCATGACCATGTACTTGCTAGAGTCACTTCCAAATAGTTTATTCACTTATGTTTGTTGGATACAGAACCAAATTACAGATCGTGCAAATGTTATTATCCAGAATCCCGCCAGGCGCTCGACAACTGTGTCTGCAGTAGAAAACTGTTCTACACGCAGTAAGGTTTGGGTGCAATGCTACACTGAACTTCAGATCAGTACCACCCATGGTTCGCTAGTTTCAGCCGATGCTCGCAGGTTTCACCGCAATGCATAGCCACATGGCGTTACGGTCTTTCTCCCTGCCATAATATTAGCAGCCGCGAAGTAAAATAATCTTGAAAGCGGCGTTAAACCCTAACTCACCTCACCTACAGATATGGGAATAATGTTTTACCCAACTTGGTATTTTGCTCGAATTTTATAATCAATGAGACTATATTTGTCATAATTTGCTGGTCTTATCTCAATAAAAAGTACATTAAACAGGCAATAATGTGTATATTCTCAGGACATTTAGAAACATTGTTTATAAAGCAGTCGTCACATTCAGTAATGTATTACAAGGGTAGCCTAACTTGCAAGAGAAGCACGTGCAGTAAATGGGTTGCTATGGCGACTTGCGCTAAAGACGAGCTTTCCCGCTTCGGAAACGCTTGTTGTTGTGTAGTACGTTTTATGCAATAAAGGGAATTCTGTTTATGACGTCAGATACCCTTGACGCGCGTTACTCGAAGGGAGAACTTCTCTTTGAAACCAAATTTCATTACATTGTCGTGATATGAACATTATTTATCACATGTCATGTTGTAGATAAAATATTTCTCTAGCGATTGACGTTATAAGTATATTTTCCCCAAATAATGTTGTATTTGAAAGACTAACATCCTTGATTGCTCTTTAAGATTTTCGATCCTTACGTTCAAGTTTGAAAAGTCATTAACAGATGCACAATACACTAAACAAGTGAACACAAGTACAGTTTATTACAAACAAGATATAAGAATGCTTTAAATTGGGAGGGAACGCAATCGCTCGCAATCAACAACATACGGGATATTTCCTCTTCAATGCCCTCGTGCGTGATATTATTCATCCTCGGTTACCCAGGGTTTTATATATGCTCCGTTACTCTCCACTATATCACCCATGGGAAACTTGATCAGAGAAATCTGTACTCAAATTACCCGCCCTTGGCCGGCGTGAGTCAATCAAACCGCTACGCAGCTTGGACCTGCGAGCCAATGACAATTCATATCACTTCGTTGCAAAGCACGCGAGGTCATTTTGTTAGCCATCCGTCACCGGTTATCTCCCTTGACCATTTCCGTCTTATCGTATTGAGTATTTTCTTTGGTTACTGACTTTGTCACGCCGCCCAAGGGTGGGTAATTTTAGTACAGATTTTTTAAATAGAGTTTCCCATGGGTGATATAGTGGAGAGTAACGGAGCATATATAAAACACTGGGTAACCGAGGATGGATATTATTGGTCGCGATGTTTTCGTTTTCCTTATCTCCATCAGGGGTTTTCGTTGCTCAGTTTAGTTTTCTACTGGATTTGTCTTGTTTGAGTTGCTACTTCCAAGATTACGTGTGCTTGTCCGGTGGGAAAATTTTCTTCAGTAGGCCCGTAGTTCATAAACATTGACGTATCTGCTCCTTGAGTCCCCTCCAATGAATATTGAAGCTGTCAACATTTTGGGTCAAGGGCTCGTAAACAAATGTGTACGGTTTGGATTACCCATACTCCATTCTTGATAATTGCTTGTTGTGATATCGCCATTTCAAGTTCATATTTACATTATACTTAGTTTCTTATAAGCCCCTTCTTATACATATATTTCGCTGAAAGAGTAGGCCTAGTCCTGCTCGATCCATGACTGTGTAACATTAATAACCTTTAATACAGTCTACATCTTTATTCAGCAAGTCTAGATAAATTGAATACACGTGGAACTGAAAGTATTAACAATATTTTAATCAAAAGGATTAAGGTACAGTAATTATAAAAATTCAAAAGCAAAAATGTATTCTACCAATAGAGCAGCGTGTACATTTCACCATGCTGCACGTGCAGCACGGATTTCTTGTGAGTTTCGCCCGTTGCTCTGACACTGACAGTGTCGAAGGGAACGGAAAACCTATATGGTACGTATATAACATTTTAGTTTGGCAAACGTTTGGTCAATATCGCTCTTTAGAACCCTTACAATTTAAATGATTTAATAATATTTTCTTATTTTTTTCTCTCCTCATTTCGGAGCCAGCGCCTGACCAAATACAGGTAAAAGGGTATTTTTAACGACGTAAACGTTTAAATTTATTTAAGGGAATCAAATATATCGCGTGTGTGTGTGTTGGGGTTTGTTGTTTTTTTTTGGGGGGGGGGGGGGGGCACGACGGGGTTGGGTGACGGGATCACCTTTCAGGTCCATCAAAATTACATGCACAAATGTTCAACCCCCTAAAACTCCCTACCTGTGACACCTGGCCAAGTCTTTGTTCCCACATCATCTTCTCACAAACAAAACTTCAAAATATTGGTTATAAACCATCAATGAACCGTTCGACACAAAGCTCTCACCTTTCGTATTCTACGTCATTTTCACATTTTAAGTATACAAGCTCTTCAAGAGACCGTGCAAGTCTATATTCCCACACAAGCCTGTCACCAATCCATTTATAGAGCGGGAACAAGACAGAATTCGGTCATACGAACATAAGTAGTGTTTGTTTACTACGTTGAGACAAATTCCCACATGCTGGGTGCCACATCGGGGTCCGATTAACTCATTCACAATACGCTCAAAACAAATCTGTGTTACGCTTATCAATCAACACGCCCTGTTGTTATTCCTAGAAAGCAAAAAGTCATCGGATTTTTCGGTTAGAGTAGTTATATTACAAATTGAGTTGAAGTGATGAAAATGATTTTTAAAATTCGTTTGTTAATTCAATTTAGAATTTTATTTAATACCACCCATTCGAGGCCAATGGAGTCACCAAATCTACAAATACTATTCCACATTGTTGAAGATACCAGTGTCAAAGCATTGTCATTAGTTGTTTATCTTTTAGATAGTTCTTAAGTCACATGCACAGGCGCCAGACCCTAAATCTATGTCAACCTTACTTTTGGGGCTCCCTTTTTCTTAAATATCTTATTTAGTTTTCACATCTGTCTTAATATCTTAATGTGTATCTTAATTATTTTACTTGACTTAACAGGAAAATTTGTTTAACATCATTTTCATAATTTAATTTAATTTGGGAATAGTTGGGAACAGAATTAATGTCTAGCAGGTCGCGTAAACTTGCGATTCACGTGCATGACCTGAGGTCAGTTTTACTATGTTAGTATATTTTGGGGAACATTTCAAAATTATTACGCTAGAGGTGAATTGTTCTAAAGTCTTCTTATCAAGTGACGTTTTCATTTTGAGACGATCCTTCCATTCACAAGCTGAATCCCACCACACAGTAAAGCTGACGGCATGTTAGACATTATATTAATTGACTCTACACTCGCCTGTTCATTATCAAAACACACACAAAAATATAATGATAGTTATACAGACAACTTTGGAAGTCAATATTAAAATTAAGTTCCTGTTACGTCAAACGAAATAATCAATATGCCCATGAACATAATTTGACAAAACTGAAAAATGAACAAGATATTTGCGGAAAACGCAGTCCCAAAAGTTAGGGTGGGCGGACTATACCTATACCTATGTAACATATAAAGAAGGTATATGACACTGTCCGCCATCTTTAATCTTGCCATAGGACCGGACATGTAAACTTGGATCAGTCTACGAATCTTACAAAGCGTATTTGAGCCAGCAAACCAGTTTAACCATTTATAATAAAAATAGTCCATTTATATACCGCATTACTGGTGCCTGGCGCTACGGATGTGGGGACTCCGAAAAGTCCAAGAATGTGTGCTCTTGTAGATGATGTGATGGCAAATATATCATGTTCACTACACAGCATACATTTATTTCTATAATTGTCGCTAACTTTGTTTGTAGTCTGGGAGTCGACTAAAGTGCTTTGCGCAGGGAAAATAGTAATATAATGTGATATCACTATATTTACATTATATTTTACTACTACTACTACTACTACTACTACTACTACTACTACTACTACTACTACTACTATAGTTACTACTTCTACTACCACTGCTACTACTACTGCAGCTACTACTGTTGCTACTGCTACTACTGGTATTACTTCTACTGCTACTGATGATACTACTTCTGCTGCTACTACTACTATCACTGCTACTTCTACTGCTACTGATGATATACTACTTCTGCTGCTACTACTACTATCACTGCTACTACTGCTACTACCTCTGCTACTATTCCTACTACTACTGCTACTATTACTGATACTACTACTACTACTACTACTACTACTACTACTACTACTACTACTACAGCTCCGGCTACTACAGCGTACAAGGTTTAACAACTTCCTTGCTCCCAGTTCGCAACTCTGCAGTACATCGCAGTTTGTAAACAGTGTCACTGTGCTTGTCGTGTCGGGAACACAATGACATCATCTGGTACACATTAACCTACAATCCATGCTTTGTTTTCCTGTCTGACTTACTGTTATGCACACACAGTGAATGTTTATCGTGGGTATTCAATATGCATGGACTCACTTGTGTTGATAAAAGCACACTCGATTTTGTGCATGACCCAAAATATATTCAAATAAAAAGTTAATAAAACAGCAAGTCATTGCAACATGTATTCAACAGTTGACACCGGGTGATGAAAGCTCTACTGTGCTTGTTAATAAGGATACTTCAGTATTGTTCTCAAATTAAGATTAAATACGTAGATTTTAAACCGATAAAATAATAATAATAATAATGATATATATATATATATATATATATATATATATATATATATATATATATATATATATATATATATATATATATATTTATAATGCGCACATGTCCATGCACAATGAATGCTCAAGGCGCTACACACTCATTGCCCTGAAGGAATCATACTTTCGGTGCCGCCTATGAAGCGCTCCGCGCGACCGTGTAGGTCCATACATTCCCATGTCCAGGTACCCATTTGTACAGCTGGGTGAACTGAGTGCAATGTGGATTAAGTGCCTTGCCCAAGGACACAACACAGTATAAGACCCAGGTCACAAATGTTTGTGTCTCCACCGGGATTCGAACTCGGGCCGTGAGAGGCAGATATGCTATCACTACACCTCTGTACTCCACATTGCGGAAAATGTTGTGGTGAATACAAAAAGAAACATGAACGTGCCCAAGTTGTAACAGAGCAAAAAAAGAATTACTACTGTGGGATAACGTGGTTCATTTTATTAATGTTTTGGACACATTCAAATTATTCTATAAAATTTCGTTTCAAGAACGATATCGTCAGTCTTCTCAAACAAATATCTATTTGTCAGCGAGTGTATGTACACGATGGACAGTGTAAACATAACTTTATCCTTGATCCACGGGATACTGACCAGTGTAAACAATCCCTTGACCGATTAATCATGGCCTGAGATCTAACGTGAACGGGATATATGTGTGTAAACTCATTCTGCTAATACATCAATCCCTTGTATATAATTACAGGTTGACAGGCTGTTGACCTCTTTCCTGACCACTTATCTGACCACGACCTCTGGTCACCTTGGCTTGGTCATAGCCTTGTCCTTGCAAAATATATGTTGTAGATTTGATATGTTCCTCGATAAGGAACATGTTATAGATAAAATTGTTTCAGGTGAAAATTTTATAAAAACATGAATAAATTTTGGATAAAATCCTTGATTATCTGGAGGGGGGGGGGGGGGGGGGGGGGGGGGGGGGAAATATCAGACCATGGGTGAAAACCTGGTTTCTCCCTTGCCGAGATTCGAAGCCTTTTCCAAGCATTTATGAATTGGATTGACTGTGGTTAAATTTTCTACTGTTTTTAAAGGGTCGATGAAATGTATTTGAAAATAATGTCACCAACAGTAAAACACCCTTCTCTCTTCGGGAAATCAAGTTAAAAATCAGTGTACTTGGTTCAGTAAAGCCATGGGAATCTTCTTTTGTCATTCAAAATAATAAAATGTGTTCACAATAAAATGGCCGCCATGCAATTTTTGCTTTAAACGCCATATCGTTGTTACCATTACGGAACATTGGTTTGTGTAATAAAATGTTTTACTCTCTAAAGTAAATACAAATGACATAAACCATCCTTATAAATGGGGAATTTGAAATAATCAAAAAACGTGCTACTGCCTCTTTAAGAGAGTATAAAATGAAAGTCTGCTGTCGAAAAAAGTAGATTCTGAATGTATTTGATAGACGATAGACGCACGTTTTGCAAGGAAGTTCTCACAATTTCATATATCAGGGAATGATACCACATGTACTGCTGGAAGATGAAAGGAGAAACTCACCAGGTACCCACATGTATTGCTTGACGATGAAGGGCGGCACTCACCAGGTACCCACATGTACTGCTGGAAGATGAAAGGGGAAACTCACCAGGTACCCACATGTATTGCTTGACGATGAAGGGGGGCACTCACCAGGTACCCACATGTACTGCTGGAAGATGAAAGGGGAAACTCACCAGGTACCCACATGTATTGCTTGACGATGAAGGGCGGCACTCACCAGGTACCCACATGTATTGCTTGACGATGAAGGGCGGCACTCACCAGGTACCCACATGTATTGCTTGACGATGAAGGGCGGCACTCACCAGGTACCCACATGTATTGCTTGACGATGAAGGGCGGCACTCACCAGGTACCCACATGTATTGCTTGACGATGAAGGGCGGCACTCACCAGGTACCCACATGTATTGCTTGACGATGAAGGGGGGCACTCACCAGGTACCCACATGTATTGCTTGACGATGAAGGGCGGCACTCACCAGGTACCCACATGTATTGCTTGACGATGAAGGGCGGCACTCACCAGGTACCCACATGTATTGCTTGACGATGAAGGGCGGCACTCACCAGGTACCCACATGTATTGCTTGACGATGAAGGGGGGCACTCACCAGGTACACGTGTACTGCTCGAGGCACATTTTAAATAAAAATCTCCTGTCCAATATACATCACAAGTCTCTCAACCTGTGCCTCAGTGTTGGACGGGGAATTGTCTCAGAAAATCCATTAATGAAATGGACCACGCGGATTGTTGCTGAACTTCACTGATAGTGGTCAACAGAACTGTACAAAGGGTATTCTCAAATCAGGCAGCCACAGTTTTAGATCATAAACTCAAGATTTGAGATAAAAGAAATTAAGGTTGGAGTTCAATAATTCATGTTAATAAACAACCAAACTCTTAGAGATGAGAAATAATAATCAGATCTGACAATCAAACTCTTAGAGATGAGAAATAATAATCAGATCTGACAATGAAACTCTTAGAGATGAGAAAGAATAATCAGATCTGACAACCAAACTCTTAGAGATGAGAAATAATAATCAGATCTGACAATCAAACTCTTAGAGATGAGAAATAATAATCAGATCTGACAATCAAACTCTTAGAGATGAGAAATAATAATCAGATCTGACAATCAAACACTTAGAGATGGACAAAATTCCTCAGATCTGACAACCGAACTCTTCGAGATGAGAAACAATCCCGGATTTAGACACAACCAAACTCTGAAAGCTTGGGATCAAACCGCAGTTCTCACAACCATACTCTTAGCCATCAGAATCAAGGCTCGGTCCTAATAATCAAATACTTAATGATGAGAAATAATCCTCAGATTTAACAAACAAACACTTAGAGGTGAGAACAAGCCTCACATCTGACAATCAAACTCTTCGAAATAGGAAACAAGCCTCAATTTAGACAATCAAACTCTTCGAAATAGGAAACAAGTCTCATATCTGACAATCAAACTCTTCGAAATAGGAAACAAGCCTCAATTTAGACAATCAAACTCTTCGAAATAGGAAACAAGCCTCATATCTGACAATCAAACTCTTCGAAATAGGAAACAAGCTTCAATTTAGACAACCAAACTGCAAAATGCGAATCAATCCTCATTTCTCACAACCAAACTCTTAGCTATCAGAATTAAGCCCCAGATCTGATAACAAACTCCCAGAGATGAGAAGTAAGCCTTAATTCTGCCAACCAAATTGTCACAGTCTCGTACAACTCGTTACATCCATTGTGTTCACATATTCAAAACATTTTAAATGGTGTTACTTTATCCAGAAGTACCGACTGTTACCGAAATCTACCATTTTGATGATAGTCGACTAAGTATTTTCACGATATGGAGAGAAAAGTAGTGATTTCTGATCGAAAATCGGACGATGCACCGCGATTGACAAACTGAGACAAACTGACAAATTTAGGCTGATAATGTTTAATAAACTTCTGTGCATGTAAATGGGACGTGTAGTTTCGGTTTCTACACATGCATGAGGATGAATATGCAAGCTGGGTGAACTTATTTGTACTGTAAACACCACATATGGTATATTGAGACGTATTAAAGCCAAATAAAATGGACGCACTTTTAAGGTTTTATAATCTTCTTTTTATCTTATACTTGGTTTGGGTATAAACACAATAAATATACACGTGCATCACGTGGAATTTTTCGGAATTTAAAATTCTAAACTTTAATTTTCAAATTTATTTTTTTTTAAACACGTCGAAGTATTCATTTCCTGATTTAATGTTTTGGACTTATTTCCCAAACTAGACATTTTTTAATACGACCTCAAAACTCGACAAAAATGACATTGAAAATTATAAATATGATAAATACAACTGAGTGTTATACTTTCTTTTGCACGTCAGTTTATATACTCATCTGAATCTCATGTTCATACACATCCCGAAAGTTTGTTCATCTACTTGTGTATCGAAATTCATAATAATATAATCAAACGTGTACTAAAATAGACAAGTAGATGAACGAACTTTAGGGATGCAGCTATATCTTCACTTTGACACTGTGCACGTCTTCAATTACAGCGTCTACTTAATACTTCATGTACTAATTCATCGAAGTCTGTAAAGTTAGCTTACTTTACAAGTTAAGTTGAGCGAAAGTATTGATATTCTCTTGTCTAAGCTTCACTCAATATTTTATTACCAAAGTTAGAATTATACAAATCAGCCTCCATCCATGTAAGCTAGACGAAGGAATAAACATTAAAATATCAATATTCCTCAAAGTGAAATAAAGTTAAAGACAAATGCAGATGATCAGTTTCACAGTTTCACAGTTTCAGGAGAAGCAAGGAACGTTTGGACGTTTTCATAGCACAGAGCCGCTGAACGGAAGTGACAGTTACAACAGTTATAAAGGACTATAAACAGAGAGAGTCTTTCATAATGGATTTCAGTATTGTTTTGTGTATTCTTATGGTCCAATGTGGATTCTCATTTCATAAAGACAACAACGATGGATCTCTCAACATAAAGGATCAAACACAAAGACTGAAAATGAGATGTACAGTGGGTTGCAATGCAAACTGTACTATTATAAGGGTTTCATCTGGACAGTCGATTGCAACGCATTCCAAGAATGTTGAGGATTTTGATAGGAAACAAGCCACATCATTCCTTGTGGTGACTGGCAGGTCAAAGCGCAATAAAGAAACTTTAAGCAACGTTATTAGAGGATATTTTACTTCAAACAAAACAGAGAAGACTGGAATAACGATAAATGGTACCATTTATGGTATGGCGTCTGACAGAGATACTGAAACTTTCTTCTGGTCGACGGCACAGGAAATAAAGCGACAACAATTCGGACAAGAAGCAACAACGCTTCTTGTAGGTCGCTATGCACGCTTTTTGACAATACACAAAGAACATCTGTACTTCTCGCAACGCTGTGGAATATCCGAGTTCTTAATTATAAGAATTTCCAAAGAAACTGGACATTCTAAAGACATATGGTACCATCGGAAAAACTTTTATATCAAACATTGTAGTCTGGATGGAGACACGACGTGTTGGTTGGAGGCATCTCACACGAACTCCGAGATCATCTGCGTTGTCCTTCCTTCGAATAAAACACGTGTGATCAAGACAGAAATGTTTGTGCTGCACCGCTTGGTGGTTCATGTATGTTCAAATCTTACCTTATTTATATCTGCCAGGCGTTCCCTTCTATCAGCATACACATCATTTAAAGTCTTCACAATTGATAAAAGCACGGGTAATCAAATTTGTTATAACGAGCATAGGGTGAATTCAGTTATTGCTAGTTCGTTTCTTTTCCGTGATTCTTTCCTGTATTATTCGCATATTAACTCCACCAATATTGAGAAAATACCCATTGACACGAACTGTAAATTTGGGTCTCCTCTCACCTTTTCTCGAATGCCATCAAACCAAGACATCGACCCTGAACTACCATATTTTGTATTTTTCTGAGTCCTGTTATTGGAGTACGGAGTATTGGTAAATAAGAAGCACTCATTTGGTGATAATATTGACATTAACACGCAACCGCAAAAGAAATGTCACCATACAAATATAAGATATTTCAATCTTAAAGTGATAAATAGGACTGAAGCCAACCAAACTAACTTTTAATTTTAATTTTTTTAGAATAGAATAGTAGTTTTTAAACAGAATTGACTTTTTTAAAATTTATTGTATTCGACATCAAACATTTCGTGTTTAACTCTGTTGAAAATTAGTTGACGTTTTTTGTGGTTGAGTGTATATGACAAACGTATCCACACTAAACATATACTTACATATACATTGAGCATGATATGTGAGTGCCGTAAGTGCCGTTGTGTCGAAGAAACTGTAACACATTTAATGACATACTTTGGAAGACGTGGTGAAATGACGTCGACATTTAGTAATTAACTCTCCGTACTTAGGAAGGCATGTGGTGAAATGAATTATAATCTCTCCGTACTTGGGAAGACATGTTGTGAAATGAGACTTAATTATATTGTCCGCACTTTGGATGGCATGTGGTGAAATGAAATGAAATTATATTCTCCGCACTTTGGAAGACATGTTGTGAAATGAGACTTGGTTATATCTCTCCGTACTTTGGAAGACATGTGGTAAAAGGAGGGTGAATTATATCTCTCTGTACTTTGGAAGACATGTGGTGAAAGGAGGGTGAATTATATCTCTCTGTACTTTGGAAGACATGTGGTGAAAGGATTGTGAATTATATCTCTCCGTACTTTGGAAGACATGTGGTGAAAGGAGGGTGAATTATATCTCTCTGTACTTTGGAAGACATGTGGTGAAAGGAGGGTGAATTATATCTCTCTGTACTTTGGAAGACATGTGGTGAAAGGATTGTGAATTATATCTCTCTGTACTTTGGAAGACATGTGGTGAAAGGAGGGTGAATTATATCTCTCTGTACTTTGGAAGACATGTTGTGAAAGGAGGGTGAATTATATCTCTCCGTACTTTGGAAGACATGTTGTGAAAGGATTGTGAATTATATTTCTCCGTACTTTGGAAGACATGTGGTGAAAGGAGGGTGAATTATATCTCTCCGTACTTTGGAAGACATGTTGTGAAAGGAGGGTGAATTATATCTCTCCGTACTTTGGAAGACATGTTGTGAAAGGATTGTGAATTATATTTCTCCGTACTTTGGAAGACATGTGGTGAAAGGAGGGTGAATTATATCTCTCCGTACTTTGGAAGACATGTGGTGAAAGGATTGAGAATTATATATCTCCGTACTTTGGAAGACATGTGGTGAAAGGAGAGTGAGTTATATCTCTCCGTACTTTGGAAGACATGTGGTGAAATGAGACTTGATTCTATCTCTCCGTATTTCGGAAGACATGTTGTGTAATGACACCATATTGTGTCTCTCCCTACCTGGGAAGACATGTTGCGTAATGACACCTTATTGTATCTCTACCTACTTGGGAAGACATGTTGCGTAATGACACCTTATTGTATCTCTCCCTACTTAGGAAGACATGTTGTGTAATGACACCTTATTGTATCTCTCCCTACTTAGGAAGACATGTTGTGTAATGACACCTTATTGTATCTCTCCCTACTTGGGAAGACAGGTTGCGTAATGACACCTTATTGTATCCCTCCCTACTTAGGAAGACAGGTTGTGTAATGACACCTTAATGTATCTCTCCCTACTTGCGAAGACATGTTGCGTAATGACACCTTATTGTATCTCTCCCTACTTGGGAAGACATGTTGCAAAATGACACTTTATTGTATCTCTCCCTACTTGGGAAGACATGTTGCGTAATGACACCTTATTGTATCTCTCCCTACTTGGGAAGACATGTCGCGTATTGACACTTTATTGTATCTCTCCCTACTTGGGAAGACATGTTTTCGTGATGGCACCTTATTGTATCTCTCCCTATTTGGGAAGACATGTTGCGTAATGACACCTCATTGTATCTCTCCCTACTTGGGAAGACACGTTTTCGTGATGGCACCTTATTGTATCTCTCCCTACTTGGGAAGACATGTCGCGTATTGACACTTTATTGTATCTCTCCCTACTTGGGAAGACATGTTTTCGTAATGACACCTTATTGTATCTCTCCCTACTTGCGAAGACATGTTGCGTAATGACACCTTATTGTATTTCTCCCTACTTGGGAAGACATGTTGCAAAATGACACTTTATTGTATCTCTCCCTACTTGGGAAGACATGTTGCGTAATGACACTTTATTGTATCTCTCCCTACTTGGGAAGACATGTTTTCGTAATGACACCTTATTGTATTTCTCCCTACTTAGGAAGACATGTTTTCGTGATGGCACCTTATTGTATCTCTCCCTATTTGGGAAGACATGTTGCGTAATGACAACTTATTGTATCTCTCCCTACTTGCGAAGACATGTTGCGTAATGACATCTTATTGTATCTCTACCTACTTGGGTAGACATGTTGCGTAATGACACCTTATTGTATCTCTCCCTACTTGGGAAGACATGTTTTCGTAACGACACCTTATTGTATCTTTCCCTACTTGCGAAGACATGTTGCACAATGACACTTTATTGTATCTCTCCCTACTTGGGAAGACAGGTTGTGTAATGACACCTTATTGTATCTCTCCCTACTTGGGAAGACATGTTGCGTAATGACACCTTATTGTATATCTACCTACTTGGAAAGACATGTCGCGTATTGACACTTTATTGTATCTCTCCCTACTTGGGAAGACATGTTTTCGTAATGACACCTTATTGTATTTCTCCCTATTTAGGAAGACATGTTTTCGTGATGGCACCTTATTGTATCTCTCCCTATTTGGGAAGACATGTTGCGTAATGACACCTTATTGTATCTCTCCCTACTTGCGAAGACATGTTGCGTAATGGCGCCTTATTGTATTTCTACCTACTTGCGAAGACATGTTTTCGTAATGACACCTTATTGTATCTCTCCCTACTTGGGAAGACATGTTGGGTAATGACACCTCATTGTATCTCTCCCTACTTGGGAAGACACGTTTTCGTGATGGCACCTTATTGTATCTCTCCCTACTTGGGAAGACATTCGCGTATTGACACTTTATTGTATCTCTCCCTACTTGGGAAGACATGCTGCGTAATGACACCTCATTGTATCTCTCCCTACTTGGGAAGACACGTTTTCGTGATGGCACCTTATTGTATCTCTCCCTACTTGGGAAGACATGTCGCGTATTGACACTTTATTGTATCTCTCCCTACTTGGGAAGACATGTTTTCGTAATGACACCTTATTGTATCTCTCCCTACTTGCGAAGACATGTTGCGTAATGACACCTTATTGTATCTCTCCCTACTTGGGAAGACATGTTGCAAAATGACACTTTATTGTATCTCTCCCTACTTGGGAAGACAGGTTGTGTAATGACACCTTATTGTATCTCTCCCTACTTGGGAAGACATGTTGCGTAATGACACCTTATTGTATCTCTACCTACTTGGGAAGACATGTCGCGTATTGACACTTTATTGTATCTCTCCCTACTTGGGAAGACATGTTTTCGTAATGACACCTTATTGTATCTCTCCCTACTTGGGAAGACATGTTGCGTAATGACACCTTATTGTATCTCTCCCTACTTGGGAAGACAGGTTGTGTAATGACACCTTATTGTATCTCTCCCTACTTGGGAAGACAGGTTGCGTAATGACACCTTATTGTATCTCTCCCTACTTGGGAAGACAGGTTGTGTAATGACACCTTATTGTATCTCTCCCTACTTGGGAAGACATGTTGCGTAATGACACCTTATTGTATCTCTCCCTACTTGGGAAGACATGTCGCGTATTGACACTTTATTGTATTTCTCCCTACTTGGGAAGACATGTTGCAAACTGACACCTCGTTGTATCTCTCCCTACTTGGGAAGACAGGTTGTGTAATGACACCTTATTGTATCTCTCCCTACTTGGGAAGACAGGTTGCGTAATGGCGGCTCATTGTATCTCTCCCTACTTGGGAAGACAGGTTGTGTAATGACACCTTATTGTATCTCTACCTACTTGGGAAGACATGTCGCGTATTGACACTTTATTGTATCTCTCCCTACTTGGGAAGACATGTTTTCGTAATGACACCTTATTGTATCTCTCCCTACTTGGGAAGACATGTTGCGTAATGACACCTTATTGTATCTCTCCCTACTTGGGAAGACAGGTTGTGTAATGACACCTTATTGTATCTCTCCCTACTTGGGAAGACATGTTGCGTAATGACACCTTATTGTATCTCTCCCTACTTGGGAAGACAGGTTGCGTAATGACACCTTATTGTATCTCTCCCTACTTGGGAAGACAGGTTGTGTAATGACACCTTATTGTATCTCTCCCTACTTGGGAAGACATGTTGCGTAATGACACCTTATTGTATCTCTCCCTACTTGGGAAGACATGTTTTCGTGATGACACCTTATTGTATCTCTCCCTACTTGCGAAGACATGTTGCGTAATGACACCTTATTGTATCTCTCCCTACTTGGGAAGACATGTTGCAAAATGACACTTTATTGTATCTCTCCCTACTTGGGAAGACAGGTTGTGTAATGACACCTTATTGTATCTCTCCCTACTTGGGAAGACATGTTGCGTAATGACACCTTATTGTATCTCTACCTACTTGGGAAGACATGTCGCGTATTGACACTTTATTGTATCTCTCCCTACTTGGGAAGACATGTTTTCGTAATGACACCTTATTGTATCTCTCCCTACTTGGGAAGACATGTTGCGTAATGACACCTTATTGTATCTCTCCCTACTTGGGAAGACAGGTTGTGTAATGACACCTTATTGTATCTCTCCCTACTTGGGAAGACATGTTGCGTAATGACACCTTATTGTATCTCTCCCTACTTGGGAAGACATGTCGCGTATTGACACTTTATTGTATCTCTCCCTACTTGGGAAGACATGTTTTCGTAATGACACCTTATTGTATTTCTCCCTACTTGGGAAGACACGTTTTCGTGATGGCACCTTATTGTATCTCTCCCTACTTGGGAAGACATGTCGCGTATTGACACTTTATTGTATCTCTCCCTACTTGGGAAGACATGTTTTCGTAATGACACCTTATTGTATCTCTCCCTACTTGCGAAGACATGTTGCGTAATGACACCTTATTGTATTTCTCCCTACTTGGGAAGACGTGTTGCGTAATGGCGCCTCATTGTATCTCTACCTACTTTGGAAGACAGGTTGTGTAATGACACCTTATTGTATCTCTCCCTACTTGCGAAGACATGTTGCGTAATGACACTTTATTGTATCTCTACCCACTTGGGAAGACAGGTTGTGTAATGACACCTTATTGTATCTCTCCCTACTTGGGAAGACATGTTTTCGTAATGACACCTTATTGTATTTCTCCCTACTTAGGAAGACATGTTTTCGTGATGGCACCTTATTGTATCTCTCCCTATTTGGGAAGACATGTTGCGTAATGACAACTTATTGTATCTCTCCCTACTTGCGAAGACATGTTGCGTAATGACATCTTATTGTATCTCTACCTACTTGGGTAGACATGTTGCGTAATGACACCTTATTGTATCTCTCCCTACTTGGGAAGACATGTTTTCGTAATGACACCTTATTGTATCTTTCCCTACTTGCGAAGACATGTTGCAAAATGACACTTTATCGTATCTCTCCCTACTTGGGAAGACAGGTTGTGTAATGACACCTTATTGTATCTCTCCCTACTTGGGAAGACATGTTGCGTAATGACACCTTATTGTATATCTACCTACTTGGAAAGACATGTCGCGTATTGACACTTTATTGTATCTCTCCCTACTTGGGAAGACATGTTTTCGTATTGACACCTTATTGTATTTCTCCCTACTTAGGAAGACATGTTTTCGTGATGGCACCTTATTGTATCTCTCCCTATTTGGGAAGACATGTTGCGTAATGACACCTTATTGTATCTCTCCCTACTTGCGAAGACATGTTGCGTAATGGCGCCTTATTGTATCTCTACCTACTTGCGAAGACATGTTTTCGTAATGACACCTTATTGTATCTCTCCCTACTTGGGAAGACATGTTGGGTAATGACACCTCATTGTATCTCTCCCTACTTGGGAAGACACGTTTTCGTGATGGCACCTTATTGTATCTCTCCCTACTTGGGAAGACATGTCGCGTATTGACACTTTATTGTATCTCTCCCTACTTGGGAAGACATGTTTTCGTAATGACACCTTATTGTATCTCTCCCTACTTGCGAAGACATGTTGCGTAATGACACCTTATTGTATCTCTCCCTACTTGGGAAGACATGTTGCAAAATGACACTTTATTGTATCTCTCCCTACTTGGGAAGACAGGTTGTGTAATGACACCTTATTGTATCTCTCCCTACTTGGGAAGACATGTTGCGTAATGACACCTTATTGTATCTCTACCTACTTGGGAAGACATGTCGCGTATTGACACTTTATTGTATCTCTCCCTACTTGGGAAGACATGTTTTCGTAATGACACCTTATTGTATTTCTCCCTACTTGGGAAGACATGTTTTCGTGATGGCACCTTATTGTATCTCTCCCTATTTGGGAAGACAGGTTGCGTAATGACACCTTATTGTATCTCTCCCTACTTGCGAAAGCATGTTGCGTAATGGCGCCTTATTGTATCTCTACCTACTTGCGAAGACATGTTTTCGTAATGACACCTTATTGTATCTCTCCCTACTTGCGAAGACATGTTGCGTAATGACACCTTATTGTATCTCTCCCTACTTGCGAAGACATGTTGCGTAATGGCGCCTCATTGTATCTCTACCCACTTGGGAAGACAGGTTGTGTATTGACACCTTATTGTATCTCTCCCTACTTGGGAAGACATGTTGCAAAATGACACTTCAATGTATCTCTCCCTACTTGGGAAGACAGGTTGTGTAATGACACCTTATTGTATCTCTCCCTACTTGGGAAGACAGGTTGTGTAATGACACCTTATTGTATCTCTCCCTACTTGCGAAGACATGTTTTCGTGATGGCACATTATTGTATCTCTACCTTCTTGGGAAGACAGGTTGTGTAATGACACCTTATTGTATCTCTCCCTACTTGGGAAGACAGGTTGTGTAATGACACCTTATTGTATCTCTCCCTACTTGCGAAGACATGTTTTCGTGAAGGCACCTTATTGTATCTCTACCTACTTGGGAAGACATGTTTTCGTGATGGCACCTTATTGTATCTCTCCATACTTGGGAAGACATGTTGCGTAATGACACCTTATTGTATCTCTATCTACTTGGGAAGACATGTTTTCGTGATGGCACCTTATTGTATATCTACCTACTTGGGAAGACATGTTTTCGTGATGGCACCTTATTGTATCTCTACCTACTTGGGAAGACATGTTGCGTAATGACACCTTATTGTATTTCTTCCTACTTGGGAAGACATGTTGCAAAATGACACCTCGTTGTATCTCTCCCTACTTGGGAAGACAGGTTGTGTAATGACACCTTATTGTATCTCTCCCTACTTGGGAAGACAGGTTGCGTAATGGCGGCTCATTGTATCTCTACCTACTTCGGAAGACAGGTTGTGTAATGACACCTTATTGTATCTCTCCCTACTTGCGAAGACATGTTGCGTAATGGCGCCTCATTGTATCTCTACCTACTTGGGAAGACAGGTTGTGTAATGATACCTTATTGTATCTCTCCCTACTTGGGAAGACATGTTGCAAAATGACACTTTATTGTATCTCTCCCTACTTGGGAAGACAGGTTGTGTAATGACACCTTATTGTATCTCTCCCTACTTGCGAAGACATGTTTTCGTGATGGCACATTATTGTATCTCTACCTTCTTGGGAAGACAGGTTGTGTAATGACACCTTATTGTATCTCTCCCTACTTGGGAAGACAGGTTGTGTAATGACACCTTATTGTATCTCTCCCTACTTGCGAAGACATGTTTTCGTGAAGGCACCTTATTGTATCTCTACCTACTTGGGAAGACATGTTGCGTAATGACACCTTATTGTATCTCTCCCTACTTAGGAAGACATGTTTTCGTGAAGGCACCTTATTGTATCTCTCCCTACTTGGGAAGACATGTTGCGTAATGACACCTTATTGTATCTCTCCCTACTTGGGAAGACATGTTTTCGTGATGGCACCTTATTGTATCTCTCCATACTTGGGAAGACATGTTGCGTAATGACACCTTATTGTATCTCTACCTACTTGGGAAGACATGTTTTCGTGATGGCACCTTATTGTATATCTACCTACTTGGGAAGACATGTTTTCGTGATGGCACCTTATTGTATCTCTACCTACTTGGGAAGACATGTTGCGTAATGACACCTTATTGTATTTCTCCCTACTTGGGAAGACATGTTGCAAAATGACACCTCGTTGTATCTCTCCCTACTTGGGAAGACAGGTTGTGTAATGACACCTTATTGTATCTCTCCCTACTTGGGAAGACAGGTTGCGTAATGGCGGCTCATTGTATCTCTACCTACTTCGGAAGACAGGTTGTGTAATGACACCTTATTGTATCTCTCCCTACTTGCGAAGACATGTTGCGTAATGGCGCCTCATTGTATCTCTACCTACTTGGGAAGACAGGTTGTGTAATGATACCTTATTGTATCTCTCCCTACTTGGGAAGACATGTTGCAAAATGACACTTTATTGTATCTCTCCCTACTTGGGAAGACAGGTTGTGTAATGACACCTTATTGTATCTCTCCCTACTTGCGAAGACATGTTTTCGTGATGGCACATTATTGTATCTCTACCTTCTTGGGAAGACAGGTTGTGTAATGACACCTTATTGTATCTCTCCCTACTTGGGAAGACAGGTTGTGTAATGACACCTTATTGTATCTCTCCCTACTTGCGAAGACATGTTTTCGTGAAGGCACCTTATTGTATCTCTACCTACTTGGGAAGACATGTTGCGTAATGACACCTTATTGTATCTCTCCCTACTTAGGAAGACATGTTTTCGTGAAGGCACCTTATTGTATCTCTCCCTACTTGGGAAGACATGTTGCGTAATGACACCTTATTGTATCTCTCCCTACTTGGGAAGACATGTTTTCGTGATGGCACCTTATTGTATCTCTCCATACTTGGGAAGACATGTTGCGTAATGACACCTTATTGTATCTCTACCTACTTGGGAAGACATGTTTTCGTGATGGCACCTTATTGTATATCTACCTACTTGGGAAGACATGTTTTCGTGATGGCACCTTATTGTATCTCTACCTACTTGGGAAGACATGTTGCGTAATGACACCTTATTGTATTTCTCCCTACTTGGGAAGACATGTTGCAAACTGACACCTCGTTGTATCTCTCCCTACTTGGGAAGACAGGTTGTGTAATGACACCTTATTGTATCTCTCCCTACTTGGGAAGACAGGTTGCGTAATGGCGGCTCATTGTATCTCTACCTACTTCGGAAGACAGGTTGTGTAATGACACCTTATTGTATCTCTCCCTACTTGCGAAGACATGTTGCGTAATGGCGCCTCATTGTATCTCTACCTACTTGGGAAGACAGGTTGTGTAATGATACCTTATTGTATCTCTCCCTACTTGGGAAGACATGTTGCAAAATGACACTTTATTGTATCTCTCCCTACTTGGGAAGACAGGTTGTGTAATGACACCTTATTGTATCTCTCCCTACTTGCGAAGACATGTTTTCGTGATGGCACATTATTGTATCTCTACCTTCTTGGGAAGACAGGTTGTGTAATGACACCTTATTGTATCTCTCCCTACTTGGGAAGACAGGTTGTGTAATGACACCTTATTGTATCTCTCCCTACTTGCGAAGACATGTTTTCGTGAAGGCACCTTATTGTATCTCTACCTACTTGGGAAGACATGTTGCGTAATGACACCTTATTGTATCTCTCCCTACTTAGGAAGACATGTTTTCGTGAAGGCACCTTATTGTATCTCTCCCTACTTGGGAAGACATGTTGCGTAATGACACCTTATTGTATCTCTCCCTACTTGGGAAGACATGTTTTCGTGATGGCACCTTATTGTATCTCTCCATACTTGGGAAGACATGTTGCGTAATGACACCTTATTGTATCTCTACCTACTTGGGAAGACATGTTTTCGTGATGGCACCTTATTGTATATCTACCTACTTGGGAAGACATGTTTTCGTGATGGCACCTTATTGTATCTCTACCTACTTGGGAAGACATGTTGCGTAATGACACCTTATTGTATTTCTCCCTACTTGGGAAGACATGTTGCAAACTGACACCTCGTTGTATCTCTCCCTACTTGGGAAGACAGGTTGTGTAATGACACCTTATTGTATCTCTCCCTACTTGGGAAGACAGGTTGCGTAATGGCGGCTCATTGTATCTCTACCTACTTCGGAAGACAGGTTGTGTAATGACACCTTATTGTATCTCTCCCTACTTGCGAAGACATGTTGCGTAATGGCGCCTCATTGTATCTCTACCTACTTGGGAAGACAGGTTGTGTAATGATACCTTATTGTATCTCTCCCTACTTGGGAAGACATGTTGCAAAATGACACTTTATTGTATCTCTCCCTACTTGGGAAGACAGGTTGTGTAATGACACCTTATTGTATCTCTCCCTACTTGCGAAGACATGTTTTCGTGATGGCACATTATTGTATCTCTACCTTCTTGGGAAGACAGGTTGTGTAATGACACCTTATTGTATCTCTCCCTACTTGGGAAGACAGGTTGTGTAATGACACCTTATTGTATCTCTCCCTACTTGGGAAGACATGTTTTCGTGAAGGCACCTTATTGTATCTCTACCTACTTGGGAAGACATGTTGCGTAATGACACCTTATTGTATCTCTCCCTACTTGGGAAGACATGTTTTCGTGATGGCACCTTATTGTATCTCTCCCTACTTGGGAAGACATGTTGCGTAATGACACCTTATTGTATCTCTCCCTACTTGGGAAGACATGTTTTCGTGATGGCACCTTATTGTATCTCTCCATACTTGGGAAGACATGTTGCGTAATGACACCTTATTGTATCTCTACCTACTTGGGAAGACATGTTTTCGTGATGGCACCTTATTGTATATCTACCTACTTGGGAAGACATGTTTTCGTGATGGCACCTTATTGTATCTCTACCTACTTGGGAAGACATGTTGCGTAATGACACCTTATTGTATCTCTCCCTACTTGGGAAGACATGTTGCAAACTGACACCTCGTTGTATCTCTCCCTACTTGGGAAGACAGGTTGTGTAATGACACCTTATTGTATCTCTCCCTACTTGGGAAGACAGGTTGCGTAATGGCGGCTCATTGTATCTCTACCTACTTCGGAAGACAGGTTGTGTAATGACACCTTATTGTATCTCTCCCTACTTGCGAAGACATGTTGCGTAATGGCGCCTCATTGTATCTCTACCTACTTGGGAAGACAGGTTGTGTAATGATACCTTATTGTATCTCTCCCTACTTGGGAAGACATGTTGCAAAATGACACTTTATTGTATCTCTCCCTACTTGGGAAGACAGGTTGTGTAATGACACCTTATTGTATCTCTCCCTACTTGCGAAGACATGTTTTCGTGATGGCACATTATTGTATCTCTACCTTCTTGGGAAGACAGGTTGTGTAATGACACCTTATTGTATCTCTCCCTACTTGGGAAGACAGGTTGTGTAATGACACCTTATTGTATCTCTCCCTACTTGCGAAGACATGTTTTCGTGAAGGCACCTTATTGTATCTCTACCTACTTGGGAAGACATGTTGCGTAATGACACCTTATTGTATCTCTCCCTACTTAGGAAGACATGTTTTCGTGAAGGCACCTTATTGTATCTCTCCCTACTTGGGAAGACATGTTGCGTAATGACACCTTATTGTATCTCTCCCTACTTGGGAAGACATGTTTTCGTGATGGCACCTTATTGTATCTCTCCATACTTGGGAAGACATGTTGCGTAATGACACCTTATTGTATCTCTACCTACTTGGGAAGACATGTTTTCGTGATGGCACCTTATTGTATATCTACCTACTTGGGAAGACATGTTTTCGTGATGGCACCTTATTGTATCTCTACCTACTTGGGAAGACATGTTGCGTAATGACACCTTATTGTATTTCTCCCTACTTGGGAAGACATGTTGCAAAATGACACCTCGTTGTATCTCTCCCTACTTGGGAAGACAGGTTGTGTAATGACACCTTATTGTATCTCTCCCTACTTGGGAAGACAGGTTGCGTAATGGCGGCTCATTGTATCTCTACCTACTTCGGAAGACAGGTTGTGTAATGACACCTTATTGTATCTCTCCCTACTTGCGAAGACATGTTGCGTAATGGCGCCTCATTGTATCTCTACCTACTTGGGAAGACAGGTTGTGTAATGATACCTTATTGTATCTCTCCCTACTTGGGAAGACATGTTGCAAAATGACACTTTATTGTATCTCTCCCTACTTGGGAAGACAGGTTGTGTAATGACACCTTATTGTATCTCTCCCTACTTGCGAAGACATGTTTTCGTGATGGCACATTATTGTATCTCTACCTTCTTGGGAAGACAGGTTGTGTAATGACACCTTATTGTATCTCTCCCTACTTGGGAAGACAGGTTGTGTAATGACACCTTATTGTATCTCTCCCTACTTGCGAAGACATGTTTTCGTGAAGGCACCTTATTGTATCTCTACCTACTTGGGAAGACATGTTGCGTAATGACACCTTATTGTATCTCTCCCTACTTAGGAAGACATGTTTTCGTGAAGGCACCTTATTGTATCTCTCCCTACTTGGGAAGACATGTTGCGTAATGACACCTTATTGTATCTCTCCCTACTTGGGAAGACATGTTTTCGTGATGGCACCTTATTGTATCTCTCCATACTTGGGAAGACATGTTGCGTAATGACACCTTATTGTATCTCTACCTACTTGGGAAGACATGTTTTCGTGATGGCACCTTATTGTATATCTACCTACTTGGGAAGACATGTTTTCGTGATGGCACCTTATTGTATCTCTACCTACTTGGGAAGACATGTTGCGTAATGACACCTTATTGTATTTCTCCCTACTTGGGAAGACATGTTGCAAACTGACACCTCGTTGTATCTCTCCCTACTTGGGAAGACAGGTTGTGTAATGACACCTTATTGTATCTCTCCCTACTTGGGAAGACAGGTTGCGTAATGGCGGCTCATTGTATCTCTACCTACTTCGGAAGACAGGTTGTGTAATGACACCTTATTGTATCTCTCCCTACTTGCGAAGACATGTTGCGTAATGGCGCCTCATTGTATCTCTACCTACTTGGGAAGACAGGTTGTGTAATGATACCTTATTGTATCTCTCCCTACTTGGGAAGACATGTTGCAAAATGACACTTTATTGTATCTCTCCCTACTTGGGAAGACAGGTTGTGTAATGACACCTTATTGTATCTCTCCCTACTTGGGAAGACAGGTTGTGTATTGACACCTTATTGTATCTCTCCCTACTTGCGAAGACATGTTTTCGTGATGGCACATTATTGTATCTCTACCTTCTTGGGAAGACAGGTTGTGTAATGACACCTTATTGTATCTCTCCCTACTTGGGAAGACAGGTTGTGTAATGACACCTTATTGTATCTCTCCCTACTTGCGAAGACATGTTTTCGTGAAGGCACCTTATTGTATCTCTACCTACTTGGGAAGACATGTTTTCGTGATGGCACCTTATTGTATCTCTCCATACTTGGGAAGACATGTTGCGTAATGACACCTTATTGTATCTCTACCTACTTGGGAAGACATGTTTTCGTGATGGCACCTTATTGTATCTCTTCCTACTTGGGAAGACATGTTGCGTAATGACACCTTATTGTATTTCTCCCTACTTGGGAAGACATGTTGCAAAATGACACCTCGTTGTATCTCTCCCTACTTGCGAAGACAGGTTGTGTAATGACACCTTATTGTATCTCTCCCTACTTAGGAAGACATGTTGTGTAATGACACCTTATTGTATCTCTCCCTACTTAGGAAGACATGTTGTGTAATGACACCTTATTGTATCTCTCCCTACTTGGGAAGACAGGTTTCGTAATGACACCTTATTGTATCCCTCCCTACTTAGTAGATAGGTTGTGTAATGACACCTTATTGTATCTCTCCCTACTTAGGAAGACATGTTGTGTAACGACACCTTATTGTATCTCTCCCTACTTGGGAAGACAAGTTGTGCAGTGACACCTTATTGTATCTCTCCCTACCTGGGAAGACATGTTGTGTAATGACACCTTATTGTATCTCTTCCTACTTAGGAAGACATGTTGCGTAATGACACCTTATTGTATCTCTACCTACATGGGAAGACATGTTGCGTAATGACACCTTATTGTATTTCTCCCTACTTGGGAAGACATGTTGCAAAATGACACCTCGTTGTATCTCTCCCTACTTGCGAAGACAGGTTGTGTAATGACACCTTATTGTATCTCTCCCTACCTGGGAAGACATGTTGCGTAATGACACCTTATTTTATCTCTCCCTACTTAGGAAGACATGTTTTCGTGATGGCACCTTATTGTATCTCTCCCTTCTTTGGAAGACATGTCGCGTAATGACACCTTATTGTATCTCTACCTACTTGGGAAGACATGTTGCAAAATGACACCTCGTTGTATCTCTCCCTGCTTGCGAAGACAGGTTGCAAAATGACACCATATTGTGTCTCTCCCTACCTGGGAAGACATGTTGCGTAATGACACCTTATTGTATCTCTCCCTACTTAGGAAGACATGTTTTCGTGATGGCACCTTATTGTATCTCTACCTACTTGGGAAGACATGTTGCAAAATGACACCTCGTTGTATCTCTCCCTGCTTGCGAAGACAGGTTGTGTAATGACACCTTATTGTATTTCTCCCTACATGGGAAGACATGTTGCAAAATGACACCTTATTGTATCTCTACCTACTTGCGAAGACAGGTTGTGTAATGACACCTTATTGTATTTCTCCCTACTTGGGAAGACATGTTGCAAAATGACACCTTATTGTATCTCTACCTACTTGGGAAGACATATTGCAAAATGACACTTTATTGTATCTCTCCCTAATTGGGAAGACATGTTGCGTAATGGCGCCTCATTGTATCTCTACCTACTTGGGCAGACAGGTTGTGTAATGACACCTTATTGTATATCTCCCTACTTAGCAAGACAGGTTGTGTAATGACACCTTATTGTATCTCTACCTACTTGGGAAGACATGTTGCGTATTGATACCTTATTGTATCTCTCCCTACTTGCGAAGACAGGTTGTGTAATGACACCTTATTGTATTTCTCCCTTCTTTGGAAGACACGTTGCGTAATGACACCTTATTGTAGCTCTCCCTACTTGGGAAGACATATTGCAAAATGACACTTTATTGTATCTCTCCCTACTTGGGAAGACGTGTTGCGTAATGGCGCCTCATTGTATCTCTACCTACTTGGGAAGACAGGTTGTGTAATGACACCTTATTGTATCTCTCCCTACTTGGGAAGACATATTGCAAAATGACACTTTATTGTATCTCTCCCTACTTGGGAAGACATGTTGCGTAATGGCGCCTCATTGTATCTCTACCTACTTGCGAAGACAGGTTAAATAATGACACCTTATTGTATCTCTCCCTACTTAGCAAGACAGGTTGTGTAATGACACCTTATTGTATCTCTCCCTACTTGGGAAGACATGTTGCAAAATGACACCTCGTTGTATCTCTCCCTACTTGCGAAGACAGGTTGTGTAATGACACCTTATTGTATCTCTCCCTACTTGGGAAGACATATTGCAAAATGACACTTTATTGTATCTCTCCCTACTTGGGAAGACATGTTGCGTAATGGCACCTTATTGTATTTCTCCCTACTTAGGAAGACAGGTTGTGTAATGACACCTTATTGTATCTCTCCCTACTTGCGAAGACATGCTTTCGTGATGGCACCTTATTGTATCTCTCCCTACCATGGAAGACAGGTTGTGTAATGACACCTCATTGTATCTCTACCTTCTTGGGAAGACAGGTTGTGTAATGACACCTTATTGTATCTCTCCCTACTTAGGAAGACAGGTTGTGTAATGACACCTTATTGTATCTCTCTCTACTTGGGAAGACATGTTGCGTAATGACACCTTATTGTATCTCTCCCTACTTGCGAAGACAGGTTGTGTAATGACACC
The DNA here is from genome assembly GCA_936450465.1 of Gibbula magus. Classification (NCBI taxonomy): domain Eukaryota; kingdom Metazoa; phylum Mollusca; class Gastropoda; order Trochida; family Trochidae; genus Gibbula; species Gibbula magus. Next base: position 56,671,038 of record OW388294.1, read on the forward strand.
TTATTGTATCTCTACCTACCTGGGAAGACATATTGCAAAATGACACTTTATTGTATCTCTCCCTACTTGGGAAGACATGTTGCGTAATGGCGCCTCATTGTATCTCTACCTACTTGGGAAAACATATTGCAAAAGGACACTTTATTGTATCTCTCCCTATTTGGGAAGACATGTTGCGTAATGGGGCCTCATTGTATCTCTACCTACTTGGGAAAACATATTGAAAAATGACACTTTATTGTATCTCTCCCTACTTGCGAAGACAGGTTGTGTAATGACACCTTATTGTATCTCTCCCTACTTGGGAAGACATGTTTTCGTGATGGCACCTTATTGTATCTCTCCCTATTTGGGAAGACATGTTGCGTAATGACACCTTATTGTATCTCTCCCTACTTGGGAAGACATGTTTTCGTGATGGCACCTTATTGTATCTCTCCCTATTTGGGAAGACATGTTGCGTAATGACACCTTATTGTATCTCTCCCTATTTGGGAAGACATGTTTTCGTGATGGCACCTTATTGTATCTCTCCCTACTTGGGAAGACATGTCGCGTAATGACACCTTATTGTATCTCTACCTACTTGGGAAGACATGTTGCGTAATGACACCTTATTGTATTTCTCCCTATTTGGGAAGACATGTCGCGTAATGACACCTTATTGTATCTCTACCTACTTGGGAAGACATGTTGCAAAATGACACCTCGTTGTATCTCTCCCTACTTGCGAAGACAGGTTGTGTAATGACACCATATTGTGTCTCTCCCTACTTGGGAAGACATGTTGCGTAATGACACCTTATTGTATCTCTCCCTACTTAGGAAGACATGTTTTCGTGATGGCACCTTATTGTATCTCTCCCTACTTGGGAAGACATGTCGCGTAATGACACCTTATTGTATCTCTACCTACTTGGGAAGACATGTTGCAAAATGACACCTCGTTGTATCTCTCCCTACTTGCGAAGACAGGTTGTGTGATGACACCTTATTGTATTTCTCCCTATTTGGGAAGACATGTTGCAAAATGACACCTCGTTGTATCTCTACCTACTTAGGAAGACATGTTTTCGCTATGGCACCTTATTGTATCTCTCCCTACTTGGGAAGACATGTCGCGTAATGACACCTTATTGTATCTCTACCTACTTAGGAAGACAGGTTGTGTAATGACACCTTATTGTATTTCTCCCTACTTGGGAAGACATATTGCAAAATGACACCTCGTTGTATCTCTCCCTACTTGCGAAGACAGGTTGTGTAATGACACCTTATTGTATTTCTCCCTACCTGGGAATACATGTTGCAAAATGACACCTTATTGTATCTCTACCTACTTGCGAAGACAGGTTGTGTAATGACACGTTATTGTACTTCTCCCTACTTGGGAAGACATGTTGCAAAATGACACCTTATTGTATCTCTACCTACTTGCGAAGACAGGTTGTGTAATGACACCTTATTGTATCTCTCCCTACTTGGGAAGACATGTTGTGTAATGACACCTTATTGTATCTCTCCCTACTTGGGAAGACATGTTTTCGTGATGGCACCTTATTGTATCTCTCCCTATTTGGGAAGACATGTCGCGTAATGACACCTTATTGTATCTCTCCCTACCTTGGAAGACATATTGCAAAATGACACTTTATTGTATCTCTCCCTACTTGGGAAGATATGTTGCGTAATGGCGCCTCATTGTATCTCTACCTACTTGGGCAGACAGGTTGTGTAATGACACCTTATTGTATATCTCCCTACTTAGCAAGACAGGTTGCGTAATGACACCTTATTGTATCTCTCCCTACTTGCGAAGACAGGTTGTGTAATGACACCTTATTGTATCTCTCCCTACTTTGGAAGACACGTTGCGTAATGACACCTTATTGTAGCTCTCCCTACTTGGGAAGACATATTGCAAAATGACACTTTATTGTATCTCTCCCTACTTGGGAAGACGTGTTGCGTAATGGCGCCTCATTGTATCTCTACCTACTTGGGAAGACAGGTTGTGTAATGACACCTTATTGTATCTCTCCCTACTTGGGAAGACATATTGCAAAATGACACTTTATTGTATCTCTCCCTACTTGGGAAGACATTTTGCGTAATGGCGCCTCATTGTATCTCTACCTACTTGCGAAGACAGGTTGAATAATGACACCTTATTGTATCTCTCCCTACTTAGCAAGACAGGTTGTGTAATGACACCTTATTGTATCTCTCCCTACTTGGGAAGACATGTTGCAAAATGACACCTCGTTGTATCTCTCCCTACTTGCGAAGACAGGTTGTGTAATGACACCTTATTGTATCTCTCCCTACTTGGGAAGACATATTGCAAAATGACACTTTATTGTATCTCTCCCTACTTGGGAAATCATGTTGCGTAATGGCACATTATTGTATTTCTCCCTACTTAGGAAGACAGGTTGTGTAATGATACCTTATTGTATCTCTCCCTACTTGCGAAGACATGTTTTCGTGATGGCACCTTATTGTATCTCTCCCTACCATGGAAGACAGGTTGTGTAATGACACCTCATTGTATCTCTACCTACTTGGGAAGACAGGTTGTGTAATGACACCTTATTGTATCTCTCCCTACTTAGGAAGACAGGTTGTGTAATGACACCTTATTGTATCTCTCTCTACTTGGGAAGACATGTTGCGTAATGACACCTTATTGTATCTCTCCCTACTTGCGAAGACAGGTTGTGTAATGACACCTTATTGTATCTCTACCTACTTGGGAAGACATATTGCAAAATAACACTTTATTGTATCTCTCCCTACTTGGGAAGACATGTTGCGTAATGGCGCCTCATTGTATCTCTACCTACTTGGGAAAACATATTGCAAAAGGACACTTTATTGTATCTCTCCCTATTTGGGAAGACATGTTGCGTAATGGGGCCTCATTGTATCTCTACCTACTTGGGAAAACATATTGCAAAATGACACTTTATTGTATCTCTCCCTATTTGGGAAGACAAGTTGTGTAGTGACACCTTATTGTATCTCTCCCTACCTGGGAAGACATGTTGTGTAATGACACCATATTGTATCTCTCCCTACTTAGGAAGACATGTTGCGTAATGACACCTTATTGTATCTCTCCCTACTTGGGAAGACATGTCGCGTAATGACACCTTATTGTATCTCTACCTACTTGGGAAGACATGTTGCGTAATGACACCTTATTGTATTTCTCTCTACTTGGGAAGACATGTTGGAAAATGACACCTCGTTGTATCTCTCCCTACTGGGAAGACAGGTTGTGTAATGACACCTTATTGTATCTCTCCCTACTTGGGAATACATGTTTTCGTTATGGCACCTTATTGTATCTCTCCCTATTTGGGAAGACATGTTGCGTAATGACACCTTATTGTATCTCTCCCTATTTGGGAAGACATGTTTTCGTGATGGCACCTTATTGTATCTCTCCCTACTTGGGAAGACATGTCGCGTAATGACACCTTATTGTATCTCTACCTACTTGGGAAGACATGTTGCGTAATGACACCTTATTGTATTTCTCCCTATTTGGGAAGACATGTCGCGTAATGACACCTTATTGTATCTCTACCTACTTGGGAAGACATGTTGCAAAATGACACCTCGTTGTATCTCTCCCTACTTGCGAAGACAGGTTGTGTAATGACACCATATTGTGTCTCTCCCTACTTGGGAAGACATGTTGCGTAATGACACCTTATTGTATCTCTCCCTACTTAGGAAGACATGTTTTCGTGATGGCACCTTATTGTATCTCTCCCTATTTGGGAAGACATGTTGCGTAATGACACCTTATTGTATCTCTCCCTACTTGCGAAGACAGGTTGTGTAATGACACCTTATTGTATTTCTCCCTATTTGGGAAGACATGTTGCAAAATGACACCTCGTTGTATCTCTCCCTACTTAGGAAGACATGTTTTCGTGATGGCACCTTATTGTATCTCTCCCTACTTGGGAAGACATGTCGCGTAATAACACCTTATTGTATCTCTACCTACTTGGGAAGACATGTTGCGTAATGACACCTTATTGTATTTCTCCCTACTCGGGAAGACATGTTGCAAAATGACACCTCGTTGTATCTCTCCCTACTTGCGAAGACAGTTTGTGTAATGACACCTTATTGTATCTCTCCTTACTTGGGAAGACATGTTGCGTAATGACACCTTATTGTATCTCTCCCTACTTGCGAAGACAGGTTGTGTATTGACACCTTATTGTATCTCTCCCTACTTTGGAAGACACGTTGCGTAATGACACCTTATTGTATCTCTCCCTACTTGGGAAGACATATTGCAAAATGACACTTTATTGTATCTCTCCCTACTTGGGAAGACGTGTTGCGTAATGACACCTCATTGTATCTCTCCCTACTTGGGAAGACATGCTGCGTAATGACACCTCATTGTATCTCTCCCTATTTGGGAAGACATGTTTTCGTGATGGCACCTTATTGTATCTCTCCCTACTTGGGAAGACATGTCGCGTAATGACACCTTATTGTATCTCTCCCTACTTGGGAAGACATGTTGCGTAATGACACCTTATTGTATCTCTACCTACTTGCGAAGACAGGTTGTGTAATGACACCTTATTGTATTTCTCCCTATTTGGGAAGACATGTTGCAAAATGACACCTCGTTGTATCTCTCCCTACTTAGGAAGACATGTTTTCGTGATGGCACCTTATTGTATCTCTCCCTATTTGGGAAGACATGTTGCGTAATGACACCTTATTGTATCTCTCCCTACTTGCGAAGACAGGTTGTGTAATGACACCTTATTGTATTTCTCCCTATTTGGGAAGACATGTTGCAAAATGACACCTCGTTGTATCTCTCCCTACTTAGGAAGACATGTTTTCGTGATGGCACCTTATTGTATCTCTCCCTACTTGGGAAGACATGTCGCGTAATAACACCTTATTGTATCTCTACCTACTTGGGAAGACATGTTGCGTAATGACACCTTATTGTATTTCTCCCTACTCGGGAAGACATGTTGCAAAATGACACCTCGTTGTATCTCTCCCTACTTGCGAAGACAGTTTGTGTAATGACACCTTATTGTATCTCTCCTTACTTGGGAAGACATGTTGCGTAATGACACCTTATTGTATCTCTCCCTACTTGCGAAGACAGGTTGTGTATTGACACCTTATTGTATCTCTCCCTACTTTGGAAGACACGTTGCGTAATGACACCTTATTGTATCTCTCCCTACTTGGGAAGACATATTGCAAAATGACACTTTATTGTATCTCTCCCTACTTGGGAAGACGTGTTGCGTAATGACACCTCATTGTATCTCTCCCTACTTGGGAAGACATGCTGCGTAATGACACCTCATTGTATCTCTCCCTATTTGGGAAGACATGTTTTCGTGATTGCACCTTATTGTATCTGTCCCTACTTGGGAAGACATGTCGCGTAATGACACCTTATTGTATCTCTCCCTACTTGGGAAGACATGTTGCGTAATGACACCTTATTGTATCTCTACCTACTTGCGAAGACAGGTTGTGTAATGACACCTTATTGTATTTCTCCCTATTTGGGAAGACATGTTGCAAAATGACACCTCGTTGTATCTCTCCCTACTTAGGAAGACATGTTTTCGTGATGGCACCTTATTGTATCTCTCCCTATTTGGGAAGACATGTTGCGTAATGACACCTTATTGTATCTCTCCCTACTTGCGAAGACAGGTTGTGTAATGACACCTTATTGTATTTCTCCCTATTTGGGAAGACATGTTGCAAAATGACACCTCGTTGTATCTCTCCCTACTTAGGAAGACATGTTTTCGTGATGGCACCTTATTGTATCTCTCCCTACTTGGGAAGACATGTCGCGTAATAACACCTTATTGTATCTCTACCTACTTGGGAAGACATGTTGCGTAATGACACCTTATTGTATTTCTCCCTACTCGGGAAGACATGTTGCAAAATGACACCTCGTTGTATCTCTCCCTACTTGCGAAGACAGTTTGTGTAATGACACCTTATTGTATCTCTCCTTACTTGGGAAGACATGTTGCGTAATGACACCTTATTGTATCTCTCCCTACTTGCGAAGACAGGTTGTGTATTGACACCTTATTGTATCTCTCCCTACTTTGGAAGACACGTTGCGTAATGACACCTTATTGTATCTCTCCCTACTTGGGAAGACATATTGCAAAATGACACTTTATTGTATCTCTCCCTACTTGGGAAGACGTGTTGCGTAATGGCGCCTCATTGTATCTCTACCTACTTTGGAAGACAGGTTGTGTAATGACACCTTATTGTATCTCTCCCTACTTGGGAAGACATATTGCAAAATGACACTTTATTGTATCTCTCCCTACTTGGGAAGACATGTTGCGTAATGGCGCCTCATTGTATCTCTACCTACTTGCTAAGACAGGTTGTGTAATGACACCTTATTGTATCTCTCCCTACTTAGCAAGACAGGTTGTGTAATGACACCTTATTGTATCTCTCCCTACTTGGGAAGACATGTTACAAAATGACACCTCGTTGTATCTCTCCCTACTTGCGAAGACAGGTTGTGTAATGACACCTTATTGTATCTCTCCCCTACTTGGGAAGACATGTTGCAAAATGACACCTCGTTGTATCTCTCCCTACTTGCGAAGACAGGTTGTGTAATGACACCTTATTGTATCTCTCCATACTTGGGAAGACATGTTGCGTAATGACACCTTAGTGTATCTCTCCCTACTTGGGAAGATATGTTGCGTAATGACACCTTATTGTATCTCTCCCTACTTAGGAAGACATGTTGCGTAATGACACCTTATTGTATCTCTCCCTACTTGGGAAGACATGTCGCGTAATGACACCTTATTGTATCTCTACCTACTTGGGAAGTCATGTCGCGTAATGACATCTTATTGTATCTCTCCCTACTTGGGAAGACAGGTTGTGTTATGACACCTCATTGTATCTGTACCTACTTGGGAAGACATGTTTTCGTGATGGCACCTTATTGTATCTCTCCCTACTTGGGAAGACAGGTTGTGTAATGACACCTTATTGTATCTCTCCCTACTTGGGAAGACAGGTTGTGTAATGACACCTTATTGTATCTCTCCCTACTTGGGAAGACAGGTTGTGTAATGACACCTTATTGTATCTCTCTCTACTTGGGAAGTTGTATCTCTCCCCACTTAGCAAGACAGGTTGTGTAATGACACCTTATTGTATCTCTCTCTACTTGGGAACACATGTTGCGTAATGACACCTTATTGTATCTCTACCTACTTGGGAAGACATGTTTTCGTGATGGCACCTTATTGTTTCTCTACCTACTTCGGAAGACATGTTTTCGTGATGGCACCTTATTGTATCTCTCCCCACTTAGCAAGACAGGTTGTGTAATGACACCTTATTGTATCTCTCTCTACTATGGAAGACATGTTGTGTAATGACACCTTATTGTATTTCTCCCTACTTAGGAAGACATGTTTTCGTGATGGCACCTTATTGTATCTCTCCCTACTTGGGAAGACATGTTGCGTCATGACACCTTATTGTATCTCTCCCTACTTGGGAAGACATGTTGCATAATGACACCTTATTGTATCTCTCCCTACTTAGGAAGACATGTTGTGTAATGACACCTTATTGTATCTCTCCCTTCTTGCGAAGACATGTTGCGTAATGACACCTTATTGTATCTCTCCCTACTTGGGAAGACAGGTTGTGTAATGACACCTTATTGTATCTCTACCTACTTGGGAAGACATGTTGCGTAATGACACCTTATTGTATTTCTCCCTACTTAGGAAGACATGTTTTCGTGATGGAACCTTATTGTATCTCTACCTACTTGGGAAGACATGTTGCGTAATGGCGCCTCATTGTATCTCTACCTACTTGGGAAGACATGTTGCATAATGACACCTTATTGTATTTCTCCCTACTCGGGAAGACATGTTGCAAAATGACACCTCGTTGTATCTCTCCATACTTAGCAAGACAGGTTGTGTAATGACACCTTATTGTATCTCTCCCTACTTGCGAAGACAGGTTGTGTAATGACATCTTATTGTATCTCTCCCTACTTGCGAAGACATGTTTTCGTGATGGCACCTTATTGTATCTCTACCTACTTGGGAAGACATGTTGCGTAATGACACCTTATTGTATCTCTCCCTATTTCGGAAGACATGTTGTGTAATGACACCTTATTGTATCTCTCCCTACCTGGGAAGACATGTTGTGTAATGACACTTTATTGTATCTCTCCCTATTTGGGAAGACATGTTGCGTAATGACACCTTATTGTATTTCTACCTACTCGGGATGACATGTTGCAAAATGACACCTCGTTGTATCTCTCCCTACTTGCGAAGACAGTTTGTGTAATGACACCTTATTGTATCTCTCCCTACTTGGGAAGACATGTTGCGTAATGACACCTTATTGTATATCTCCCTACTTGGGAAAACATATTGCAAAATGACACTTTATTGTATCTCTCCCTACTTGGGAAGACATGTTGCGTAATGGCGCCTCATTGTATCTCTACCTACTTTGGAAGACAGGTTGTGTCATGACACCTTATTGTATCTCTCCCTACTTAGGAAGACAGGTTGTGTAATGACACCTTATTGTATCTCTCCCTACTTGGGAAGACATATTGCAAAAGGACACTTTATTGTATCTCTCCCTTCTTCGGAATACATGTTGCGCAATGACACTTTATTGTGTCTCTCCCTACTTGGGAAGACATGTTGCGTTATAACACCTTTTGAAAATTGAGTCAGCTATCAGAGGTTATCACGTGTATCGGCTAACCTGGTCGAACCTAATTATAAAGAAAAGCCGGGCCTCCCCTAAGCGCCGGGGGATAAGAACCTTTAAATGCTAATATGGGCCCGGGCAAATAGTAGAGGGAGTACGGTACGTTTTTCAGCGTCTGCGTGGGCGAACACGCGCAAGTGGGGAAATATGACAGTGTCATTTCACTAACGCGGTTCGCCGTTTGCGAGAATTTATAGTTGCGTCTATGTATGCTTTTAGTGAATATTTCCAGTGCAGTATCCATGGTTCGCTAGTTCCGGCCGATGCCCGCAGGTTTCAACGCAATATACAGCCACCGTGGCGTTACGGGCTTTCTCGCTGCAATAATACTAGCAGCCGTGATATAAGTGAAATACTCTTGAAAGCGGTGTTAAATCCCAAACCACCTCACCTCGATCGTATTTTGACTCAATGTAAAATGAAAGAGAGATAATGTATCTTGAGACTATGAAGCAAAACTGATTTGGTAGGTGTTCAAAATGCTAATCAGCACAAAATAAGATTCAAGGTTGTTTGAGTTGCTCAAACCCATTGTCAACTTTAGTTGTTGATATATTGTGACATGTTTGTTAACATTTGAAATTGTTTTTGAAACTATCTTAAAATGTTTTAAAACAAGTGACACGAGCACACGTGCTGTATTCTATTGTTTACACTTTCGTATTGTTTGACAGTTGGCAATGTACTTCTTTTGAATAAACAAAACTATACACAAGTTAAATATATAGAACCAAAACATTGGTTTTTCAACTTGTCTAAAAAGTTTGGTTAAACATTTGTTTGGCTAGGGTGAAAATCAGTCAATACTTACCAGGCAAACTCGAGAAGAGTATCTTTGAAGAGGAATATCTCAATTATCTGCAAAATGTTTTACATGGGAATGTCAAATAATGACCTGGCCTCACGCGTTATGACAATAACGCCTTCTCGGCTACTGCCTCTATCTATCTATCTATCTATCTATGGACCATAATGCTCGGGACCAGGTCTCCTTTCACAAAGCGCAAAGGTGATCGTAAGTCACTAAGGTAACTTCAGTTCAATGTTAAAGAATGGTTAATCTTATTTAAGTTTACTTTGTGAAAGTAGCCCCAGGCCATTATGAACTACAGATTATGTGATTTGTAAGATAATAACGTTGAATAATCTTTTGAACTGATAATCTTAAGATACTTCTCAAAGTTTGCCACGTATCACTTTTAAGAAAATGATTTTCTTTTAAATCGTACATTGAATACGTAATAAGTATTAACACGCATGTTTACCTTAGGATAACATATAAGTCATCGCAACTATTTATTAAAAGACCTGTTTGTGAAATTCCTACGCCATGAGTATGCATGAAATCAAAGTCATAAATCGTTCAGCTGTTGCAAGTAACAGTTTGAGAAATTTCTCACATGCGTTCGAAAATGTTTTAGGACGTTACATTGGACTTTGTCATCATAATGACATTCCCTCCCTTCCTACTTAAATCATTTCTTCCCACCAAACCTATGTTACAAGTGGAGCGGTTCTTGGTAAGTAAAATAGCGGAACATTTGTAACAGGAGATATGAACGTCACTGTGTGTGATGAAATATTTCCCGAGCATAACAATATTTGCCTTGCCAATACAAATATATTTAAATTTTTGGTAAGTTTCATGGTCAAATTATTTCTACAAAATGATTCACTATTTTGGCAGAAACCTCACATCAGCCTTCCTTTTGAATCGAATTTTAGATTTACAGAATGAACATATCTTAAAGGGACAGTAGCACGTTTTTTGCAAATTCTATTTTTTCAAATTTCGCATTTATAACGATATCATTTATATTTACTTTAGAGGTTAAAATATCTTATTACACAAACCAATTGGTGTTGCGTATAATGCAAATATGTGGCGGCAATTTTATTGTGAACACATTTTATTATTTCGAATGACAAAAACTATTCCCATGGCTTTACGGAACCATGTACACTCATTTTTTAACTTGATTTTTTAAAGGGTGTTTTACTTTTGGTGATATTTTTCAAATTCACTTCATCGACTTCTTTCACTGAAAAAACGTGCTACTGTCCCTTTAAGATATATGCGCTAATGATATTAATTTCCTGCAGTAGGCATTACCAATGTTCAAACATAGAACGAATCAATGCCCAATCTGAAGGTAGATTAAAGGGGCAGTAGTCGATGTATTTGAAAAATAATGTCACCAATAAATATTAGAGAACAATGATAGATAGAAAAACTTTGATTTTGCAAGTTACCTCCACAAAAAAATGACAACCCCAACTTTTGAACATGACATGTGATAAATAATTTTCATATCACGACAATGTAATGCAAGTTTCAAAGAGTAAGTAACCCTTCGAGTAACGCGCGTTAAGGGTATCATATAAACAGAATCCCCTTTATTGCATAAAACGTACTACACAACGGCATGCGTTTGCAAGCGTGAAAACTCGTTTCTAGTGCAAAAGCAACCCATGTGCTGCACGTGCTGCACGTGCTACACGTGCTTCTCCTGCAAGTTACCCTTGTCACACATTACCAAATGTGACGATTGCTTATTCAAGCAAAACACCTAGTTGGGTAAAATAATGTGTTAAATATTTGTAGCTAATACACAATAAAATGAAATGGTAAATAAATAACCTCAAATAATCATAAATTTCAATTTCTTTAATTGCTCATAAACTTTGTTATTATTTCGTGTCTTTGTGTACAGTGTGTGAGTTAGACCACAATGCTTTGCGCTTGAAAATACACGAATGGATCTAAATATTGAGACTGGAAAACACCTTTACTAATTAGTGCAATTTTGGGTCGAAAAAAATCGTGAAAAATTAATTGTAAATATTTCACGGGGATAGATTTTTGGTAATTGTCCTATATGTTCATCACAATCCTTGATGGCTCTTTAATTCTTTTGGATTAGGGTAGTACAATTTACAAATCTAAATCTCCATCATACACAGATTACATTCGCAAAATTTAAGCTTTAAAGCATTACTGGTTCTTGAGAAGAAGACGTCTAAAGATTTTACGGTTGACCCTCTGTCACGTCCACAAAATGTCATGTTTTGGGTTATGTCGATAGTGTGAAACGTTGAAGGACGACGGCCCATGCAAAAATCCCATCTGCTCTGTGTTCAAGATGGCTAGTGCTAGCGTGAACCCGCTAGCGGTCTCAATGGTAAAGCATGGTCAGCACGTGCAAGAACTCGCAAGTACTAGTCTGGGCTCCGTTCCATAACAGCGAGCGCTTATAATCTCTCATTGATAGCTCAATGTAGCGCTCATTCTCTCCTGAACGACATGGTGCGATTCCTCGAGGTTTGCTCGCTTTGCTACGTTGCGCTACATTGAGCAATCGCGTTCAAGAGAGGTTTAAAAGTAGTTGCTATTTGAGAGATTACTTTTAAACCTCTCCTGAACGTGGCCCTGATCTTTCAGGCCTGGTGAGTTTAAAAAAATAAACAAATCGGAGACGACCTCTGACTTTCCCGCCTCCAGAACTTAATGTTTTTTTATGATTAAAAAAATAGGTAGTGGATAACAACTACCCAAGGCCTTGTGATGAACACCCCCAAAATAAAAATATTAAAGCAGATACGTTTCAAACAGACGGTGTGTCAATGAGGTGTTTTAGGGTAAATACGGTACTTTGTTTACCCTTCAGTGCGCGTAGGTAAGCATGGAACAAGGGGAACCAATGGCTTTGTTATCATAACAACCTTGACTGGACATGCATTGGTCAGGTGTAGAGTTCTGGAAATACATGTACGTTTATAGATAACGGCGTTAAGAAGCTTTGCCAGGTGTTGTTGATTACACTGCTGCGTTTGGGCGATACGGCCGAGAACAATGAACTTTGGAACTGAGGTACACGGTGGTGTTGTTGAACGATATGTTTATATTAGGGTGAAGTTTTGTCAACTTTGTCTACTGTAGAGAACTTTTCTACATGCGGTAAGGTTGGGTGCATTGCTAATTTAACCACTCGCAGGTTTCACTGAAGGGAACATTGTGTCCTACAATAAAATTAACAGTGTCTTTTAAAAGCCATCAAGTTTGTTAGTGCCTCTAACACAAAGTTTTTTTGGGAAAATGTAGTTAAAACGTCAATCGCTAGAGACATCTTCTATCTACAACATGACATGTGATAACTAATTTTCACATCACGACAATGTAATGAAATTTGGTTCCAAAGACAAGTAATCCCTTCGATTAACGCGCGTCAAGGGTATCTGACGTCATATAAACAGGATTCCCTTTATTGCATACCACACAGCAACAAGTTTTTTCCGAAGCGTGAAGGCTCGTCTATAACTCAATTCGCCATGGCAGCCCACGTGCTGCACGATCTTCTCTTGCATGTTACCCTTGTCACACATAACTGAATGTGACGATTGCTATATAAACAATGTTTCTAAATTAAAGGTACATCCATTGTGTTGTTCGGGGTCAAATATGCCAAACGTTATATATGGTGTTATTTTATCGAGAAGTGCCAACTGTTACAGAAAACTACCATTTTGATGATACTCGACTAAGTATATAAGTATATTGACGATATGAAAGTTCGAAGGTAAAAGTATCGATTTCTGATCGAAAACCGGACAATGCACCGCGTGTGCCGCGCGCCAATGAGTCAAACCTAATTTTGGAATCTTATTTAAACCAGACAACATAACAAATTTGGGTTGATAATGTTCAATAGGTCATATAACTACTGTGCATTTAAATAGGAGGTGCACTTTCTTTTTCTTCCCATGCATAATGATGTTACTCGATTTTAATTGGAAACTAGTATTGTTTAGCGATTGGGGGTGAATATGCAAGCTGAGTGACTTTGTTAGTATTGTGAACAGCGCATATGGTGTGTTGAAACGTATTTAAGCCAAATAAATTGTTATGAAACACAATGGATGCACCTTCAATGTGGAGCGAGTATTCCATAAGCGGACGACATATTGTAAACTTCTCTTTGTATTGCTATGGGAACTGTCAGAAGATGTTGGTCCTGTAGAGGAGGGTTGTGGTAGGCACATACTGGGTCAGAATAAAAAGAAATTGTCAAACATAATATATCTTTCTTAATTAGAGTATAAACTTATTAATTGTTATAATTCATGTTGGTATTTGTTATTTTCATGATGGTTTACCACCTGGGCCGTGTTCAAGAGCGGTTTCAAAGTAATCGCTCAATTAGCGATTACTTTTAAACCTCTCTTGAACGCGATTGCTCAATGTAGCGCTACGTAGCAAAGCGAGCGAACTTTGAGGTTTTTGCACCGTGTCGTTCAGGAGAGAATGAGCGCTACTTAAGCGCTACTTAAGCGCTACTTGAGCGCTACATTAAGCAATCAATGAGCGATTATAAGCGCTCGCTGTTATGGAACGGGCCTCTGGTGCTTTAACAGTAACAGGTGGGTAAAGTATTAATCATAACATGATTGAATTTCACATGCCGTGTGATCGTAATCAATGGTATTTAGAAGTACGTAAGCGGTGAAGAAACTGGATAGTCTTACGGCAACTGTCTATCTGTCTGTCTGTTTGTTTGTCTGTCTGTCAGTGATCACCTTTACGTTAGACAGGTGACAGAAATCAAACACTTTACGCATTCATTCGAGGTGAGATGAGTTGGGGTTTAATGCCGCTTTCAAGAGTATTTCACTTACATCACGGCTACTAGTATAACTGCAGATAAAGACTGTAACACCATGGTGGCTATGCATTGCAGTGAAACCTGCGAGCATCGGCTGGAACTAGCGAGCCAAGAGTGAAACAGCGCTGAAATTCAGTTTAGCATTGCATCCAAACCTTTCTGCGCGTAGAACTGTTCTCTACTGCAGACAAAGTTGCCGTGCTCCTGGCGGGATTCGAACCAAGGACATCATGACCCGAAGTCGAACGCGCTAACCACTGCGCAATCCCTCCTCCACGAATTCAAGGGAGAGGTCGTCAAGATTTATGTGATAATATGATAATACAGTGTTGTGTTGCCAGCCATCCAATCTAAACAAACGTTAGATAATCGATAATCAATTGGTCTATCGCCAATTACATTAAAAATAGAAGCTATTTTCAAACCTTATTGCGTGATCTCCGGTCGCCCGGAATGGCGGAGTCACATTCCTGTCCCCTGATTTTATTAAAGAGACCGTACAACCTGGTTTGTTTTCTTAACCAAATTCGAGGTAATGTCGTTAATGTAATTAAACTTGCGAGCTCAAGGAACGCTACCACATTTTCAAGTAGAAAAGATGATGTTGAATACCGTTGATATATGTATAGCAAAGAAGTAAACACAATTTCATGCATCAGGGTAAGGTTCTTTTATTTTTATGTCTGTTAAAACAAACATAGGGTGCTAAAATCGATTCAAACCAAACTTTAAGTAAAATTTATGGAAATTATGAGAAAGCAAGATGTTGTCGACGAAACATTCCTTCTTGGACTTTAAGTCGGTGACATGTAGTTGCAGTAAGACACAATCATTTAAAACACTCGAAAACGTCAAATCTCACTCTCTTATCTCGCCTGGTTAAGAATATTCCAAAACAACGATTTATTAAAAGGCCTGTTTTTTTCAGCAACATGAAAAGATAATGTTCCAATTGTTTTAATTTAATTTACTTGACTTCGGGGAAAAGATGTAGCCTTGTTACCGTTGTTTGTATTACCCTGGTTTAGAATATCAGTTTGTTGGTGTAGCGGGGGCGGGATAGAGCAGTGGTTAGCGCGTTCGGCTTTGGATCAAGAGGTCCTGGGTTCGAATCCCGCAAGGGGCACGGCAACTTTGTCTGCAGTAGAGAACTGTTCTACACGCAGTAAGGTTTGGGTGCAATGCTACACTGAATTTCAGCGTAGTACCACCCATGGTTCGCTAGTTCCAGCCGATGCTCACAGGTTTCACCGCAATGCATAGCCACATGGCGTTGAGGGTCTCCCTGCCATAATACTAGCAGCCGCGATATAAGTGAACTACTCTTGACAGCGGCGTTAAACCTCAACTCACCTCACCTTGATGGTGTAGCGTTTCTTTTGCACTTAAGTACAGCTGCATACCGCAAGTTTGTTTACCTACATGTGGGTCTGAGTGCAAATAGCATGTAAACTGAAGTTCCTTGTAACTTCAAAAGAGTTACATCACATACAATGACAATGAATCATCATATATCCATGAGTAAAATAAGCTTTCTCAAACTGATCCTGTAGTCAACTGTCTTCTAAAAATGCTAAAATGCATCAGTTTCATCTAATTAGATGTTATGTATAAGTTTCCCACTGCTGGCAGCAATACGAACTATCATCCAATTATATGAAACTATCATCTTATTATAAGAAACTTTCATCTAATTAGAACGAAACTTTCATCTAATTAGAACGAAACTATCATCCAATTAGAACAAAACTATCATCCAATTAGATGAAACTATCATTTAATTAGATGTTATGTATAGGTTTCCAAATACTGGCAGCAATACGAACTATCATCTAATTAGAACAAAACTATCATCCAATTAGAACGAAACTATCATCTAATTAGAACAAAACTATCATCCAATTAGAACGAAACTATCATCTAATTAGAACAAAACTATCATCCAATTAGATGAAACTATCATTTAATTAGATGTTATGTATAATTTTCCCACTACTGGCAGCAATACGAACTGTCATCTAATTAGAACGAAACTATCATCTAATTAGAACAAAACTATCATCTAATTAGATGAAACTATATTCCAAAATTTATTATTAATTAAAAATTCTCCACTACTGGCAGCGATACGCTTCCATACCGTTCGTATTTCTGAGAAAAAAAACAAACCTTTGAAAAATCGTCGCTTTGGAGACACCTTAAAGGGACAGTAGCACGTTTCTTCGCTGAAATAAGTTGATGAAATGTAATTGAAAAATAATGTCACTAATAGTAAAACACCCTTCTCTTTTCAGAAAATCAAGTTTAAAATGAGTGGACATGGTTCGGTAAAGGAATCGTTTTTGTAGTTCAAGATAATAAATGTCTTCACATTAAAATGGCCGCCATGCAATTTTTATCCGTCCGTCCGTAATCATTTCGTTTCCGGAGCATAACTCGAAACCGTTCATGATATCTTGAAACTTTCCATGTGTATTACCCATCAACTGAAGTGGTGCCTTTTAATATTTTAAGATTTCTGAAAAAAAATATTTCGTTTTCGTTTCCATAGAAACGTGTTGAATTTGGACTTTGTTCAGAGATAACACAGCTTCAAAACTCTTCATCATATCTTTCTGAAACGTTGCATGTGTATTACCCACTTACTGAAGTGGTGCCTTTGGATATTTTCAGATTTCTGAATTTTTTTATTTTGTCCCGTTTCAACAGAAGCATGTTGAATTTGGACCTTTTTCAGAGATAGGTCTGCTTCCGGAACAGAACCCTAAAGTCCTTCATCATACCCACCCTGTGTGAACGTGTACGCCAGAGCAATATTCCCAGAAGGGAAATGTACGCTCCCCAATGCTGGCGGTAACTTTCGTGTTGTCTGTTGTTAGTAGAATTTTATTAAATATCTCATGATATATACACTTTTAAGCAGAGATATGTCATGCTGTTAATGAGCATTCCATACATTATACGTATACCAACTTTCAATCATCAATTCATTGCATAGAGTTATCTGCTGAGACATTTGGACACTGCCGTCAGTGCTACACTTGTGAATTTCGGATTTCAGTCAAAAATACTCTGACACCAACTGATTCAAATGTTTTAAAGTTCTAACATACTTTTCTATGACCTATTATCAGTAATCCTGCGAAATATAAAGACTGGACAGTTCACCGTTAAGGAGCATTTCTGGTTTAAAGATTACATGGTCATAAAATCAGTGTACACTTCCAAGACCCAACAACATTTCTTTAGTGTACGCTCTCAATTCATCTTGGTGTCCACTCCCAAGAGCGTAGTTTATTAATGAAAAATTAATTATTACATGTTTCCATTTAATAATGCTCAATTATTTACAGGGTAAAATAGTATGTGTCTGTGAGTGATGTTTATGTGGCTGTCGGGGCAGGTTGGGTCGATTTTAAAATAATCGTCTTTCGCATTTTACGAAATTATGCTAAAATATTTGTGGAAACTTTAAGTCCCGATTTGTAGTTTGCGATGTAAAGAAAGTATGTAAACCAATTTTTAATAATTTTCTGTCAATGTACTTACTTTACAACAAAATAAGTTTTACTGACCCAACCTGCCCCGGTTTCCCCTAAGTTTCATACATATATATTAATGCATATCTATATACGAGATCTTGAAGCCGATAAAAAAAAAGTGCACGAAGTGGAATGTCCCCCTCGAATTTCGTTTCCAAAAAATACCCCGATAGGTCCCTTTGATTAAACAGATATTGCTGAATAGAGAATATCGTCCAAGTGTCTTCAGATATCATATATATCAACCCGATTGACAGGTCCATATATTTCTGGTCTCATGGTAACCTCTGAAATATACGGGGGGAAAATCAACAAGCATGTTTTCTTTTGAGATAATTGAATTTAACAAACTAAAAAACAAATAAATTAAAAACATTTGTCCTTTTATAGGATATAAACAAACATGTCAAGAGACTTGCCACCTTTCGTGACAAAAACAATGAACATAAATAAACAGAAAATGTCAGATCACAATTCCTACAGCCATGTCCAGGATTGTAGATAGTTCACCATTCTGTGAATCAAATAAAACGTGTAAAATTGAACAAACAGTAACTGGAACGAACATACTGTTTAGCGCAGTTTGTACACTTGAACGGTTTCATCTGTGCATGTGTGTTTATGTGACCATGGTAGTCACTCTTGCTCATGCATATCTGCATAGGTTGCATCCTTCTCGTGCTTCTCTCGTATGTGAGATCTTAAAGGATAGATGCAATGACATATGGTCAAATCGGATTCATTAAAATGTGATGTTAATTTGACAATTGCTTGATTTTAAATTTCTGAAATCGGTCCATAAAATTACTTATACACGGCTTTTAAAAAAAACCCGCCTAATTTAGCCCTGGCGACCAGAATGAAAGTCTGCGGGGGTGTGGCCCCTGAAGGGATAACTTCTGTGACGTCACGTGAGTAATCTAATTATTGGTGATATTCATAATTCAACGTAATTTCGCAACATTTTGATTGTTAATTTCACAAAGAAATCTTCAATAAACCAACTTAAATTTCCCATATATCGAATGTTTAGATATCCAACTAGGTAATTCCGCAGATGACAATTAACATGTCTTTTTGGCGGTGTAATTCACCTTATAAATTCATTTAGCGGCAGTGATAATCAACATTAAGGCAGAACTGTAGGTACGAGCAAAATTGCCGCATAATGTACGGCTTCTCTTGACCTTAAGAGGCGTTGAAGTTAACGGAGGTTCAGCTTTATCGGTTATTTCTTCAATGTGGTCGAAGCTTTCATCAGCAAGTGTCCAATATGACACGCATTGGTGGGTTACAAACGGTTAATCTGTAGAAAAGTTCTCAAATTACCTACTTGGAAGCGTACAAAAAATTGCTATGACGAGAGTTGAGAGCGGACACTTGCGTGAATTGGAAGCGGACACCACGCGACCACGTGGCGGGATGAAAATCTGTAATTTTCTTCACAGTCCAGAAACGCATTGACTTCAAATTTTACAGATACTCTCATCAATACCCTTAAAACTTGCTGTTTCAGTATCAGCTCTAAATAAAGTGTAATTATTATGCACGGATGGAAAATTGTGAGTGACTGTCGGATTTCCTGGCCAAGACGTCGTAGATTTTCATACGTAGAAAAATAACCAGGGCATAAAATCAGCTGCAATCTGGTATGATAGATTATGGATATCCACTATTTTACAGCATGGAAGGGTTTTGGATAATTGTATCTATGAAGATCAGTAATATAAAAAAGGTAACACTGATTGATGAAAACGAAAGTTACCGCCAGCATTGGGGAGCGTACATTTCCCTTGTGGGAATATTGCTCTGGCGTACACGTTCACACGGCGTGATACCTGAAAGTCAACATGTGTATTACCCACTAAATGAAATTGTAGATATACAATTATCTGTCAAAGATGTGTTTTACAAATGTGGGACCGGTGGGATATATCAACTTCTAATGACTCTTTATACGCTTTATACGCAACACCGTTATTACCAATAAGGATAGTTGATATTTGTAATAAGATGGTTTACCCTCTAAAGTAGATATAAATAACTTAAACTATCATTAAATTGGGAAGTTTGAAAAATTCAAATTTGCAAAAATGTGCTACAGCCCCTTTAAAACACAAGAGTCAAACAGGAGAGAGATATGGGTCCTCCTGCAGGAATTATGCATCAACGAAGTAAATTCCAAACATTCCATCCCAAAAGAATTTTGAAATAGCGATTTCAGCACCCGATGTATGTTTGAACATAAAGACCTGAGGCGTGGGTTTGAAACTGATGCGGGCGGAAACCAGACAAATTTTATTTTTTTAGGGCCTAGTTTTGACAAATATAAAGTGATAAGGATGAATGTACAGTAATTAAAACATTCCATGAACTAAATGTTCGGTCTATCCTCTCAGGAATGAAATCATTTATACTTCTTTACTAAACATATCCTTGTTAAAGATATTCAAAGACTTGATCCGGCAACGAATTCTGGCAACTGGAAATCGACGGAAGGGGTCAAATGTCTTAAAGGTACATCCATAGTGTTGTTGGGGATCACATATTCCAAACATTATAAATGGTGTTACTTTATCGAGGCAACTACCATTTTGATGACAGTCGACTCTGTAAATTGACGATATGAAGGTAAAAGTAGTTATTTCTGATCGAAAACCGGACAATGCATCGCGATTGACGCGCGCCAATGAGTCAAACGTAATTTTGGAATCGTATTTACAACAGACAAGATGGCAAATTTGCTGTGATAATGTTTAATAGGTCATATAACTACAGTGCATGTAAATGGGACGTACAGTTTTGGTTTCTAAACATGCATAATGATGTTACTTGATTTTAATTGGAAACTAGTAAGTATGATATTTTTAACGATTGGGGATAAATATGAAAGCTGGGTGAATTTATTTGTACTGTAAACAGCGCATATGGTGTGTTGGAATGCATTAAAGCCAAATACAATTTTGGATGGACATGGATGAATTTTGACAGTTGAAAATTATTTCGATTTGAGTCGAGAGAAAGACGTTGCCAACCTTTTGCTCACTTCGTTCGCGCATAAGGAAAACTGGTGGTTCATCTCTGTTGCGCAACCTATTTGCGCTAAACTTCACCTGTGAGGTAACACAGCCCATAACATGACCCGATTATCCGAAGTCCTTGAAACGGTTTCACGTATAAAACGAAAAATGCTATAGAAGCCATTAAAACCTAATCTGTCTAAGTCTATGTACATATTCTTTGCTTTTGTACATATAAAACATGTTGGATTTTAAATTTACCCCTTTGCAAATGCCTGTGGTTACCTATACTACATGAACCTTTACAAAACGGCAAATTTGAACCTGCGTATTTGTTTAAAATGCAAAAGAAACGTGCTACAGTGCCTTTAAAGGTACATCCATTGTACATCCATTGTGTTGTTTGGGATCACATTTGCCAAACGTTATAAATTGTGTTTTTTATCGAGAAGTACTGACTGTTGCCGAAAATTGCCATTTTGATGACAGTCGACTCAGTACACCAACGATATAAAGGTAAGAGTGGTGATTTCTGATCGAAAACCCGACAATGCACAGCGTTTTGCGCGCGTCAATTAGTCAAACGTAATTTTGGAAACTTATTTACAAGAGACAAATAGACAACTTTGGATTTGTAATGTTTAACAGGTCTTATAAATACTGTGCATGTAAATGGGACGTGTATAGTGTCGGTTTCTGTACATGTATATAATGATGTTGATCAATTTTAATTGGAAACTAGTAATTATTATATATTTGGCGATTGGGGATGAACATGCAAGTTGAGTGAAATTACACGAAGTGAAATCAGCACATATCGTATGTTGGCATGTATTAAAAACAAATAAAAAAATGGAAACACAATGGATGCATCTTTAAGCTTTGATACTAGTCACCACAACACATGCTAGCTGTTTGCACCGCGATGCACATATATAGGGGAACAGGTGCACAGTAAAACCTTTGTAGGTATAGACACGGAACGAAGTAGGTAAGGCATGTATGTCACATGTAGTGATCACTACACGCAGATCATCCAATTGGCGGACTATATTGAGCAACCGAATGCCTATCATGGTTAGAGTGTTTAGAGCTAGTACAGTTTGGTTTCGGTCAGAAATGCCAGCCAGGAACTGGAATCGGCCGGTTCTTGATAAACGGGCCGAGTACCTTTGCTGACAACAATAAAGCACACACAGCACGTTCGAAACCAGGTCATGCTGACCTAACACATGCTCTGTTGTACGAACGTCAACCACGATTATGGAGTCAATATTTTACATTTAATATTTTTCAATAAGTTATTATTTACTCACATCAACATTTGCATGAAAACATTTACATTTGCAACATATTTTGTAGTATATGCTTGATGCATAAGTATTTGTTCATGTCATGTAGTAAATAATGACCCGGTGCCGATCGGTTATGGCATATAAACTCGCGAGGGCGTCAGTCCGAGCAGAGTTCATTGCCATAATGCGAGGCAATCGGTCGTTATTTGCCTTAGACTCCCGGGGAACACACTATTTATAAAATATTTGTATATATGCATTTTAAAGGGGTATTTTGTTGATGTATACGACATGATCAAAATATATCAGTGAAATATTCCCAATACACTCATGACCGACTCGAAAGGAAGGTTTCAAACTTAATCCTTCATTCCATACACAAAGTAGACATAAATCGGTAACTATATACATACATATGTATATATAATGCTAGAAAAATATAAATACAGCCATGACACAACAGATTGAACATTAAACGGTAAGGATCTCCTGTAGCTCCATTGGTAAAGGCACTACTCGATAATCAAGAAGCAGAGGGTTCAAATCCCACCTTCGTCACTTACAAAATTTTCATTTTTAATTTGAATTTTTTTTCAAATTTTACAAGTCCATAAGTTTTCGTAGTTTGAATATCTCATAACCGAACATGGGGACTATGAGATAACCAACCTGCGCAGATGGTGTTTATGGCATAAAACCTGCAACTCGAACAACAGAAATGACTTCCCAAGGGTTGTAAGTATGGTTAAAAACCCCGAGTGCTTGAGTTCCGATCCCTCATGCTGAAACACATTATTTTTAATGAATTTCAATGTACTGTACATCATGTATGATATATATTTCAATATCACAGGACTTATATAAACATGCACCTAACCTACATGGGGAAAATAGCGATACCGTCAAAATAAAATATAATTTTATTTATAAGTGATAAATACGACTGAACAATAGTTACCATGTCTTCAGAAACCAAATAAAGCTTTTGGGGAGAAAGTGTATCTGAAGTTCTTGAAAACACCCCTTAAAATCATCGTATTTGGAATCTCCTAAGTAAACTAAAGATAACATAGGAGAGTGCAATATTATGTATATCAGATCGAACATAACACTCGAACCTCACTGCATTTCTGGTCTGAGTACTGAACCACAGATGTCATGTCAGTTGACCTTTTACTCCAGTCAATCGGCGACGAGGCTAGAAAGTCAGGGGACCGACTTGAGTTGACATATATACCGTATTTCCTCGAATATAACGAACCCCGGGGATCTATTTGATTCAGCACGCCTTACCCCCCAGGTTCTGTTCGAAGCACGAGTTGTATTCGAGGAAATACGGTAGGCCTTAATACATATTCGAGACCCAGTTAAACCTCAGCACCCTGCCCCTCTTGTTGTATTCGAGGCCTGGGTTATATTTGAGAGCCGGGTTGTATTCGAGGAAGTACGTACTGTGATTTAAAGGTACATCCATTGTGTTTCATAAAATTTTATTTGGCTTTAATGCGTTCCAACTATTCACATGTGCTGTCTACAATACAAATAAATTCGGTCAACTTGCATATTTATCCCCACTCGCCAAATATATCATAATTACTAGTTTCCAATTAAAATTGAGTTACATCATTATGCATGTGCAGAAACCGAAACTACACGTCCAATTTACATGCACAGTAGTTATATGGCCTGTTAAACATTATGAACTCAAATTTGTCTACTTGTCTGTTATAAATAAGATTCCAAAATTACGTTTGACTTATTGACGCGCGCCACACGCTGTGCATTGTCCGGTTTTCGATCAGAAATCACTACTTTTACCTTCATATCCTCAATATGCTAAGTCTACTATCATCAAAATGGTAGTTTTCGGTTACAGTCGGTACTTCTCGATAAAAAAAATAGAGCCACTGGCTCTGAAGCTCATCAGGAGTCATGTTATTAATTATCCCTAAGGAAAAGGTTAAGATATCACATAATAAGTCATTGCTCAGTCATCAAATTTATTAACAAAATTGGTTACACATTAATCCATATTCATTATAAATAATGTAGACCTTTGCAGTTTATTGTTTTACTTCCTATTTTTATCCTGGAATTATCAACAGTTGTTACATAATGAAAAAGATCCCCTATTTGTTTCTAAAAATGCTGTTTGTCATAGGCTCATAGTTTCATAGGCTCCTTTTAAATATTTAATTAATAAATTCTATTGAGCATCTGAGTGTAAGACTAAATCAGTAACACAGCAGAGAAGTAACCTGAAACCTCCGTGTATTAGCTGCTGTTTGCATCTCTGCCAGGGAGTGGTCACTCCCCAGGTCAACACCTGCAATTACACAACATGCAGACCCTGGACTAAATTATACGTTTTAAATTTTGTTTTCCCCCATCTTTATTTATTTTTCTTTATTGGAAATGAAGATGTGGTATCACAAACTCGTGTAGCTAGTTTTGATAGTCTTATCTTACTTCATCACCAGTCATATTTAGTTCACATATCTAATGTAAAATAAAACATTTCTCAACCCTTTTTAAATGTTTTTCCTATGCATCCTGTCACAATATTCAGTTCACAGGCTATTCAATAGTTCTAATTTCACATTGCTTACATCAAACATGTCCATAATGTAGTAGTACTCTTTAGCTGACATATTAAGTGCACATAAAATCTCATTATCTTCATAGCTCATTAGAACAGCTGTTTTAAGTGGTTACCTCTGTGATCCATATTTGGGGTCAAAAGATCACCAAATCTACAATTTAGAATCCCCATTGGCCAAAGAGTCTGTACATAACATTTCAGCTTTCTAGAGCTTTTGGGACTGGAGAAAAAGATGAAAAATGATTTTTACGTTGTGACCCCTGTGGCCCTTATTTGGGGTCACAGGGTTACCAAATCTACAATTTAGAATCCCCGTTAGTCAAGGAGTCTGTTCATAAAATTTCAGATCTCTGGAGTCATTGGTTCTGGAGAAGAAGATGAAAATAGCTTTTAAGGTTATGACCCCTGGGGCCCTTATTTGGGGTCGCAGGGTCATCAAATCTACAATTAGAATCCCCATTGGCTAAGGAGTCTGTACATAAAATTTCAGCTCCCTAGAGTCATTGGTTCTGGAGAAGAAGTCGAAAAAGTGAAAAGTTTACGGACGGACGGACGGACGGACGGACGGACGACATCCCATGCCATAAGCCCATCGGGCTTTTCAGGCCTGATGAGCTAAAAACACCATTTATATAACGTTTGCAATATGTGATCCGCAACAACACAATGGATGTACCTTTAACAGACATAAAAAGTATCATCACATGGTCTAATGAACTACTTCTATAACATGTATGATAAACTCGTTCCCATGTCTCTCACGTCATGCTGATACTGTAGTACACTGACGGGCAAAAGAAAGTATATGGACGTTTTCGACGTCGTATTAAAAAAACCCAGACTTAAAAATTAAATCAGTCAAAGAATACCTCTACGCGGTATGAATTTCTTTTATTAAAATTTAAAATTTAAATTTTGAAATTCCCCCAAATTAATTTTGAAAAAACACAACTGTTCATCGACATATAACACATACTCAATCAATGCATGAAAATCAATAAATGTACTTCGTCCTGCACACATTTACAACATTTTGAACATGGTAGGGGTCGTGTTGTTGTAAATTTCATTTCTTACCCCTGTCTACTTTAAATAATGATATTTTAGTTAAAAAATAAAACAGTCACCAATTAAGTCATTCAAACTACTGCCGAAAGGTGTTATTGTATCGTGCCATAATCAAATGCATCTCATGTCTTTAAAATATTGAATTAATCGAAAACAAGTGAGTGTTATACTTTATTTTGCCCGTCAGTTTATATGTTGAACTCTATTTGGAGTGTTGCACAACCAGCCATCACCCCAAGATCGTGACATCAGTCAGACACTACACTCTGTATCAATGGTACATTTGATCATCGCTATTGATGTACACCTAGTGTACAGTAAGGTTCAGTCAACGGGTACATGGATGTCCTTCAGTACAGATGTACCAGAGGACCTCGTCACTTGACACGGCTCAGTAATAACGAACCTCACATCAGCGCCTATAATAGATATTCAGTTTTTCAGAATATAATTAAATACAGGAAACGCTTTACTAATTAGACAAGGGATTCTAGAAATACGGAAACAAAATCGGAGATTTATCTGTTATTGTCATTAACATTAATGATAAATAATTATAATAAGATTTAATTACGTTACACATTCTGACCAACCTGAATAACACAAGACGTCAGGTTAACCTTTGACATCATTCAAATCAGTCAATCAGTGACTTCCTCCTGTTTTTCTCGAGTAACGGTCGACCTCGGACATGTACTATTTTCAGCATACGGAAAACGGACATTTCTGAATCTTGAATGAACATTTGTGACCATGCATTTTCCGATTGTCGTATTGTCATTGGTCTAGGTAAAAAAAACGGCAAACAATTAGATCATGAGATCAAACTAGAGTCAAAGGTCAATCAGACGGCTGGTGAGGTGAGTTGAGGTGGTGTTTAACGCCGCTTTCAATAGTATTTCACTTATATCACGGCTGCTAGTATTATGACAGGGGGAAAGCCCGCAACACCATGTTGCTATACATTGCGGTGAAACCTGCGAGCATCGGCTGGAAATAGCGAACCATGGGTAGTACTACGCTGAAATTCAGTGTAGTATTGTACCCAAACCTTACTGCGTGTAGAACAGTTCTCTACTGCAGACAAAGTTGCAGTGCGATTCGAACATGATCCGAAGCCGAACGCTATCCCGCCCCCTAGTGAGATCGTGTGTAATGGTGTAACGTAAATTAACTTACTATAAACCTGATTAACGTAATGTACTTTAAGAGCTGATTTTAATGATATTGGTGTACCACCAGACCTGGGTATTTCTATGACAATGATGACAATGTTGTTCACTATTGTTATCAACCCATGAACAATGTATGGCTTGATGGGAATGTGTTCTTGATTACCCATTGATGCGCTAATCAGTTAATTGTGAACACTAAAATATAAATAAAAGGCTAAACTAATACAAAAAGTAGAGAGAGTCGGCTATATCCCCCGCCATTTTGAAAAAGTCGTGATTCCATGGAAACATGGATAAATACAAAAATCATGGAAAAAAATACCAAAGGTGCACATGAAGACATGATGATTGTTTCACACACCAAAGTTCATCGAGCAATGCCTAACAGTTTTATGAAAACGAAAGTCCTAGTTGCGATTCCATGGAAACTGGGGACATAAAAATACCAAAAGCACAAAGTTAATAATTAACTTATCACATGTTGATCCTCTGTGGAGTATTTGTGTTTATTCATGATATTTGTGTCGTATTTGTCTATCTACCAAGTGGATTACATGCATGATTATACCAGCATCATCATCTTCTAGTCATAGAATGCATTTATAGTAATACCATTTGAAGGGTTTGACAGGAAATGTCAGTAGACAAAGATTTGAAATTATGCTGAAAATGCAGAACATTAAAGGTACATGTACATCCATTGTGTTATTTGGGGGCACATGTGCCAAACGTTATAAATTGTGTTATTTTATCGAGAAGTACTGACTTTTGCCGAAAAGTGCCGTTTTGAGTATAGTCGACTCAGTATACCGGCGATATAAAGTGAAAGTATCGATTTCTGATCGAAAACCGGACAATGCACAGCGTGTGGCGCGCGTCAATTAGCCAAACGTAGTTTTCGAAATTTATTTACAACAGACAAAAAGACAAATTTTGGTTGATGATGTTGAATAGGTCTTATAACTTCTGTGCATGTACCTGGGTTTTGTAGTTTCGGTTTCTGCACATGTATAATGGTGTTGTTGGAAAGTAGTAAATATGATATATTTAACGATTGGGGCAACTTCCAAACGCAAGGCATAACTCTTGCCAGTCTGCATTAGTGGCTGATTTAACCCTTGCGGTATTTCTCTCGCTATGTTGTGTCAAGATAGTGAATCGCTGCACCAGACATGCATAGCGGGCCTGGATTTCTAAACACTGATCATCAGCCAGACCATCAGCAAGTAATGGAGACTGGCAAGAGTTATGCCTTGGATTGGGAAGTTGCGATTGGGGTTGAATCTGGGAGTCGATTGAAATTGTTTCAACTGAAATCAGCACATATCGTATGTTGGCACGTATTAAAGACAAATAATTGTTTATGAAACACAATGGATGCATATTTAAGTGCCTATGTTGTTTTGAAATAATTCAATGTTGATTTCAGTGGAAATTGTTTAAGTTAAAACGTCAATTAGTCCGAGTGGATGAGAATGAAATTTAAGACGGGGCTCAACACAATGAGTTCAAGCGTTCACCACATTTAACATGAAAGGCCAGGCTTGAGATTTAAATTACATGAAAAGTCGGTTTTGTAATAGCGATCATGTTGACCACATAACATCTTTCATGACAAAAAAAACATCAAAGTCGTATTTTATCATACTTTTATAGCATTAAGTTTGTTTAACAGATAAAGAATACATATCAAACTTTATTATTTTGTAATAGCGATCATGTTGATCCCATAACCATCTTTAATGGGGAAAAAATCCATCAAAGTCGTAATTTTTTCATACTGTTATAGCATTAAGCATTAAACGATGTATTTCAAAATTTAAGTATAAAATATTTTGCAGTATTTGGCCTTGTTATTGTAATAATATTACGTCGCATGTATGTCTCCTCATGAACTTTTCTCTACGATTATACGCTCCATGTCAAAGCTGAAAGTTTATGAATGGAAAGTTACTAGAACTAGGTACTAAAACAATGTGATGTGAGGAATGCGTGTGTACCTTGATAACCCCGACTTAATGAGTGTATATAACCACGCTCTACATTCCTCAGCTTCTGATTGACGGACGAACCTGACAGAGGGCATGCTTCATCACGAATACAACTTTTCTGGATATATAATGTTTTATTTAATACAACCCCATCCCTAACGTCGTTCACATGCTCTAAAACATTATATATCTGCAGATGAAACTCAACTTAAATTGGTACATGTAGATTTGAGTGGAGTTACCTCTGTAGAGAGACAGAATTAACTTATTACTTATTCTCACCTGAAGACATATGATAGCAGTGGAAGAACCCCCACCTAAAAGCGCCAATTCCAATACGGCCACATTCTCTTCCCATGCACAGAGGATTCTCCCTTTTCTGCCGGCAAAATCAAGCCCAGGAGAACAGGGGGTAGGGTAGGAAATCTGAATGGAGTAACCTCTGTGGGAAGAGAATGGTTAGGGTAGGAAATCTGAAGGAAGTAACCTCTGTGGGAAGTGAATGTTAGGATCGGAATTCTGAAGGGGGGAACATGTTTGGGACAAGAATGTTAGTATCGGAAATCTGAAGGGAGTAACCTCTGTGGGAAGAGAATGTTATAATCGGAAATCTTGAGTAACTTCTGTGGGAAGAGAATATAAGGATCGAAAATCTGAAGGGAGTAACCTCTGTGGGAAGAGAATATTAGTATCGGAAATCTGAAGGGAGTAACCTCTGTGGGAAGATCTAAGATTTATATGTGTAAGAACATGATGTACTTTCTAAAATACCAAAAACGAATTAGAAAGAAGTACCTAAAAGATATTAATGTTAATCCACAAACGATGCATAATCCACTTCATTCTAATAACATTGATATCCTAAGTGTGTTAGTGTATATAAAATAACCTACGTCTATTGACCTAGGATTAAAAAATTATTTCGAACGATTTTATTTTCAAGATTCTAATACATATTCCCTTATTTTTCTGGATGTATATCAAATAAACGCAGAGTAGTATTGAACTTTGAAATGACCTTAAAGATGCATCCATTGTGATGCTGTGGGTCACATATGCCAAACGTTGTATAGGATGTTAATCTTTCGATAAAAACTGACTATTGCCGAAAATTGCCATTTTGATGATGGTCGACTCAGTAAATCAACGATATAAAATTAAAAGTATAAATATTTCTGATCGAAAACCGGACAAGGCACCGCCTGTGGCTAACGTCAATTTTAGTCAAACGTAATTTGAGAAATTTATTTACACCTGACAAAAAAGACATCGTTGGTTTGATAATGTTTAATAGGTCTTAAAAGTACTGTACATGTAAATGGGGCGTGTAGTTTCGGTTTCTGTATATGTATAATGATTCAATTTCAATTAGAAATTAGTAATTATGATATATTTGGCGATTGTAAATAAGTATGCAAGTTGAATGAAATAGTTTAACTGAAATTAGCACTTATCGAATGTTGGCACGTATTGCAGCCAAATACATTTTTATGAAACACAATGGATGTATCTTTAACGACCTGTGACATCATCGTTAAATATAACATTGTACATTGAGCATGACTCATACTATGACGTCATGAGGTCAAAAAACATTGAAAGTGTTGATAATTGTAACAACGAACTCTACTCATACTCTCACTTTAATTAATGCACCAACAGGCAACACAACAATAACAAGCATTTATAGGACATATATAAATGCGTATTGACACCTACGTGTCGATACCTTGAGGGAAACATTACAGATGCAGCCAAAAAGTGTGTTCACCACGTAATGCATCCCAGTACCCAGGTTGTTCATGCTTATTTTTTAACAGATATTGAAAAACCGTTTCTGTCTCAAAGTGTTGAACTGTTTTATTATTTTGCCAAAACCTGCTTTTTAAAGGGGCAGTAGCACGTTTTTTGCGAATATTATTTTTTCAAATTTCCCATTTATAATGATAGCTTATGTCATTTATATTTACTTTAGAGGATAAAACATCTTATTACACAGACCAATTATCCGTAGTAGTAATAACAGTGTTGCGTATAAAGCAAACATTGCATGGCGGCCATTTTACTGTGAACACATTTTATTATTTCGAATGACAAAAACGATTCCCAGGGCTTTACTGACCCATGTACACTCATGTTTCATTTGATTTTCCGAAGAGAGAAGGGGCTTTTACTATTGGTAAAAAAAAAATTCAAATAAATTTCATCGATTTATTTGAGCGAAAACGTGCTACTGCCCCTTTAAAGGTGCGTGTAATCTGACGAGTTGTATATGTTAGTCTCTCATAACTAATATTGATTTGTACTGTACTTTTATCTTTGTTTTATGCCAACATGTATTTAATATTACGCTGTACAGAAGTGAGACTTGAATAAATAATTGTCTGTCTGTCTGAATTGAGGGAAACATATTTTGGCAGATGCAGCTACAAAGTGTGTTCACCAATGCACCTCAGTATAATTATATTATTTGGAATGTAGTGATAGTTTCAAGGCGAAAACTACACTTAAGCATTTGAATTATGTTCAAAAGTAATTAAAAACTCTATAGAATTGTCCAGTTTCACGTCTCCAAATTTAACGTAACATTTGTGACAACCCTTTGAAGTGACCGATGGTAAAACATTTCACATTTTTTATTTTCTTCGTAAAATCTCCAATTATTTGCCTTTTTAGTCAAATGCTATTTATGTAGTAATCTATATTAGGCTTATTTGACGTTATTTCGCATTTTGCATTTTCTCATCACATTCCTATATAGAGATTATTACCCGAGGAAATGTGTCATA
The DNA here is from genome assembly GCA_936450465.1 of Gibbula magus. Classification (NCBI taxonomy): domain Eukaryota; kingdom Metazoa; phylum Mollusca; class Gastropoda; order Trochida; family Trochidae; genus Gibbula; species Gibbula magus. The sequence continues at coordinate 56,703,024 of OW388294.1, forward strand.
TGATTTTTACGAAACGAGTGGGAATTTTGTATTGCCCGAGCGTGAGCGAGGCCTATACATACATTTGCACGAGTTTTGTAAAAGTCATATGGCACACTTTCGAGTGTAATAATTTCTTTATTACCAATTCTGTGCCGTTTCATTCGCGTAAAAATAGACAGGATACGACCAACTTCTGTTGTGACGGCAAGCTACAGTGACGTCACGAACCATCGGTTTATGACGTCACAGACGAAACAATACGGGAAGTCGCGATAAAACAATGCTTGTGCAATGATATGTGCACATTTGTTCATATCAATAATATTAACTCGGTTATTTCAACCATATGGGTAATAAAGCAACTTATTAGTGCTATTGTGAAAATGTTTCCCACTTGCCATATGTAAATTTCGAGAAATTGAACCCCTCACGTGACAATCACGTGATACTGACATTATGTACACAGATATGCCATTAATGTAAATGTTTTGCAAAGAAATCCAAAACACACGACTTCTATTGAAACTGAGTGAACATACCTATGGGATGCATCCTCTTCCCACAGAGTTTACTTCCTTTAGATTTTCAATGTAACTTTTGTCCATTCTCTTCCCACAGAGGTTACGCCCTTCAGATTTCCGTCCCTTACCTATGTTGTTTTACGCTTGAAATCGAGAGCAGAAGCAAAACGGAATCACATTCTGTATCCCTGCTTCTTGAAACCAATGAAAACTCATCTTTCAGTGACCAGGTCGACCGAGTGACTTCAAAGATCTCAGCATTTTACTTTTAAGGGTCTTGCTCATTAGCATATGTCCTTGGAATATGTCTGATTTAAATAACACAACTAAACTATTTTTGGTATTTGTCCCTGATTTAGTCTTCTTTATTTATAAACAGTTTATGATAGTTTTCATAAAAATCAAATAGCATATTAAACACATTAAACGAGAAAACTTTGTTTTACGTTTATTTTATCAATATGACGTGACACCAAATCAGGGACAAACACTGAAAACAGTTTATCAGACATATTCGAAGGACATGTGCCAATTAGCAAGACCCGTTACGGTCACAGACTAAGATTTGTTAATAACTCTGTATAGGTGTTAACGAATTAGTCGATGAAATAATTGATTTCATTGGATAAAAAGCAGGGTTATTATGTAGCATCCTTTTTGCCGCTAGGGGATTTTGTTAGAAACGAGGAACTCGCCTAAGTATAACAGAGGTTATGGTCGAAAATGTGAAGGGAGTGAGTGAGTGGGTGTTTAACGCCGCTTTCAAGAGTATTTCACTTATGTACCCAGTGACGTAAACAATATACTGTATAAAATAATAAATGGACAATTTGAGAGAAAAAACGTGCTACATCGTCTTCAAAATGACGTCACTCTAGCAAAGTTTATCACGATCCTTTGTTCAGAAAAGGTGAGGTGAGGTTAGCTCGGTTTAACGCCGCTTTCAAGAGTATTTCACTTATATCACGGCTGCTGGTATTATGGCAGGGAGAAAGCCCGCATCGCCATGTGACTATGCTTTGCGGTGAAACCAGCGAGCATCGGCTGGAACTAGCGAACCATGGGTGGTACTACGCTGAAATTCAGTGTAGCATTGCACCAAAACCTTACTGCGTGTAGAACAGTTCTCTAATGCAGACAAAGTTGCCGTGCCCCTGGCGGGATTCGAACCACGGACCTCTTGATCCGAAAAATGTGAAGGGTGAAACTCTGTCGGAAGAGAATGACGAAATTGAACTGAATTAGAAAAAAATCCATATATATAGTAAACACTGAATGTACCATTGTTGCATTTGAAATCGCAATATCTGCAATAGGACAAACCCTTGGTCTTATTTTATGGGATCGAACCGACGTCCTCAGAGTCAGGCTCCAGCCGCCAGCACTGCATGTCCGCACCAATTGCTTATCCATGCGGCTGAAAAACTACATGGATTTCTACCATTGCATATAGTGATATCCAAAACATAACAATGGCAGAGTTACATTACCTTGTGTATTTACAGATCAATTAATTAAGTAGCCGAGAGTACAGTTGGGCCGTGAGTTCCGTATTGACTGTAAATTCAATAACCACGATATGTCTGTCATTGACTTTGCTATTTTCGCCTGGCTATTTCCAAGCTATAGCTGATGGCGTCGAAAATAGAAACGATAAGTGGTATTGGGAGACGCTAATAAATTTCTCTTGGCCAAGAGTTTCCAGTAAGTTGAGCCTAAACCTTGATAAATACAAGGAAATTGTTATATTGTAATTGAAAAAAGATAAAGAAAGGGTGTTGGATATTGATGCAATGTGGGCGGATGACGTCATGCAGTGGTTAGAATATGCTGACTTGCAGAATCCGCTTTATAACCTAGAGTGCATTTTCGGTTTTGACTCCAATGGCATGTCACTGGTTCGTGATAGGAAATATACCAAGATAATATTTGACACAGAACTTAACCATGTTACAACATTGCAGAGTGAAAGTCTGCAACACCAGTGTGACCATTATGTCCATACATTGAGATGAAACCCACGAGACTTGGATTAAGGGTATAGTCTAGGTACACATTATCACTTCTGCGCATGTCTGAATTGACGGCATTCAAACTGACAAGAAATTCACGTCATCAACACTAAACAACTATAAATAAACAATATGCAACGAAATTTATGTTTCTAGATGATCTTTGTATGTATTCATGTCAAAGAAGCACTTAATATTAGCAAATAAGGACATTTAACATGATTAACGACAACCGAACGAATTGGGCATCAAATTTCCCATTTATAATGATAGTTTATGTCATTTATACTTACTTTAGAGAGTAAAACATTCCACTACACAAACCAGATAACCGTAGTGGTAATAATGGTGTTACATATAAAGCCAAAATTGCTTGGCGGTCATTTTATTGTGAACACATTTTATTATTTGGAATGACAAAAACAATTCCCATGGCTTTACGAAACCATGTACACTCTATTTCAGCTTGATTTCCTGATGAGAGAAGGGTGTTTTACTATTGGTGACATTATTTTTCAAATATATTTCATCGACTTATTTCATCGAAAAAACGTGCTACTGCCCCTTTAAAGAGTATGCCACTTATTTCACGGCGGCTTATATTTTCCAGGGAGAGATGAGGTGAGGTGATTGGGGATTAACGCCGCTTTCAAGAGTATTTCACTCATATTACGGCTGCTAGTATTATTTCAGGATGAAAGCCCACAACACCATGTGGTTATATATTGTGGTAAAACCGGCGAGCAACGGCTAGAACTAGGGAACCAATGGTGGCACTGAAATTCTATGTAGCATTGCACCCAAACCTTACTGCGTGTAGAACAGTTCTCTACTGTAAACAAAGTTGCCGTGGCGGGATTCGAACCACGGGCCTCTTGTTCGAAGCCGAACGCGCTAACAACTGCGCTATTGTGGGGTTCGAACTCGGACCTCTTGATCTTAAAGGCACTGTAGTACGCCGTTCTTACTGAAATAAAGTGAAAAAATAACGTTCATCAATGTCTAAGTGATACTCCACTAAACAATAAAAAGAGTTGAACTGAATGAACATGGCTCTGTTAAGCCATGCGAGTCCATTCCTCATCTAGATATGCTAACCACTACGCTATCCAGCCTTTATATTTTTATTTTTAAAACAAGAAAGCCATTGGTGAAAAGGTACTGTACTGAGTTACTTCATGTAGAACAGTTCTGTTCAAACGTTTGCATGGATTCAAAGTCAAACGCACCAACCACTTCACTGCTTACATGAATGTATGCAATGTAGATTTAGGTATCCAGTGATGATAACAGGTTTTCTTCAATACCTTGAGATACCCCCTGTGTTAATAAAACATCACGGTTTGCTAATCTGAATGAAATTATCCATCTAAATTTGACCAATAATACCAAATTTAGAGTTTGTCATAATTGGTAATTTAAGAACGATATGATACTGTAACATTATTACATTTGGGATAACACTACCTTCAATAGTACACATATTTATGCTTTTTCGGACCGAGTCATTTGCGGGATTCGAACCCACACCCTCAGAGTCGTAATCAACTTGGCCTCGATATGAAACTGTCCAATATATTTAAGTTATAGTGATGATACATTTATTTAAAAATGCAAATTTATGGGATGATTAGCAATGTTGATAATCCAGACATAAAGATTTTTTAAAACATTTTCTTCACAAATAATACAATATGACGTTTGAATAAAAACAAATCGCTCCAGGCAGTGCCAATCAACGTGCGTCGCAAGTCTTAAATGTCGGAGACTGGCGCGAGTCATAACTTGCGGGGGAAGTTGTCAGTTGACAAACCATGACGACACGTACCAATCGATCGAGACAACATCGACGATTTAACCTCCGTCTGCCAAAATAACCTATCCCACGCAAGCAGCAAAGGCGGCGGGCTCGATCGATTGTAGACGATGCGTTACATCTCACAAACTGAAGCTGTCTCAACAATACACTGCAAAATGTCAGCTCTGTGTGACTGCAAAAGGTTGTAAATATTTCATGTATAGTAATTAACACTGTTATGACATAAATAAATTAAGCTATCATTATACGGGTTCACATTAAATCATGAAAGTTTAATGTTTATTGTGACATGTACAACACTTTTAATGTACCTACAACCGACTTTGATTGGCTACATTGAAATGAGTTAAAGGGGCATAATCATGTTGGTGAGGTCACGTATATGTCAAATGTTATAATTTGTGTTATTTAATTGAAAATTATCAACTTTAACCGAAAATAACCAGTTTAAGGTCAGTCATTTCAGTATAACGAAAATACAACCATTCAAAGTCGTGATCATGATCGAAAACCGGACAATGGACCTTGACTAGGTGCAGCCATTACGTCAAACGTATTTTTAAAAACTTTAATAAAGTAGATAGGATACAGATTTGCTTCTATATAGCGTTTAATGTGTCTCATAACGAGTACATACGTTAGATAGAGCTATAATGTGCGGCTGCTACACATCTACATGTATGAGACCTTTCCTTGGTTTTCATTGAAACATATTTATATTTGACATATTAAGCATTTGGGGTGAATATAAAAGTCGAGTAAGAAGATATTACTTAAACCAGCACCTTTTGTAATATGGTACATTTTAGAACCAAATAAAATATCATGCAAAACTGACCATGCATCTTTGATAAACAATCGTGATTACCTTGATGCATACTTATTTCTTATAATTAATTGCACACATATGGCACCGTCCAAAATAAACACGATAGTCCAAAGAAAGTTGAGCCACGACGTCCAAAGATTTTATGATGTACAAGAGAAAATTGCACGTGCAGGTCGTGCTATTATGACGTAATTGCAACGTAAAAGACAAATCGCACGTGCATCTCGTGCACATACAACGATGTGACGTGTAAAACAAAATTGCACGTGCAACTCATGCATTCCTAAAGTTTGAATCAGTCCTACCCACTAATGGTTTTGTGCTTCGGGAAATCCTGTACATTTATTATATGTTTTATAAAATGGGTATGAGAAGTATATGGCTAGGAAAACTTGATTGGAGTTATATTACCTTGTAACTGTATTTTACAAGTTATAGAAAATGTGATATTGAAAAATTATATTATGAAAAAGATATATTATATAAGCTACTGGACTTTTAGTTCAGATATATGTTCATTACATTGTATATTCTAAACGAGGATTGCTGAAAATGAAATTGATTGATCAGTACTTTTTGTAAAACAGAACTACGAGATATTGTTCATGTTTTTATTTCCTGTGAATGTGTACACCGTACAGAGGATTTTGGAAATGTCTTAAATATTGACTTAGTATAGAAGTTTGAAAACTATGATGGCCGAGAGGGGACATCGCTCTGGTATCAACACGACAAAGCGATAAAGCGATATAGTCACACGACAAAGCGATAAGGCTGCACGACAAAGCGATAGAGCAACACGACAAAGCGATAACGCCGCACGACAAAGCGATAACGCCGCACGACAAAGCGATAACGCCGCACGACAAAGCGATAGTGTCGCACGACAAAGCGATAGTGTCGCACGACAAAGCGATAACGCCGCACGACAAAGCGATATAACAACGCGCTAAAGCGTTAATAACAGCACGATAAAGCGAAAGAGCGATAAAGCGAAAGAGCGATAAAGCGAAAGAGCGATAAAGCGATAATAACAGCGCGATAAAGCGAAAGAGCGATAAAGCGAAAGAGCGATAAAGCGAAAGAGCGATAAAGCGAAAGAGCGATAAAGCGAAAGAGCGATAAAGCGATAATAACAGCGCGATAAAGCGAAAGAGCGATAAAGCGAAAGAGCGATAAAGCGATAATAACAGCGCGATAAAGCGAAAGAGCGAAAGAGCGAAAGAGCGATAAAGCGAAAGAGCGATAAAGCGAAAGAGCGATAAAGCGATAAAGCGAAAGAGCGATAAAGCGAAAGAGCGATAAAGCGAAAGAGCGATAAAGCGAAAGAGCGATAAAGCGATAAAGCGAAAGAGCGATAAAGCGATAATAACAGCGCGATAAAGCGAAAGAGCGATAAAGCGAAAGAGCGATAGAGCGATAAAGCGATAAAGCGAAAGAGCGATAGAGCGATAAAGCGAAAGAGCGATAAAGCGAAAGAACGATAAAGCGAAAGAACGATAGAGCGAAAGAGCGATAGAGCGAAAGAGCGATAGAGCGAAAGAGCGATAGAGCGAAAGAGCGAAAGAGCGAAAGAGCGAAAGAGCGATATTGACATGTCGACCTTAATCTTTTACATAACAATAGAATACTGGTTTCATTCAATTTCTTTTCATTTCACTTGATATTTGATTCACATAACATAAGAATGATTTTGATAAATGATTCCACTTTAAATCCCCAAAGGTCGCTATTATATAAATATAATTAATACAAGTTTATTTTGTATTAAGAATTTGAATAAACATCTATAAAACAACTTACGGTGAATAATTGAGAAATCCATGCTAATTAAAACAGACATCTGCAACTCTAATAGATTAATTCAAAACGCTGACATGGTGTGTGTAAACCTGTACATAAATACTTTCTTAGACATACTTTATGTGACTGGTTATTATTGATTTAATTGAGCAAAACAAAGTTTATATAAATTTAAATCGGCGCACTCTGATTTCTTCTACTTACTCTATATTTTTACTGAAAAAGCTGTCAAATATTGCTTAAAATCATTAAATATGTCTGACACTCGGCATCCCAAAAAATGTTATATATGATGTTAAAAGGTATAGAAAATAATAAAGTTAATTGGGCTTCGAAGTTTCCAGATTTATTGTACAGTTTGGGCTTCATCTTCCCACGCAAGGCCTAATTAGCGCCAGTCTCCAAACTGGCTAATTAGCTAATTGGCTAATTGGGCTTTGGTTTTGTTTGGGACCAACAATTTGTTTATCTTCCTACTTCGTGTTTCTCAAAATTTCTGTGTCGACTAAAATGTATTCATGAACTGAATTGGTATAGTTCACTTCAAAACGGCACCAACTCCATATCTTACTCTTATTTTAAAGCTTCACTGTCTAAAAAATTATATTTGAATGCGGTTGTTGTTAAAATGTTTAGAGTATTCGGGCAATTTACGTGTTTTTCATTTAAGAATTGAAACGGGTCGGTTTTATAATATAGATAGAAATGATAGATTATGTTTACAATGCGACGACGGCTATAATTGAGGATGAAAACCATTTCCTTCTTGTGTGTTCCAAATTTAAAGAGCTCCGCCTGAATCATTTGCCGGAAACTGTTTGTACAAATCCAAATAAAACTAAATTTAAAATCCTCATGTCAATATCGAATTGTAAACTTGTAATTTAGCAAGCTTTATTTTTCATGCCATGTACCAAAAATGTTAATTGAATGACTGTTGCTGTACACATCATGTCTTGTCATATATACGATATGTAGTTACGGGCCGATGGCCTACACTTCAGAAATAAAGAATTGAAATTGATAACTTCTGATATATATTCATCAACATAATGTAAGAAACAAGTTTGGAAATATATTGTAACAACACTGGTATATTATTAAGACATTCACTAACAAATCAAAGGAAAGAATAAAATAATCTATCATTATCAAAATAAAATATATAAATTTGTTTACTGGGTTACATTGTGCACATCATAACGTATAAGACACTATTAGGCTATATCACAGTAGAATATTTGTGTGACATTGTGTATTAATATGTGCGACAGGAATAATTCTAAAGGGTCTGATTCATGAAAAAGCACGTTTTGGGTAAATCTATTGAAAATGCGAACTCCGCGCATCGCCATGAATCATTAGTATGATGGTAATAGGTTGTACGCCTTCAGTGCATGGAGCTCAGCGACATTCGAATGCGTATTTGAGGTTACAAAATCGTCTCTTTCACACTTGAATGGCTTCATTCTGCTCACATAAAGAGATAGTTTTAATCAGAAAGGAGGCCCATGGCATTATACAGTGCATAGTAGTAAAATACATTTTCCTGACTGTTGAGGACATCCTAGTTGTTTACATCTATTTCGCTAAAGAGTTAAACAATTGATTTATATTTTTCATAACCAGGAATTCAATGTAATATATGGGTAAAGTCTTTCTTAAAACATTGAGAAATGGATAAAGAATACAAAAGGGTATTCTGACTCAGTGAAAAGTATATGTTCTTGATAAAAATGAGACGTTTTGACCCTGTCGGTAGTGCTTGTAAACACATAAATTTGCAAACTGATTAATACGGAACAACCAAAGAGTCAGCTTCTATTTTTGGTTAACTTTTCTGTCAAACGTGTTTCAATTCCCATGTACTTTGGGTTTTATCCGAGCGTGGGTAATTTTCCCGTTTCATCATAATTCAACAATTATTCTTGTCGTGAAAAGGGATTTTATTATATTTTTGGTGTGACGTTCATCACAATGATCTCAACTCATTGAAATCTATCACAATATTTGTTCATCTCTAGATAGCCACCAATTTTACTGTATGGTATTTTGTGATATTTCTAAGGCTTTTGACAGAGTATGGCACAAGGGTTTATTGCACAAATTAGAACATTATGGTATTCGTGGTGGCATTCTGAATTGGTTAACGGATTATCTGTCCGATAGACGACAACGTGTATGTATCAACGGTACATTATCAAAAGAACTACATGTTACTGCAGGGGTTCCCCAGGGATCTGTCCTTGGTCCTTTTTTATTCCTTGTGTATATCAATGATTTACCCGATAACTTGCAAAACGTCACTAGATTGTTTGCTGATGATGCATCACTCGGAGCTGCTGGAAAAGATTTATATTCTGTTGAAACTTCTCTTAACAATGACTTAGTCCAATTACACGAATGGGCTAACAAATGGTTGGTTTACTTTAACCCCAATAAGACTAAATTCATGCTATTTAGCCATAGTAATAATCATCAAGTACCTAGATTAGTATTCAATAATGATCAACTGGAACGTGTACATCAACATAAACATCTTGGCCTTATCTTCTCGGACAATACTAAATGGTCTAATCATGTTGATCTTTCCATAGAAAAGGCTTCAAAACTAATCTCTTCTCTACATGTGTTAAAGTATGTTTTGAATAGAAGTATTTTATCACGTATGTATGAAATGTATATTCGACCCATTTTGGAATATGCTTCTGAGGTCTGGGATAACTGTTCGGATGTTTTGTGTGACAAACTTGAAAAGGTCCAACTTGAAGCTGCAAGAATTGTAACTGGCTTACCAAAGTTTGCTTCAAGAGATAGCTTATACAAAGAAACTGGTTGGTTGCCTTTAAAAATTAGACGTGGAAATAAGAAACTTTGTACTTTTTACAAAATTATTAATATACAAGCTCCAGATTATCTGATTAACTTACTTCCACCAGCCACTGAAACTATTTCTCATTACAACTTGCGTAACAAATCAAATTTATCTATTCCAAAATTTCGAACTGCAGTCCTTCAAAAGTCTTTTATTTATGACTGTGATTATCTGTGGAATAATCTTTCCTCGAAAATAAGATGTTCAAATTCATTATCGTCATAAAAAAGCAAAATTATCTGAAAAAGAATGTAAAATCCCAAAATATTTTCTATTCGGCGATAGGAAGATGAACATTATACACAGTAAGTTAAGAAGTTCTTGTAGTTCCCTAAACGGTGATCTGTATCGTGTCAATTTATCTGAAAGTAAATCTTGCAATTGTGGTGCTTTAGTTGAAGATGTTTATCATTTCTTCTTGAGATGTCCAAGACATGCTGATCTTCGTTTAGAATTAAAGCAAAGATTTTATAATTTAAAGGCAGAATTTGATATTAATACAATCCTGTATGGAAACCCAAATCTTCCACAAACAGTCAATGAAAACATATTTCACAATGTTCATAAATTCATTGGAAAGAGTCAACGGTTCAAATAATACATTAATACTAATGTACGTATTTACCATATTCAAAGTGCATTTTGTCATAAGAATAACATTTCCAATTGTGTGTTGCCTTAATAATGTATATTACAGGTTTACCCACTTCGTCACTTGTAGATTTCTTACTTTCTTGTTATGTATTCTAGCCTTGTAAAATAATTGTTGATTACCTGGAGAGGGCTTCTATAAGTTTCACAACTTGTGCCCAATTCATTTCTTAAATGAATAAAATATGTTTTCAATCAAATGATAATTGCGGACATTGAACGTCAATCATTATAACAAAATAATTATCTTTATTAATATCATTTAGTGAGTGGCGCTTAAGGGTTAATTTTCAATAACAGTCAATACTTCTTGATAAAATACTACAATGCAACACTGAGTGTTCCTTTTAAAACCCATTGAGTATGTTGTTGGGGTCACATTATGTCAAACGTAATAAATGAAGTTATTTTATCGAAAAGTACTGATTGCTGATGAACATTATCAATTTAAGGCTAGTTCATTTAGTAGTGATATTATAAAGGTGAAAGTCACGATTTATTATTGAAAACTTGACAAAGATGCGGGTTAATTGGTTAAATGTAAGTTTGGAAACTTACCTTTAATAGACAGTCAGATGTGGGTTGGTAATATGTAATTGGTCATATAACTACTGTGCACATATAGGAAACGTATAAATTCGGCTTCTTCACGTACAACATGCTGTTGTTCGACTTTATTTGATTAGCATACATTTGGCGTTAGGGAATGAATATGCAAGTCAAGTGAAATTATTTGTACTTCAGAATAAATCAGAATATCTGGTCTGTCGGCATGCATGAAGGCAAAGTAAATATTCCTATAAATGTTTAATGGCTCTTTAAAACATACTTGTAAATGTTTTATCCATATGCATTATTTTTACATTTTATCTGTAAATAAGTTTTTTGGATATAAGATTATTCAACCAAAAGCGTATATATTTCAGCATCTAGTGGATTCACATATCGTTATCAAGTAATGAATAACTAAATACCGGAAACCATTTTATTTTAATTCGTGTGAGTAACTTAGTTTTGATGGTTAAATCACCATATCACCAAAAATACCAGTATTGACCTGTATTAAGAACATGACACACTATAAAGTAATTAAGTATGTGAAATAAATATTCAAATTTTATACTACGTATCTTTAATATATTGATTATAGTTTCTGTTTGCATATAAACCTATGTTTTTCATATCATTAGTAAATGTCAGAGAACATGTGGAGCTATTGATACTGTAGAGTATAGTTGGTTACCATTGCAAAGTCAAATGGTATCAGTTCGCGAAATTGCACGTCACATGTTGTCATAGTAACATGATCTGCATGAGCCTGGGAAAAAATCAATTATTCGTGCTGTAATCCGAGATTTGCTCTTTGAAAAGACTCAAAATTGTGACTCTTGCCTCAATGTTTAAGAAGTAAATGCTTTGCAAAATAAAAGTGAATTTTTTTCGGAAACTGGGATATTGGCTAACTGCATGCTGTACAGTTTGCAATTACTATAAATGTGCTCGTGGAACACCTTGGTACCGACAAGGAATACAATACCTTGAAGTTTTACCAAAATGAGACCAATAGAACCATTCTGAATGAAATTCATAAATGACGCCATAACGTCAAATCAACATCAGCAAAGACAGGGGTTTTGCATCAAACAACTTCACGGGAGTGTTTGCACATGTTCCAATTGCATTTAAAAGCACATTTTGCCCTTCATCATCCGAACAGAAATGTGGCTATTTTCCCAGAGAATGATTATGGCACAATATAATGTTATCCAGAAGTTCTATACAAGTATTGACTTGTCGTTACGTCTGCATGTGTTCAACACGTTATTATTATGATGTCATCAAAATTGGAATGCTGTGATGTTATAAATTTTCTCATTACAGCGTTATCAGTAATTACGAAATTGTTTAGTGGACTGGCGTTATTTTGCTGTTCAGTAGATATCCAAGTTTGCACGTCACCTTGTTGAGATTACTATTCATCTACATAGTAAAGCTTGCACAAGAAACCTACACATTGACTTTCAAGGTGTAAACTCTACATAAATGCTCATAAATATGCAAATGTTGAGTGTACTTCAACCGTCTATATAATCTCGGAATATAGTGTCAATATTTTAGCATTGTACGTGTAATCATGGTTTTCATTCTTGACATGGTTTCTATGATTATTAATATAAAGTTAATGAATTGAGTTTGGCTATTCGAAAGGTTGTCTGCTCGGGAAAACCACACTAGAAAACTACAAATATCGCGAGGACCACACGACATGTAAACTCCTCGTTGCCGAGAAAGCCACACTAGAAAACTACAAATGTCGCGAGGGCCACACGACATGTACACTCCTCGTTGCCGCGAAAGCCACACTAATAAACTACAGAATGGCGCGAGGGCCACACGACATGAACTCGCCTCGTTGCCGCGAAAGCCACACTAGAAAACTACAGAATGTCGCGAGGGCCACACGACATGTACACTCCTCGTTGCCGCGAAAGCCACACTAGAAAACTACAGAATGTCGCGAGGGCCACACGACATGTAAACTCCTCGTTGCCGTGAAAGCCAACTACAGAATGTCGCGAGGGCCACACGACATGTACACTCCTCGTTGCCGCGAAAGCCACACTAGAAAACTACAAAATGTCGCGAGGGCCACACGTCGTGTAAACTCCTCGTTGCCGCGAAGCCCACGATTGATTTCGGGATGATACCGTTTATCAAATTAGCGCCACCCATTGATAGATAATGAGCTTATTATAAAGTGAATATGGAGTTAATCTTGTTTGTTTAGTTTTAAATAAAGTGTTGTAGTAGTTTTTCTTTAGGTCACGACTTTTCAACTGTATATCTGTCACTATTCTGAAGTGGTTAGCATTAAAATGATGATTTTCAGCAACGTTCAGTATTCGATAAAATTACATCTGACCAAATAACATATAAAACATGACACACATACGTGTACATTACATAAAATAAAATATGTTGCTATGGGGTGAAAACATCAATGAAATATGAAACTCCCCTGTCCTGTGCCTTCCTACAATATGATAATACAAAGTAAAAAGACTGCAAGACACATCATAGTTTATTATATACCGTAACATGGACCAGCACTCTCGACCATTGCCGGGAGAGCCACATTCATACGATCACAAAAACCGGGAGCGCCAAGTTGTATGTAACCTTATTTTCTTACATGTGGCTCTGCCGGATTGCAACCCTTATAAAGATGTGCATTGTGCGCAGTACGATTGAGTGGTTTAACATCTTGACCAGAGAAAACCAAAAGAGAAGACGGCCGTTATCCAAAGTTATACTAAGATTCGTATGTTTATTGCAAAATAGTTTTACACACCACCAGTTGATAACAGTTGTGAATCACATTTTCCTTCTCTGTTTTACAAAATTCCTCGTTACCATTATTTATTAACTGCATAGATAATACTTCCTTCTATGGTATATATAATGAGTGTTAGAACGATAATGGTTGACATATATATGAAGCAAATGATGCTACTTGATATGTAAAACAGTTTAAAGAAATGGCTGTTTTATTTATGCGGAAATTTATCAGAAAACTGTAATACATGTCGAGCAATTTGAATCCTGAAGTACATGTACTGTTGTTGAAAATTACAATGTTAATGCTTATCGGTTCATTAACGTAACAATGTAATTATGTAAAGTTAAAAGACGTGACAATGCACCGCGATTGACGCCCGTCATTCAGTCAAATGTCATTTTGGAAACTTATTTACAACAGACAATAGGACAAAGTTTGGTTGAGAATGTTTACTGGGTCATCTGTGGATGTAAATGCGACGTGAAATTTCGGTTTCAGATGTTGCTCGACTTTCATTTGAAACTAGTAATCATATATATTGGGCGATATGGGTTAATTTGCAAGTTAAGTGAAATTAATTGAACTGAAATCAGCATATATCGTATTCAGCACGTGCACGTATTTAAGCCAAATAAAGTATCTTGAAACAAAATGGGTGTCTCGACATACATGTAGTGACATATTATTTGAACAAGTAATCTTACAGTTTCATAAATGTAAGCAGAATGGAGTCATTAAAGTGCTTAAGAAAAGATTTCTTAACCTCCAATTACTTATCCTATTGTAAACTACGTAAACTGAAGGCGAACATATAATTATCATGACACTAATAATTTATGGTGACTCACACTCTATTAGTACATATGCAAATACATGTTTATTTTCATTAAGCATGGCATTCAGAACCATTTTCAAGGCATATTTCGATAAACAATGTCACACAAATATGCCACTATGATATACTTTTTTATATACAGTATACTGTACTCCAAAAACTGAATCAATTTCATTCACATAAGTTAAACATGTAAGACAAATATATATTATATTGATGATAATACATTGTTAAAATAGTGAATGGGTAAATATTTTATACCAATGTTGATACAATAGTGTCCGCACTTGCACTTTCACATTGCTTATTCTGATTAACATATATTGATTAAGAGTAGTCAGATATTCTGATTTTTGCATAGACCGTTATTTTATTTAAACTGCATTGCACTTTGCGCAATAAAACTTATAACTCATTTAATTATAATTATAATAAGTGTTTACCACGAATGAATTCATTTCACGACAACCTCGTTTACAATAAAGAAAATAGAAGTCACAAGCATACATTGTATACAGAGAACAATCACACTTGATCAACTTCAACATCATTTAAAGGACGAATACTGGAGGAATAGGTGTATTTTGAATTTATTGGTTTTTAAACGCGGTAGTAAGAAGAAAGTTTGACGTATTCATCTGGATCAACAGAAATCTTCAGGGATAATTTTAAAACTATTTTGTCGTAAACGAAACTGCTATTTTACTGGCGTTAGAAGAACTTCTTCTAAGCGAAATAATTATTTACTAGAGACAAAGAACCATGCCGCCATTGGAAATCAAAAATTAATATGCTTTCAATGAAACAATGGTAAAAGAGAGCTGACACAAGTATGTCTATGGGAGGATCTACGTGTACGGGTATAAACACACCGGGTCAACGTTGTCAATTATCGATACTATTTGCAGATCTCTCTTGTAAGTGACATGGCCCGTTGTGCGGCGTCCGTCCGTCATCCGTCGTCAAACCATAAACTTTTCACATTTTCGACTCCTCCTCATGAACCGCAGCACACCCAAAGCTGAAATTTTACGGAGAGGTACCTTGCACACAGGGGATCAAAGTTTGTTCATTTGAACTTCGCCACCCATCAAATATTGGCGTGGCAGGCATTATTAACAGAACCTTTAAACGACTTCTTCTCCGGAACCAGTTGACATAGGAAGATGACATTTTCAGATTTTACATATAAAATTTTATTTGTTCATTTGGTCCTGACCCCTCACCAAATATGGATGTGACAGGGGGTCCAACCTAAAATCTTTAAAAGACTTCTTCTTCAAAACGATTTGATACAGAGAATTAAAATTTTCACATTTTAACAATCTGGGTCTACTCATGCTGCTCTCATATCTTAACATGTATGTTTTAGCAAATTTGCGAGTGAGTGATTAGCAGAGTGTGTAAAAACTCAAATGCAGAAAGGTTAATGTTAATTCTTTTAGTTATTCCCCTTTTGTATTATTCCCTCAATCAGATCCTATTATTCACCATTGGAAGTCTGTTGGCTATCCGTGTGCTGAGAAGGGTACAATTATACCAAATCATACCATGCCATGCATAATGGTTCGCGGTTTCAAAAATTAAAACAAGATGATATCGAAATATATAATAGGCTATGACGGCAAATGGAAACTAACTAATTTCCCAGACTCAATAGATGGAACACATATAATGATGATTGAACACATTCTCACAGTAAGTGAATCCTATCGAATGCAAATGGGGAAGGCATATTCTCAAATCATGAGACAAACAGTGAAAAAAGACATTTACTACTAAACTAAACCAAGTAAAGCTCCCTTCCTCTTTCGCCCTCACACCCAAACCTTTAGGCTTGAAGAGCTAAAATATGTTAATTAATTTCATCAGTGGTAAATTGTTGCTAAACTACGTTTACACAGTGATATTATTAATAAACTAATAAGATGTACATATCTATAATAATCTACAATAATTACTTTTCAAATTTAATAAATATGAGCAAAACCATTCAAGTCTTAAAGGGAAGATTGTGTAAGTCCCATTAACTTATCCGAATGTAAGCTAAGCTCCATACACTGAAGGCGTTAATCCTATTATAGTCATACTAATGATTCATGACATTGCGCTGAGTTCACTATTAGTAAATTTTCCCAAAACGTCTTTTCTCCCTTTAGAACTATTTCCGTGTCATACAAATATTCTACTGTGATATTTTTATATAGTATACTCTTCGCACACTGCTTCAATTTGATGTGTACATTAAAACCAAGTAAAACAAGTTTTTTTTATTATGATTTTATTCCTTCCTTTAATTTTTTATTGAATGGCTAAATAATATACAAGTGTTGATACCATAGACTTCCTACTAACCTGCATCCTTATTATTTTGATGAATATATATCAAAAGTAATCAAAGTGCGCCGATTTATATAAACTTTACTTTGCTCGATTAAATCTATCATATTCAGTCACATAAGTATGTCTAAGGAAGTATCTATGTACAGGTTTACACACACGATGTCAACTTTTTGAATTAATCTATTATAGTTTTAATTGTCATGGATTTCTCAATTATTCACCGTTAGTTGTTTTATAGAGAAATCTCATTATATGTTTATTCAAACTCTTAATAAAAAAATAAACTTGTATTAATTATATTTATATAATAGCGACCTTTGGGATTCAAAGTGGAATCATTTATCAAAATCATTCTTATGTTAGTGAATCAAATATCAAGTGAAATGAAAAGAAATTGAATGAAACCAGTATTCTATTGTTATGTAAAAGATTAAGGTCGACATGTCAATATCGCTTTATCGCTCTTTCGCTTTATCGCTCTTTCGCTTTATCTATTATAGTTTTAATTGTCATGGATTTCTCAATTATTCACCGTTAGTTGTTTTATAGAGAAATCTCATTATATGTTTATTCAAACTCTTAATAAAAAAATAAACTTGTATTAATTATATTTATATAATAGCGACCTTTGGGGATTCAAAGTGGAATCATTTATCAAAATCATTCTTATGTTAGTGAATCAAATATCAAGTGAAATGAAAAGAAATTGAATGAAACCAGTATTCTATTGTTATGTAAAAGATTAAGGTCGACATGTCAATATCGCTTTATCGCTCTTTCGCTTTATCGCTCTTTCGCTTTATCGCTCTTTCGCTTTATCGCTCTTTCGCTCTATCGCTTTATCGCTCTTTCGCTTTATCGCTCTTTCGCTTTATCGCTTTATAGCTCTTTCGCTTTATCGCTTTATCGCTCTTTCGCTTTATCGCTCTTTCGCTTTATCGCTCTTTCGCTTTATCGCTCTTTCGCTTTATCGCTCTTTCGCTTTATCGCGCTGTTGTTATCGCTTTATCGCTCTTTCGCTTTATCGCTCTTTCGCTTTATCGCGCTGTTATTATCGCTTTATCGCTCTTTCGCTTTATCGCTCTTTCGCTTTATCGCTCTTTCGCTTTATCGCTCTTTCGCTTTATCGTGCTGTTATTATCGCTTTAGCGCGTTGTTATATCGCTTTGTCGTGCGGCGTTATCGCTTTGTCGTGCGACACTATCGCTTTGTCGTGCGACACTATCGCTTTGTCGTGCGGCGTTATCGCTTTGTCGTGCGGCGTTATCGCTTTGTCGTGCGACGTTATCGCTTTGTCGTGTTGCTCTATCGCTTTGTCGTGCAGCCTTATCGCTTTGTCGTGTGACTATATCGCTTTATCGCTTTGTCGTGTTGATACCAGAGGGCGAAAGAGCGATGTCCCCTCTCGGCCATCATAGAAAACAATTGACGAACAGAATAGTTGCATACTTATAGAAAGCCTATTATGCTTCTGAATGTTATCATTCTAATTGTTTGATTTTGGAATTGCCTGTTAACTTGACCATACCAAGTTGTCGCCGTTGACACTGTCTGTATACCTACCTATAATATATTTTTTCAAAATGAAAAAAATAAGAATATGGATATTCATGAAGTGACGTTAAAGGCCCTGTAGCACACCCTTTCTTGCTGAAATAAGGTGATCTCACGAAAAGGTAAATAAGTTTTACTATAATAATACTGCTCGATCTTCCAAAACGGATATCAGTTTTTTAAGGATACGGTTTGTCGGTTAGTGTAATGAGATGTTTTACCTTATAACTTATATATATTGTGTAAACGTTAATAATAAACGGCAAATTTGATTTTTAAACATGCAAAATGGTGCTACAGCGCCATTAAATCGACTTTCCGCGTGTTCGTTAAATCATTCAAATACGGAAATGAAAATGTTTTCAGACCTTCATACTGCCATTACCTTTGTAGCAGAATATTGGCAAACATAGAATAAACAATAAGTAACAACGGTCGGTAAATATATCACTATCGATTATTTATTAATAAAACTCTAACAACATGTGTTGAGATGTTTGTCAAACAGCGGCATCAACAGAATTCTGTGTATGTCATGTAATCGATAATTTCAACAAAAAACAACATGTATGTAGATGTTTGTCAAAAATGGTTATTATATATGTCTAGGACAAGGGGGCAACGGACCATGTCAAATGATTCACTATTAATTCAATTAGTGAATTCAATTATTTCATTTTTCTTTTATACATAAAGGTCGACCCAAAATAATTACTTACATTGTCAATTAAGTAGATAAAGAGCAAGCGCTTCTACATTATCGATCATCAGGTACTGTCCTTTGACTCGAACAGGTGAAATTCTCGGATCGAGCGCAGGTAAGCCACAACCATCATGGCATGGTCAGTTGATTACTCATTACGCAATGCTAACCCCACCCGTTTTGGATCCATCACGGCTCTTATAAGATTTTTCTTATGGAGTAAGATCTTCAGTGTTTAGCCCGGTTGGGGGATTTGTCAAGACCTATAAACAATCTAAAAGAAATCCATAGCACAGACGGCGGGAATCGAAAGTGCTTTGATTCACGCCTTGAAATCTACCAAACTACACTGGAGCAACGACCGTTCCTTCCACTAGTGGAAAGGCGTTCTTTCGGTAAGGAAAGAGCGACCTTTCCAATATTTCCACCCTTGGACCAAACTAGCTACCACGATATCAAAGTTCAATGAAACTTATCTCAGAGGCTATTTTAAATTTGTTAAAAATTTGTTTTTAATTTGTTTTATCTACGTGCTGGTGTCACCAGTGCTTATCTTGTATAGCGGACAGAAGCAGTTTCTCAGGTGGGAAGTATTAGATCCAGGTAAATATAACCGTCTGATATGACAGTGGCTACGTATTCGACTGCGGAGGATGGGTTGGAAATTACTCAAGAGAACTCGGCTACGGCAGAGGCTAAGGTAAAGGTTTACATACGTAGCAACTATCACGTAGCCTAAATTGTTTCATCAATGTAGACATCATACGTTGTACGCTTCTTTCGAGTGAACTATACTCTTAACTTATAAATGTAGTAGTGTTACCCGAGCCGATAGCGATGGGTAATCTTGCTGCAAAGGAGGGCACACCTGACCGTAAAACGTGGCAGCGATATTCGGGGATATATCTTACCGATATACCCCTGGAGTCTGGAGTCTGCGCGGTTATCGAGGTAGAGGGTAATACCTTATTTGTGTCATTTTTTCATCTATGAAAGGTTGGATGGGGATCACGCGGATATATGAATTCGTTATGAAATGAACATGTTTTACATGAAGGTAGGTACATTATAATTTTATATATCGATACGTTTTCCCCAATGGGTGAGGATTTTGTACCAAGATGAATCCACTATAAGGTAGTCTAGAGGTAGATACCATTATCTGATTTTCAGTTAATTATTGTTTATTCTTTGTACCTCCTGCTATATATAGTCCAAACTTGGCCGGCAGAAAAGGGAGAATCCTGATTGGTTGCATTTGAATCTAATTGTGCAATCAGCGACGCCGTTGTAAAAGTGACATTTGCCAATGACACGTCATAATGCTAAAATAAACGTCAGATAAACGTTTTCTCCTTTAATGTGTTTTCCTCGAGAAATTGTTTGATTATTTTTAAAAGCAATTGATCATAAGTTCATAAAAATGCTGATAAATAAAGAAGACCAAATCAGAAACGAAAACAGTTCATTTGTGTTATTTACCATCAAACATATTCGAAGGACATATGCTAACTAGCAAGACCATTTGGAGTGAAATGCTAAGATCTTTGAAGTCACTCGGTCGACATAGCCGATGAAAGACTTTTCATTGGTCAAGAAGCAGGGATACACTATGAGGTTCCCTTTTCCCATTTACGGAATTTTGCTGGAACCGAGAAATCCAACTCTGGTACAACAGAGCTTAGGTTCAGAAATCGGACGGGAGTAACCTCTATGAGTAGAGAATGCCATTACTTAAAGGAACATCGCATCGAGGATAAAAATGAGATCAGCTTTATCTACCTATGCTGATTAGCTGATCTGCTAACGAGTTACACTTCGCTTCACTGTCTACGCAGTAACACGCGTGACGTCATTCTAATTTATCTTGCTCCATTTATTTTACAGTTATGGAAACTTGCACATGACATTGTCACTTTTTTTAAACAAATATATTTCAGTATTGTTTAATAAGCAACAGTTTGAGTATTATTAAAGTAGGTTACTGTCACAGGAACTCTAAGTCGTAACTCAAACGTAGGTAAAACGTAAAAACCCAACAACCTATATTATATAGAATATACTCTATGTTATATAGGGTGTAGTTTTTTTTATCTACGTCATACCTACGTTTTAATTACGATATCGAGTTCCTGTGGCTACTGTCCTTGTCACTCTTTACTTTCATTACAAATAGTGAAGCCGAAGTAGGTAACGTGTAATTTAAAATAAACAATTATTTACTTCGCGGTCTAGACACACTATAAGAGACAAAGACAAAAGATATATATGATACCTTAAAAGTATTATCGGGGTTATGTGATGTATGTATGGTAACAAATGTAAATGTTATCAAACACCAGTTGAATTACATTTGGCGTGATTTAAATGCCAACCATTAACTTGCACATTCACAGCAGAAAACAGTTCATTGTTATGGCTTACTCAACTGAAATAACCGGAAACTGATACGTCTGTTTGACAACTATACATTTGTTTACGTCAACTGACCTTTTTCACGTTTGTGAATATACAGACAAAAGGTTAAAAAAGTGCAAATGTGCACTAGTGATATTCTGCTCCAAAAGCGCAATAACGAAAATATGTTCTTTGCAAGATCGCCCTAGCGGAGGAAGTAAGTATAATATATGTATTATGATTGGTAGATAATTGTTTTGCTTCAGGGGTACTTCACTTAACCAATTTGAAAGGGGCTTGAGCACGTTTTTGGCAAATTTATTGTTTTAAATTACAAATTTCATGATAATGATAGCCTCTGTCATTTAAGTTTACTTTAGAGGGTAAAACATCTCATAGGCCTGTGAAGGCCGGGCCCTGTTCCAGGGCGTGACACTTTTTGTAATAAACTATTCTTCTTATTATTATTATTACACAAACCAATTAGTAGTAGTGATAATAACGATGTTGCGTATAAAGCAAAAATTGTATGGCGGCTATTTTAATGTGAACACATTTTATTATTTGAAATTACGAAAACGATTCCCATGCCTTTACCGAACCATATACACTCATTTTAAAGTTGATTTTCCTAAGACAGAAGGGTATTTCACTATTGGTGAATATATTTTTCAAATACATTTCATCGACTTATTTGAGCGATAAAACGTGCCACTGTCCCTTTAAATTGAGGGGCTAACAAATGAAAACAAAGGAGGAGTATATCATCACTTTCAAGATTTTATTTGTGAGACAATATACTCTTTATCTGCTTTAATATGAACAGTTGAATTTCATGATAGAAACGTTGTTTCGGGGCTTGTTGTAAAATAAAGTGTCCCCCGAAAATAATGATATAAATGATGGCTCATTCGGCAAAGGTCGAAATTCTTCTCTTCTATACGGAAAGCTAATGCTATTCAATGTAAAGATATGATATGTAGAACTGAAACAGACAATTACGTTCACGTATGTAAATGAAATCGGGCTCGTTTTCGGACATCCTCGATAATCCAGGGTATACGTTCCGATAAATCTACACTTAGTCTATATTATCGAGAATGGTTTTCTGAAGAAGCTTTGCGTATCTGTCACTCATGGTTTAAATTTTTAGGCGTATAAATCAGAATTGTCCATGCGTATTTTACGCAGATCTTATCTCGAACCCTGTATAATTACACCAAGACCAATTTGAATGAGTACCACACAGTACTTTTCATTGAAGGGACACTCAGTGTATACACGTAATTTTATAGTCACATATCTCAAAAGTTACCAAGGGTGTCATTTTATTGATAGGTATCGACTGTTGTCGAAAATTACCATTTTAGTGTCAATCTATTCAGTATAATGACCATATTAAGATCTTTAGTCGTGATGATCGAAAATCGGACAATGTACCGCGGCTGGCGCGCGTCAGTTGCCAAACGTAATTTTGAAAAATGACATGTAACAAACAAAAAGACAGATATTGGTTGGTATTGTTCAATGTATCATTAAATGGTATGTTTGTTCACGGGGTGCATGAATTCAGCTTCTCGTCATGTAGTAAGCCGTTGCTAGAGTTTCGTAGAAATAAAGTTATTGTCAAATATTTGGCATTGGGATATAAATATGCAAGACGTGAAGTGTGATATTATTTGGACGTTAATCAACACATTTGATATTTTGCATCTATCAAAGCTAAATAAAATTTCACGAAAATCACTTAGTGTCGTTTCAAAGACGCCGTTTAGATTCGAACCATATAAGCTTCTATTAATTATTTTGAGAGGCTGCCAATTCAGTTTAATTCTGCAGAGAAGACATCACACTTTTAAACCAATTGAAACTTATTCTTTAGGATGATTAAATATTTTGTAGACATATCTTGTCCAATATGTATTATAATGTGGTGACTGTCCGAACCATGATAGTGACCACGTCAACTTGTTATATGCTGTGTTAGTCAACGACGAGTGCTAACACATAATGCAATGACTGATGAGCTACATAGCACATGGTTCTATTCTTGTATGAACTTGTTCGTCTACTCATTCTTTTCTAGCCCCAAATATGTTCGACAATGCGTATCCTTGTTGACACTACTTTAGAAATAAGAATCCACGTTTATGCCTCGTAGATTAAATTACTTATCTTTACCCATACCTGTACAGGTGCATAACTAACCACAGGTTTACTGCAAATACCTTTGAGGTATTGGAGCGTTATCTTATAATATGCCATTTCAAAAGTACTCAACTTGTCCAAATATATACAGTTACATTTTATATTTCAACTTTCACCACATTTTGAATGAATTTACGTGTTACAGTTAATATAAGATTTGGGTATCATATATTATGGTTCGCCTATTATCAGATTGTGACATATATGTTCATCTTATCTATAAGTTAGTTTGTGTTTGAGAACATATCAAACTACTTGTTTTTTTCATATTTCTACACGTAATTGGAAATTTCGAAATATCATAGGTACCGTTCCACGAACCGATCTTAGCCTTAAACCGATATTAGCCAATGGTAGAAGATGGGTATAAGTGGAACAGCCCCTGGGCGTTTCGTTACGTAAAACTATGCATATCTACATTGTACGTAAAATGTCAAATTTCACCAGTTAGCGTGCCTGGCATAGTTTTTACTTTTTGTCTGCTTAACTTGTGGAACTCGAGACAAGATAACAACAGGATATGTTTTAAAGACATGAAGTGACACGATAAATGACATGTGAGACAATTAACGCTATCTAAATGTCATTATAACATGACATGAACGTTTAGAAATTGTCTGTAAACGGTTACCGCATTTTTCAGTTCTATCTAGTAGTACAAGCACCATCAGACGAATACCGCATTTCCTCTAATATCATCCTCGGTTATCCATGGTTTTATATACGCTCCGTTACTCTCTACTATATCACCCATGGGAAACCTTATCAGGGGAATCTGTTCTCAAATTACCCGACCTTGGTCAGCGTGACGAAGTCAGTAACCAAAGAAAATGCTCAATGGGATAAGACGGAAATGGCCAAGGGAGATAACCGGTGACGGAGGGCTAACACAATGACCTCGCTTGCTTTGAAACGAAGTGATATGAATTGTCATTGGCTCGCAGGTCCAAGCTGAGTAGCAGTTTGGTTGGCTCACGCCGGCCAAGGGCGGGTAATTTGAGTACAGATTTCTCTGATAAGGTTTCCCATGGGTGATATAGTGGAGAGTAACGGAGCATATATAAAACCCTGGGTAACCGAGGATGCTCTAATATGGACCCGAATCCTTATTAAAATTTAAGGCGTTTCTTTGGGGGCCCGGCTCTTATTCATCTTTAAAAGGTACTTTTACCTCTGGCTGCTATTAGAGGCCCGGTCCCGGCCTATCCCTAAATGAATTTTGTTAATGAACAGCATAAAATGGACAAATACAACCAATTTGAACAACATATGTTAAATATTTTTTGAAGATGCAAATCTTAATTACTTTTTGTACCAGACATTGTGCAATCATTTTGAACAATAGATGTAGAACGTGTTTGAAGACACATGTCATGGTGACATTTTGCACCAGTGTGACATCAATTTGAACAATAGATATTCCACGTGTTTGAGGACAATATCATGATGAAATTGTGCACCAGTCGGTGTGAAATCATTTTGAACAATAGATGTATACCGTGTTTGAAGACATAATGTCATGATGACATTTTGCAACAGTCTAGCATCACTTTGAACAATAGATGTTGCACGTGTTTGAGGACAATATCATGATGAAATTGCATGTGCACCAGACAGCGTGAAGTCATTTTGAACAATAAATGTTACACGTGTTTGAAGACACAAGTCATGATAACATTTTGCACCAGTCGGCGTGAAATAATTTTGAACGATAGATGTATACCGTGTTTGAAGAAACATGTCATGATGACATTTTGCAACAGTGTGGCATCACTTTGAACAATAGATGTTGCACGTGTTTGAGGACAATATCATGATGAAATTGTGCACCAGACAGCGTGAAATCATTTTGAACAATAAATGTTACAGGTGTATGAAGACACATGTCATGATGACATTTTGCACCAGACATTGTGAAATAATTTTGAACAATAGATGTTGCACGTGTTTGAAGACACATGTCATGATGACATTTTGCACCAGACATTGTGAAATAATTTTGAACAATAGATGTTGCACGTGTTTGAAGACACATGTCATGATGACATTTTGCACCAGACAATGTGATATGGGATTACCTCTGATAACGTAATTACGTAATGTACCACAAGTAATATAGTCTTTTTCAACATCGTATAATTATTATTACAAACAACCATTCGGTTTTTCATGAGGTTCAATTTCGCATTTAAAATGTTGAAAAATCAGCAAATTATCACCTTTAATTATGCTATATTGAATAAAATCTATAAAACGGAGTAAGTTGGGCTTGTTTTTCAAGACAGATTTCTGATAATTTTAAGTAATTTAGAACAGACTATAAATCCAAGCCCCGCACGAGCAGTGAGGTCGATATCCCAAGCACGTGTATGAGATCATTCCTATAAATAGCCACATCCCATAGCTCTTGCCTTTACGTGTCAGCTTGTTAGACTGTTTAAAGGCTTTGTGATCTATTAAATAATTGAATAAGATAAAGATCACGACAGGTTTTCACGACAGGTTTTCGTGAATAATTAACGTTTACATGAATTATTTAAAATATCACTCCAAATATACATTTAACATTATTTTTAAATTAATTTTGGAAGATGATAATGCATGTAAGACGACTTTAATGAGTCTAGATTTTCCCACTTTCATAGAAATTCAAGTAAGTCGAATTTTTGTTATTCAATATTGAATACAATTCTCTAAGCCAATATTATTTTAAGTAAATATATTTTGCTGATGTGATGTAGCTATGCTGTAAAAAAATCGATGTACTTTGCACGTAACTTGAATACGCATGTCATAATGACATTTGGCACTGACCAAAGGATTATATCTGATAACATTATTCTGAGATTAAATATTTGAGAATATGATTAAAAACCGCAGTCTAGTGGGGTATTTATTTAGGTCAAATGATGTAAGACTGTAAAATACGCAAACAGACAATTTTTAAATGTAGTTTTTTTTAAATGTAATAAATTGCATTGAATATATGGTAATCATCACATTGGTGTCATATGATATCCTTCTGTTATCTTACATATAATTGAAATATTGTTATACTAATGACAAATGTATTTCTACTCATAACATAGTGACGTCATCATTTACTGTGTAGTCTACTCTAAATGTTGGCCTTATGCATTATGCATGACCAGTTACAACTGATAATATAATAAATACATACTTGGTACACATAACAAAGTGACGTCATAATTTAGTGTGTATAGCGATGGGACGACATCAATGTAAATTAAAAATACAAACATGGCATCATTTATTTTATAATGTAGTGAACATGTAACAGCACATATCAGATGAAAATATTGTCTATATGTTATATAATGATAGTCATTATAGTGGTATTGCCTTTCTTTATTTTTGGTATTTGCTCTATAGTAAGACATGATGTATTATATCAGGTACTCTTATAGACTAATTAGAGAGTCTTATTATAGCGAGTGGTTTGTAAACGTGCAATGGAAATGAAAAGATGAAAAATATTCTCAATTAACATAGTGTTATATCAACAGGTATTTTAAAATCATCATGATTATCATGAATACTCCATGACATAATTAAAAACTGTTGATCTAAATTTACAAAGGTTGTAAAAAAAACTGAGTAGTATATTTTCTTCAAAAGGTAGAGTACAAAACTGATTAAGAATTCATCATAATCTATTACAATAATTAGTCAACATAGGCCTAATCTAAATCTAAAATAATGTGAAGTAACATTGATGTTAAAGCGATAAATTTCTCTTCTTATTAACTAAATGGTAGTATGAAAAAAATAAGTCATAATATCGTATATATATATATTGTTTTAAACTGAAGAAAAGGTTTTTTCTGAACAAAGGATCGTGATAAACTTTACTGGAAGAACATTGTGCGACCTATAAGGCGACAGTGTTGTAGAGCTCTTCCATTCCAATCCACCACTGTACCATATTTTAAACTCTACAATTAGTGCTTGAGTATAGCTACATCAGTCAGATCACTTGAACTACCTTCGAGTGAACACATTAAAATGGCCACTCAAAGGGAAATGCACTCGCAAATGGCTTAACCGAACAATGTACATTCGTTTTAGAACTCTCTTTATTGATTCAGGTGTATTATCTAGTCATTGTGAAAACTTATTTATGTTTTCGTGAGATCATTTATGTCAGCAAGAACGGCGTGCTACAGCGCCTTTAAGAACGTTTACGTATCTGCTATTTAAAGAGAGATTTTGGATTAGAGTTATCTCCCTTTACTGGCAGGTGCGCTAACAGAGAGTAGCGTCACAAGCGACGTAGAGTCAGAGAGGTTCATTTTCTTGAAATTCTCCATCAGTCATTGGCTTGGTTTAACGCAGATAAACCGGCCGGGATTTGGTAAATGATGTAAGTATCACGGCTCACGAACTTATTAACAGACTTCACCTATCAGTTTTGAAATATCCTCGAGTGACCAAACTCCTCACAGTGTTGTTACGTCTCTCTGTGCATAGATCTGCGGAATTTCGTGACCCTATCAAATTAAAATTCACTGTTCTTCAATAAATGCATGTCAACAAAACTGTAAAATGGTATTTGTTTAGTAACAAGATCAATTAATATTTTACATAATGGAAGTTCAATTTAATCAAGGAAAGAAATGAGGGGTGGAGTAAATGGCCTTGGTAGATAGGCCTACTCTGTTCGTGGCTTAAAGGGGCAGTAGCACGTTTTTTGTTAAATTTATTTTTTCAAATTTCCTATTTATAATGATAGTTTGTGCCATGTAAATGTACTGTAGAGGACACAACATTCTATAACACAAACCATTTATACGTAGTAGTGATTACGGTGTTGCGTATAAAGCAAAAATTGCATGGCGGCCATTTTATTGTGAACACATTTTATTATTTCGAATGACAAAAACAATCCCCATGGCTTTACTGAGCCATGTACACACATTTTTAACTTGATTTTCTGAAGAGAGAAGGGTGTTTTACGATTGGTGAAATTATTTTTCAAATTTCATCGACTTATTTGAGCAAAAAAACGTGCTACTGCCCCTTTAAAGCGCAATCCCCGGATAAATTGACCAAAATTCGTTTGACTAACAATGTGACACTAATAATAATGCATAGTATCCTGCTCAATATGATTTTCCGTTGGGTCATAACAATTTTTTTAAACAATAGATTATTTAATTCGACATTTTCCGACCACAAGATTCAAGATTCAAGATTCAAGATTTTTTATTGCACAGACACCCACATAGGGCAGAGTACAAATCTACAAACTATACATGGAATAAGGACATTAGAGTAATAATATGTATATTGATATAAGTTTAGTGATATGAGGTAGTATATCATAAAGGAGGCTTAAAACATTTAATGTTACTATAAGGTATTATGGTAATATTATGGTAACATGCATATAGAGACAAAAGTGGTTAATATGTATTTATGATGAGCTAAATCTAAGAGAGTACATGTCAAAAAGTAATTTCCCTATTGTATTTGCATTTTTAATGTCCGGACTCAAAACCAATCTCAGGAGGGTATCTGGCGAGGTGTTAGCAGCAGTTGATACGCCTACGGTTGACAATAGTAGGCTCCTGATACTGGAATTGAGGGGACAGGAGAGAAGAAAGTGTTTCTCGTCTTCAACACTGCTTGAGTTGCAGTGTTGACAGATCCTCTGCTCTACTGGTTTACCGCTGTATCGGCCTCGTTCGATCTGCAGGTTGTGCGCACTGAGGCGCAGCCTTGTCAGAGTGGACTGGTGTTGTCTGTTTTTGATGGCCGAGAGGTAGTTCTTCAGTCCATAGCCATCTTTCAAAGAGCCGAGGCACCGTAGCTTGTGAGTGTCTGATGTTCGAATTTGGTCTGTTTGGATTAGAAATAGATGTTCAAATTTATTTTGCAGAGCATTAGAAAATGTAGGGCTTGATATTTGATGTCCGGTTTGGTTGGGAAGGATATGTTGGACAACGTCTTCCATGTTTGAGGTCCATGACGTCCGCAGCTTCTTGTCTTCTTGAAAGGCAGAGTATAGGAGTCGAGTATGATCGAGGTTTAGCATCCTGGAATAGTAGCTGAACATTTTGGTATATATTGGAATGCTCAGTGGATATATCCCAAGTTCACTGAGCACACCAATGTTGGTGGTCTTCCTGGGCATTCCTAGGATTTGCTTTGATATTTTGATTGTGATGGTATTACACTGGCGTTTGCTCCAATTTTGAAAAGGATCTTCAGATGCTCTCAATATTTGGCCACCCCAAACTTCAGAACCGTAGGAGGCAATCGGGACTATTAAAGCTTTGTATAGTCGTAACATAGTATCGACAGAATGGATAGAGCTAGTCCGCATGCTAGATAAGATACGA
This sequence comes from Gibbula magus, assembly GCA_936450465.1. Lineage (NCBI taxonomy): Eukaryota > Metazoa > Mollusca > Gastropoda > Trochida > Trochidae > Gibbula > Gibbula magus. The sequence goes on from OW388294.1 coordinate 56,733,261, forward strand.
TACCATCCTCTCATGGCTTTACCTTTTAGTGTAGAACTTGCCAACTTGAAAGAACCGTTTTTTATGAAAAACTACAACTAGGTATGTATACGAATCACAAATTGTTATTGGTTCTGAATCCAAAGAAAACGTTATATTCATATCATTCTTGTTGCCACCAAATATTACAACTTTTGTTTTTGATAAATTAATTCCGAGTTTCCAATCACTAGTGAAGTGTTTAAGGTTGTTGATACTGTTCTGGAGTCCCTGTGCCGAGTGTGAAAGTAGAATAAGGTGCAGTATCATATAAAACAAACAGATTGGTAGCCTATGTATTTGTTATGTTATGCTGTTCAATTTATTTTATTCGGTGTAAACATTCAAATTAATTGTTTGTACCTTGAACTCTTGGAGGTGTTTATTTTTATGGTAGGGTATCTTTCAAACTAAACCTTTTGAACAATTAAAAACATTTAAGGTGACGTTTTATTACCAATACAATGAAATATAACCATGCAGTGTAATATTTATTATATGTGAACATGTTTAAAAATTACTTTATACGAAGGACAATTACTGATTTTTTTAAAAAGCAAGACGAGTCTGAAACAATACAATATAGATATTTAACACTAAACTAGACTTGCTTACTCAATATATATACATTTAGATGAAACAGTACAGGACAAGTTTTGAGTAAGTCTAGCCGAAATACCAAAACAAAAGTTTTTAAAACGATACGCTTTTCTATCTTTAAAATAAAACAATAAATCATAGGTTAAATATTGGCTCAGGTATTATGTATAGCCTGAATATATTGAAACCATATAGCACATCTTATATATCATCTTATACGCTAGATGCAACTATATAAAATTGTACATCATATTCTTATTACCAGGACATATACAGTGTAGTTTACAAATCATTCCCATTTCTCCAAAGCTCTTTAAATTTACTAAATTAGTGATTTTTACTCATGAAAAACAATTTTCAAAGCCTTTAGATCAGTCTAGTGAAACCCAAGTCGTCTGAAGATGGCCCGCTAGGCGCGAATGATGATTTATTACTTGTAAACAAGTCAGAATACAGGCTTTGGATATAGACTTGATACCGGTCTGCTTTGTACTACTCTACATCAGGAGAATATGACTGGCAGTCATTTACTATATCAGTGGTTTCACAGGGCGTGTATCGCTTAGAAACAGCGTTTGAAAGACATATACCTATATAGACCCTACGCTATTACTATATAAAAGGAAAGGGATGTAACGACGAAACCACCCCATGCTCAAAGTCAAAGTCAAAGTCATATTTCGCATCAAAAACATTTTTCATGGCCCAGTTGATGGCTACGATACGAAAGCTAAATGATTTCTCAACAAAAGGAGCTATAAATGGTCACAATCGGATCATTATTTCAAAAGGTATGCGACAAGAGAGTTCGTATAAACAAGGAATTAGATGAATATACGTCCTTGGTATAAAGCTACCTCCAAATGTTCAAGCCAATTTCCACGCTCACGAAAATCAGTGAAAACTCACCGTTTAAAATCATTTATTAATTCCAGCAATGTTGACAGCACCTTTATGTATCGAGTATAAGAGTATAAAACATATTACAATACCTACATATCATTTCTCCGACTATACTACGGCATTATGTCTCAAATCATCGCCAATGCAATGCACCTTTCAGCCATTCATGTCCTTGACATTCATTTGACCTGGAGTAGCCATATCCCGATTCCCGGGCCTAACGTTCTCGCTAGCAGGCCCGGGTATACTGTCACTCCATAGCATGTTGATGTACCTTTAGGGGGTTTGAGCTTTTTAAATTATATTTTTGGCTTGTTGTCATAGCAATAATTCGTAGTTTTTACTTTCTAAAGGTTAACTCCGAAAATTAATTGTTTGAGGGCGAGACATATGGTTTTACGAGCAAAAGTACGTTATAGTTAACGAATTGAAAGGGGTGATCTCATTTCGCCTACATCTCATTTCGCCTACATCGTTGTCTAGCTTCCTATTTGCAATTTTGATTACCGCAGGCCAAATAGGATGTAGGTGAAATGAGATGTAGGCGGAAGGTCACACCGGTGTTCATTTCAGGGAAATTTTTGTAATTTACACTTGTTGTATCACATTAGATTTTGTCTATATCTCATTTCCGGAAATGAATTTACCCTTTCGGAAAATATGTCGCTTTATGTATTATAACAGTTTAATACAAGAATGGAATTACGAAAGTAAACATGATTTAGAGTCGTCACAACTTATCATAATGTGTTCACGAACGTTATTCTTTGGGGTATGAATAAGTACAATAACCGAATTCATATTGATTAAAACTAATGTCAACTGAATGGAACAATCATAAATAGAATATATGATAAACAAAAATATTCCTTATCAGTCATGGAAAAACTTTGACCGACTGACCAACTATCTTTTCACACAGTAGATCTGTGTCAGTTTGCAAAAGAGTACCATTGCCGTGATTGACATGTTTGTAAATAAACAAGGAATTGACAACTTAGGATAAATGTTGTCGATTTCGTTCTGCTATACTCATGTTGCAAAATATATGAATGGAAATACAAATGTAGATTATAAACACAAATTGTCATAAAAATAGTTATTTCTTAGTTATCATCCTCGGTTACCCATGGTTTGGTATAGTGGAGAGTAACGGAGCATATATAAAACCATGGGTAACCGAGGATGCTTAGTTATGAGATTCAATAGAAAATGAAATGAAACTTACGGGACAATAAACGAAGTGCATCTTTGGTGTCAAGTTCGTAATTTTATAAACAAGTTTTGTTGACAACAGATTTTGTGAAAACCCGAAAATGATGAATTTACATAGAAGCCTTTTCAACACCTTTTGATATATTTTGGAAGTAAACTGTATGCAAAATAATAACAGTAATATGCATGGTCACCATCTTCACAACGTCACGGGCGTAACGAAAAGATTTTCAAATCATCTCTCTGATAGAATTTATTTCGATACGTTTTCACTTTGCCGTGGGAAGATGTATGGTCACATACATACTATATCTTAAATAATTGAGTTATCTATCTAAGGTCGTTTATTTGTAACATCCCTTGCTATATGTAAAATATACAACATGAATTCATAAGTATACGGAATTTTGTGTTTTCAACCCTAAGGTATTATAAATCATGTTTACGAGTTAAATAATCCCTAACTTTGATTTATCAATTGCGCAGTCGCTATGGCAACGCACGTGTAATGTTCTCATCTAAACAGTGATACGTGGTCATGTTGACATCACTCAATTGATGCTGATCGTGGTGTATCTTCACCATGTTTCTGCATGTGTTGTTAATTGAATTTTTTTACCCGGGAAATGGTATATTTCTATTGTGATAATATCATTCAAAGAAAAGATTTAGTTATATTTATTATATATGTTATAGTTATATAATGTTGTATTTCAACATCAGTCGGAATTACCAATCTCAGTAAATTAATAAATAAAATGTCGCGAAAAAACATGTTTTCTTTTTCCCTGATTTCCTTAGAAGTGAGAGAGAGTTTATTCAGTAAAGGGGCCACATGCCCTTTATACATTAGATTATAGTTCATATGCATAGTATTGCAAACATACATGGAGTGCCGTACAAAATCATGAAAATAGTAGAGAATTTACAACTTTAATAAAAAAAAAACTATAAAAAAAACTTGACAAGGATATTTTAGATTATTTTGATTAAAACGGAAACAGAGAATTCATGTCATATGAATGGAGAAAAATATTGTAATTTTGACACGAAGTCATACAATTGCATGATCTGAATGATGCTTGACAGAGGACGTCTGGTTCAATGTGTTTCGAGTTCGTTGTGTTGTGTGCGTTTAAGCGTTGAGAAAATTCAGTACCTGATCAATAGACGTTATATGTCGATCAAGGTAACATATTAATAATCATACTGGACAAAATAGATAAGGGATATTTGATGTTTTATGATCAAAATTTAATTAGTATGACAAGTAACAACTTCCCTACACAAGGCATAACTCTTGCCACTCTCCATTACAGGCTGATTTAAGCCTTGCTGCATTTTCTTAAGGTTTCCGTGCCAGGAAATCAGAGCCAACTATGCATTTCAGGTGCAGCGTAGGGAAGTTGATAAAATAATAAATACATCATTACGGTATTCAAAATTTCAAAAATTCGAAATATCCCTTACTACTTTAAAAACGTAATTGACAGGACAGCTATTTTTTTAAAGGCCAGTTTATGTTTTCGTTATTGAAGTACCATAACTGGTCTTTGATTGTTCTCAGATTATTGCAACCATGTGAGACCTGCGGTTATGACCTTGCGAAATATGATTCTGGGAAATCAAGTTATTATTTTGAAGGGAAAACAAATATATGTGCAATTGATCAAATTGTATATGGAGTCTATCATCTACCATATTTTAGCATATTTACTATTTTGAGTCATTATACCATGCTGAATTTCAGCGATAAACTTCTGAAACAATCACGTAGGCCCTACGTCATTTCGTTCGATTTCCGCGTTAAAACGGGTGCAGCGTTATAGCGGGGTTCTGGTCAACATATGCTCGACACCACTGTGAAGCTGTTTTATCAATAGTTCATTATTTTGTCTTTTTACATTCATGCAGCGATCGATATCAGCGTCATACCTGGCTGAGCAAATGGCCTGTCAACATGGCGGCTCGGTGAAATAGACAACCACGTGCTGCACGGGCTCCACGTGAGGCAGCTGAAATATAGTTTTCAGAATGCGCTTGTGAACCGCTATAACCCGAGATCAATTGAGGTCAAAATTCCTCATCATAGATATCAAGGGGGCAATAGAGCGTGGCGATCTCGAAGCCCCTGAATACGTTATTCATGGTTATTTAGTACAGTCCAGGTCTTGAAAGAACATAAAAGATAAATGCGTGTTGTAAGTGATTTAAATTTATAACAATATACATTTCATATGAGATATAGAGGAACGTAAATTTTGGTTTTTATTTATGATTTATAATGAAATATATTGAAGTGCAGATTGAATATGTATCATATATCAACAGTCATTTTACTTACACGTTCGCAATGTAAATACAATATTCCAATGCTATAAGTAAATCACTTTTTCATGTGAAATATATGTCATGTAAATATGTGTGTAAACGTTAAGTAAAATGAAAACTTCAATAATATTTGTACATCAAACTTAGAACAAAATATGGAGACGAATAAACGCCTCTTAAAGTTTGAACAAATTTGCTTATCTGGGTTTTTGTAAAAATTTATTTGATATTCTGAGAAATGAGAACTATACCAGGATATGTTTACAGCCTATCAATGAACTGTACACGTGTAACTGTTGCGGGCTATTTCCTTCTTACCATGCGATCTTTCGCTGGTAGGAATATTCCATTTGAGTACATCAACATCCTATTATTATTTTTTTCTATAAATTCGGGTCATTTGATTTTTAAAAGACAGTCGGAAAAACACAATGAAATAATTATTTACGACGTTTAGAATACTTGTGGGACTATATCGGTCATGCCGTGTGACCTGTCAGCAAAATTGAGAAAGTGGAAGAAATATTACGTCGGTCCCAATCCTGTTTGGGAGCGGTATGTTGTGAGGCAGTTTGTAGGACAAGGACATATGTTTGCAATTCTTCATTCAGCAGTATGACCTATCACAACATTGAAAAACATGACGACGACAAAAGACGCTTGAGTGGCTTTTTTGTACATGTTTTAAAAAGATCGAGTGAATGTGTAGAGATAGAGAGCACCAGCCTTGATGCGCAAGCATGTTTCTGACACGCACGAATGAACTATAATGTATGTGGAATTGAACAAAAATACATTTCTAATGTACTGCTGTTGTAAATAGCAGTGAAATATGATACCTTTGAATGAGGCGTCAGACAAGTAAACCATTTACCTCCAATTCTTTTCAAACATGTCCCCGAGTATTTCTTACCACATGTTTTTAATGATTTTAAAAAAGTTTCTTTAATCACCTATGTAATACACATTCAAAAGTGTGGTAATTAATTGATGTTTAACCACGTAAAATAATTTTAATAAATTTCGTTCAGGGAATTGAAGTTATTACAAATTAAAGATTGGATTTGGAGAGCAAGGCTACTCAGACCGCGTCTGGTGCATGTTGGTTGGTGTTTATTTTGACTTACAATGCGAAACAAACAAGCGCATCATCTGACGTAACGGAAGCCGGGGTCATGGTCACGGTCAAGGTCTCACTACGTTAAACAAGTGTTGCACATATACATCATAGCAGCTTGACAAGACAAACTTCTTGTCCAATAACTGATTCAGGTCGGCTGCAAACCAATAGTTATGCTGACATGTCAGGATTGTTCGTGTAACTAAATATTAATTTTACATTCAAATTCCAGACCCCTTAGTCTTACCTTAGGCAACCCTGCAACAAACCTTCAGAGCTAAATGAAAACAAATCAGAGGCCCCTTTTTATTTTATTCTCAATGTGTTCAAATTTTGAAATTTTATCCAAAATATAATGTCAGAGTCTAAATGTTAGACTACATTCAAACGTATGCGGCTAAACGGGTTGTCTTATCTGAACGTTTAATTTTGATGATAAAAACAACATTAAGAAAAATTGAATGGATTTGTAATCAATGAAAATTGATTTAAACATATTTTATTCATGAAAAACATGAAGGGATTGGCCAACAAGCTCCGAAGAGCTTATATTAAGGCCGCTCAATGAAAATTCATATCTACAGTCATGGTAAGATAACCCATGTTTAAAAATTATGTTAAAATTCATCGGTTATATTCACTACAGACACCAAGAAATAACTTTCAATATCGATGATTCGTTTTTGTTGATGTTTATTTTGGAAACAAAGTATTTGTTGATTTTGTTTTTAATACATTTATTATATATATATTTCTAAGATGCCTAGCGGTTAAAACAATCGATAAAAAAGTACTAACGTCCCCGTGCTTTAACTATAATAGTTCAGGGCAAAACTATACTTTATTACAAAACAAATTGGGGTACAGCGAACTTTTTTTCTTAATTATATATAATTGAATGTTGGGATTCAAAACTTCAATATGTTCCAGGAAAATAAAAAAACTATCCAACCAAAGATTAACTTACCCTAAGGGTACAGGATACAGATTAACAACACTCCAAGGAGTACAATATACAGATAAGATGCCACATTTGACATGTAAAGAGATCGCTCCTTTGACGGCGATTATAGTCCGCTTGTTTTAAGTGACTGTTAATCCGTTACATTGTCGATCGCGGTCGGGGTTCGAGCCTGGTTCCGTTAATTCTCATCTCCCCCAGCAGGTGGCAGTGTTTATAGAGGATGTTATTTGGGGAGGTACACGAGGTAATTAGGGATGAAATTGACACCTCTAAAGGAATCGCTTCGGGGTCAATCAGGGATATCTTGTGACCTCACGTTGATGGGGTGTGTTTTAGGGATAACGGGTTTTTTTTCGATTTTGATATATTATTTTTTAAAAGAAACATAAGACCTGAAATTGAATCTTTTTAAAAAAAAATAGAGGTGTCCTTTTTAGCTGTCTTTGCATAGAATAAAGGTGTACTTGTGATAGGAATTGCTATTGTCAGTACTTATAATCAAGGATCTATAAAGATGTATATCTATGTACCATATAATTAAAGAACAGATAAAATATTAAAAAGTAGAGGCGTATGAAAATATGATTATGTAGATATAATATACAAACATTTAAAATAAAAAGATACAATATATACAATATTTATATATGCATATTTATATATGCATTTGCAGTGCGTTTGTACCGATTAAACTATGTATGCCTGCGTTTGCGGTGTGTGGATGTACGTAAATAACATTGTTTATTTGAGGACAAATGTTTGTTTAGACGCAATATGTCAAAATAAAAATTTAAAAGAGCTATCATAAACCATATACAAACATAACAGATGAACGTTTCACAACGGATTTGGACATGTTTGTGCACATATTGTGTTTCAAACATTAATGGTACATCCATTGTGTTGTTTGGGCTCACATGTGCTAAACATTATAAATGATGTTATGTTATCGAGAAGTACTGACTGTTGTCGAAATCTTAGTCGACTCAGTATACCGACGATATAAAGGTAAAAGTATCGATTTCTGATCGAAAACAGGACAATGCATCGCATGCAAACGTAATATTGAAACCTATTTACAACAGACTAAAAGATAACTTTAAGTTGATAAAGTTCAATAGGTCTTATAACTACTGTGCATGTAAATGGAACGTGTAGTTTCGTTTTCTGCACAAGTATAATGATGTTGTTCGATTTTGATTCGAAACTAGTAATTATTATGCATTTGACATTTAGGGGCGAATATGCAAGTTGAGTGAGTACATATCGTATGTTGGCATGTATTAAAGCCAAATAAATTCTATGACACACTATGGAAGACCAATGGACATCCACTTTGTTATTGGACCCACAAATGCACAACGTTACAAATTGTGTTTTTTTAATCAAAAAGTACAGACTACAACTGAAAATTGCCGTTGCAGTGCTATTCGACAGTTATGTGACGGTATAAAAGTGAAAGTATTGATTTCTGATCTACAACAGACAAAAAATTAATTTGGGTTGGTAATGTTTAATAGGTCATATAACTACTATACATGTAGCTTCTGCACATAAAGTCTGTTGCTCGAATTTCATTGGAAACAAGAAACTGTAGTTGTCATATATTTGGCGATTTGGGATGGATATGGAAGTTGAGTGAAGATATTTGAACTGAAACCATCACATAGCACACAGTGACATATTTTTTTATGAAATGTCACATAAATAGCGTTGGACGGGAAATTGAACCTTAATTAATGCCCGCATAAAATTAACTGATGAAATACACTGATGAATGAATAGTTCAATGGGTCAATCTGATTTTCTTGGCTCACATACTAAAAACGTATGTTATGAATGTTTGGTTTGAAAAAGAAAACAATTTCCTCCTTGTAGAGGTCTCTACAATATGAATAGTTGTTACAAAATAAACAATGACACATGTATTAAAGAAAATAACCAATTGTTACATCATATATTTCCAGGTGAAATATTTGCTTAGAGACAGAAAACACATAAACGAACAAACTGTTAATTCTTGTGTCAACATAATTTCGGATTTTATATTTTAAATGCTATTCGTCTTGTATGACATGTAAGCAAATAAACACTTACACCCGGATAAAAATTAAGCTCGAGTTACCAGTGACAACAGTGTTTTATTTTTTTAGATCAATAAAACCTTTGTCGCGGTAAGGCGCGGTATGGCGGGATTGCGCGCAAATATCTCCACAAAGAATAATACATATATGTGTTGAAGTGCCTCCCACGCAAAAGACTGTATGTAATAAATTGAACGTAAATAGATAAATGAACGATTTTGATAATAAAATGTTCAATGAAATACGTGTTATCAATCAATTTCCGCTACCAAGTCAAAATTATTATATCCCATATTAGACAGTTATTACCACGCGCCAAGTATTATAAAAAAATTTCACATGAACAAAGCGACCACGTGTTGTGTGATTTTAGCGTTTTCTTTGTTGTATCAATTACATTCTGGAGCTCAGGGTAGAATAATTACAAAACACTCTAATTACGTAATTTTACATGTTTTACTGTACGTTTACTGCTTATATCATCCGTTATATACCGACCAGATACCCGAACCCCCATGACTAAATAGACTCGTCCGTCTTCTATAGCGACCGCGCTTACCATAAAGGCAGAACAAGCAGCGACTTCGGCGAGACCATACGTATCATATTTTTCTCCCAAAATATCTTTGTTTCATAAAGATTGTTGGAATTTGAGACAAGATTTTCACTCAAAATGAAGGGTTCGAAGAAGGTAGGATGTTTTGAAGCTATTTATAAACATTTTTACCTTTCCATCTTGTACCATTACGGTACCGCATGTTCTATTGTTTTTCAGAATGAAAATATACATGGTTTAGGAATGATTATCTACATGTCAAAACCATCCTCATTTGTTCATGTTTATGAAACTATTTTCTAATTTTAACCTTTTCTTCATTCATAAATAGAAACGAAATGTTCATATTTGATTATGCGAAAATCGACGATTTGCGCCTAGACGAATTTACTATTTTTATCCTTTGACCGCATTTTCGGTTGCGTTCGGGCGCAATGTTGCAACAGCTGTTATTAGAAGGCGCGTTTTTTACATTACAAAAAACAAGGAAACTGCTTGGAATAATGCTGGAATATTAATATAATACACATTATTAAGAAATGATAATGTAATTGGAATGATAGTATTCATTAACATGTTTTTTACGACAAAAACACGAATTTACCGTATTGTATATAATTGAACTGAACAAAAATAGATTAGATTAGATAGATTATTTTCTATATGTATACTATTGTATTTGTATTTTCTAATATATGAAACATTGAATTAATTGAAATATATCCAAGTTAAGCATACATTGTATTCTTTATCTTATCACTATCAGTTATGTTGAAATAAGAATAAGGTTATCAAACAAGAAAACATGTAAACCTGGTTTTAAACTGAAGGTCAAAGTCTACCCAATGTTATCAATATATGTTATGGAAATTTTGATGTACTTAACATTAATAATACTAAAGAAATCATAGTTCATTTTATTTCATGTGACATAAAATTATAATATTTTACAGATTTCCAAATTAATTAGTTATTTTAGCAATCCTGATTATACCAGTAACCAAATGTTCTATTTTGTTAGTTTCTTACATAAATAAAAATGAAGAGAAAACAAAATTGGAAGCAAAAGCAATGTCTATACTGAAATGTATATTTTGAATGCTATTAAAAATCGGGCTTTTACCAAAATTAACACTTGTAGCTTATCAGGCATATTATAAGGTGAGATGGGATTATGACATCTGTCCTTGGGAGAATTTTCATTTTCTCCAAAACTGCTGCAGTCCCAGTTACAGTGCTGCACCCATTTAATGACTATGATAAAATAGTCAGTGTAGTCATATTGAAATGGTAACAGCTTTCAAATGAGCCCAATTTAATGTTTGTAGCACCATAGATAAGAAAAATGGAGGCTTTTATTTATATTTAACTGCCTTCTCTTCAAAGTGACAGACAAGCATTGTGTACTAAAATCTTTCAGCTGTACTGCTCCAAGACTTTGGAACCAACTTCCTTATGTCATCAAGATGTCATCCTCACTGACTGTTTCTAAATCACAGCTCAAAACTCATCTATTTTCTAGCTTTTATTCATAGATTCTATTTTCCTTTTTTACCCATAGACTCTAATGATAAATATCCTTAATCAATGCTACCAGTATTACTTTTAGGCTTTATTCCATAGTATTTCATCTCATCACCTTAAAATTTTCTTATTTTCAATGCGCTTTGAGCATTCACCTTGTGTATGGATATAGCGCTTTATAAATGCCCATTATTATTATTATTATTTGCTATTGGCTTGTGTATGAGCCTTGCATGTCTAATATAGTGGGTAATAGGAGATTGGTGTGGCAAATGGGTTATCCTGTACAGCTGCACTCGGAGGTGGACGTTACAGATGGGTGCATGGGTTTTGGGACGGGATGGACATGATGTTTAGCTTATATAACCCACATTCTTAGGTATTTTAAAGCCATTTCAGGTATTTTGACAAACACATTTACTAATGTATTGAGAAATAAAGTATTTTTTTAGTTTTTAACTTTAGATAATAAATCATGTAAATCCTGATGAACTACAGGGCCAATGGCTCTATTTTTCATAAAATGTACTTGTTATCTTATCAACTATGTTGAAATGAAAATAAGGTTATCAAACATGAAAATGTGTAAATCAGTCACTATGTCTTATACTTTTGGAATCTTAAAATTACAGAGTTAAGGATACTAAAATGAATTTGTATTAAGAAACAACGTAATTGTCAAATTTCATTTATAAGTGTATATACATAAACTTTGAAGAGCATAGATGCATAGAAACATTTTTCTTAGGAGCAAAGCTAAATTACAAGGAGCACACAGAAAACTAGATTGCTAAAATTACATTTATTAATAAAGCAGGAAACGCTTTAACTATCAAATATTCAATACAATCTTATACATATTTTATGAATAATTGCAATATTTCTGAATAAGATACTGAATTGTTTTAGCAGACCGTGAATTTTGGAACATGTCTATGTATGCTCCTAACCAGGGAGCAAGTCTTTGAAGAGCATTTAGAAGTAGCATACATAAGATCAGGAAATTTTCTTAATAGCTTCGTTAATGTGAAAATACACATTATGTTGCTTTTTCACATTAAAGAAGTTGTTATCCAGAAATCTTCCTGTTCTCAAAGCGAGCAAACTGAAAAATAGGGAGCAAAATATTCTCAAATTGGTTAAATTGAGGCCTGAATGTAGTGTACAACTTTTCCTCAAATACAATCTGGGCGTTAAATACAACTTAACCCATGAATATAGTACAATATGTATATTTCAGAAGAAGGCCAAAGGCCCATGTACAAAAGAAAAAACTATTCAGACAGACATCAGAGAAAAGAGAAAGTTTACAATGAAAATATGCAAGTTGAATCCAAATATCTATTCAAGCCTTATGGTTCATGTATTTACACAGCTAGTAAAGCTTGACATGAACAAGGGAAATAGCTTGGGAACATTCCCAGTCATGGTACAATTCATCTCACGTTCATTCAGGAAGATATATATTTACATAGACAGAAACCTATATTGCTTACTTGGTATATATAATTAATGTAGACTCTTTTATACATTTATGATAGTTTTGTTAGATGTGAATTGATTTTCATGTTTGATAAACAAGTAATTTAATTTATAGACAAATAAATTGTTTATCTTTAAGGTATATGAAAGGATGATATATGATATCAAAGTATGGCAGACTTGAATAAACGATTCACCGCATTGCTTTTCAAATCAAATTTATGAAATATGAACCTTTAATTACCATGAAATTAATTTGATTAAACTTTAAACTACAGAAAGTGATATTCAATTTTATGAATAAGTGTTGAGTGTCGTGTTAATTTGGCATCAAAGGAAAGAATTTATTTATCACTTGTAAGCGTGTAGATTGATTTTTAGAAGATCCTGATTATAAATAAAATTAAGTTTCTACAAGTATAAGAGATGTTTTTCCTTGCATGTGGAGCTGAAATGTTTTAATTGTTTTAGAACTTTCATGCAAATTGGTGAATTGATAAATATCTGTTACCGTATTATCTTGGGTATAAAACCATACTCAAGCCTAAGACCACCCCACTTAGGGTTGTCCTGGTTGGGGTTATCCTCAGGTTATAGCTCACCCCCAATTTTGCCAGATGTTCCATGGTCATACATTACATACATCTATAATATATTGAAAAGTTAAGTGTCAAAAACCGACATAAAACCTATTCTGACTGTCTGACGGCTCCAGTATGAATTTTCATCTGAGTTGGGGTCTCTCCCGTCCATGTTTTCAAGATGTTTGTTTGCCTGGCCCCTCTGGTCTTATATTCGAGAGAATACAGTAATCATTACTAACTAGGGTTGAAATGGTACATTGAGCCTAAAGTCAATACTTATTGTGGTACAGAGTAATCGGTTCAGTACATTTTCTCTTTGGTTTAGAACCAATGATGTAACCAACTAAAGACACAACAAAACAATATTTTTCTTGAAAATAATGTCAAATGAACGTAAAACTGAAAGAAAATATACCATATAGAATTTTATGAAATAAATAACATGAGATATGGTATGCTGACCCAAAAGTAAAATACCGCTGTTCAACTAATGTAATTGTGAAGTGTTTCAACCCTAATTATAACATGTAAGGAAATGAATGCTTTGAAATTTTAAACTTGCAGCAAAATTTTCATTAATGTCAACTTTTGTTTTATTGACCGCACACATCATATTCATATTCAGTCTTTTATATGTGACCTTTAAAATTAAATTGGAAATATATGTCATAAAATTTAAAATGGATTTAAAAAATTTATATATAAATTGTTAAAAATTAACAATGAAGTGATAAATGATACATTTAGCTTGAAGAGCACAATTGAATGTTTAAAAAACATTCTGCATTGGAAATCATGCTTCAGAAAATAGAAATCACATTCACTCCAACAATACATAATAACAAAAACAACAATAATATATATCAAATTATCAATCCACAACTACTTAAATAAACCACAATATGTTCACCAGTTGACATGCCGTCAACATGGTTTCTAAAATTTTGCTGTCATAAATATATGTTACATTAATATTCCTGACAGTAGACAAAACTATGCCAACACTAACAGAATACTGATGTAAATCAGTCGAAACCGGAGTCATAGAAAATCGTTCATTTGTCAAACGAAGGGAAACTTTCCATCAGGCTAGTCAGGTGAGATCGGGTTCTGTTGGTGTCGGTAATACGCATCATGATAAAAGTTCTCCATGAATATTGAGGAGGGGAACCAGCTGTGCTTGTGCATATTAATTTTCATAACTGTTTACTGCCAAGGATATATAAGCCAAGACGTAGGTAAAGCCGTGAACACAAACTATTAGATTTTGCCGAAGAAGGATTGAGAACATGAAGGTAGGGGGTCGTTTTCAAAATTTTTGAAAATCGTCTTTGTGTTGTTTCATACTATTGTTTTGAAGGTTTTAAAAGCGAAGTTTGATTTAGTCTTACTGTAATGCATTTTACTTCTGGAATAACTTTATCTAACATGAAGGAAAAGTGTTTCTTAGGAATTTAATAATTTGAAATTATTATCATATCATAAATTGAGTATGATGTAGATTGTGGATAAAGCGCTATAGAAACTGAATTTATTATCAGTCCTTAAGAACTCAAAAGTCGAAAGTGAAACCTAGTTCTTGCAAAAGTTATACCATAAAATTAGTTTACTTCAATAGCAGTTGTATTTGTTTAATAAATATAACAAATATATGAAAGATTGTCAGCTATTTCCTAAATGTTTTGTAAGCATATGCTTGATGCAAATTTGTATTCTGAGAAGGATTTACCGCTTTTCTTTGAATCCAAACAAAGTCCGTCAATCCTATCCAGAGTAGGTATTTTGCATTGAGCATATTGAATCCATTGGGACAGTGTTATGCTGTTCGTGTTGTTTAGATGGTTTCTACAGGGAGTGGCAGTAAACATATTCATCATGGAATATTCCTCTTACCAGTGTACCGTGACGAGTCCTCCCACTAAGAAACCCTTACGCAAGCAAATTCCTAAGAAGCATTGTTGGAACATGTCTGTTAGTATTTAGTGCATAGAACTGAAGAAACAGTTTTGACAAAGAATTATATGTTTAAGCATTTACTGGAGCACATTTCATTTTCATTTTCAAGTCTCATCCAAATACAAAATATACCAACATTCAGAGATTTTATACCCCTCTATTACCACTTTAGTGATAGATCTCATTTTTCATATAGAACTAATAAAAGGAACATGTTAGGTCTAACATTTTGCCTCTGAAGGGAATTTTGTAAAAAGTATTTTAATGGAACCGGTCAGATGTGCTAATTTTCAGAACTGAGCCCTGTAGTCTTCTTGTAGACTTGCCTAGGCTGAGGCACCTCAAACATAAGGGGTCTGGATGACAGACTAGAACATGTTGTGGAGAACAGCTTTGTACCGGTATATGATTCTGAGATTAAGCATTTTCTTGTTGATGGTACAGTAGTCCAGAGAAACAAGCTGGGCAAAACAATTAAAGATGGTGTCCATAATGTCCAACTTGACTAGTTGATATCTTAAGAACTTTAGAATTTTAGTTCTGAAACTTCATTTCTTCCTCCGCAGGGAAACTTTGACGCTGTGGACAGCTCGAGCTCCACAGGAAGTACGAACAGTGTCGAGGAGATGAAGCGGAACCTGGACAAGGACGCCAGGGAGGGGTGGTCCGGACAACTTGACTTCATCCTAACCTGTATAGGTTACGCCGTGGGCCTCGGGAACATCTGGAGGTTTCCATACCTCTGTTACAAGAGTGGAGGAGGTGAGACTTATACAATTCATATGAATGAGAGTGAGTGTGATAGTTTGGGAGGATGTGGGTAGTCGCAGGTACATCTGGAGATCCCCTGTTATGAGAGTGGACAATAGGACTTTCCTTCTTTAAATCAATGTAGTACTGGTAGATTTGAAAAAGCAATGAATGGTTGCTACAGAAGTTGTCGGATGTGGAAAGTCTTGGAATGTTGGATTGGCGGTGGGGGGTTTGTTGAAGAAATGTGTCAATTACAAATTTGTTGAAGCTTTAGCGTTTGTTTTTAAAGTTTTCATCTCTCTGATGTAGAGGTTGTTGAAAAAACAATTAATCTGCATTTTGGACCAGAAGTTGGAAAGTATTGGTTCCTTCTGAATTTGACCATCAATGTGAATATGCATTTTGAAAAGAAATTCTTCCATGCTTCAGTGCTTCAGATATTTTGTAAGATACTAAATCATTTCAACATGAGAATATAAAACTATCAGTTTTGAATTGTTCATTTCCTGTATAAGGAATGAGGTGAATGAAATTGCGACATCGTTTCCATATTCAATTTCATCTCTCAAAGTACAAGTGTTGTTTCCGACATGAAGAAGATCCTTTGCCCTCTGCCCGAGATAATCCCCCATGAGATAATTCCCCATTCTTGCCAAGGAGAAATTTCTTAACCTGGGGTCACCTTTACACTTGTCCGCAATCATAACAAAGTGTAGCGTAACCTAAATCTACAAGCTTATCTAGGAGGGGTACCCGACTGAAGGAAACCATATATAAAAGCATGTAGGCAGGTTGGTGTATGCTGTACGCTTGACGGAAGCCCTAATCTTGATGGAAAGCTAGCCTCCACAGATAAAAGCATCAAGTGATCATGTCAAGAGCCTGTTTTGGACTCTCTACTGGTTATATGATGCTCTGATAAGCTCGAGGAGATGATAGGCAAATTTTCTGATCTGTTGGACAAACTTTGGAGGCATTGGGACATTATCAGCCGTGGTCTTTGTTGTTGGATCAAAGATCACCCTGAAGGACTTTGTTTGTCGCTTGACTGACCTTGACCGCTTTTTTTATTCGAACTAGGAGTGGCCTCTGAAATTGTGACATTGAAATGAGCACTATTTAAGTTTAGGTTGCGAAATAAGTGCACTCTTGTCACCCTTATCTTAAGTGTACTTATCTTAAAGAGAGATGATTACTAAAAAAATCCTTTTGATAGATACTCGCTTGAGTTTGTTTTGTTCTCTCTTCTTTTCTGAATATTTTTCTCCTTGTCAGATGGTTAAAAGGATGTTTTAGAACGTTCCAGTCTGATTAAAATCGACCTTGTTACGAGGAATAAAATTTGCAAAATTTTGCATCTACCGGGATATGAACAGGTTCTGTAGATTCCTCATCACAAGGACGGTTTAGCATGGAAACCTACGAACGATACGTGTTTGTATCCCGGTAGATGCACTATTTTGCAAATTTTATTCCACGGAAAACCGTCCATTTTAATCAGACTGTAGAATGTTCAAGATTCACTGAAGTTTGTATTTGCTTTAAGTCAAGCTTTGTAAACAATTTAAATTGTAAATTATCATGATAAACAAAACTGCCGAAACAATTATTTGGTTATGTTGTCAAAACATTTTCGAATATTTTTTTATGCATTTTTACGGAATATTAGAGTGCAAAATTTTTTTTAAAGTAAACATTCACTTATCTTAGAGATAGCATATTTTAGCTTCTAGTTATCATATTTTTCTGTCTAGTCACTTATCATGATGCTATAAATATGTATGGAATTTTACTTATCTAAACAGCATGGTAATTATGAAAATTGTGGTGTGGAATTGGATGACTCACTGTATGTCACAGTTATTTGAATACAATTCATTTGTATGCTTTTGTACCTTTGATCACAACTTCGATATTGATATTGCCAATATGTTAATTTTGTATATATGGATTTTATATTTATTCTATAACATGAAATAAATACATTTTTGATAACGGATAGTAATTAACTAAAATGGTAACTAATTTTGAAACAAGAATGATATATTAAAAACGAGGTGATGAATTTGTATTCTGGCCCATTTACAGATTTCAAGGTTGTAGTTCTGGGTAGTTTTTCATGGAAACATCTTGGAATTTTTGGACTTAATTCTATAGTGTAGAAATTGTGACATCTAGATGAATGAAAGTGTCGGCATCTTTTGATGGAGTTCAAAAGACAGTTATGAAAAAGTAATTTGACAAAATATGGCATTTGAATCTGTATTTAAACTTGGTTCCAGCTATAATGGTTGAATAGTGGATAGCAGGTGGCAAGGGTATATGAGCCTTGTTAACTTTTGGTCTTGTTTGTAAACTGATATATAACATTCATGTTGAAATAAACATTGATTACCAGTGTATGAAATAAGGCCTGTCTGATAGTCCAGACCTCGGTTCTTTGATTTTGCCATGTAATAATTAACGAAATCATGCTTTTGAGCTGGTAAATTTTCAGGCTTTTGCATACGCTTCTATTAAACAGATCTCTGCATGAAGTATGTTGGAAGAAGATAAGCAATGTCATTACAGCTGATTGCTTTGTTAGATAAACCATAAATAATTCAAGCTTGTTAATCAAACACATATTGCAGAGTGTGAATACTTGATGCTGGGCTGATTCAAGAATACATGGCGTTACAGGAAATAATTCCACGTAAATGTTTAATGATTTACTTGTAACTATCGGTAGTTAAGTAATTCAAAGAAACGAGTCATTAATTCAACAAGATTGGACATTTATGAAGAAACTTAATTTGGCAGCCAAAACCACCAAGTATATTCTTATTCTTTGAAGATGTCATTCCCCTAAAATCTTTCTCTTAGTGACATATATATAATGAAGTATTGATAATTTCAACATTAAATTGCAATTATATGGAAATCAATCAAAATGGATAGCTACAATTTTATCAAATGTAGATGTTAAAACTTAGGGGTGAAACAGTACACTTGAGTTTCTGTTTTGCGATACTTTCAGTTTAGAACCCAAAATGCAACAAACTAAATTCAACAAATTTATCATAAAAATAAAGTCTTTAGGAACGTAAAAATAGCAAAAATGTGAATAAAATTTTATGAAACTAGTAACATAAAATATGCACTGTACAAACCAAAAGTACACTTTTAATGCATTGTGCCCCTTATCAAAAGTAAAATACCTTGATATGTATCTGTTTCATCTTTAATGACATCAGCCATTGAGAGCATATTTTGCTTAAGAGACTATAAGAAGCATTTGTGCAATTCAAGAAAAGGTTAAAAAATTTATTCATGCTTTTGAAATTCTGAAAATGGATAGCCTGATTATGATGTAGCAATGTAAAACAGGAAGAAAACAAGTGTCAAATAATGCACTATCATATAGCTTGATCTGTGTACATCCTGGTAGAGTCTGTATGAAGAACAGGATGTCAAGTGAAACCATGGATAGCAAATATCCGTTGCCAGCCTTTGTACATCCTGCAAAATTCACTCATTGTTGAATTGGCCGAATGCAGTATGTTTGAAAATATGAAGAGCCTTTCACAAGCTCTTATATCTAAAGCTGGACCCAATTTCCAAGTCTATAAGCATTTAAGATTTAAATTTGTAAAAGCACAAAAAATATGCATCAAAGGTAGAAATGACACTGTAGTAAATATTTCAACTGCAACACAATGATTTGTTTTTGCAAGGATGTTGGTTTAATTTTGATGGTATGACTGCTTCGTGAAACTTCCCAGGTGAAACATACAATTCAAAATGCAGATGCAACAGTCTTTTATAATGCAGATGCAACAGTCTTTTATAATGCAGATGCAACAGTCTTTTATAATGCAGATACCACCTTTGTTTTATAATGGAGATGCAACAGTCTTTTATAATGCAGATGCCACCTTTGTTTTATAATGGAGATGCAACGATTTTTTATAATGCAGATGCAACATATGTTTTATAATGCAGATGCAACTTTATTCCATTATGCAGATGCAACTATATTTCATAATTCAGATACAATCAGCAAGAATCTTGCTAACTATCTAAGATCTAATATGATGTCATGTTCCTGTCTAGGAGCGTTCTTCATCCCGTACATCATCTTCCTGATCCTGTGCGGAGTGCCGCTCTTCTTCCTGGAAGTCAGTTTTGGTCAGTTCTCCAGCCTCAGCCCCATCGCCATCTGGAGAATATGCCCGCTCTTCAAGGGTAAGTCAACTTCTTATGTTTCCACTCATAACCATCATCAGCGTATATCCATTAACTTTTGAAGAAGACAATTTTAAGTATATAAATGCTATCATGTTTCTTCTTCTTCGTTCTATGGTCATTTAAACATTTACTTTAAAAAATGGAAATGCCACGATTATTCTCCTGCTTAACAGCCCTCTCCCCCCACAGAAGTTACTCAAGTCATCTCTTCACACATAACCTCTGTGAAAAAGACTAGAAATAGTGAATTCTGATTGGTTGCAATTGTAGTTGTGAAATCTACAACATTGTTTCAAGCTGAGCATTCTGTATAGTAAATGTTGAAATGGTCTCTTTACCTGTGTGATTGTGCATTATATTTCTTATAAAGCTGCACTCATTCTGAGAAGAAAAAAAAGAAACCAACAAATGTTCACTGCTAGGGGATTTTTCTAGAAGTGAAAAATTGTTTATGTAACAGTGGTTATGGGAGATTTAATCACTTGACCAATGGATTAGTCTAACACTTAAACTCTGAAAAAAAATATTGAAATTTTCCATTCTTACAGTCACTGTTTCAGTATTTTCAGTGATGTTTTCAGAATAAATCCTTTTTTCAGAGTCTTGAGTGTAAGACTACCAGTGGATATGTATGTATTTTTTGTGATTGGTAAGGTAATATAACAACAGCTGCAACAACATTTGCAGCCAGGTCAACCATAGAACAAATACATATTCACTAAATAAATATAAAAACATGAAATTATACATTATCAAGTACACAAAACACTTCAATGCCAAAACCACATTAAAACTTGTAACACCATACGGATACAATCAAGGCTGAACAGCAAAATTGCATACTGACGCATACCATATCTTGCATATAAATCAGAAACTGATATCTGTCTATCAATCACAGATGTTGCGACGGCAACCAGCGTGACATCAGACAATCAATACTTTACTTTACTAACAGCACCACTGCTGGATCAGTTGGCATGTTGTCTTGCTTTATGTCACAATCTGGTCTCAGAGGTCATCCCAACCCAGACTCTCGTCTTCACATTACCCAAAGACCATTCATGTGCTCCTCGTTAGGTAAAGGTTGCAGGTAGCCTAGACTCCTTTCAGTCTCTACTCATTCTTTATTTTCACCATGGTTCTTTGAAAAATCATTTTCTCCAGATTTTGAAGACCTTTGTTGTCAGAATTTCACATTCATTTCATGCAATATCGTGTATATAAATATTAATCTTCAAGTGACTTGGGTTAAGTTTAGGATATTCCTTGCCTATAGTTTTCAGCATGCCCGCTCATAGGCTTTTGTACCATCATCCCGAAATATCCAGGCCATTTCTAATGGGCTAATGTCAATATTGTGGTATGCTTTTGACCTTGCCAAACGCAAGTTTTATAGTTTAATAGACTTTGAAAATTGAAGGTTAGCATGTACCAATGTTTGTTCAATCATTGTAAGTGTTTCAAGTTGTAAACACCAGGTGTTTGGCGACAGTCAACACCAACCTCCAGACATACTTGTGAATCGTTAAACTTCAAATAAAAGAATCCAAAATTTAATAAACACATTAAATAACTTACGGTTAAGTTTTAAAAAGTAGCAATTTTTTTTTTCATAAGTCTCATATTAATAAAAAAAAAATTCTCAAAATTAATATTTCAACACAATCATTCTGAATTATGATTTGGATAATATTTGATAAATAAAAATATCATTTTGATCATACCTCGCGCATGCACATAAGAAAAATATTTATTAAGTCTTTTTTGAACATCAACATTAACCAAATCACTCAAAGGGTAACATTTATAGGTAACACGTGTACCTCTAGGAGGATAAAAGACATGAAAGTAACTGTAATGTAAGATAGCAGAACTAATCTTCAGAGGAAGCAAATGAGAAACACTAACATCTGCTTTATAAATAAGCTGCACAAGCTAATTTATATCCTGTATGCTTACACACATTTCCCTTGAATGTTGAACTGGCAAACATTGTTCATTCCTTTTGGCAGAAAATGTGTCTGCATATACGAGATATTCTGAATTCCAAATGTTTGATGATTTTTTTTAGCGAAACTGTTTAACTGGATTAGTGTCATGCTTGTTTGTCTGAATATTTGAAATATTCTGAATTCCTGTAAACAAAATTTGGAATGTGTACAGTATGCACTCTGGTGTACAGTACACCAAAGCTAAAACAGAATTCAGCACAGTTGTGGACAATTTTATCTTATTGAACAGATTTGGGTAATTAGAAATACATGCCATTTAGATAGTGAATAAGTCTTACATTGTTACATTTTGATAACACTACCTTCAATAGTACAAATTATTGTCTTTTTTTCGGGCCTGTCCCTTGCGGAATCCGAACCCACACTCTAAGAGTACGGCAAATATCACCAGCACTGAGTTGGGTGAAGGTTTCAAAGTATAGTTCTTTAAAATGGATGTAAATGCCTTTGTTACTCTGTTATATCTATCTGAACTTCTGAATACGATGTTCTAAGACTTTATGTCAAGAATCTCTAGTTCTGTTGCCATTACCAAATCCAGGAATCATTCTGTGTCAAGAAAACTTAGAAACTTAGAAAACAAGAATTCTTACATATTTATCAGCAGGTTGAACATTATGACAAATTTGTAAACATTTTATCATTGATAATTGAGATTAATTTATTGCACATCTATTGTCTAGAAAATGCAGAAGTCCAATTTGCAAATGCAAATAGCATCAGAAATATGCAAACATTATGTGGGTGATACAAGAATGTTTACATTTTGCTGATAATACCAAAATGGAAAGAACGAGAGTCGGAAATCCTCCGGAATTTAGTGGGTGTGGGAGGTGTTTTCTTTGGCAGTGGCTTGAGACGATATCCTGTACACATTAGTGCCAGTGCAAACAATAAACTCACAAAGGTATAGGCATTAACACATGGACAATTGTAAACATGTTTGTCCTGTTCTTTGTAACAATGCATTAATACATGCAAGAATACAAGAATTAAGTTTATTGGCCAACAGAGTTTCTAATGAGATGCTATCATAAAGAAAGATAATATTTTATAAATAAATGTCATTCTAGATAAATTAAATTGATATAAATTAAATTGTACATTTAAAATTTTTTTTTTTATAAGAATTGCAATAGAGAACTTTGGTAAGGGATGTTAAATGATGACTTTAAAATGTGTAGTGAATACACTAACGTTTTGATATTGTATATTACCAGTTTGATTAGATTCAAATACAAAGAGTTCTTAATTAAGTGCTTACATCTGTTCCTTTGATAACACTAAAATTATAGGTATAATCTGATTAATGATGTAATTTTACCTCTTCCCAATTTGATTGTTTAGAGAGATACCCAAAAGATTTGATTACTTCTTATCAATGCTCAATAATAACCCTCATCTTATAATTAAATGGATGCAATGACATTATTGCAAATTTCATGCATCTCAAAATAAATACTTTTCACACATTTGGACGAAATCCAGTTCTAAGATATTATCCTTTCTAAAAGAATGTTAATTAACTCAATATCACTATGGCGGTGAAAGCTATGTTGTCAAGACCTCATCTGTTACGTTGGCATTTCTATCCATTAACAATATTATAAGGACCAAGTTTGCATTAGCCAACCTTTGAAGTTGCGCCACTTAGCTAAAAACAAAGTTTACAACTTGATATACTTTTAAACTTAAGATGACCTTTAGATGTTGACGTCATATAGCATTGATGGTGTCCAATATTCTACTAATGGCCCTCAGCACAATTAACCTTTGGAAGTTTATTGGTAACAGTACCAAGCATTAGTACATTTGTTAATTAGGGAAGGAATGATTGTTGCACTTGCTGTTGTAAACTTTACTTCAGGGCAATTGATAATGTCTGTGTTTATTTCCCTGAACCTGCTTTGAAAGTGCCTGAAAGTTTCTTAATGAAAAATATGTCCGGTAAGGAGATGATGGCTACTTTTAGTTTTCTCATTGAAACCATTTCAAAAGGAACAATTGTTTTGAGATATTCCAAATATATTGTGATTGTGAAAGGGGCATTTTGATATATTTTGTCTGTTTATTTACTACAACTTCTTTTCTTTTTTTCTCAATATTAAAAATGAAAAAGCAAGTTTGTTTTTTTTTCATCTCAATCTCCCCATTCATAAAACCAAAAAAGTATAAATAAAATAATTCCATAAAATAAATAGGTAAAGTCCGTCAACTGTAAAATTCAAATATTCCATATATGAAAATCATCTATATTGTATAAGCAGTAACCTTTATGTAATGTTTATTTGATACAATAATGTCTATTTATCTCAAATTGGATTAAATCTCAAACTGTTTGTTATTCAATATGGCGCTCATTTGTTCGGGTCAAGTCATATATATTCATGATATGCTATGTCTGATTCTCGTCCTGCCCTGAATATGTTGACAAGGTCCTCAGCCTCATGTGGAATATTGTTATGTTGTTATATTGTTCATCTTGGATGGGTCAGTTCGGAGATTTCTAAAGGGCATGGTCTTACTGCTATGTTAACCTTGCCTTCAACTTTAAATAAAGATACTGAAATTTAACTGAAGCAGTTAGAATCTGTCTCAAGTTCTGTATATTATTTCTCTTTTTGACACTACCATTTAGAACATTCATTAGACTTGCAATTTTACCATTTTGATAAAGATCACCTTGAAAAGAGCTTCTGTGGGAATGTTTTGTAGCCAACATAATTTCTTTCAAGTACAAAACTTCTTATAAGAACCTTTCCTAACCACAAGTTTTGGACATATTATAAACAAGAAGAAGAATTTTAAAAAGCTTCAAGTATTGTGTATTATGTTACTCAAAATCCAGGTTTGGATATCATTTTCCTGAAAGCCTTTGATGTTATTGTATACCATTCTTAGAACAGTACAGTGCTTAAAATTGCCCTTACCAACATGTTTTAAAAAGGTACTTCATTACACAACCTTGTAAACCTTGTTTACAATACATTGAGAGGTCTATTAGATAACCAACAATGTGTTTAGTAACAGTTTGACAGAGAATACCTGTTCAAAATGCCATTGAGAACAGAACATCCATTCTTCCACCAACAGGTGTGTGGTATGATAACGTTGATAATATCCAGGTAATATCAGAATTTGTCTACCTGCATTGTTGGACCAGGAGCACGCAGTTGCCAAGCTCTTGTGTTCGTGATAAGAAGAGGACTGCCAGACAACCATTAGCAGGAGCAGGAGAATTTCCTTTCAAGATGTACACCGTGACCTTTGCTAGTTCTTATCAGCAGATGGTTGCCTCTACAGTTTCCATGTTAAGTGTCTTTCTGTTCAAGTGCAGGATGGTTACGTACAACCATTATCCTTGTGAGGTTCATCCTTTGGTTGGCTTTATCTGCGTATATAGTTTCAATGTTTTGTCTTTGGCAGTAAATGTTGTCAGGTGGTATCCTGAATAATGGCTATTGGCTATGTCTGGTTGAGTTCCAATGGTGAGCACCTTTCTTAGGTCATACAATT
Source organism: Gibbula magus (assembly GCA_936450465.1). Lineage (NCBI taxonomy): Eukaryota > Metazoa > Mollusca > Gastropoda > Trochida > Trochidae > Gibbula > Gibbula magus. Next base: position 56,759,112 of record OW388294.1, read on the forward strand.
ATGCATATTTCTCTTGATGTATGTTCCTTTTAGGGAAGCTTTATCAATATGATATGCATTTCTCTTGTATTTTATTGGTGATAGTTTATATGTTAAAGGGGCAGTAGCACGTTTTTTCGCTCAAAAAAGTTGATGAAATGTATTTGAAAAATAATTTCACCAATAGTAAAACATCATTCTCTCTTCGGAAAATAAAGTTTAAAATTAGTGTACATGTTTCGGTAAAGCCATGGGAATCGTTTTTGTAATACAAAATAATAAATTGTGTTCACAATAAAATGGCCGCCATGCAATTTTTGCTTTATACGCAACATAGTTTTTACCACTACAGATAATTGGTTTGTGTAATAAGATGTTTTACCCTCTAAAGTTAATTTAAATGACATAAACTATCATTATAAATGGGAAATTTGAAAAAATAAATTTTGCAAAAAACGTGCTACAGCGCCTTTAATGTCTTTCTTTTAAGACGATTTGTTACACAGCGGTGTAAGTTTTTCAGATTCTCTATAAAGAAAAGATTCATAGGATACATTGTCATTATACAAGTTATTCTAAGACATATTCTTGAATAGGTCATTAACTACGGTAATTGCCCATTACATATCAATGTATTTTACTGACGCAAAATATTGAAGTATCAAAGGAAATTGATACTTAAAATTATCTTTCCACTAAGTTGCTGTTAGGATCTTCTTTTGAAGTAATTTTATCAGAGCACTTGTTGATTTTAAGTTTTATTTCCAAATGGTTTTAATTAGATAACTTCATGATGGAATGTTAAAGGGGCAGAAGCACGTTTTTTCTCTCAAATAAGTCAATGAAATGCATTTGAAAAATAATGTCACCCAAAGTAAAACACCATTCTCTCTTCGGAAAATCACGTTAGTCAGGAGTGTACATGGTTCTGTAAGGTCATGAGAAATGTTTCTGTCATTCGAAATAATAAAATGTGTTCACAATGAAATGGCCGCCATGCAATTATGTCCATAGAAATTCTTTTACAGGGTGTTGCCAAGAAAGTCACATTATCCAAAAGTGTTGCAATATCCTCATTATGCTTGGAAAGCAAGCATGCATATATTGATGTGGTATACTGGTTTGGTTTGAGAATTTCTTGTGAAACTTTAGAATTACCAAATGAAAGGATACTTAGGTCAACACAATGGACAACACACGGAGTGCTGTTATTTGTGATATACATAATGTTTACCATATAAGAAGACCGTTGAACTACTTGATGGAACCTGTACACAAAACATACCATTGTACGTGGCTACCTGCACTATGATCAGTGGAAAGATTTTCACAGTATGGGTTCCATAGAGGAACAACACAGATAATAGAACTACTTCTAAATGTCTTTGAAGACCGTCCAAGATAAACGAGGTCTATTCATGTGTTTGATACTTCATGCATTGTGTAGTTGCTTATGGATACCTTGAAAACCAAACTTTTGAAGATCTGCCAAGATAAATATCAATGAATCTGTAGGATACTCTAATATAGGTTATGTTGACAGTTAATGCAAAATATGAATATAATTGAAGTTTAATGTATTCTTTGTAAAATGTATCTATCAAGTCGTATATATAATCCTGTGGATGAATACAAGATGTTAAGAATTTATCGTGGAGAAACTTTGGTAAATGGCAGCAGACAAAACCAAACCAAATGGCTCTTATGCTCTTTGCAGTTGTTCTGTTTGCTAAAAATGAGATAATTAAATCCATTGCAGGCTGGTCATCACCGACCCAATCCAAATCTCTGCATACATCTCACACTTTATGTATCGTGTGTACAGTTGCGTGTGGGTGTTGTGGGAATACAGTGGCTGTTGCAGATAATCTACGTCTGTCTGTCTGTGATTGTGAATGGTAGAGTCTTTAGCCCTCATTATGTGCGGTTTTACACTTACCGTGCAGCACACTTGTCTTGAACTGTTAGCACTTGAATAGTATGCGCAAAGTAAAATACAAACTGGGATTATGAGAGTATGATGGCTTTGCATAACAATTTTGATTATTTTTTTGGGATGCAGATATACTTACGTAAAATGAAGTACATTTTACTTAGTCTTGAAATTAATTATTTGTTAAATCATATTAATCAATTTCTCAAATATTACTTGTATATCATGATTATAAGCACCATTTATTCCCCATAATCTTTAATGGATAATTTGATATATAAGTACGAGTTTAATTTTTAATTTTGCCTATCATGATAAGAGTAATTTCCTTATGTTCAAGATCATAAATTTTCTAAAATCAACATGGGGATTTATCAAAAGTATTTCATTTTAAGCCAAAGAATTTAACCAAGTGTTGAAATCTAACATTACAGATAAGATTTATCATTCTGCGATCTTTTATTGAAGGCAACAAAGTACATTTGTTCTTTTAAAATTAGCAGAGTCACGTTTGATAAGAAACTAAGGTCTGTTTGCATGTAAATTGATAAGGCAGTACAAATAAAACTGATACAAATCACACTCACTTTTGTGAACAAGGAAGTTTTAATATTAAACCTTTGCCAGTGTGACATTCACATTGTGTAAATCTTTCTGTTACTATTGCAGAGGAAAGGAGTTGAAATGCTAGATTTACTCCAGATTATGGACCAAATGTCGGTCAATTATCTATCAAATACTTACTGCTAGTCAGTAGAAAGAAAATTTCTATTTTCAGGATTTGGAAATCTTTCTTTAAAAAATTATGTTATTTTCTGTATTTTGACATTGAAAGTTGATAAGTCCCATTGTTAAAATTACAGTGTATGTTCGAGTTTGTGCTAATAATAATGATATGACTCAATATTTTTAAATTCAAGGGCCATTTATTTATGTATTATACTTGATAATTACAAAATAGCATGACTCATGATACATTTTATCATTACAAGAGAATGTGCATTTGAATACTCACCATGACATTGTGTTATACAAGCTCATAAGAATTTTTATAAAGATCTTACCCTTTTTGTTTTTAAAATCTTAACAATTTTACTTTTAAAATTTAAAACATCTCAAGATATAAATCGCTGTATGTATCTGATGAATACTATTGCAACAATTTGATCATAGATGGATGGAAATCTGGAAAAATACTCTTGCAGATGACAGATAGATGGACCTATTCCGTTTACTGTTTCAAGACTGGCTATAGAAGCTGACCAACATGCCACAGAGCATGAGTGTTTGGCATGGAATGTCTGAGAATTGTCCAGTCAGCGCTGGCTAAATGGAGTCACAAACCTGGCAATGCTGGCAAATGAATGTCAGTACACTTGTAGCTCATTATACATGCAATATCCTGGTTCCTGGCAGTCCAAAAAATCTTTTGGGTATTCAGGTATTCCTTGGCAAGGAATCCTTGTTATTTGAGTAACTGTTGAGGTAGAAGTCAGATGCTGGATATTTAAGATTTATATAAGAGTTAAGTCAAAATCGAATTCTAAATCTGATTCGCTCAGTTCAGGATTAAAATGGTATTTTCACTTTGATTTATAAAGATTTTTCACAATTCATTAAAATGTTATCATGAAGTGTATTAAATGGATGTGGCAAAGGAATATTGGTCAAAGAGAATTATCAAGTGATATGTTAGTTTTCTATACATATAATAAAATAGTGAGATGTACACAAACAGTACAAGGACACTATAAGAATAGTTGGGGCATTGGGCTTCTAATTAAGATCTGGTGTTGGGTAGAAATGTGCAGTAAGCTCATACCATAATTACACCTACTTGTGGTCAGTGAGGAGGAGAGTTATTGTTACTAATTCTGTAGTGGGTTAAATAATATATGAGTTCCTTTGTGATTGGTCTGAGTAGGTATAAGCTTGATTAAACCTAGCAGAAAGTTGATGTTATTACACACCATGGTTTCATGTGAATCCAAAGATAGGTACTTATATATATTCCCTAGGTAGATAAGTTTTCAATTTCAATAATGTATAAACTCTTCTGCTTTGGTGAGAATAATATGTTTCAGATCATCTTTAAAATTGAATAGCTAAAAAGTTGGTTTATAAGGAAAAGCGCTTTTACATTTTAGCATGTATAAGGCTTTTCAGCCTTGAAAGCTGTTTTAAAAAAGTATTCATTTAAATTATCATGATATTCAATCTGGATTGTGTGCCACAATATTTTATTCAAATTAGGGCTTAACATTAACAATCACAGACATGTCTAATAGACATATATGATCAACAACGTAATACATAGTAAAAAAGCCTAAAAAGAAATTTGAAACATTGGTTTGAACAATATGATGTTTGTTCCATATGTTATACCCAACCAACCCTGTTAAACAATTAACCATGCGGTGAGGAAGTTCATTCAGGTAAAAAACCTCCTCTTTTGTGTACGCGAACATAATGCTGATCGTGTCACTTTACAAAATGTCTAAGAATACCATTTAATCCATAATGTTCTTTGATTACGTTCTCATCAGTTCTACATTTTCTTTGAATAGGTGAAAATAAGCTTTGGTTTCTTATAAATGACAAGGATGTAACTGACATGAAAATAATTATAGGTTGTGAAAATGATTCAATAGCTCTGAAATGATTCAATGTTAGCTAGACGGCTGCCAGTCTGACGTCATCTGTCTGAAATGAAAGAATATTGATTGCCATAGGTATTGAGTGGGCAGACGCTTCAGAAATAACGTATGTTCAGAATGACAAAAGATTCTTAGTTAACATTAAACGTTGCTGAGTTGTAAGACAGAAATCCTTTTCATTCCCCGAGACTAATCTCTTATTCTCAATAATAAAAAATGACACTCATAAAATTTCTGATCGATATGTTCATTACGCGTTCGCTGTCTACATCTTGCTGTGAGAACTCTGTGCTAGTGTGTAGACTCGAGGTGGGCAGGTTTGGTAATTAATGACCTATTTACATGTACTAAGAGCACCCAGTACATGTTTTGAGCTTCGTCTGTCAATTTACAGTCAGCACCTGGGCGCCCCGATCTTGAACTTTCACTCATTCAGGGGAAAGATTTTGGGGAATTTCCACTCTCATATTGACTGGACTGGACCATTCTGCTGACAGGGGTGATGGGCTGTTCAGAGCAAGCTGACACCGAGGAGTGCCTGGCTACTGTTAACATCCATATTGACTTGCACATTAGTGTAGTCTGTCTCGTTGTTGTTCATGCTTTATAGACTTTGACGGAATTTGAAAGTATTTTACCTGGTGACTTTTTTTCCAACTAGGAGCGTTTTTGTGAAATGTTTTATTTCCTTTTAAAAATAAAAAAAATAATTTTAATATATTTTCACACTTTGTTTTAATACATTAATTTGTGAAACTATTTTCTTTATATATGAAATTAAGAGTTTGAATAATAAATAAAAGTAATGAATTGTTTTAATGATATTTCTGCAAAATTCAGTTAATAAATACAAAATGTTTTTTAATAAATATGATCGAAATTTTATGTGAAATAAAAAAATGTCAAATTCATAAGCATAAGCATTCTAGCTGTTTGATCTATTCAACCGAATATAGATATATATATATTCATTTATTCTACAAACGATAAAAATATGCAAATGTCATCAGGAAATTTATGAGCCATGTTCATGCAAGCTTGACTGAAGCCATTGTCAGAATATAATTTATTCCACAAGAGACAAGGTAGTGCAGCTATATACCTGAAAATAATAGTTTGAATTTGACATATTGACAGTGTCGTTAATATACTATAATTAATGGATACTATTTGTGTTTACTGTACTGACTATGAAAAATATGACAAAACCTATTTAATAAAGGCACAGTATGGACGATGGTTGGCGTCTGACAATAAACCACTCCCTGTCACATAAAAAAATGCAAATGGACATTCACAAACCAGTTTGAAAAGTGGAGCACTGATGCAGAAAGAAAGTATTAAAATCTTTTCTAGAAGCATGCCTGGTCCTGTGGTGAAATTTATATTTATGAAGAATTACAATAAAAAAGAAGTAGATGAATACTTTTCGTCGGAAATCAAATTTTTTACTTCTGTTAAATATAGATTTATGGTAGTTTAATGTACCAACTTACATATTCTTACTATAGTACTTCTTTCTGTAAGTAAAACTTTCCAAATGGACAAGGAAATCCAACTTGAATGCTGTCTTCAGCTCAATACCCTTTCTCCCCATGGAGTTTACTCAAGTCATATCTTCACTCATAACTTCTGTTACATTACACTCTGCCATGATTATAACGGTTGAAGGATATTTGTTCGTCGTGCTCACATTTTGTTGTGCAGGAGAAGTTATGTGAAAGATTTGATTTGAGTAAGATGTTAGATTTAAGTTCTGCCTCCAACTGGTATCAACAGGATAATTTTACATATGCTTTATATATAGAGGTTCTTATGAGGTCATGTGACTTTTATGAAATGATTGTTAACTTGAGTTTTGTTATACCCGTTTGTCATTTGACAAACTTGCAAGTGTGCAAGGCAAAAGTGAAAACATGACATCGCTTTTATTTTACCATATGGGACTGGTGTAATAAGAATGAACTTTGCACGAATTTGTAATAGTCATTTCTGCTATTGCCAATCTTCTTCAAAAACTTTGGCAATAAAGACACCGGTGTTGTAATCACATTTGTTGCTTGGTGATATGTGCACACGAGCATATGAAATTATGACATCCTTTTGTTTCACCAAATAGGTAATATAAAGGAATATCCAGAATCCCATCTCTGCATAGTTTATTGAAGTATATGTTTTCCATATTCATCATTTTCACGCATACATTTTCAGATGGATGTTATAATATCTATCATGTTAAAAAATTTGATTGATGCCAAAATGACCTTGTATCTTTGTATTTCAGGTGTGGGTATCGGGATGGTGATAGTGTCCGGAATAGTGTGTATCTACTACAACGTGATCGTGTGTTGGACACTGTATTACCTATTCATGTCCTTCCGCGCTGTTCTACCGTGGAGCCACTGTAACAACGACTGGAACACAGACAACTGTGTGGACAGCAAGAGCTACGGAAACACCTCTCTCATCCGCAACTTCGTCATCAAGGAGTGTCTGGATGGCAACAGAACCGTGATCCCCTACGAGCTGGAGAACCTCGATGGAGACAACAGCTCTCTGGTTGGGGCGCTGTTCGGTGTGGGGAGCTTGTGTCCTAATAACACCATCGATGAACTCATGATTAAGCTCAACTCGTCCGAGAAATCTATGTCCGCCAGTGAACAATTCTGGGAGTAAGTAGCATGTAATCTTCAATATTATTCAATATTTATTAATATAAATCACAAATACCTTTCCGGAATAAATATTGTTTTCTTTGCACTGAGAAGATAAGTAATTGAGTAACTTTAAGTTTTCGAGCATCTACGTCTCCGAGATAATGTAAATGGTTGGTTAACTCATGATGCTGAAAAAAAACATCTCTTCATGACTAGATTCATAATCCACATTGCTAAATGTGTTCTTGTACAACTGTTGGCATTTATGAAAGTAAAATTGTTTGATTTGTACATTGAAATGGTGTTTGAATCTCAACAGGCACCACGTCTTGGAGTTGACCGACGGCATCGAGGATATCGGAACTATCCGCTGGCAACTGCTCATTGCTCTGATTGTTGCATGGACATGTGTCTACTTCTGTCTCTTTAAGGGAGTCAAGGTTCTTGGAAAGGTAAGCAGTAAATTCATTATGCCATTTGTTTAGCCTTGGACATCGCCTTAACAATTGACTTCATTTTAATGTTACATCCAGATGAGTTGAGTTGCTTTGTACTTTCTGTTCTCGTGTGAACGAATCAATAATAATTCGTCAATATTTATGGATTTGTGTGACAGAAGGGTCTGACTCCAGAAGGGAAGGGAAATAACTCAATTGCACTATTTGTCCCTGCAGGTTATGCACTTCGCCGCCCCTTTCCCCTACCTGGTGTTGACAGTTCTTCTGATCCGTGGAGTTACCTTACCTGGCGCCCTTGAAGGAATCAAGTTTTACATCATTCCTAGATGGGAGAAACTCCTCAACTTCACTGTAAGTCATTCAATTATCTTTAATGAGAAAATACTTTAAAAACAACAATTATTGGTAGAAACAAACTTTCAGGGGATATACCAGTATGTGAAGATATTTATCGCCTCAATTCTCACGTGGACTGCTATTCCGTTGGTGTACTGAAGTTCATGTGTCTGCCCGCAGGTATGGGGGGATGCAGCTCTCCAGATTTTCTACTCTGTTGGAATGGCGTGGGGAGGAATCATCACCATGGCAAGCTACAACAAGTTCAACCATAACGTTTACAGGTGAGTTCATTCTCATGGTAGGCCTTCTTTCAACTTCCCCACCAAGGCCTAACTTGCGTCTCCATCAAGCTAATCTAATCTAATCTAATCTTGCTTGCTGGGGGGAGGGCATTGGCTGGCCCATCTTCACATGAGCAAGACTTTCCAAACCTTTTGCTTTCTGTTGGCCGTTTCGATCATGAAATGCTTCGGTATCTCAGAAAGATTTAATCAGAATGTACAAACCGTAATCACACAATCAAATAACTGCTACACAATGGTTTCTTCAGCCCAAAAGTTTAGGCGAGTTGGAATCAGCAGATGATCTGTTTATGACTCTCCGTTGAATGTTCTAGATCCTATAACGAACAATTCTGCTTCTTTCCAGGGACGCTCTGATTGTACCCCTGATCAACTGTGCAACGAGTATATTCGCTGGGTTTGTTATCTTCTCTGTGCTGGGCTTCATGGCAAATGAAGCTGGTGTCACTATGGATAAAGTTGTCACACAAGGTACGTTATAATATATGAAGAATTCATCAAGTCCCAGTTTAAATCTATAAATGAGATATCAATGACAAAAGATTTCTTTTATAGCAACAAACTATATTGAAACTCCAAGTTTAAGAAGAAAATTGTTATTTATAATTATGTTGAAGGGAAAATTTGAGTATTGTACAATTTACAAGTATCAAAATTCATAAGGGAATAAACCTGGATTGGCTGCTGCTAAAGATAGATGATCTTGTTTCATGGTTAAATTCTTTATTTCAGGTCCAGGCCTTACATTTGTGGCCTACCCCGAGGCCATTGCCAAACTGCCCATATCTCCTTTGTGGGCCGTGCTCTTTTTCCTGATGTTGTTTACCATTGGTCTGGATAGTCAGGTGACTATTTCTCATCATTTCATTGGTTCTTCCCTTTTCATGGCAAAGAGAAATCTGCTCACTCATTATATTACATCAGATCGAAATTGTGTCCAAGCCAGAACCATTTCATCCAGGTTCGTGATCTAGTTGCGAGTTCACTGGGTGGTCTACCGGACATGTATTCGTGTAGGTGTGCTCGTGAAATCGGAATTCTTGTGTGCTACTAAGCATGGGCAGGTGGGTGTAACTGTTCAGTGTATGAATACGGTGTTGTTATGGCGATGGTTGGTTCCCGTGTCTTATTGGTCACAAGAGTCCTATGACTTTGGTTCCCTTGTCAAGAGCACACAAAGATTTACACACATACATGTTCAGGGCCAGATTTGTTTGTAGGCTTGGAGAGCGATGTATGTTTAGAAAGCATTAATTTTCTGTCTCTATGATGATTATGCCAAGAACTATTTGAGATGTAAAAGAGGAACAGATAAAGAGAAGATATGAAAAATAGAAAGAGCATTTAAGATAACTGTTGATAACTGTTGAGAGGGGTGTTCCGAGTTGGACAACTTGTACCCAATCCGGTTATTTGTGAATAAAATATGTTAAACCAAACCTAACTTTAGCTAGATATAGTTCATAATATATACAGAAATTGTTATATAAACAGCAAAAAGTTGAAATTAAACAGCAGAGTACCATTTTGAACCTCAGAGATAGAAATCTTTACAAAAGGTGCTTAATATATTTACAAGACCAGAATGCTTTCATTTGAGATTTATCAGCCAAAAAACCCATTTAACCTAGTATTATTTTTGTGATAGCTTTGCTTATTCCACATTATATGAAAACTGGATTTATGGTTGTGAGTTTGGAAAAAGATTTATTCCAATAAAAGTATTCCAAATTTGTTTTTACAATTTTGTATGGCAATACCAGTAAATGTGATGAAAACTTTCATTAACCATTCAATACTTTCTACTGTGGTTTCGGACAATCCATGATGTAAGTTACGAGCATATTTCTTAAGTCAGTTAAGTCAGTGGTTTACGTAAATTTCTAAAAGGTAAATTCTTTTTATATTCACTCCTTCCTGTACAAGAATTCTTCCAAATTTGTAGATTTCTAAGTAGCTTGTAAATGAAATATTTCAGTAAAGTTTCAAAAGTTTGAAAAATGTTCATTCTGTAATTTCTTGTTTAAAAAGTGAAATTGTTTTTTTTCAAACCACTGGCTGTGTAACTTAATTATGCACATAATCTCAAAGTTGTTTTGCAGGTTTGTTAATTCTCTCAAGTTTATGAGGCTCCTTGGCGCCGCGCTCTCTCAAGTAATTGGGTTTCATAACGGTAGTGTCTGTACCTTTAAATTGTAACTTCAATTTTCATTTAAATTTTTAAAAGCAGAAATACATGATTTATTCAAAATTATTTTCAACTTAACTTATGTTTGGATAATTGTTAATTTTGATTAAAAATTGAAAATTTAAGTTATTTTATTTCAAATTTATAAAACTTTGATTTTATGAATTGAATATGAAATTTAAAACTGATTTGTAAATGATTTTTCCTAATGCATTTGAGGAACTATCTTTCGACTGATAAAGTTTTAAAAAGAAATATTATTTTGGTATTAAATACATGTATCTTTGATAACAAAGTTTTTTCTTTGTATTATATTGTAAATATTTTGTCTAAATTTTAATAAAAATGTTTTGGTTCGAAATTGGGTTGGAAAGATTTGGTCCATGTTACGTTTTAATATGACTGTTTTATAAATTTGGGGACATATTCAAGACATTTACTGGGGAGGGATTGTTAAAAGTTTGGTTTTGGATTTTAGAAATTGTTTATATTTCAGATATGTATAAATGTTTACCTTACAGTGTTTTGATTGTGTGTTTATGTATTGCTTTGTACACACAATGGTTTATATTTACATCTTGAAACAGATTTTTTCAACAGGAGAATTAAACTATGATTGAGTGTTGTACAGTATCTGGATTTTATCCTTCTGCCGAAGTCAATCTGCCACATCTATTATTTCTTAAATTATTTGAATTAAAAAAATCAGATTTTTTAAACACAATCTATTATATATATATATATTTCAAAAAATTCTCATGTCATAAGAAAAGATTCAAAACGCAATTATTTTTTTTTTGGGACGAATTTTAAAACTCATATTTTTTGCTTAATGATGTTTGTTTAATTCCAAAATTGTTTTTAAATATTTTTTTATTAAAGGAAAACATGCTAAATTTTAAACCAATGGCAGAATCTTTTTTTTCCAATAACAGGTACAAAGAACATGTAGAGTATTTTTCGTACATGTGGAGTGTTGTTAGCAATTAGCCACAGATTTTGTAAATTAACCGCTCTGTTAAACATTAATAATGAATCCGTGGAACATGACCAATCGCAGCTAAACCATCCGTTGATTATCATGTCATCAGATCACTTATATCCATGTTCAGGGCCCAACATACTCTTGATAAGATTAGAGCTATGTATATGTATACACAGCCTCACAGCTTCCTGACTTGCATGCCATATCGCAATATAAAGCACTGACGCTTACTAATTCTTTCTTGCTTATTTTCATTTCATGTGTCCTGCTTTTCTTTTTCCTGTGCTAAAAGTTCTTCACCCTAATTGTCACTAGATATACTAACAAGATATAGTCAATTGGCTCTGGCTTATAACGATTTTGGCAGTATGTGGCTTAGTCAAAATTTACACCACTGCTATCTAAACACTGCAATACTTTGCACGCTGTAGTGACAGCTTGTGTGGGGGAAGGGAGATAACTCTAGATGGTCGACATGGTGAGGGGAGACAACTTGAATATATATTTGTAGTGATTCTGAGAGGATCAGAATGAGAAAGTTTGTGTTGCAAAGAGAGATTATTCTCAAGTTATAGACTTCATCAATTAATCTCTTGTATTTTCGACAAAAGCAATTTCAATGCATGTATGGTGAAATTGAATTATCTATCAGACTTCTTTGGAACAACAAATTATGATATTTAGACCAACACTTTTGAAACACATTTCATTTGACAACAGTACAAATTATATTAGAGTTTAAAATCATATTTAGACCTCAATGAAAGGAAAACATCCCCAAGTTGTTTTTGTGTATCATTTTGAAAAGCTGAATTTATGGTAACGAGATTGGTAGATCAGAAAAGCACTTTTGTCACTTTTAGTTCATAAACTAATTACAAAATTGATAGCTGTCTAATACAATGCACTGCTTAATTTAGTATAAATGCCTTAGTGGTTCCAGGCTTTCTTTGAAATGGCATGGCTTTGACTAAATTTAAGGAAATTTAGAATCGTCACAAGTTTATTCAAAATATGACTTAAATGACTGGAGCAAATCTTCTTAGACTAGATCCACAGGAAGCATGTTTAGTTTTAATGTGACAATATCCTTTACATTCAAAACAGCAGGAAAAACTTTTCTTATGAATAAACCTGCCCTCCCCACAGATTTACCTAAGTCGTGTCTTAAGGCGGTAATGCGGGAAGAGGATTTAGGCAAATGGTTGGGAGATAATCCAGATGAATGTGGGTAAGGCCAATTGAAATTAATCCCCCCAAATTTAGTGCATTTCAACAAATTCTGTTTTGGTCTTGACGATATGTGTTTGGACAACTTCAAACATTATACTAAAGATAAATTTTTAAAAAAATTCATAATTCATTCCCCTTTTGTAAATTTGATCCGAAATTAGAGAAAAAAGTTATAACGCAATGTTGGCTCTGCTGTTTTCAGTGTATCTATTGTTGTAATCTTTTGTCTGTTTATTTGCGAGTTTTGCTGCTTTTTCTTTGATGGAAGTTCTAGTTTTTAGATTAGAAAGCAAGTTGTAGATAAAACCTGACAAACCCCATACACAGTCCATTGCACTGGCTTGATTGGGTCGGTTAACACATGCTACTTTATAAACTCAAACAAAGGTCACTAAATTTGATATGCATGCAGCAAATAACCCATCATTTTCTAGCTGGGGAGTATGTAAACACGCTGATATTAAAAGGTGATCTGCTAAAACAAAACAACAAAACTAAACAATTAATTAAACAAGTCTTTTTGCAGTGTTGCTTCAATCTGTCTGACAAAATACCGGGTATAAAGTATTCTATAACAATGTTTTATTCAGTTTGAAAGAATTTTTTTTTTACTCTTAGAATTTATATTTTCTCAAAGAGACTCGAAACTTTTAAATTGAATTTTTTTATGTGTTAATTTTTCAGTTTTGTTAATAAAAAAAACTATTTTTTTATGCTTTCAATTTTTTTTTTTAATTTGGGAAATATTGATATATGAGAAAATAATCATAAATAGATGATATTCCAATGAACATGAGCTAATGAAAGAGGTGTTTGTTCGCTACTGAAGAAATAATGTGTAACACAATGACAGATGCTTATCTTGTTGTGTCTTAAATAATCCACACCCATGATGTAATTAAGCACTAGTCTATTTTCAACAAAACAAACTGAAAATAACAAAAGATTAGAAAAATATATGGTCTCGGTTGGTCTCTTTGAACTTCATTGATTTCGTCCGACATATCCAAAGAAACACATACTTTTAAGATAGGAAGGTGCTCAATTAAACTAATGGGTGAATATTTTATTTGATAGCATCTTTGGTAACAGACATTTGTTGAAAATTTTGATGCAAACCTTACCGGAAATAAATTTGGAATGGAATTTTCTTTTTGATAATAAAGTTTTTAAATGTTTTTATTGAAAATTTTTAGAATTCTCTTTCATAAAACTCATGTATATGAATTTGGAAATAAGATCAAAACACATCACAAAATTTCAAAATATGAACGATTGTTTTCGGTTTTTAAAAAACAACAAATCATTAAAATAAGCACAACCAAGAAAAGCATATTTTTTTTCAAACACGCAAACTTTAACCTTTAAATCAATAATCCAACCTTAAACTAAATTTCCAAAATAATCAATAATATAGAAAAGTAGTTCTTCAACGGTCTTAATAAATCTAGAAAAGTAGTTCTTTGTTGCGAACAGTCTCACGACTGACATTAAATAAAATTTAGAAACGTAGTTGCTCTACCGGCAGTTTTATGACTGCATTTTCGTTAAAATGTTCTCCTCTATGTTCTCTTAGCAAGGTCACGGTGGGAGGTCAGGACCGGGTCGGGGCCTACGCCGGTCTTCCAACGCCACGCCGCCACCAGTCTGATAGGTTTTGTTGACACCTGTACTGAGTTAGACAACAGTCTATCTTAATTGTGTTTATGTTTCCACAATACAGATACAGCAAACACTTGCATCAGGGAAGTGTTCACCTTCATAGGACTTTTTCAAACGAATTTGTCTTTTTGGGTTGTAAAATAATTTTAAATTATGCATTGCTTTCATGGAGCATTTGTCAAATATATTTATAAAAGAAAAAGTGATATTTTTGTAGTAAGAAATGGTGTTGAGTTCTTAAAACATAATTAATTAATTTTTTTTTAAAATACTTTGTGCGTTTTTTAGGGGGGGGGGGGGGAACTGTTTAAATTTATCTGGTTCATAAATTTAATTTTTGGGGTTAATTAATATCACATAAAGAGTGGGATGTAATTTTTTTTTTTAAATTAAAGGTCAGGTTGTTTCTTTCTCAATGTATTTGTGTATTTTAAAGATTTTTAGCCAATCTAGTTTTTATTTTACACATCCTCAACTTCTACAGGAGACAGAATTTTTTAAAAATCATTTAGATATCATTCAAGAAGGGAAGTATTTTTTTTTAAGGCCACAAAAGAGATATTGTGATATTTTGACACTCATCTAATGGATTAAGTGCAATGTTGATTTGTTTCAGGTTAAATTCAAGGTTAAAGGGTTTAGAGTAATCAAATTTGGAAGTAAGACAGTTTTGTGGCATTATTCAATAATGATAATAATTGATGTGATTTTCAAATTCATTGCAATAAATTACTTAATGGCCAAAGAACTAGTCATTCGACATTGCCTAGACAAAGTTCTTAACT
Source organism: Gibbula magus (assembly GCA_936450465.1). Taxonomy (NCBI): domain Eukaryota; kingdom Metazoa; phylum Mollusca; class Gastropoda; order Trochida; family Trochidae; genus Gibbula; species Gibbula magus. The sequence goes on from OW388294.1 coordinate 56,774,290, forward strand.
TTAAACCTTACAAAGCCTGCAGAGCTGCAGAGTCCATAACTCTACTACACTTCCATTTCTTGAGTGGATACGCTAAACTCCTTATTGGATATAATATATAATTTAAAGAAAATATTAAAAATTCTTGGTTTTCATACAATTGAAAAAAAATTTTCTTTAATTTTAGAGTAAATTTTCAATAAAAGAAATTGAATATATCTTAAATATAAAAAATATTTGATAGTAAATGTTTTTCATAATTTTTCATAACTCGTATTTTTCAAGTATTCTCATTCTTATTCACTTACCAATTTATCCATGATTTTAGAATTGAAACAGATGATTTTTCTTTCCAAAAACCTTCCCTGATGCAGTCAAACATTTCAACTTTACTTTCAAAACATTTTTGTGTGACTTGTGAAACTTCTCCGCAACGATACAATCCAAACGGTATGGCGTCGAGATCATGCAAGTTTATTGAATATTGATGCTAGTTTGGATCATCGTAATTTTATTCTCTAATACAAGAGATTTTATGTTTTCATTTATTTTTTGGGTGTGAAAATTCTGACCTGCATAAGATATCCAACCATCTTGTAATGATCTTTCAGCTTACCGTTTCCATCAAATGTACATGTGAAATGATTACATATGTATTAATAATTAATTCCAAAGTTAAATCAATATGCATATCACACTTACCCTGGAAACAGAAAATATTTTCTAATACAAACATCCTGTTACATACTTCACCAGCTTTCACATTTTAATCACTGTTTTCCAGACACCTTTGGAATTTTGTATTAATACATAAAAGGAGGGTACAATTTGTATCTTCGTTTATGCAGAATCACCCTTGACATAATGCTGACTCTTGTTGAGATTTCGAATATAAAAATTCACGAAAACTTAAATTTCTAAATATTTCGGCCTTGGAAATATTTTTATATTTGTGAAATTTCAAGAAAGTCACATTATTTATAGGTAGACCTCTTCATAACATGTCCACATTGACAGAATTCCGTTTTCCTTGTGCCCAGTTTGTATGAGTTGCATACAATCTTGACCAATGTGAAAACGTTAGGTTATGTTTCGTTTGAATTCATGTAATAGTATTGGTATGACAATATGTTTAAGCCACATACTGAGCATGATCTACTCCCCCCAAACTCCCCGCTCTGTGTAACATTGCTTCACTATCTGTTTCCATGTATTGCGAGCCTCTTTCTGAAGTAGTTTTTTGCTTTCTTCCACTAGTTTGGAATGTTTGAAACTATGCTGAGCGGCGTCATTGACGAGTACCCGAAACTCCTGAGAAACAAGAAGGTGATCGTAACAGCGGTGACATGCTTCTTCGAGTTCTGCTTCGGACTTCCCCTAATCACACAGGTATGGAGATATATAGAGAAACTCCCCCAAATGTCTTCTCATATTGAATATAACACGAATTGCTAAATGTTACACATATCTGAGGCTTGCAAGGGGTGTTGATATATTTGATACCGGAAGACACAAGGGTGAAATTCTATTTATCATCTAAAATAATTCTTCATTACGTTTCAATGAAAATTTTACATCTCTGAGCACTGCATTGTCATCTGACTTCCAATGCGATGGTCTCATGGCATTGTGACCTAATCAATGTTTATGATGTCATAGGAGTGTGATGTCATCACTATGATAACATGATTTGTTCAAAAGGTGTTTTCCTAGCTATGGATTTAAATCTTGAAATATACCCTACAAGTTTCACCTCTCAGGAACAACCAGTATTGGGATTAATATTTGTATAGATCATCATACTTGTACATTTGGATTGTTTGTATTGAGTGAAAGGATGTCATAGAAGCAGAGGCACAAGTTTATGTGAGTTGTTTATGTTTCAGGGAGGAATCTACATCCTGCAGATCATGGACTGGTATTGTGCCAGCTTCTCTCTCATGCTCATCTCTCTCACCGAGTGTATTGCCATCTCCTGGTTCTACGGTAAGTGTATATGGATTTTGTAAAGTCATTCTATCAGTTTCGTATTCAAAGGATTTTAAATGAAATGTTGCAAACATCATCATATGTGTTAATAAAGAGGTTATGTCGATCCTAGATGGTAATATTTTCCCATTGTACAGGTGCTGACCGATTCTACAAGGATATTGAGCTGATGATTGGATACCAGCCCCACTTCTGGTGGAGATACTTCTGGAAGTACATCACCCCTGCTTCCATCATCGTGAGTCCAGCAACGTTATCCACATTTTTGTTTCAATATTTTGAAAAATATATATACATTCCTGGACCATGTTTTGATTTGCGTTTGAATGGTATGTAAAGGTGAAAAGTCCAAATGATCACCTGAAGGAAATTTTGAACAATTTCAGTTGCATTCACCCATCTAAATGATTTGGAACTGGTCAATAAGAAATGAACATCCTAAATACTAGACAACTTTTGAAACATACCTTGGGGTTGTTGCACAAAAGACTTAACCTTAGAGCCATCCTTTAACATATAAGGCTACCTTAGCAAGTGCTGGTTACCTTAGAACTTTGTGCAGCATCCCTTAATGCTTACCTTGGCTCAGTTCATAGTAATCACCTCCGCATATCAACATTGCGTGAACCCAAGTCCTGCTTCTTAACATTTTGATTGTTGTTTTGCAGTTCATCTGGTTGTTTAGCGTGATCACTCTCGGTCCAGTAACGTACGGTGACAAGGCTTACCCTCAATGGGCGATCGTCGTGGGTTGGATGTTGGCTGTCGTTTCTATCATCCCTATCCCCATCACAATGATCGTACAGATGAGTTTTGCAAAAGGAACATTGAAAGAGGTAGGACTTCTTGAAAATCATCTTGAAAATCATTATTCTGTAGTGCTGTATCTTGTCTTGTTATATTGATTGCGAACATTGAAAATATACACTGATATATACATCTTCCACAATATAATTGTCATCTCATGGCATTTCAGAAATAAGTTAGCCCAAAGATCAAAGATTAAAATACTTATGTAATAGTTAAAAACTTGCAATTCCTGTTTTTAGCAAAATAATATTAGCTTTAAAACTTTCAATTACTGTATCTAAAACCATTTTCATAAAATTCCCAGAGGTTCCAGTTCTTGATAAAGCCTTCACCAGAATGGGGTCCAGCACTTGAGGAGAACCGACAGAAATACTATGCATCCCGAGGAATCACTGATCCTATGTCCGTAGAGTCATCAGAAGCTACACAAGAAGAAAAAATTCCGGAACATTTGGCGTTACTCTCATCACAGGACCAGGCAGACCAGGCAGACCAGGCTCTTCCCCACAACGTGAAGGTTTAGACACAATGTCACTGTTCTAGAAGAAGGGAACAAACTCACCATGTGTTGGAGTCATCATTGCTCATGTGTTGGACATGCTTAGGCTGTAGCTGAAACTCACACTCTTTCCTGTAGCTGCGTCACATACTTTGCAAAGTTGTCCAGGAGAGAAATCGGCATTAATGCAAAATGGTTACAAAATGATATGCAAAGTAACAGCCAATACAGTCAGATCACGTTTATCCACACGATTTGGTTACAGTTGAAAATCATTATCTGCATAGAGAAGATTTGAAATAATTCAATGTGGACAGCCGGGTTTCCAGTATTATATATAGTAAATGAGGTCTGGCTGTAGTTTTATTTATGAAAAATGCCAAAGCAAGATTTGGAATAAGTGGATTGTGAGAAGTTTCAGGATTGTATATAGAGAAATTTGATAATGAAATTCACTGAAATGTAAATTGAATGGTATCAGAAATGAAAGAGTGATTGAATTTGTCTGTCAAATGGACCTAGTTTGACTGAAGTGTCATTGAAAGTTTGAGTGTTCTCTCTGAGAGAAATAAGGAACTGCTTTGTTCTGTGCACACAACATGTACAAAATATGTCCGTTTATGTCCTATTTGAATCTGCTACGAAATTGTTTGTTATTATTGTTTTTTTCACTGTATGCAATAAAATTGCAAAACTTTGTTTGTATTATTCCCAAATCATGAGGCATTTATCACTTAAGCCGAAAGTAATTCTAATATAGTACTCATTTGTTGCATCATAAAGTAAAACAAATTAATATAATTTTAGATGTCAAAATTGAATCACTAGATTTTATGAACTTAATCTTTCAGAATTGTTAACATTTAATTAACATATTTCATCGTTATTTAAGCTATGAACTTCACAAACGTCCCAAACTTTCATGATATTTTGTTTTATCTGCCATAGCGTCCATTGTTTTATTTACAGGCTTTTACAAGCTGTTGTATGATAGCATCTGCTTGTTTGTCTTCTGTGTTCAAGCTTGTATCTGTGAATGTTAAAGTGTCTTTATGTATGTAACATCACAAAGTCTAAGCCTTATGTTGTCATAATTGAGGTCCTGAAATTTTGTTTAGAACAATTCAAAATTGTTAAGTTAATAGAAAGTGTCTGCAATATTTTGAACATGAAAATTATTGTTGTTATATGTACTGAAACAGACACTATAATTAGATTTGAAGGGGATAAAAACCATTGAGATGATTCATATGACTTGAAAACTGCTTATAGATGTCATGTTCTGTTAAAATTATGTAGTTTAGACGATTTATCTCCTATTTTCAGTGCCATAGAAAGATCAAACCAAAGATGTTTCTCAAGGAATATCATCAATGTTTTCATTTTTAACTTGTAAAGTTCATATTGGATTTCTGTTTGGATATTTTAATCAAATATTTCCATCTCAAAAGAACTAATATAAAAAGATTTTTTAAGAATGTCCAATTTGGAATGTATCTGGTATTGTGTCAACACATGATTCAGTCAAAAATTTCTTTCAATTAATCCCAAAAAGTTCAAAGTTTAATATTTTGTGATGGTTAAGACATTGTTTAGTTGAAAAGACATTGTTTCGATAACTAGTCACCTGTCATTAGTTTTTCTCAGGTTTAGTGACCATTTTATTATACTTTAAGGGACCCTTTTAATCTTTGATATAAATTATAATTATACCCCAATTATTTTACACAAATATGCAGAATTGACCGATTGTCATGACAATGAGATTTACAAATTTTATCAAAATGTCAAAATAATTATATCAGCCAACAAATTGCTTATATAAAGCTGGGAAGACTTGAAGAATATGTTATGTGTATTTTTGATAGCTCTTATTCCGTATGTATTGAGTGATTGAGATAGGTTGACACTTCGCACTGTAAATAGTCATTTTACATGTTATTCATTTGATATTACTCCATTTTTCTACATTACCTCTTGAATGGGGGTTTCATTCCTTTCAATATCACATCATTAATAGGGGAACTCTGTATGAATGAAGCGAGAAAGAAAAGGGCCTTTTTGTCTGCTAGCAATCTTGCATATATTTAATGTCGCACAACCAATAACAAACACAGATAGAGTAACATTTATGATTTCATCTTAAGTGATATGACATGTGATAATCTTGTATGATTGATATTTTAAGCAATGGTGATGTAAAATAAAGTGGTATTTGTATATCTCATTTTAAAATTATGCTAATTTCTCTTGAAATCGAGAGGATATTTAAGTTCACCCTGTTTAGTGGAATTTTTTTAATTTTAACATTATTGTCATTTTACACTTTAGGCAGTTCTTAAAATATCATCAAAAATGAAAAACATTCATAGTAAGGATGGTGCTATGAAATATTTTGATATTCATGAAAATAGTCTCTTGTATATTTATGATTAATTCATGATCATTAACTAATATATTCATCTGTGTTATTGAATTGATAGCCATTTAAAAGTTTAAAGAAATCATTCAACACATTGAGTTATAAAAATACAATATTGCTGTGAAACGATAAATAGAAGTTGTGGCATTATGCATTCATAGGCTAAACACTGGCAAAAAGGGTAAATAATGTTTTTATAGGTGAATAAAAAAAAACTAATATAAAATTGTATTTCGAAAGTTAAGTATATATATATATACATGTTTTTGTAAAATCTTACATTCAAGGTATTCATTTAAAGAAATCAAAGTTGCATATTTGTTTAAGGATATAAAATCTTTGAAATTGATCTGATTTTGACTTGGTTCGTGATTTCTATATTATATTTAAGATATGAAAATGCTCCCATTAATAAATGATGTGCCTTTGCCCTAGACCAAATATTTTAAGCTTGTATGATTTTGAGGTATGTAAAATATTCTAATAAACATCACTGGGTCAAGTGTTATAAAGTGTTGTCTTGTTTCTATAGAATCGTTTGATTGTATATGTATATATTATAATGAACAAAATATATGGAGATAATCTGGTCACTAGTAAATGTGGTGATGATGAAATATCATTTTAAAGGGGCTGTACCACGCTTTTTGGAAATTTTCCCATTTATAATGATAGTTTATGTTATTCATATTTACTTTAGACAGTCAAACATCTTATTACCCAAACCAATTATCCACAGTGTTGCGTATATATAGAATACTAAACGACGTCCCGTTTGATAACATGTTTATGAAACGAGTGGATGGTTTGGTATTTCAACGAGCGAAAGCGAGTTAAATACCGATGCCATTCACGAGTTTCATAAACATGTTATCAAACGGGACCGAGTTTAGTATTTTATTTATTACTCAATGATGTAAATAGCGCTGAATTGTAAGAATATCGTTTATATTTACGCTTACTTGCAAATAGGCCACCCGCTATTGCAGTCGCGCGGCTAACATTGTGACGTCAACCAAAAATGACTGACGTTACGGCAGCACGCGGTGGTATCACACATGTGTGTAACCAACTCATTGTTATCTATTAAATGAGTGATCTCACCACAGTTGAGTAATAAAAAGCAAAAATTGCATGGCGGCCATTTTAATGTGAACACATTTAATTATTTTGAATTACAAAAAACATTCTCGTGGCTTTATTCATCATCTTATTTGAGCCAAAAAATTGCTACTGCCCCTTAACATAATTTTGACATCACTTAAATGAGCTTATATAGACAAACACTAATCTAAGATAAAAACTGAAAATAGTTAATATGTATTATTTATATCTGACATATTCTAAGTACTTCCAATAATTGGAAAGACCCCCTAACAGTCAAAAGCCAAGTTGCTGTAGTCAATGAAGACATGATTTAATTGGATATAAAGGGTAAGAATCTGTGGTATTATTTTTGTTACTTGAATCAATAAATATTACCAATTTGCAACAGAGGTTAACTGTGAAGAACTAACAAAAGTTATTCTGTTGGGAGAAAATGAGTTTAAATGACTTTCAAGTACATTCCAATTGAGAATTTCTTTCAAAGAGGTGTTTTTGTATAGAAATGACCAATGTTGTGAAGAGATAACTCTCAGTAAACCCAGTAAATTTCTCCAGTTTATTAGAACACATGCATTCAAATTGGGGAGCAAATGCTTTTGTGTAAAGGAAAGATTCAAAAGTTTTTGAAGTCCAAGCCTCAAATGATATATGGCAACCAATTATAATTTATAAAACACTTTTAAGGTTATCTGTCACAGTGCCTTCACTTTCAAACCAGGTACCCAGTTGTACTGCTGGATGAACAGAGGCATAATTTGAATAAAGTCACTTGCCAAATGTAACACCACAAGTTTCCAAACTCTTATCTGTGTGGGGCAGGAAATCAACCCCTCAAACGCCCGCAGATTATTCAGCTCTGTAGCAGTCACCAATAATGTAGCCCTGCTTATTATTGCTGAGGTGAGGCGAGTTGGGGTTTTCAAAAGTATTTAACTTATATCACGGTTGCTAGTATTATGACAGGGAGAAAGTCCACAACACCATGTGGCTATCCATTGCAATGAAACCTGCAAGTATCGACTGGAACTAGCGAACCATGGGTGGTACTACGCTGAATTTCAGAGTAGCATTTCAGCCAAAACTTACTGCATGTAGAACAGTTCTCTACTGCAGACTTAGTTGGCGGGATTCGAACCCTGGAGGTGAGGTGAGGTGAGTTGGGGTTTAACGCTGCTTTCAAGATTATTTCACTTATATCGCGGCTGCTAGTATTACGGCAGGGAGAAAGCCCGCAACGCCATGTGGCTATGCACTGCGGTGAAACCTGCGAGCATCGGCCGGAACTTCGAACCCTGGACCTCTTGATCCGAAGCCGAACGCGCTAACCACTGCGCTATCCCGCACCTGGCGGAATTGGAACCACTGCGCTATCCCATCATTGCCGAACTTCTATAATATGTTGACTTAGCTATACATGGCACCAGGTGTCATACATGTAGCACTGGTGGACCCACAGGAGGCCCCTTTTTGGAAGTTTTTGCATGTAAATTTAGTGGTTTTGAACCCCCAACTCCCTTTCAAAATTTCTAGATCAGCCAAATGTTCTCTTAGCTATAAGTACACATGCATCATTTCTGTTTCACCGTCTTTCAGTTACTGCCGACTTTCACCTTTTCACAAATTATATATACTAGCAAATGTAAACTTTTCTTACATATTACTTACAGTTTCGTTGGTATCTGGTTCCTTTGTAAACTTACATAGTTATCTTCTGATAACTCATTCAGGACGAGCAGCGTTAGCACTGATTTGCCAAGTCACGTGATATGCATGAGTAAAGCGGGATGCACGTGCGAATCGTGCAGAAGGATAAAATTAACAAGCTGATTCAATCCACGCGCTGACAGCACGTGCGGGTATACCTTTCTCCATGTAAAAATTCAAGGACACTTACACACTGGTAGGGAACTTGGTCACAGTGAGGGTTGAGTATTTGTGATTAACGCGACAGAATATTTGTGATATGCAACAAAGTCTTTGCATTATTGTACAGGGTTTTTGCAATTTGGCACGATGAAATGAAAGTAATAGCTTTATTTTCTGGTATTTTAATGCATAGCTTTAATTCAATCCCATACTGTAATTAAGTCACTTTCATGAGAAAATAAGTAATAATAATAACATACAACAAAAGAAAAAATATAAAATGAATGTCCTGCAAGATTACCCGTAAAACTCCGTCACAAGGATGCATGTTAAACTAAACAAACATAGTTCATAAATGTCACAGAATCTCAATCACTGGTAACGGAGAATTTGTGATGGAAATATATGGAAACGGAAAATTCTTATATTATTTTCTTTTCAAATAAGAAACATCAATACCAATGCCAATATGCATTGTTAATCAACATTTCGTTGGCGTAATAACCATTCACCATCTGGGTAACCTCACAAAACTTCTACAGACTAAAACAACACAGTTCAGGGTCCACTGCACATGGTCATTACCTCATGAAAGAATGGACTAGTCCGATTAATAAGCCATAACTTCTACATTAGGATACGAGTAAATAATATACATAAATATCTGTTTATTCTCATTTAGTTATTGGTACATGAATTTGTTTCTTTTTATAATGTAAAATGTTATGATTTTGTCCATAAGGACATCTAGAATGTGGATTATTTTGTCTGTGAAGATTTCAGGCATTGTACTTTCTAAAACCATGTTTACATTGAAAATATCTTTGCACAAGTTAAATCTACGGTGAAACCAAATTGATGCATTTTGTCTTTCATAACTCTCATTTCTGATGGTGTCATTCGATTTTCACAGCTCTTAAACGATCATAATGTGGTTCTGATTGGAACCAGGGTCTATATGGCCAAAACACATATTTTTTTCATAAGGGTCCCGTCATTCTCTTTCCACAGAGTACTCCCTTCAGTTTTCAGACCCTCACCTCTGTTTTGTAATACGTTAGTAGTATAGAGGGTGGATTTTCAAGGACTGTATGCAATGTGCAATGTGCAATCTGTGTTATCCCACCTCTTTAGAGAGAGGTGGAGTTTATCCCACCTCTTTAGAGAGAGGTGGGAGGTGTGTGTTATCCCACCTCTCTAGAGAGTAAAGAGGTGGGAGGTGTGAGGATTGTAGAGAGGTGGGAGGTGGGAGCTGTGAGGATTCTAGAGAGGTGGGAGGTGGGAGGTGTGAGGATTCTAGAGAGGTGGGTTGCAGCTAGTTGCATCCTTGAAATGTATATAAAAGATAGGGTGTATGCAATGTGCAATGTGCAATGAGGTGGAGTTTATCCAACCTCTTTAGAGAGAGGTGGGAGGTGTGTGTTATCCCACCTCTTTAGAGAGAGGTGGAGTTTATCCCACCTCTTTAGAGAGAGGTGGGAGGTGTGATGAGAGATATTTATAGAGGTGTTAATTAGATATGAATATAATTTACAGAATAATAAATAGAGCTAGATTTTAAATGTTTAGATCTGTATGATATAAGTCAAAGGAATCTAAACTTGGCTGACACGTTAATCAAGACAATTTACACTCGTCCATTCACCTGACCCGAACGTGACCATTGACAAAGTAACGTTTGCTTGACTAGCACTCTGTAGGGAGAAGTCACGCTCTGACTTGAGGTGTGAATTTTAAAGTTACAAATGATGAATGAATATAATCTGCAAACTTCTATTAAACAAAAACGCTTATGGAACATAATTTATTTAATGCTACCGTAAATAAAGAATGTTATTGGAAAAACATGTTTACTATTGAAATGAATAAATTAGTAAAATGATTAGATATTCCATTTTCATAAGATAGAATATAAATATGCTTCGATGGATCCGATAATGTGAATCCATGCAAATATATAGGGGATGTCATAAATCAAAATTAATATTCGAACGCTCATAATTTAATTACAACGCAAACGTGTAAAACTGCCACCTGTATAGTTAGACAGTGATTAATTCTGAACTCATTCCAATCCATTGTATATTCATTAAAATGATAAATGGAATAAAAAGCATTATTGAAATAAATGTTAACGTAGTGAACTGCACTAAGGGTATCAACGGCGGCGGCGGCGGCGGCGGCGGCGGCGTAGTGAACTGCACTAAGGGTATCAACGCCGGCGGCGGCGGCGGCGGCAGAGGTGTTGCTCCTGCGGTAGAGGTGTTGCTCCGGCGGCGGCGGCGGCGTAGTGAACTGCACTGAGGGTATCAACGGCGGCGGCGGCGGCGTCGCGGCGGCGGCGTAGTGAACTGCACTAAGGGTATCAACGGCGGCGGCGGCGGCGGCAGAGGTGTTGCTCCTGTTCCTCCTTCTCCGTGGTGAGGAAGAATCTCTCTGTTGTCAAACCGAGTTTATGATATTTCAAATTTGAAATATATCTTTAGTTGTTCTTCTAATAATGTCATTCAAACACTGTATTAATTGCTTATGATAAGTTGAGCTTATGATAAGTTGAGCTTGTATTTTACATCAGATGAAACATGTTTGGTCAAATGTTAACATTATTTGAGTGTACGTTTTTACATTTTTAAAATGTTATCAGTTTCATTTACATTATGAATACTTTATTCATTGTTACTATCTCAATGTTATTATTTATAACCAAATGTTTATATTGTTTTGTAATCACTCAAAGTGTGTCTAATTAATGGGGTGGTATATTTATTTAGTTTTTAAATTTATTTTAATTTATTGAAGACAATTATCATATTTTATCAAATTATTATTTATCAATGTTATAATCTAATTATGAGTATGCTATTGTTAATTCTTTTCTATCTAATGAAGGGTGGTAGACCTAATTAATCTATTTCATTATGTCTTACTTTATCGCATACGGCAATTATATTTTTTATCAAATTATTCTGTAATAAATGTAAGAGTTTTTATGTTCTTGATCATTTATATTCAGTCAAATACATTTAATACATTTAATCTGCTTAATTCAGATCATTCATATGAAAAATGTAGTTCGTTTTAGTCACTAACATTATTTCTAATAATAATATTCTTATATCATTTAATGAATTTTGTTGTATATTTATATTCTATCTTGTGACAGAGGAAATATTTAATTCATTATTACTTATTCATTTAATCAGTTAGTATCAATAATAATCCTTATTTAGCTTTATCAGTTTTAATGAATTAGGATGAATCTTTATTTTCTGTCTAATGAATATGGTATATTTAATTCAATTTAACTTCATTATAGTTTAATTTCATTAGAGTTTTATCTTTATCATACACTACTGCATAATCCTTTATTCATTTAACATTTATTTCAATAATGCTTTTTATTCCATTTATCATTTTAATGAATATACAATGGATTGGAATGAGTTCAGAATTAATCACTGTCTAACTATACAGGTGGCAGTTTTACACGTTTGCGTTGTAATTAAATTATGAGCGTTCGAATATTAATTTTGATTTATGACATCCCCTATATATTTGCATGGATTCACATTATCGGATCCATCGAAGCATATTTATATTCTATCTTATGAAAATGGAATATCTAATCATTTTACTAATTTATTCATTTCAATAGTAAACATGTTTTTCCAATAACATTCTTTATTTACGGTAGCATTAAATAAATTATGTTCCATAAGCGTTTTTGTTTAATAGAAGTTTGCAGATTATATTCATTCATCATTTGTAACTTTAAAATTCACACCTCAAGTCAGAGCGTGACTTCTCCCTACAGAGTGCTAGTCAAGCAAACGTTACTTTGTCAATGGTCACGTTCGGGTCAGGTGAATGGACGAGTGTAAATTGTCTTGATTAACGTGTCAGCCAAGTTTAGATTCCTTTGACTTATATCATACAGATCTAAACATTTAAAATCTAGCTCTATTTATTATTCTGTAAATTATATTCATATCTAATTAACACCTCTATAAATATCTCTCATCACACCTCCCACCTCTCTCTAAAGAGGTGGGATAAACTCCACCTCTCTCTAAAGAGGTGGGATAACACACACCTCCCACCTCTCTCTAAAGAGGTTGGATAAACTCCACCTCATTGCACATTGCACATTGCATACACCCTATCTTTTATATACATTTCAAGGATGCAACTAGCTGCAACCCACCTCTCTAGAATCCTCACACCTCCCACCTCCCACCTCTCTAGAATCCTCACAGCTCCCACCTCCCACCTCCCACCTCTCTACAATCCTCACACCTCCCACCTCTTTACTCTCTAGAGAGGTGGGATAACACACACCTCCCACCTCTCTCTAAAGAGGTGGGATAAACTCCACCTCTCTCTAAAGAGGTGGGATAACACAGATTGCACATTGCACATTGCATACAGTCCTTGAAAATCCACCCTCTATACTACTTACGTTTGAAATCGAGGCAGAAAGGGAGTGTCCTGATTGGTTGCAATCGTTTAATGTGTTTTCCTCGAAATATGCTATTTGATTTTGTGAAAACCATTGATCATAAACATGCATATAAATAAAGAAGATCAAATAAGAGACAAATACCAAAAATGGTCATTTACATCAGACATATTCGAAGGAAATACAATGTATGCTAATGAGCAAGACCCTTAAAGGGGCAGTAGCACGTTTTTTGCAAAATTTATTTTTTCAAATTTCCAATTTATAATAATAGTTTATGTCATTTGAATTAACTTTAGAGGGTAAAACATCTTATTACACAAACCAATTATCTGTAGTGGTACAAACTATGTTGCGTATAAAGCAAAAATTGCATGGCGGCCATTTTATTGTGAACACAATTTATTATTTTGTATTACAAAAATGATTCCCATGGCTTTACGGAACCATGTACACTCATTTGTAACTTGGTTTTCCTAAGAGAGAAGGTTGTTTTACTATTGGTGACATTATTTTTCAAATACATTTCATCGACTTATTTGAGCGAAAAAACGTGCTACAGCGCCTTTAAGAGTAAATCCTTGGATCTTTGAAGTCTTTGGCAAATGAAAGATGAGTTTTCATTGGTTAAGAAGCAGGGATACAGTATGAGATTCCGCTTTCCTCCACTAGGGGATTTCCTTCTGCTCTCGATTTCAGCGACATAGAACAGAGGTTAGGATCAGAAATCTCAAGGGAGTAACCTCTGTGGGAAGAGAACGGGGTCCCGTGGGTAAGCGATTTATGTTTCCAAAATGTGTAACGTACCCTACAGCCACTATAGATGTTGTTAGTATTATATGAACCAGCCTTCAGAGAGTACATAAAATGCAGCCTACTCAACAATATATGTCTTTCTTAACAAATGTTAATATTTTTATGAAATAATTAGTTTAACTGAAAACAAGCGGTAGTGACTGCTTAGCTGGAACCATCTTAATTCAGATAAATAAATAAATAAATAAATAAATTGATATTATGGTTAATAAAAGAGGAGGAACACACAGTGATTGAATCCTTAATGTAAAAAGAAAACCCTTTGAATTAGCAGTTTCAGAACCCCATGTGTGATCGAACAAATATCATACTGTCATAAATGCAATTGTGTTAATATCTCTTTAAGAGATATATCTTCATCACAGACGTTCAAATGTTTAACTCTGTTGAAATTTGGTATCATTTCTTCTGGCTCTTCTGTGTAGATGATCATAAAGTAAAACAAATTAATATAATTTTAGATGTCAAAATTGAATCACTAGATTTTATGAACTTAATCTTTCAGAATTGTCAACATTTAATTAACATATTTCATCGTTATTTAAGCTATGAACTTCACAAACGTCCCAAACTTTCATGATATTTTGTTTTATCTGCCATAGCGTCCATTGTTTTATTTACAGGCTTTTACAAGCTGTTGTATGATAGCATCTGCTTGTTTGTCTTCTGTGTTCAAGCTTGTATCTGTGAATGTTAAAGTGTCTTTATGTATGTAACATCACAAAGTCTAAGCCGTATGTTGTCATAATTGAGGTCCTGAAATTTTGTTTAGAACAATTCAAAATTGTTAAGTTAATAGAAAGTGTCTGCAATATTTTGAACATGAAATATTATTGTTGTTATATGTACTGAAACAGACACTATAATTAGATTTGAAGGGGATAAAAACCATTAAGATGATTCATATGACTTGGAAACAGCTTATTGATGTCATGTTCTGTTAAAATTATGTAGTTTAGACGATTTATCTCCTATTTTCAGTGCCATAGAAAGATCAAACCAAAGATGTTTCTCAAGGAATATCATCAATGTTTTCATTGTTAACTTGTAAAGTTCATATTGGATTTCTGTTTGGATAGTTTAATCAAATATTTCCATCTCAAAAGAACTAATATAAAAAGATTTTTTAAGAATGTCCAATTTGGAATGTATCTGCTATTGTGTCAACTCATGATTCAGTCAAAAATTTCTTTCAATTAATCCCAAAAAGTTCAAAGTTTAATATTTTGTGATGGTTAAGACATTGTTTAGTTGAAAAGACATTGTTTCGATAACTAGTCACCTGTCATTAGTTTTTCTCAGGTTTACAAATTTTATCAAAATGTCAAAATAATTATATCAGCCAACAAATTGCTTATATAAAGCTGGGAAGACTTGAAGAATATGTTATGTGTATTTTTGATAGCTCTTATTCCGTATGTATTGAGGGATTGAGATATAGGTTGACACTTCGCACTGTAAATAGTCATTTAACATGTTATTCATTTGATATTACTCCATTTTTCTACATTACCTCTTGAATGGGGGTTTCATTCCTTTCAATATCACATCATTAATAGGGGAACTCTGTATGAATGAAGCGAGAAAGAAAAGGGCCTTTTTGTCTGCTAGCAATCTTGCATATATTTAATGTCGCACAACCAATAACAAACACAGATAGAGTACCATTTATGATTTCATCTTAAGTGATATGACATGTCATAATCTTGTATGATTGATATTTTAAGCAATGGTGATGTAAAATAAAATGGTATTTGTATATCTCATTTTAAAATTATGCTAATTTCTCTTGAAATCGAGAGGATATTTAAGTTCACCCTGCTTAGTGGAATTTTTTTAATTTTAACATTATTGTCATTTTACACTTTAGGCAGTTCTTAAAATATCATCAAAAATGAAAAACATTCATAGTAAGGATGGTGCTATGAAATATTTTGATATTCATGAAAATAGTCTCTTGTATATTTATGATTAATTCATGATCATTAACTAATATATTCATCTGTGTTATTGAATTGATAGCCATTTAAAAGTTTAAAGAAATCATTCAACACATTGAGTTATAAAAATACAATATTGCTGTGAAACGATAAATAGAAGTTGTGGCATTATGCATTCATAGGCTAAACACTGGCAAAAAGGGTAAATAATGTTTTTATAGGTGAATAAAAAAAAACTAATATAAAATTGTATTTCGAAAGTTAAGTATATATATATATACATGTTTTTGTAAAATCTTACATTCAAGGTATTCATTTAAAGAAATCAAAGTTGCATATTTGTTTAAGGATATAAAATCTTTGAAATTGATCTGATTTTGACTTGGTTCGTGATTTCTATATTATATTTAAGATATGAAAATGCTCCCATTAATAAATGATGTGCCTTTGCCCTAGACCAACTATTTTAAGCTTGTATGATTTTGAGGTATGTAAAATATTCTAATAAACATCACTGGGTCAAGTGTTATAAAGTGTTGTCTTGTTTCTATAGAATCGTTTGATTGTATATGTATATATTATAATGAACAAAATATATGGAGATAATCTGGTCACTAGTAAATGTGGTGATGATGAAATATCATTTTAAAGGGGCTGTACCACGCTTTTTGGAAATTTTCCCATTTATAATGATAGTTTATGTTATTCATATTTACTTTAGACAGTCAAACATCTTATTACCCAAACCAATTATCCACAGTGTTGCGTATATATAGAATACTAAACGACGTCCTGTTTGATAACATGTTTATGAAACGAGTGGATGGTTTGGTATTTCAACGAGCGAAAGCGAGTTAAATACCGATGCCATTCACGAGTTTCATAAACATGTTATCAAACGGGACCGAGTTTAGTATTTTATTTATTACTCAATGATGTAAAAAGCGCTGAATTGTAAGAATATCGTTTATATTTACGCTTACTTGCAAATAGGCCACCCGCTATTGCAGTCGCGCGGCTAACATTGTGACGTCAACCAAAAATGACTGACGTTACGGCAGCACGCGGTGGTATCACACATGTGTGTAACCAACTCATTGTTATCTATTAAATGAGTGATCTCACCACAGTTGAGTAATAAAAAGCAAAAATTGCATGGCGGCCATTTTAATGTGATCACATTTAATTATTTTGAATTACAAAAAACATTCTCATGGCTTTATTCATCATCTTATTTGAGCCAAAAAATTGCTACTGCCCCTTAACATAATTTTGACATCACTTAAATGAGCTTATATAGACAAACACTAATCTAAGATAAAAACTGAAAATAGTTAATATGTATTATTTATATCTGACATATTCTAAGTACTTCCAATAATTGGAAAGACCCCTAACAGTCAAAAGCCAAGTTGCTGTAGTCAATGAAGACATGATTTAATTGGATATAAAGGGTAAGAATCTGTGGTATTATTTTTGTTACTTGAATCAATAAATATTACCAATTTGCAACAGAGGTTAACTGTGAAGAACTAACAAAAGTTATTCTGTTGGGAGAAAATGAGTTTAAATGACTTTCAAGTACATTCCAATTGAGAATTTCTTTCAAAGAGGTGTTTTTGTATAGAAATGACCAATGTTGTGAAGAGATAACTCTCAGTAAACCAAGTAAATTTCTCCAGTTTATTAGAACACATGCATTCAGTTTGGGGAGCAAATGCTTTTGTGTAAAGGAAAGATTCAAAAGTTTTTGAAGTCCAAGCCTCAAATGATATATGGCAACCAATTATAATTTATAAAACACTTTTAAGGTTATCTGTCACAGTGCCTTTACTTTCAAACCAGGTACCCAGTTGTACTGCTGGATGAACAGAGGCATACTTTGAATAATGTCACTTGCCAAATGTAACACCACAAGTTTCCAAACTCTTATCTTGCCCGCAGATTATTCAGCTCTGTAGCGGTCACCAATAATGTAGCCCTGCTTATTATTGCTGAGGTGAGGTGAGGTGAGTTGGGGTTTTCAAAAGTATTTAACTTATTTCACGGTTGCTAGTATTATGACAGGGAGAAAGTCCACAACACCATGTGGCTATCCATTGCAATGAAACCTGCAAGTATCGACTGGAACTAGCGAACCATGGGTTGTACTACGCTGAATTTCAGAGTAGCATTTCAGCCAAAACTTACTGCATGTAGAACAGTTCTCTACTGCAGACAAAGTTGCCGTGCCCTGGCGGAATTGGAACCTTGGATCCACTGGGCTATCCCATCATTGCCGAACTTCTATAATATGTTGACTTAGCTATACATGGCACCAGGTGTCATACATGTAGCACTGGTGGACCCCACAGGAGGCCCCTTTTTGAAAGTTTTTGCATGTAAATTTAGTGGTTTTGAACCCCCAACTCCCTTTCAAAAGTTCTGGATCCGCCAGATGTTCTCTTAGCTATAAGTACACATGCATCATTTCTGTTTCACCGTCTTTCAGTTACTGCCGACTTTCACCTTTTCACAAATTATATATACTAGCAAATGTAAACTTTTCTTACATATTACTTACAGTTTCGTTGGTATCTGGTTCCCTTATAAACTTACATAGTTCACTTCTGATAACTCATTTAGGACGAGCAGCGTTAGCACTGATTTGCCAAGTCACGTGATATGCATGAGTAAAGCGGGATGCACGTGCGAATCGTGCAGAAGGATGAAATTAACAAGCTGATTCAATCCACGCGCTGACAGCACGTGCGGGTATACCTTTTTCCATGTAAAAATTCAAGGACACTTACACACTGGTAGGGAACTTGGTTACAGTGAGGGTTGAGTATTTGTGATTAACGCGACAGAATATTTGTGACATGCAACAAAGTCTTTGCATTACTGTACAGGGTTTCTGCAATTTGGCATGATGAAATGAAAGTAATAGCTTTATTTTCTGGTATTTTAGCTTATAACTTTTCACATCAATACATAATGTTATCTTTAATCATTTGTAATCACTTTGACGAACAAATAATGCATAGCTGTAATTCAATCCCAGACTGTAATTAAGTCACTTTCATGAGAAATATGAGAAAATCAGTAATAATAATAACAAACAACAATAGAAAAAGTATAAAATGAATGTCCTGCAAGATTACCCGTAAAACTCCGTCACAAGGATGCATGTTAAACTAAACAAACATAGTTCATAATTGTCACAGAATCTCAATCACTGGTAACGGAGAATTTGTGATGGAAATATATGGAAACGGAAAATTCTTATATATTTTTTTTTTCAAATAAGAAACATCAATACCAATGCCAATATGCATTGTTAATCAACATTTCGTTGGCGTAATAACCATTCACCATCTGGGTAACCTCACAAAACTTCTACAGACCAAAACAACACAGTTCAGGGTCCACTGCACATGGTCATTACCTCATGTAAGAATGGACTAATAAGCCAAAACTTCTACATTAGGATACGAGTAAATAATATACATAAATATCTGTTTATTCTCACTTAGTTATTGGTACATGAATTTGTTTCTTTTTATATTTCTTTTGCAGTTCTTAGAAATGACAAATTACAAATTGACAATAAATTGTACTGTCTGAACGATTCAGAAGACAACATCGAAGTAGTGAAAACCTTCAACAGGGATAGAAGTGGCAGACGTAGTTCCAGTGATAGTCAATAGGGGCGTGGCCAAAACCCATGTTTACATGTGTCGGATCTGTGGAAGATTGTATTTTGGAATGTAGAAGGACTAATTAATAAGTTTAAAAAGGAAACATTCAAGTTATTTTTACAGCTTTTTGATGTCATTTCACTTGTTGAAACCTGGACCAGTGATGGAGATACCTACACACTGCCTGGATACACAGAGTTTAGTCAGTGTAGAGATAAACTTCCATATGCTTTCAGAAATTTAGGCGGCTTAATGATATTTATTAAGGATAATCTTCGTCAACATGTAACAGTATTAAAGAGTTCATCAATTAACATCATGTGGTTAAGAATACAAGTGTGTGCTGAGACCAAGCTATATTTTGGACTTGTCTACTTCTCTCCGCCCTCCTCTCCATACGCTAATGAACCGTTATTCCAGATTCTGGAAGATGACGTAACTACCTACCAGGAAGATCCAAGCTGTGACGTCATCATCCAGGGGGACTTCAACGCGCGGACGGGGGAAGATGCAGACTTTATCGAGAATGATGACACGCGGTTCTTGCCCATAGATGATGATCTCAACTACGCAGAAGATAGTTGAATATGTAAAAGACTTTCGCAGGACAAAGTTAAAAATAAACGTGGTTGTGAATTCCTAGACTTCTGTAAATCTACCGGGATAAGGATTTGTAACGGGAGGTTGTTTTATGATAAAAACCGAGGAAAGATAACGTGTTTCGCCAACGACGGACAGAGTGTAGTTGACTATGTGGCTTGTCTGGAGAAATCATTTGAACTCTTACACAGCTTTGACGTCGCAGACGAAGTAGAATCTAGTCATCAGCCCATTGCATGTACACTCAGTCTTAATAAAAACTCACCAGAAAATGTGCCAAACGAGAAACTAAATCCTAAGATAGTATATTAATGGAATCCTACAACTTCTGAAGTTTATTCACATAACTGGGAACATGTTAGCGATGATCTACAACAACAGTTTAATGCCAAAATAGAGTGTAGTGATGTTAGTGAAGCATCTAAGATATTTCATTCAAATCTCGAATCTTGTGCTAGCATGTGTAAACAAACTGTGTCACAAAAGTCAGCAAGGAATAGTTGCAGGAATCACTGGTTCGACAATGAATGTGAACAGCACAGGTCAACAGCCAGAAACCTTTTATGTGCGTTTCACTCGAGTAATCAAGCCGAGGATAGGCGCCGGTATCTCGAAGCATGGACCAACTATAAACATATGTGTGCTACGAAAGCACACTTAGCATCTCAAGAGTTGCTAAATAATCTTCAGAAAGCGTTTGCGGCTAAAGACAGTAAAGTTTTTTGGAAAATAATCAAAGGACGATCCTCTCAAACATATAATAGTATCACATCATCTGATTGGAACTTGCATTATGAGAAATATTTAGTCTTTTATAACTTTCATTAATTTCTGATGGTGTCATTCGATTTTCACAGCTCTTAAACGATCATAATGTGGTTCTGAGTGATACCAGGGTCTATATAGCCAAAAATACATATTTTTTCATAAGGGTCCCGTCATTCTCTTTCCACAGAGCACTCCCTTCAGTTTTCCGACCCTCACCTCTGTTGTTTTACGTTTGAAATCGAGGCAGAAAGGGAGTGTCCTGATTGGTTGCAATCGTTTAATGTGTTTTCCTCGAAATATGCTATTTGATTTTGTGAAAACTGTTGATCATAAACATGCATATAAATAAAGAAGATCAAATAAGAGACAAATACCAAAAATGGTCATTTACATCAGACATATTCGAAGGAAATACAATGTATGCTAATGAGCAAGACCCTTAAGAGTAAATCCTTGGATCTTTGAAGGCTTTGGCAAATGAAAGATGAGTTTTCATTGGTTAAGAAGCAGGGATACAGTATGAGATTCCGCTTTCCTCCACTAGGAGATTTGCTTCTGCTCTCGATTTCAGCGATATAGAACAGAGGTTAGGATCAGAAATCTCAAGGGAGTAACCTCTGTGGGAAGAGAACGGGGTCCCGTGGGTAAGCGATTTATGTTTCCAAAATGTGTAACGTACCCTACAGCCACTATAGATGCTGTTAGTATTATATGAACCAGCCTTCAGAGAGTACATAAAATGCAGCCTACTCAACAATATATGTCTTTGTTAACAAATGTTAATATTTTTATGAAATAATTAGTTTAACTGAAAACAAGCGGTAGAGACTGCTTAGCTGGAACCATCTTAATTCAGATAAATAAATAAATAAATAAATAAATAAATAAATAAATAACAAATTAAATAAATAAATAAATAAATAAATAAATAAATAAATAAATAAATAAATAAATAAATAAATTGATATTATGGTTAATAAAAGAGGAGGAACACACAGTGATTGAATCCTTAATGTAAAAAGAAAACCCTTTGAATAAGCAGTTTCAGAACCCCATGTGTGATCGAACAAATATCATACTGTCATAAATGCAATTGTGTTAATATCTCTTTAAGAGATATATCTTCATCACAGACGTTCAAATGTTTGACTGTTGAAAATTTGGTATCATTTCTTCTGGCCCTTCTGTGTAGATGACAATTAACCATAAACAAGTGTCTCCTATACCTATCACATCATCGGTATCAACAACATTATGGCATTATGATAGTGATCTTAAGTAACGAGTATAAATATTTGGGATTTATGTTTAATACAACAGTAAATTTAAAGAAATCTCTTGCAGATTTAGCATTAAGAGCAAGGAAAGCTTTAATAAATTTGCTTTCAACTTTGCATAATTTTGGCGTGTTGACGCCTAAAATATATTTTAAACTTTTTGATTGTCAAATACAACCAATTTTACTTTATGGATCAGAAATATGGGATTCCAACGTTTTGAATGCATCGAAAAGGTACATCTGTTAGCGTGTAAAAAGTTCCCTTGTGTCGGTCAGTCGACTCCAACATGTATAGCATATGGGGAATGTGGGAGATACCCGTTATACATTAATGCTTATGTTAGATGTTTGAAATTTTGGTTAAAAATAATATATGCATGAATATAGACTACCTAAGAAGGCTTACAACATGCTTGTTCATTTGATGACATAGGGAAAGTAACATGGGCATCCCACGTTCGAAATCTTTTGTTTTCTCATGGTTATGGTTTTGTTTGGCTGAGCCAGGCTGTTGGTAATATAAACCTTTTCTTGTATCGATTTCGAGAAACAGCATTTAATATGTTTAATCAAGATTGGCAGTCGACATTAGACAATAGCTCACGTTATGATTCATATAGACTCATTAAAAGCCTACTCCAACCCGAAAGATATATTTCACATTTAACATCCAAGAAGTTAAGGTATTCATTGATACGATTCAGATTAGGTCTGTCAAATTTAATGATTAATGGAGGTAGGTACAAATCGATCGACAAAAGCAATAGAATATGTCAATTGTGTAAAGTAGCCGTTGAAGACGAAATCCATTTTCTATGTCTTTGTCAATCTTACGACGATTTATGGAAAAAGTTTATTCATGATTATTATCTTTCCAAGCCTCCTGCTTTAGCATTTAAACAAATCCTTTCTTCTGATTACAATAACAGCATTCTTAGACTTGCACAATATGTTACCTATGCCATATCTCATCGAGATGATAAGTAAAATCAATCACCTTTGTATCCATTTAATTTGTTATTGAACTGGTGATTAATAATGCATGTAACTCAAATGTATATGGGCCAGAGGCCTCGAATGCAATAAAGAACTTTTGACTTTGACTTTGATAGTGTCAACTATTTCTGCAAATGATGTTTTTGTGAGTTCACGTTCTTTGTAAATGTATTAAATGTTTGGGCCTTGTCAGTAGGGCTTTTTGTAATATATATTGGTAAGTTTTATACTTTGTATTTGTGTCTGAATTCAATATTGTCCAAATATCAGTTGATATTTGCCGATTAAGTTAAACGTTCTATTTTGCACTTTCATTTTTGAGGGGTATATCAATATAAACACTTGTTCAGATGGTGAATGGATGTTACATGAGGTTTTCGCCATCGAAATGTTAATTTACACTGCTTATTGCGTAATGATTTTTAGCTCGTCTCAATTGGGGTCACAGGAGTTACATCCTTAAAACCCTATTTTCATCTTTGTCTCCAGTTCCAAAAGGTCTAGAGAGCTGAAAAGTTGTGTGCATACTACTTGGCCAATGAGGATTCTAAATTGTAGATTTGGTGACCCCGTGACCCAAAATAGGGTCACAGGGGTCACATCCTTAAAAACCTATTTTCATTTTCTTCTCCAGTTCTAAAAGGTCTAGAGAGCTGAGACGTTGTGTGCAGACTACTTGGCCAATGAGGATTCTAAATTGTAGATTTGTTGACCCCGAATAGGGTCACAGGGGTCAATTAAGACCTTAAAACCGATTTTCATCTTCTTTTCCAGTACATAAATCTCTAGAAAGCTGAAATGTTGTGTACAGACTCCTTGGCCAATAGGGATTCTAAATTGTAGATTTGGTGACCCTGTGACCCCAATTGTAAATCACAAGGGTCACAATCTAAAAACCTATTATTTGCTTGTTAACAATGTATTACTTGAGATAATTTTGATATTCAACCTTAGATAATGAATCAATGAATTCCTGACACAAACAAATTTAAGTCAATTTGTACAAGAAAAAACCCACAAAAAATGTAAATGTCAAAGTTTAGACTCAAGATTAGAACATTAAACGGACACTGAATGTGAGCAAATTGGAGGTTACATTACTGGTGAACAAGAGTAGCTTCCTTTGAAAAGAATGTTAATGATGATGCTGAAGGAGAATGTTTGTCTGCAGGAAGAAATTTTGTTTTACGGTGATTGTGGGAGAGTATTGTAATGACCTGAAAAGTGAACTTAACAAATCTAACCATTATTCACTGGTGGTGTAGGATACGTTGCAAAAGAATATCAGAATCGGAAACATCAAACACCTTGTTATTTCATAGGTAATGTGTATCTATTCATACATCAAAACAACAAAGAAAATGATTTATCATCCAAAACTGGCTCCCACAGTAGATATTGCTTGTGTGAGATCAAGTGATATTAACAAGCGATATCTACTTTGTAGATATCGCTATAATAAAATCGTCACATTGTCACAAATTACACCATCAGTTAATGACGTCATATTGCTATGACCCCACTGATATCACTACGGAAGAAGCTAAATTACAGTTTTGAGTTTCAGATATGTTCATTCTTTTGATAATAATTGTTTAAGAGTATGTTATGATATCAAATATATCAACATAATAATTCGTAAAAAATGTGTGTCTTCATTCAATCAGAAAACCCTTGGCTGAGCTTCTCTATATGTTAAACGTAAACCAAAAGAAAACCCACCAAAAACAGTTGCTCGCCTTCTTCAAAGATGTTGCACAGTTGTACGGATGTGTGTTCCTTTTCTTTAAACTGCACGTTTTTTTCTGTCGCATCAACGGAGGTTTGAATGATTTACATGCTACAGATACAAGATATCACATTAATTGCAAGTAACAACAAGTGTTTGCCACTAACATGGCAATGTCCCCCGCCGGTGACATTGAGTTAGTAAGACACATCATTGGAGCTACTTTATATATTGCATTAATTCTAAGACTTCGGGTGCTTACGTTCATAATATATCGTATTAATAAGAGTTCTAAAAGTGGTCAAAGTTTTGATGTGACCTTGGAAATAAGGTCATGGTCACCAAAATGTCATCCCCCAATGTAGGCAGACACAAAATTTGAAGACTTTGGATGCAACGCTTCATGAGATATCGCGTAAACAAGAGTTCAAAAAGTGGTCAAAGTGTCGTGGTGACCTTGAAAATAAGGCCAATGTCACCACAATTGACTGGTGTCTGCGTCTTCCCACAATGAAGGCAGACATTAAATTTGAAGACTTTGGATGCAACGCTTCATGAGATATCGCGTAAACAAGAATTCAACAAGTGGTCAAAGTGTCTTGGTGACCTTGAAAATAAGGCCAAGGTCACCAAAAATGACTGGTGTCTGCGTCTTCCCACAATGTAGGCAGACATCAAATTTGAAGATTTTGGATGCAACGCTTCATAAGATATTGCGTAAACAAGAAATGTGACGTACGGACGTACGTACGTACGTACGGACGGACGACGCTGAATACATAGTCCCCCGTTCCGCGTTGCGGCGGGGGAACTTTAATGCCAAAAGGTCCATTTTTGCAGCACGGTTAACGAAAGATGGTTTGCCCTCTTAACCAAAGGGTGCTTAGAGATGTCAACCAGCTACTACGTAAATCTCACAGTCATCATGATCAGCTTCTTGTCGACCTCTTCACATACATCCCTTTACAGGAAGCCTAAGAAGTTCTTCTCACAAAGCCCCACACATGCATTAACCAGCTCGACACAAAATTAACCATCAACAGCTTTACCAACCTCGCCTCCAGCTGCTTCGAAACTTCGATGACATAACTATATAAACTCATCGGCAAAAGAAACGTATCACCTCAGTTGATTTTGATTAATGTGATTTTTTAAAAGAAGTCAGATGTATTTGACTGTGACAAGATACAATAATACTTATCTGCAGTAGTTTGGATGAATTAATTGGTACATGTGGTTACATTTTAGTTAAAATGTCTTTGTTTAATGAAGATAGGGGTATTGCCCCTATTTCACTACGACCCGAATTGCCACGAATCGCCACGAATTGGAAAATTTGCACTTTCGTGAACATTCGTAGATAATTCGTAATCGATTCGTGATATTCGTAAATGATTCCTAGTTGATTCCGCAACATTCTTGTAATTCGTGGCATTCGTGGAAAAAATTGTGTTTGTCAAAAGATTTTCACGAATCATCTACGAATTTCAGATTCGTAGTTGCTTCGTAAACTGTTCGTATTTAATTCGGGACATTCGTAACAACTTCGTAAACAATTCTTGGAAATTCGTGGTTGATAATTTTGATGTTCTCATCCCGAATTAACCCCGAAGCATTTACGAATTGTCTACGAATGTTCATGTTCAGAGCTAATTCAATTTGATGTTGATATTGAAGTTCAAATTCGAGTGCCAGAGCAACACGTGCTCTCCATTGCGCCTCCATAATGGTTTGGTGACTTGCAATCGCCGAATAGTCACGAACTATCGTAAACTATTCGTACTTGATTCGTGATATCGTATCTTATTCGTGGAAATTCGTAGTACATTCGTGACTTTGTCTTAATCATTTCTTACAATTCGTAGACAATTCGTAAAGAATTCGTACATGTTTCGTAGGTTTTTAGCATGAAAAGCTACGAATGTTCGTAAACATTTCGTACAAGTGTAAATGATGTTCACGAAGTTTGCCGAATGCTCACGAATATTCACGAATTTATGCAGCCGCCTGTTCGTGGTGATTCGTGGCAATTCGGGTCGTAGTGAAATAGGGGCATAAGAAATAACATTTCCAACAACATGATCCCTACCATGTTTAAAATGTTGTAAATTTGCAGAATCGGGCACATTTATCTAATCTCACATAGAATATATATATATGTCAATGGACAATTGTGTATCAATTTCATTTTTTTAAATTAAAAAGAAATGTAGAAGTATTCTTTGACTGCTAAAGACTAAAGACCTGTACTTTTCAGTTTTAGATAATCATTTCGAAAATTTCAGATATTTGCAATTGGAAATCATATACTATGATAAATCAACTGAGGTGATGTTTCTTTTGCCGATGAGTATATAAGTTTACAGACTTCCTTCCAATGGGCTTATCACTATCTTCCCTCATAACATATCTTCATGACATCCCCCGAAGAACCAGGGCTCCCAAATGTTCCATTTCAGCCTCTTTGCTAGTTCCGCATAGCCATCACGGTGATCTCAACCATCTCCTACAACATCTCAACGCCCAGCATACAAGAATCAAGAAACTGACCATCATTTCCCCTTTGTTTTCTCACAATACTTTAGGCATGGACTGAGAACATCCATCTACCGCAAGCCAACACACACCGACCAGTACATTCTCTACAATACCTGTCATCACCCACTAATCAAGCCACGCTCACAAGATATACCAAATCCATCTGTCAACCAGATGCCCTCAATAAATAACTAAAACATCTAACGGACACATTTACCTCACTCAGTGGATATTTTGCAGACCTAAACATAAAGACTAACAACAAAACACTCACCATCAGAGATACCACCCACAACTCTGAACCGTCGCCTTTTCGAGACAAAATTCCGTTAATGCATCGGCTATCTCAGCTACAAGAAATCGCCTGCCCCATCAACAACAAAACCAGCATTGATGCTGCAGCCTATCAGCACAAGGATCAAGGTACATAAAGTGTATGTCAACACACTTGAGCAGAAATCAGCCCTATCTGAGCATACTCTGAACAAGGATGAAACCATCGAATGGGAGGTTACCAAAGTCTTGTCAACAAACAACAGCTGGTGCCGAAGACAAGGCCAAGAAGTGATTGACATTCGAAGGGAACAACCTGCAATAAACCGCGATAATAATGAAGATACTTATACCGCGCTGGACTCAAAGCACACACACATTATTACCCTGGTGTTACGACAAATATCGCTCCTTCATTCATTATCAACTCACTTGGAGTAGGCAACCTAGCTGCCAATTAAGGCGCTTTTTAAGGTTATCTATCACATTGACTTCACTTCCAAACCAGGAACTCAATTGTACTGTGAATGAACAGAGGCACCCTTTGAATAATGTCACTTACCCAAGGTAAGACCACAAGTCTTCACAACCCATGTCTCTATGTGGGTTAGGAACTCAACCCTTCAAACTCTCAGTTTACCCAGCAATGAAGCGGGCGTCCGACCCAATTCGGCGAGCCGCGCTGATTCTTGCTGAACTTCACTTATAACGGTCAACTGAGCTATGCACAGGACAATATGCCAACAATCAATACATTATCCTACCATGTGCTTGAGACTCAACTATATATCTCCTGTTGGAGGCAAATCAGAGGAGCGCCCATCCAACAAATCCTCCCAGCCATCTATCTATTCAATCTTGTCAGAGCTTATCCAAGGAGTCTACACCAATCAAAACTATTTTCAAACGAACCACTTCAAAGCCGCCGGCCACCATCACTGGCTTCTCCTTATAACCTCATTCATTATAACTTGTAGATTGCACATCTAATCAACTGTAATTCCACTTCTTATTATATAATTTAGAGTGGGATACTCAAATCTATCAGTGAAATAAACCCTCTAATAATCTACAGTGGCGATAACCTTTATCACCACTCTACTGAAAAGGCAGTTAAAAAGGCAGTTAGCAAAGTGTAATCACTTCACTTGAAAGAATGACACTGATCACATTACAACAACAAATATTGACTTTCCTTAAATTTCACAATGGAACTTGAATTTTGACACCAAAATACCAAATAATTGTAACGGTCGTTATCCAAAAGACAGTGAACCGTTATTTGATTGACCTTTCGTTTCAACACTGCTAAATGGTTGTTCTACCTAAAAACCCTAACCGTTTTCCTGACATATGGTCTTCTTTCAAATCAGAGCGATTTTGCTCTAAACAAAATTGTGTGTTACTTAATTAATTTCCAAGTGTATATGTCACTCGTGGCTGCGCCACTCGTGAAATATCTACTTTTCTACCTCACTCGGTGAGATAAACAGTTACATGGTATTTGTCAAGAAAAGATAGATATCCTCTATGTATTAATTACATCCAATCACCACTTCAGGGAGCATAAAGCACGAAGGGCGCAGCCCTGAATGTTTCATATTCCCTGCTATGTCAGATATATTGATTCCAATTAAGAATATGCTGTTGATTATAATAACATTGATAAAGATGTAGATCAATAGTTCTAGCCTTGAAAGGAACTTTAAATCAACTTTGATTGTGATTATGACATTAATGTAAACGATTATAATAAATTATATGTATGTTATTACCTAATTTAATAACTTGGAAATATTACACAGAACTAGGAAAGATATAGCATAGTGTATACCCAACTCATCAAAGATTATAGAATTCAATAACTGAAATACCAGTATAAGTACATAGGAAGAAAAAATATAGACCCTACACCTGATATGTAGTAGACATAGAATCGTATACCTTTCCAAGCAACTTACAGCTGTGTACCGAAAGTCTGTTCACCAACATGTGCATCATAGTGCAAATATCATATAACTTGACGTTCATTGTAACGCCAATAATATTACATCACATACAATGACAATGATTTATCATTTATCCATGACTAAAACAATCATTGTTAAACGTGTCCTGTAATCGCCAGGGCAGTGGTGCATGATTGTGAAATTCGGCATAATGAAATAGATAGAAGGGGTAAATTTTGAAAATTCAAATAAATGTTCGAATAAAAGTTGTCGTTGAAAGGGTATAAGGGAAATATATGATGTATGTAAGATCCAGTTGATCACTATATGAATATTTTACAGATGAAAATAAAAAGTGTAGTTTTGGAAAGGTTATCCCCTGGGTACTTCCAAGAGCTGCCCAAACTGTAACTGTTTACAATGAAATATCAAAACAAGTTATGTTTTGAAACACTCAGTTGTCTTTATAATGCAAAAATTACTTTCGCGTTGATATGATGCTTCAAAGACATACCAAATTACATGATATTTGCACTAAAATACACAAGTAGGTAAACAAACTTTCTGGACGCAGATTTATAGCACCAAACATAGTTGGTTCCAATACCGTATTCTCTATAGCATCCTCACGACCAATAAAGACATGTACAGATATAACCTAATAGAAACACTACTTCGACATTTTGTAATGTTGAAATAGAATCAATAATTCATTGACACTATGCATGCAGGTTTGTCAAGAGATTGTGACAAGGGCTACTGGAATGGACTGAAAACGAAACAGACATGTGTCTAAACTTAAAGGCAGAAACAATTAATCTCAAATTCAGATAGGGCAGAAATGATGTTCTAACCTATATATTTTTTGTAACAAAAGAATACTTTTACAACACAAAATTGGCAAACATTATACCGAAATTAAAATCAGATTACAAATTACATAAATTAAACGCTTACTCCCTGTGTAAATATGATTCATGTGTCTTGCCACAATCTTACTTGTCATATAAATGTATTTATTGTACCATACATTATGTTGATCTGTGTAATAAAAAAGTGTTGTACCAAGAAAAAAAGAAATAAACACCGATGTTAATGCTCTTGGTAAAACATTGATGATAAAGTTGAAATGTTGATATCGATGTACATGTAGTGACTTTTTAAACAAATTAAGTTGATGTAGGTGGTTCTCTTTATATAACGTACTCATCTTGATCTAACTGTTTGAGAGGCATTCTAGAAGCTTGCGTGATGACCAGGATATATGTAATAGATAGAGGACGAGTAGCAGTACATTATCGGGATATAAATGTACGGGTTTGAGAGGGTTGGGCGAATAATAATTGGCTTCCGACCAGTCAACAGAAAATGAAACAACCTATCATATTTTCAACCAGTGGTAACATTAGTTGATGCGTCACTGTTTCTCTTACTTTCGAGATATAAATTAAATACACTTGAAAATTTTCAATTGATCTCACATTACTTGCTTTATTTACATGCTCATATTCTTCTTTTAGGAATCTCAAGCTCCTGAACATACATGTAGAAGACCAAGCGACCTTTTCCTTTCGGAAAGAGAACACAGAAATTCAGTTGTCATTGTAATAAGTGTTTAATTGTGTATTATCAACATAAATAAAACAATCAGTTGGCATTGTTTGTTTTTAATAAAAGTCTGTGAACCAGTTTTATGAGCATGATACCCGAACGCAACCAGACAAGTGTACATCTATCGGGATATAATTGTACTCCACGTGACCACAATACAATCATATGATTGGACGAAAGCATTTGGCTGTGCTCTAAGGATAATTAAATGTTGAATAAAGAAGTTGATCATCCATATACATCAAAGTCTTCTTTGAACCTTTATCTAACTAACCATGATGATTGTCATGATACAGTTGTGATTCATATTATGTTAAATTTTGACAATATAATATCGATAATTATATAACGTTCTCATAGTAATATTGTAATCAGATACTATTGGCTTTCATTTCAAACTTCGTAATAACATTTACTATAATGGTTCTTTTGTTTATTGTTCACTATATGGTCGATATTGATAATAATCAGTCACGATTCCCTACTGTCGCCAGTGTTGTTGAATATTAACTTTGTAATTGAATACATATTTAAGATTATATCAGCAAGTGGACACTTTGTGTTCATCGCATCAAAGGTAATGTGTATCCTTGGTAGAATAATTTCTAACTCAAATGTATTACAGACATCATTTATATAAATTGAATCTGGTGTTAAATGTCTATTGTTAACAACATCAAACGCTATTCAGTTAGATAATGACAATAATACTTGAGAACTGTATTAGATGTAATGTAAAATTGCCGCAGGATAATAAAGAATTATCTTGTCTTGTCTTGTCTTGCCTTGTCTTGTCTTGTCTTGAAGTGAACTGGACTTGTTCGTCCTTGCCATTAAACGAAATTATATGCCATTTTTCAAAACATTCAAAGAAGATACGTACATAAACATAAAACAGCGAAACGTTCTTGACTTTATCATCATAAAACAGTTTTCTGAAACCCGAAAACTATTTATGTATTTTGATTTGGTATTAACAACAATATGTGGACCAAACTGAAAAATAGTTACAAATGGCACAGAATCAGGATGAAATACATATTTGCTAAAAAAAATCATTGAAATGTGAATCAATATCTACATCAACGTCTATGTGTAAGACGAAATCAACACTGGGTCTGCATCAACCTCGACAACTTCACTGGTTTATGTCTACATATACACCGACGTCTACATTTACATAAAGGTACACATCTACATCAATATTTATATTTACGTAACTATCTACGTCTACGTCTATGAACATGTACATCTCAGTCAACATATAGATATATGTATCTACAACAATGCTGACATCGATCTACAATGTGTTAATTATCTGTCAAAGCCAATACATTTTCTTTTAGAATACAAAAAAAAAAATACGACAATTGATTGAGATATGCTTTTTTAAAGCCTCAAATATGACTACATGTATATCTGCATTGATATTATGCAGAACATCATTAAAGGTGCATCCATTGTGTTTCATAAACTTTCTTTTTTACTTTAATACGTTACAACA
The DNA here is from genome assembly GCA_936450465.1 of Gibbula magus. Taxonomy (NCBI): domain Eukaryota; kingdom Metazoa; phylum Mollusca; class Gastropoda; order Trochida; family Trochidae; genus Gibbula; species Gibbula magus. The sequence continues at coordinate 56,807,104 of OW388294.1, forward strand.
CACAATGTGTGGTGTTAAAGGAACACAAAATTTCTTTCAACTTACATATTCTTTCAAAATCTCCAGATTTATTTACTAGTTTCTAATTAAAGTCGAGAAACATTATTATGCATGTGTAGAAACCGAAACAACACTTTCCATTTACATGCTCAGTAGTTATAAATAAGAATACAAAATTACGTTTGACCCATTGCCACGCGTCAATCGCCATGCACTGTCCGGTTTTCGATCAGAATTCACTACTTTTACCTTCATATAATAAGTTGACCCTCATCAAAATGATAGTTTTCTATAACAGTTGGTACTTATTGATAAAATAACACCATTTATAACGTTTGGAATATTTGACCCCAAACAGCAATGGATGTACCTTTAACACTTTTCAGTTTTACTGTGAATATGGACGAGTAGGAATGAAAAACATCATTTGATTGTTACAACGATGGCAAGAAGAGTATTTAATCATATATTTCTGAACATGTTATATTAAAAAGACTCAATAAATATTCTAGTAAAATGATAATTTATGTCGATTTTATCTGAAGTATTATTTCATATACACTTATTGTCAACCCTTAGTATTTTTATAATTTATATTTTTTGATGTTCTGGTTAAACTAAATGATAGAAAGTCATGAATACATGTACGTTGACTACAAACACGAATGCTAGGCTATACGACACATATGCTGCCCGTGATATATCGACACCTCAGTGACCTTTTACCTTTGCCATCCATACGACAAATGTGTAATGGTGGCGGACTGGGTAAGCTGTTGGTACAGTCAGTGCTGGCGGTTGGGGCATGACTCTGATGGAAAGAAGCACATCTATATAAGAAAGCAGATAAATCTAGCTGAAGTAATTACCGACCCATTTGTTTGAAAAGTTTTTTGGGAAAATTATTGGAATGAACTGTCTTATCTTATTATTTTCTTGACAATCAAATATTCAATCAGGTTTCCAAGTTGAACATTCTACAACTCATCAATTAATAGAAATATATAACAATAGTTGCTATGCCTTAGACAGAAGAGAGGATTACTGTATGGTGTTGTGCGATGTGTCTAAGGCCTTTTACAGAGCATTTCATATGAGTTTGATTCACAAATTAGAAATGTACGGCATCGGTGATGAGTTACTCAAATGGATACAATGTTACCTAAGCAGGAGAAGTCAAAGTGTTTTCTAAATGGTTAGTTATAGAAGTCAAAACACTCATCCGCTGGTTTACCGCAGGGATCATTTCTTGGTCCGTTTCTGTTTATTGTTATTTGGTTGTTTTTTTAACGAGATTGAAGATGAATTAGATAATGCGGCAGGCTTGTTCGCCGACGATACATCCATGGCATTTTCATCTATCAACCATATGCAGGCTAATGCAAGACACGCTAAACAGAAATTTTCAAACTGTATAATGTTGGTCAAAAAGTTTGCTTGTTACCTACAATCTCAGCAAAACGGAAACGAGCATGTTTATATATATAGTCTGAAGATTCAACATAAAACTCAGTCGGTATTGAAAAATCTCATAAACATCTTGTCATGTTATTCTCATCTGATTGTAAATTGAACACACATATTAATAACGTTGTGAAAACAACTTCCTCCATGGGGTGTAAGATGAGAAATTAAAAATTTATGTTTAACAGGGAAATCTTAAATATGATTTACAATTTCTATTAGACCAGACCTTGAATACGCCTATGGGATGTTTGTTCAGCAGAGTTATCCGACAAAATTGAAAAGGTTCAGTTCGAGGACGCCAGGGTACTAACCGGCCTACACAAACATGCTACCAAACGTTCGTGATCTTTCCATTTCATGTTGCCGCATCAACATTAAAGGGAAAGTTCTATCAACGATATATCGGCAGCATCCGCCATATTGGATTCTTGGCATTACGTGAAATGAAAACATGCAATATTTAACCCAATTTTACACTTTCTAAAAAATAAAATATATGCAATGGATAGAAAATTCACATAGTAACAGATAACACATAATACAATTAATAAATAATATGCTGTTAGACCGTAGCGAAATGTTCCCCACTCGCAGCGCCGTTGAATGGCTTCATTTCTCATCGTTTTTATTTTTCAACAAGTGTGCGTTTGCCTTTATCAATTTGTGAAATATAAAGTCATCAAAATATTACTTTCATGAGTATCTTTCAATTTGACCGTGTTTTAATCATGTATTAATAACATATAAGTGTAAACAGGAATATCCTCTCGAATTTCGTTTCCACAAAAAATACCCCGATAGAACCCTCCCTTTAACAGTCATTTCCCCAATCATGTTCACAACTTTGGAATAACCTCCCACTGCACATAAGAGAAGCTGCTTCCATAGATTTGTTTAAATCCTACACTGTAAAAATGGCGTTTAGGATGTAAACATAATACTAAGCGCGTATCTTGTCCTGTTTTTTTACACGTTTAGACCCCTAAACACGTTTAGCTACATGAATGTGTTTAGGAATGTGTTTAGCAACTAATCACGTTTAGCTACATAAACACGTTTTAATAATGTGCTTAGCAACTAAACACAATCCTTAACACATTTAGGTAGCTAAACGTGTTTAGGGGCTTAAACGTGTAAAAAAAAACAGGACAAGATACGCGCTTAGTATTATGTTTAGCTTAACAAAACAAAACCATACAATCCATTGCATATGTTCCACATATTTCAATCAATGAAGACCAATTGTATATCTTGTAAATTAAAATGCTAGATCAAATCACCAGTGGCTGTTGAAAACAGTTACAAGTTTCAATGTTACACAGTCATTCAAAACATTCTACTACTAATGTAGTACTACTACTACTAAAAGTATATCAAACAAGACATACATTTGGTCTGCATTAACCTCTTTTAAGAAAATAATGACTCAAAATAGGAATTCTTCGAAAAGGTTTATTAAAAATTATGTATAAAATAACCATATACACCAAGAACACTCCTCCAAATTACCAAATATTGTATTTATAAGATAATCATTATTCTCATAATATACATGGATAAAAGGTATCTAAAGATAAAATATATGCCTGGACAATGTTCACTTGGCAGTTAAATTTTCAGACACAAATATTTTAAAATTGGTTTTAGAATCAAGGCAATATAGCGACATTGTTTAACAAATGATTTTCTGTACATAAATTAATAACTAAATAAATCCTTTAAAATAGGTTTGGGTGCTTTCTGGATTTTTTCCAACATAACATTTTTACAACAAGTTTTTTGTAGTTTACTCCCTTTAAAACATCTGTATTAAATCCAAGGATTTGGAAGGTATTTGAGATTCAGGAAGGTCGTTTGTAAACTGCATTTTATTTCCTTTGGCATCCTTCACCTGTAACATGAATGAATAAACTTTTAGTTTACCGTCGTAATGCAACATGACAAAAAAATAACACATTTTATGAACATATCGTGTCTCCTGAAAATAGTTTTATAAAGGAAGTAAAGTGAAACATGTCATAGAGGAACTCATTTGGGTATATACAAATGGTTGTACAAAATTAACTGACATCAAATCCAGTGATCAAATCAGTTTTAAAAAACTTTAATGTATTTTAGTGGGACTTCAACGTTTTGTAATAACTGATTCTGTCAGTTCTTGTTTCCTACAAAAAGGGCAAAAATTAGTATAAAAAGTCAGAATAAAATGGCAGATACAAGCAAATCTTTTACCAAAGCATATTTATACAATAGTTGGTCTTTATAATGAAAAGTAATAGTCTATATATTACTTAAATACAGTTCATTTGTGAAAGTCCTTACATAAAGAAATTTTGTTTAATATTTACTCACTACAGCTGAGTGAATGCTTACAGTTTCTCCTATTTCTCCATCACAGCATCTTTCTTGTCAAGGCAGAATGTCATCAGGAAAACTTCTTCTCCAACTGCATAACATAGATACATCTAAATATACTGGTCTGGTCCAAAAGGAGCTTTATTAGCATCAACCAAGTATTTAATGAACACATTGTCATATGCTTCTTTCAGAACTTATTTAGTAAATACAATTGTTAAACGGCTATACCCTTATTACACATCTTAATTCAAGTAATTCAACACAACCAGTTACACTAATCAAACCTCACTACACTGGAATGTTATAGTAACATGTGGTTTATGGATATTACTTTATTTTAGATCTATAAACATTATCACAACCCTCATATATATCATTTATATAAATAACAAATATACTTAAATATGTATGTTATTGTTGGTGCTAAGCATATAATATACGTACGTTAAATTACTTGTTACAAACTCCTTTGACAAATGAAAACAACATAGAAAGCAATCGGACGACGTTGTGAAATCTCAAATGAACCTACCTTACAAAGTCTTGATTGGAAACATAATTGTGTCGTTCAGGGAACATAGAGACATATATTCGCAGTAGCATCAACTATTGGCTTCATGTGCACTTCGAATGACCAGAAACGTGTGCATCAACAACGTGTAAATAGACAAGAGGATGCTGGCGAAATATGGCGGCCACAGGGATACACATCTGTTCTTAATTAACTATCCCGCCCAAACTGACCAATGTAATCCGACCCATTGGGGAAATGCTCAAACATGTTTAGGAAAGTGTTTAGTCACTGGTGCAATGTCTGTCTAAACACGTTTAGAAATGTGTTTAAAAGCTATTCATGTTTTAATAACAGATGTAATATCGTTCTTGTGTTTAGCTATTAAGCACTATCCTAAACATGTATAGCATTAAACATGTAACAGTGGTGTTTAATTGCTAAACGCGATTTTTACAGTGTATATAGTTCCACGTAGGTTTAAAGCACCTGCCTATTTCTCACTTGGTAAAAGAAACTCAACACAATTCAGACTCAGGTAAGACATTCAAATAGCAAATTAAATGATTATCTATATTGAATTGAACTCTCAGAACACTGAATGTAATTGTAAATCTCCTTGTGAAAAACTCATGGAATGTATTATGTATTATTACATTGGACATCAAAATATTACAATAATTTGCAACAACAAAAAATCAAATTTGTTGTTAAATGGCAATGTTAACAATGTTAAACGACAACGTGCACATTTTAAAAGAAGTATACAATTACATATCTTAGCCAGTCTCACTGAAAGATTTGACAATATAGATATAAACTGCTTATTATCCATTAGAATTATTCTTTGTCATTGTGCTCTACCATGTCATTTCGAATTCTTTTGTAAAATATTCATCTTTCTATATATACATGTATAGGCCTATATCTGTACATAATGTATGTTGCCTTTCAATATCAGATGTCAGAATTGTACACATGAGAGGGTTTCATTAGGTTGGATAACTTGTACCCTCTTGAAATATATATAAATATAAATATGTTTAAATCAACAATTTAGCTCACGGTTTATTATAATAATAATAATATAAGTCCATTTATATAGCACATATATCCATGCACATTGCATGCTCAAAGCGCTGGTCGACATATTACCCCTGGTCAACGAGTACAGAACACTCCCTAAGGAGAATACAACCGGTCGCCTGACAGGCGCTCAAGGTTCAAATTCAGACTACCATCGTATCATACCAGGTATCTATTTACTGCTGGGTGGACAGAGGCACATTTCGAACTAAGTCACTTACCAAGGGTGACACCACAAGTCTCTCAACTTATGTCTCAGTGTGGGGCAGGGAATAACCCTTTAACTCTCAGTTTATCCAGCAATGTAGCGGGTAACCCACCCATGCGGCGAGCCGCGCCCATTGTTGCTGAACTTCACTGATAGCGGTCGACTGAGCTATGCACAGGACCACGTGTCACCAATTTGCTGCAAGTATCACAATTTACATCAATACAAGACTCGACACGTGGAGGTCCCAATCAAATTAACCGTATAATTCTAAACCAATCGATGTTCATGGAGGCGTGGTTTGTTACAAGTCGGACCATATAAAATACACAACAAAATCCACGCTAGGCACCGTCGGCGAGATCGCTCACCGACACAACAACAGACCAACTCAGAAGACACTAGGCCGTAGGCGCTGTGTTTCCACAGTACTAACAACGTTTTGGTAAGTAAAGTGAAATTGTACATTATTGTTTTGTAATGGAGAATGCATTCAGAGCAGTGGATTCGTTAAAAGTAATCAACGAGCCCCGCGAGTTCATTATTTTTAACGAATCCACTGCTCCGAATGCATTCTCCATCTTAATCCATGTATGACGTCACGAAACATTCATATGTGATTAATTTACATTTGAAACAATAAATTTCAATAACGGGACACCAAAATCAATTATTTTGCAAATTTCGGCGCTCATTCATCGGATATGGTACAAGTAGCAACGACCCTCATGAAATGAATTCTTCCACGCACGTGCAGCGCAAATCTTCCACGCGAAGCGATGTGAATTACAGCTGAAACTCTGCCTTTCCATGCTGTCTCCGTGCCTTCCCAGTCTTGAATAGAACGCGGGATTCTTACTGACAAACTATCTTAAGGTTTCTAAGAGCGTCTCGTAGCCTAAATGCTAGGAGCGCTGACTACCAAACGAACGGTTGTATGTTCTAACAGAGGTTCATGCATTACAAAAATTAATTTGTCATAATTGAGATATTCTAAGATCCTATTCAGATACACCGAGACAAAAAAACATCAAACTCGAAAAATGTACTCAGTGAGACATTACTGAAAACCAAACATCCCTCCTGACTCGGACAGTCAATGACCAGTAGATTCTTTAATACTAATCAACTGATAACACAATAGAGTGACGTTATGATCATGGATTAACTAATGTTATCTGCTAGCCCAATGGGCTTATGACTTTGACTCCGGCTTCCATTCGTCCATTCGTCCATCCGTCTGTAAACTTTCGCCTTTTCATCTTCTTCTTAAGAACCATTGGCTCAAGAGGGTTGAAATCCTGTGAACTGACATTTTGGCCAATTGTAAATCTTTAAATTTTAAATGTAGCGAAGAAGGAGATACCACACTTGATGACCATAAATCTAATAATAAAGTTGTAAATAGTTTTGGTCGTGCTTTATTAGATATGTGTTATACACTTCAGTTATTCATTATCAACGGTAGAGCATATGGAGATACTCTTCGTGAATATACTTTTTGTAGTCATCAGGGTTCGAGCGTGAATGATTACATCATTTGAGTTTTTCCAGTTTATTGAGATGTTCAACATTGGAGACCGCATTGACTCAGATCATTTGCCATTAGAGTTGAATTGTAAATTTCCAAATGTGTAAATTCAAACTGAATTAGCTAGTGATTGTTGTGAAAAAGAATTGTTTGGAATGATTTTCTGAGTACATATTTTGTAAATACTCTATCTGACAAAATGTTATCTTGTAGTCAGTAGTTACTCACAATGCTTGATATCGATATGGATGATGCTATCGATCAGTTTGTACATATGATCTAAAAATCGTCAGAATGTATGAAGAAATAAGTTGATATTAATGTTTATAAAAGACCCACCTAAATGCAGAATGCAAATAAGCAAGGCGTAAAGCACGCAAGGCTTTGCGAACGTTTCGATGTAAACGCACAGAATCGAATAGAACGAGATAGGTTATTTACAAAACCGACCTCATCGCCAAAATACTATCCCCAAAACTGAATGGTTAGTACATTTTAAAAAGGTATTTTCGAACGAATCTGTATTTGACACCAGTCAAGATGATGAGGTGTTAAACGATTTGTTCAGTTCAACATCAGACGTTTACACAGTCGTAGATAAAATGATTTGAGAAACATCTTTTTCAGAAAATGAAATATCAAATGCTATATGACTTTTAAAAATTGGAAATCCGCTGGTCCTGATCATATTATCATAGAAATGATCTCTGAATTCGTGATCATGTTTTTCCTGATTAAATGCTTCAACATATTATTTGATAAAAATCCGGGCATGTTTCCAGAAAAATGGTTTCGTCAATAATTGTTCCTCTGCACAAGGAAAGCTCGATGATCCCGACAATTATAGAGGCTTTTCCTTAATGAGTATCTTGGGGAAAATATTTACAACCATATTGAAGAAATGTCTTTCACGTCGAAGACACAATGTTTGTATGTTGCATTTGTCAATTTTGAAAAAAAAATTCGATTCTGTAGATCGTTCTAAACTATGGTACTGTTTATTAAGGGCCGGATTTCGAGTGAAAATGTATACTGTTTTAAAGTCCATGTATGCTAACATAAAATCTTGGGTGCGTTCTGGTGGTGATTGTACAGACTATTTTGATTGCCCGGTTGGATTAAGACAAGGGTGTATGTAAGACCAATGTTGTTTTCAGTTTTCATGAATGAATTGTATTATGAGATAATAATGGAAAGCATGGTATTCAAATGTTCCCAGATATATTTGAAATATTAATGCTACGTTTTGCTTATGATGTCATTTTAGTGTCAGACACTGTTGTAGGATTACAAAATCAACTGAATATATTGGAACGTTACACAAAAGAATGGAAGTTGTCGGTTAACTATGACAAAACAAACATTGTTATTTTCAGAAGGGTTGGGTCGAACAATTGGTACTTATTGGTTTACAACTTAAGATCAATAGTCAATATAAATATCTTTGGGTTTTTTTTACCCATACTATGAACTTTTCAAAAAGCGTTGAAGATTTAGTATAAAGAGCGAAGAAAGCTTTATTCAACGTCATGTCTGTTTCATTCAAAATCGGAATGTTTCCCCTAACGTATTTATAACTCTTCGACTCCCAATACAACAGATAATGTTATATGAAACTGAACAGATACTGGATAAATATTTTTGGTATGCATGAACACACAATTCCAAAGCTAGCATATAACATGATTTTGCATTTAGAAATATATATTCTCTAATCATGTGCACATTAATGGAGGGCCAATATCAATTGGATTTTATGTATGAAAGTATATATCTCCCTGCTAGAAGATTGACTATTGACATAGTTATGTCAGATTACATTCAAAATCAAAATGACTGCATTATTGAGACTATCTGCACGTAAATTTATGCTTCAATCTGTGTAATCGAGACGCGATGTCGCCTCACAATTCAATGCAGAACTAAATATACCTAAATATTTACTAAATATACGCCAGTCAGGTGACATTTTCCTTCAGATGATATATTTACTATTTACATTAGACTGCCCTGCTTTAAGTTTTTGCAAAATGAATAAATTTTGTGTCACATAATAAGATTTCATTGTTTCAAATGCAAAAGTCTTATAAGAATGTTTCGTGACGTCATACATGGATTAAGATGGAGAATGCATGAGGAGCAGTGGATTCGTTAAAAATCATCAACACATCCCTTTGGGAACCAACTGCTTCTCGTTCACTCTTCATTACATAACTATTCTATGTTCAGTAGACAGGTCTAGGCCTCAATCCCCGAAGGATGTTTTTCATGTTTTGTGATGATGTGGTCACCGATGGTACTACATCGTCCCTTAATTGTGTCCAAGGGGCAGTGATAGCGAGTTCGGCCTCTGATAAAGCAATAGCGATATACAGACGGTCTTGTCGCATACCTTTTGAAATAATGATCGAATTTTGACCATTTATAGCTCATTTTGTAGAGAAATCGTTCAACTTTCATATCGTAGTCATTGGCTGTGCCATAAAAATTGTTTTTGATGCAAAATATGACTTTGAATGAGCATGGGGTGGTTTCGTCGTTACATCCCTTTCCTTGTATATAGTAATAGGGTTGGGTCTATATAAGTCTGATTAAAATCAACCTTGTTCCGAGGAATAAAATTTGCAAAATTATGCATCAACATTGACTATTAAATTTATGTTGTGATTGGTCAGCTATTTGACTGGGATTTGGCTGCTAAACACGCGCCTATATACGCGGTGTTCTCAGACCTTGTGGAGAGGAATCTACAGAACCTGTTCGTATCCCAGTAGATGCATAATTTTACAAATTTTATTCCTCGGAACAAGGTCGATTTTAATCAGACTGGGGTCTATATAGGTATATGTCTTTCAAATGCCATTTCTTAGCGATACACGACCCAGTGACGGGGTGCACGTTCGATTCCCATCATATTAAGTGTGAAATTTTAACTTAGAATAATTTTCGATTTGTTCTTTGATTGAAATTAAAAAATGAAATGAGGTTATTCCGGAATTTACAATGCACGTTAAAGTTTACTTTCAGGGCCATGGACATTCTTTAGAATACCCCAGGGATATTCTGTGTGACTTTGAAAGAAGGCTTACCTGAGAAAAGAATAACCTCCAACAGGACACAAATCATTCTCTTCCCACAGAGGTTACTCCCTTCAGATAGGATCAGAAATCTGGAGAGAGTACCCTCTGTGGGAAGAGAATGGACACAAATATGACACCTGAAGTTTATATAATGAAAAAGAATATGAGGTGAAAGTCATTAACCGCACACGATCTTGAAAAAGAACCAACGACTGTCATTTGTTCCTTTCCTTATCTTGACTATTCTGCTCCAGCTTCAATTGGCATGATGAAGTTCCAGCTCCAGTTCCTGGTCCTTGCCCTGGTTATGTTCGGGGCAGTGTTGGCGCATGGGAAAGGGAAAGGGAAAGGGAAGGGGAACCCGAAACCGAAACCGAAACCGAAACAATGTGAGTTTTATTTGATAAGTTTTCATTTATATATCATTTTTATATCAAGTAAGACACCTTAATACCTTAATAGGTAATATTGTTCACGGTGGTTTGACAGAATGTACGGGGCTTACATGTAAGACCCTTTTATGAGATTTTACACGATGTCAAAACATCGCCTTAAACATCCTTAAGATTTGTTATTACTAGTGCTTTCACACATATCCGACATATATCACCTGAAAAAACGATGATGCGCAACTGTGGTTGGAAGGTCCAGGCAAATCAGCCTTCACGGTTTTGTATGCCATCGCCTGCCTTGAATAATCGTTGGGTCTTAGCCCTCTTTGAAATAAATAATTGCTTGCCTTGAATAATTGCCTGGATAAATTTAGCAAATGTTAATAAAGCAATATAGCTATTTCTTTTTCAAAAGTAATTCTGACAGAAGCATATAAATATGCGATGTTTAACCTCATGACATGTACTTCTTTTACAATATTCATCAATTAAAACATTAAAATTAAAACATACTGCAATGATGTTTTTGTTATGATTTAAACACACTTCACATATAATTTGTCTTCGAAAAACATAATCGCGCGCCTACCTCGATTAATTGTGTGCCTTGAATAATCGCTTGGTCAAATCGGTACTTAAAATTAATAATCGCTGGGCAATTATTCAACGAGTTTCGGTATTCCATAGACCAATTTCACTCAAATTTGGAATATGAGCTCACAATATCATATATAAACAGTATATGAATGCAAAAACCTAGATTTTTTATTTTGAAAATATTGTCATAACAGCAATTTAATAATTATAATAAGGGTACTTTTACCTCGCACACATCCACATGCAAGGCACATGCTCAATGCGGAACCCCTGTGGTAAAAATTACATTTTTCAAAGACAATGCCATCAGTTTCTGTGTAGTTTCCCTTGCCGCCGCCACGTTTTGTTTTGGCTGTAACTTTTTCCCAATAAGACTCATATACATAACTTCCTACCCCTGGATAGTTTTTTTAACAAGTTCACATTCAAGGTCAAAGGTCAAGATCACGAAAGGCTATTGGCGTTCGTCCGTCAGTCCATATGTCAGTCCATCCGTCCGTCCGTCCGTCTGTCCGTCCGCCCATCCATCCATTCATCACTGACTCTAGGGAGCTCAAATGTTGTGTGCAGACTCCTTGGTCAATGGGGATTCTAAATTTTAGATTTGATGACACTGTGATCCAAAAAAGGGTCACAGGGGTAACGACCTTAAAACCTATTTTCATCTTCTTCGGTACCGAAAGGTCTAGAAAGCTGAAATATTGTTTACAGACTCCTTGGCCAAAGGGGATTCTTACTTGTAGATTTGGTGACCCTGTGACCCCTAATATGAATCACAGGGGTCACAGGGTTCACAACCTATTTCGGTCTTCATCTCTCGAAAAGATCTAGAAAGCTGAAACGTTGTGAACAGACTCCTTGGCCTTCTTATTGTTACATGATACTGTAATTCCAAATAGGTGTCACAAGGGTTACGACCTGAACTACCTATTGTAGAGAGCTTTGAACAGTACTTTTGAGATTTTATGTGCTCTTCAGTCAATATTGAGACCATGATAAGTAATCCAAAAGAAAGGACATGAGAGATAGAACACTTATTGTTGATGTGAGTTCTAATATGTGCATTGAGAAATATGTATTATCTATTAAGTACAACCATCTTTTAGTGACCTAAATCACATTCCATATAAGTAAGTATTAATTAGGTCTTCAGACAAGGTTGTTATTAAATCTAAATCAACGATAATGGGACCTACTTCAAGGGGACATAACTCATTCAATTAAACTCACAACTACATTAATTGTTAAGGTATACTCGATAAATGCAGTGTCTATAGGAATAAATAATAATACCGCTCGATTAAGGCTGTAAAAATGACAGAAAAATCAAGATTTTGATTTCTTGTTGCGCGATACCTACTTTAAGGGGACATTACTCAAAAAGTTGTATTCTAAATTGCATGAATTTGTCAGAGATGCTAGATACATATACTGTCTAGAGGAATCAATAATAACATCGCTCAGATACAGTCATTTCCGGTCACAATAAAGGCTCAAAAATGGCAAAAAAATCAAGATTTTGATTTTTAAAATCACAATCACAACCAAACTTTACAGACTGATAGCCCTTACTATGTAGTTTTGCCGCGAAGCTTTTGGGCCGAAACAGTTCACCCATTAAAGGTCCAGTTCGAATCCAAATTTCCATTTTTAACATGGGAATTTTTTACAAAATGCACCTAGAGACTTGAAACCTTCTCCAAAAGATCCGCAGTGACCCTGCGAGCAATAAAGTAAATCGTGGCGAAGTCGTCAGTCACTTGGTTTAGCCGCCATCTTGGATTTTTTTACTTTTTCAAATTTTCGGACCACATGTACCTTTGCGGAAACACCACTCCGAAGATATTAGCACCCAAGAGCTGGAACTTTACTTACATATAGCTGAACTATTGGGGAATAACAAGTTTATTCTTTTTTTAACGAATCCCTAATACTTTCTTCACGGTGACCTTTCAAAGTTTGGGGACTTTGAACAATGTACCAACTTTAAGGGCGAATATTTCATTAACCTGGAGGTTTTGATGCATGATATTTTCAGGACTACTAGACAAAAGATTAGTGTACATGAATCAATAATAAAATCGATCGCGAACAGTCATTTCCGGTCGTGAAAAATGGTAGAAAATGATATAAATAATGTCTCGAATGTATAACCTTTTTTTTAAAAATTCAAAATGCACTTAGAGACTTGAAACTTTTTTTAAAAGATACACAATACTAATACACACAAAATAGTAAACATGACGAATTCGCTAGTCACGTGGTTTAGCCGCCCATTTTGATTTTCTTTAAATTTGTGTGATTTTGACATGTTAAATTTGGGTCTAAATAATCCCAGAGACATACTAGAGAGTCGCAACTCATTACAAAAGATGCCTAATTACTAGACAACCAAACTATGTTACCATGGCGAAGTCGTAGATCACGTGGTTTTGACGCCATATTGAATTGTAATCTTGTTCTACCGATTTTAAAATGGGGACTTTTTCAATTAATGTTAATGACATTGTGGAGACTAAAATGCACCCCCCCCCCCCCCCCCCCCCCCTTCTCTCAATCAAATAAAGGACGGAAACACAAGGAAAACCTGTTCTTTACAGTATCTGTATGATAGGCTTGCTCTTTGCAGCATAAATCTTCAAAAATGAAGATTTTCTCGCGATATGACTAGACCCTAAGGACGTATGTATGCCCATACGTACGCACAAGTGTACCAAACCCTCATGACAAGGGCATTGTAACGGGCAAAAAAGCTTGCTTGCTAAGCTAAGCTATTTTATATTAATTATGAAAAAGGGGCTTTTTTGCTATTGTACCTCAAGTCAATTTGACTCGACTGGGTGTGAGATCGGTTGATGCAAGTGTTACATTTGAAGGCCTCACACGCTCACTGACGTTCTTTCTCCTGTCTTTTTCATTACACAATGTTAAGGTTACTGCTTCCAATGACAACAGATGACTCATGGCGGGCTGAATCATTTTATCGTCGCTTGCGACTATATTTATTGTTGTATCTTTTTTTCTATTTTGTTTTGTATATTATATTCTAAAATTGTATTTGATATTATTTGTTTTATCCTTCATATTTGTCTTCATATTTACAGATATTTCCAACTTTTGTGCGGATAAAGTGGATGGCCTTTACGCTGACCCGACGAGCTGTAGTAACTTCATACAGTGCGCCAACTACATCACCTACACCCGCCCATGCGCCCCAGGAACTGTGTGGAATCCCGTCGAAGGTGTGTGTGACCACCCTGAAAATGTGCCCGGGTGTGCACCGACTCACCCAACCAATCAACCGCCAGGTAAGTTAATTGATTAATTATGCCTGAACCTTTTAACAGTGATTTTTCTGAAAATGTGTTGCGAAATGCAATAGACGCAGTAGAAGTTCAATAAATCGGATGATAAAACTAAAGAAGAGCTTCTACGAGAATACACTGTGTCAAATTGTGTATCAAAGTGTGTATGTGGTATGTACTTATATAAACTGAAGTACAAAAGAAAGTAAACTCCTCAGTTGGTTTCGAATAATTCAATATTTGAAATATATAAGATGCATTTGATTATGGCATTATACAATAGCACATATCTGCAATACCTTGAATGAATTACATTGGTGACTTGTTAAGTTTTAGTTAGAATATCTTTATTTAATGTAGATAGGGGCAATAAATGAAAGTTACACCAATAAGACGGCTACCATGTTTAAAATGTTGTAAATTTTTGCAGAACGAGGCACATTTATTGATTTTCACAAATCATTTTCATTTCGATGAACAGTTGTGTTTTATCCAAAATAAATTTTTTTAAATTGTAAACTAAAAAAATATTGTCTTTTCTTTTAAAACCACGTAGAAGTAGTCCTTGGCTGATGACTAAACGCCTGCACCTTTCAGTTTTAGAGTACGACGTCGAAAACATAATATATTTGTAATTGAAATACATATGAAAAAACCAACTGAGGTGTGTACTTTCTTATATACTTCAATTAGAAACGTTGACAATACTCTTACATTTCGTATATAGTTGAATAGTACAAGTCCAATAAAGCTATCCATGCAAATTAGTATTAGCTTTAGATGACTCGCCCACGCTTATTGGAATCTTAAATTTTAACCATTAAAGCGAAATGTTCTATTTGGGTAAATATTTAATACTATCAACATATTTCCTTATACATCACAAGACAGTCTAACAGTCTAGAATAGTCCATTTACTTACCACAGAGGATTCTCCAGTCAATTCTGATGTCCTAACCTCTGCTACATTTGAACCATAATTCACGATTGTCACGAAATCCCCTGGTGGTGAAGGTTTTCAACACTGGGAACGTCCTTATTTTTGTCCTAACCTCTGCTACATTTGAACCATATTTCACGATTCTCACGAAATCCCCTTGCGGTGAATGTTTTCAACACTGGGAACGTCCTTATTTTTGTCCAATCAAACATCATGTTACATCTGTGACGGAATTGTATTGTAAACATCATGTGCGCAACGCATGGATGAGCCAGGTTTAGTCATTATCACAATTACGGAATTGCTCAGTTTGAGGTGAGGTGAGGTTTAACGCTGCTTTCAAGAGTATTTCACTTTTATCGCGGCTGCTAGTATAATGGCAGGGAGAAAGCCTGCAACGCCATGTGACTTTGCATTGCGGTGCAACCTGCGAGCACCGGTTGTAACTAACGAACCATGGGTGGCGCTACGCTGAAATTCAGTGTAGCATTGCACCCAAACCTTACTGCTTGTAGAACAGTTCTCTACTGCAGACAAAGTTGCCGTGCCCCTGGCGGGATTCGAATCGCAAACCTCTTGATCCGAAGCCACTTACCACTGCGCTATCCCACTTACCTTGCTCAGTTTGAAACAAAGTCGCTGATTGCCAAACTAACTGTTGAAGTAACAATTCAGAATTCTATATTTCTAGCCGATAAAATGTTCGCTATGCAACAGAGATTAGGATGGAAGAACTGGGTGGAGTAACTTCTGTGGCGAGAGAATGGGTTTGATCGAACTCATAGGAGTACCAATTTCATGTGATTATGCATAAATGCTGTAATAATACTACATGTATGTAAAGCTTCAATTGACCATATTCATATATATTTTATTGCGATTCTGTTAACGCATTCTTTTGAAGTTAAAAAAGTGTCATTGAAATCATTTTTTTAATTATTTCGCATTTATCCACCGTGTTTGTATATAAAATATATTAATTACTATACATAAATTTGAAAAAATTAATCATTATGATTTTAAAGAGGTGATCTTATGGTCATACTTATAATTCACATGAATATTAATAAATCAGTTTACGTGCATAATAGTTTTTCAGAGCAGTTCCAGGAAAGTAGTATCATGGCTTTCACGTAAACTCAGCCATATAAGAAACATACGTAGCCAAGTCATTCAGCGTAGTGTCGGGAAGGTAGTGACTTGGCTTTCACGAAAGTAACAACATGCGATGCATCTTAACGCTAGTAACTCAACGTAGTGACTGCTGTGCTTAGCTTATTGTACGTCCAATATAGAAACATCAACTAAAATGCATGTACACCTGAGGTAAACTGTGTCGTTACTCCAGTCTCTGTTTGTTCACGTAACATTATTACGGGAGGAATTGCGACGGTGTTATGGGAAAGTCGCGAAAGTGCGATACAAAATAACATCAGGACTTCGCATATTTGCAACTTCGCATTGCATCTTCGCGACTACGCCTTGCATCTTCGCCTTTAACTTCGTCCGGAACTACAAAGATCTAAAACACTACTGATCTGTCATAATTACTTAGTAATAACGATATGCATGTTGATTTCACGAGATGCTCTCTTCATATAAGCATGACTTGACTTACATTGGCGTGTACAGTGACTTTCCTGTTTTCATGTTATGTATGCCAGCTCTAAACATTTCAAACTACTATTCGTCTTGTTTCAACGCTATTAATGTATCTTGCATGTTGTTTTACAGATGCTTTATATGCCCTGCTATGTTAATTCCATATTCAACTATATGCAAAAGAAAGGGAAAGAACTACATGTACAGCATATCTTATAACAGTTGAAATTCGTATAATCTAAATGAATGATAATGATACATTCTGATGAATGAGAAAATAAACCCCACTTGTTCAATAACTATTAGCATTGTAGCTGCAAAACGTAAAACTTCCCTTGTAGTTTGAAATGACTCATTTTATTGCATACATATTTACTTACTTTCATAATAACATAGATCATTTGGTGAAAAAAAGAAATATACCTCATAGAGTATTCCTTACCGTTTTATTAAGGATTCAGCCCTTTGGGGCAGAATCCTTATTGTTATTGGCGTGTTTTTTATATTATTATTCCACCGATTTTGTCAGTGGCACTTTGGCAAGAAGGAATGCAGCTATTACAACCAAACTTTACAGGATGATAGCCCTTACTATGTAGTTTTGCCGCGAAGCTTTTTGGCCGAAACAGTTCACCCATTAAAGGTCCAGTTCGAATCCAAATTTCCATTTTTAACATGGGAATGTTTTACAAAATGCACCTAGAGACTTGAAACCTTCTCCAAAAGATCCGCAGTGACCTTGCTAGCAATAAAGTAAACCATGGCGAAGTCGTCAGTCCCGTGGTTTAGCCGCCATCTTGGATTTTTTTACTTTTTCAAATTTTCGGACCCCATGTACCTTTGCGGAAACACCACTCCGAAGATATTAGCACCCAAGAGCTGAAACTTTACTTACATATAGCTGAAGCATTAGGGAATAACAAGTTTGTTCATTTTTTAACGAATCCCTAATATTTTCTTCACGGTGACCTTTCAAAGTTTGGGGACTTTGAACAATGTACCAACTGTAAGGGCGAATATTCACAAGGGCATAGTAACGGGCAAAAAAGCTAAGCTAAGCTAAGCTATTTTATATTAATTATGAAAAAGGGGCTTTTTTGCTATTGTACCTCATGTCAATTTGACTCGACTGGGTGTGAGATCGGTTGATGCAAGTGTTACATTTTAAGGCCTCACACGCTCACTGACGTTCTTTCTCCTGTCTTTTTCATTACACAATGTTAAGGTTACTGCTTCCAATGACAACAGATGACTCATGGCGGGCTGAATCATTTTATCGTCGCTTGCTATATTTTTTATTATTATTTGTACGATTTTGTGTAACAGATTCTGAAGTAACGGCTGATCCGATTTTTATGAAACTTTCAAGGATGGTAGCATTCATCAAAATCTTGCCTCGTGTCGTGGCGGAATTTTGATTTTTTTGCCTCATTAAAGGTCCAGTTCGATTCTAATCTTCAAAATTTAACATGGGACATTTTTGGAAAATGCACTAAGAGACTTGCAATTTTTTTTAAAAGATGCGCAATGACAATGCAAGCAAAAAAGTAAATCAGCCCGATTTCGTACGTCACATTGTTTAGACGCCATTTTCGTTTTTAACACTTTTTTCAGTGTTCCGACCCCATGTACTTTTGACAACGCTAACACTAACCCTCGCCGTAACCCTCGCCGTAACCCTCGCCGTAACGCACATACCCTTGTATTAACTCTCAATACAATGAAATTTCGGAATTTTCACAGTTTTCTTGGTATGAGAGATTCATGTTACTTTGTGAGTTTTGACACAACAGTATCAGTGACATTCTTCGATCAAACATGGAGGTGAAGGTCAAAGCGGAAGTCTGAAGACCTAAGTACTGCCGCGGCAGTCCTAGTTATTATTATTATTATTATTTGTACTTTTTTTGTGTGTAACAGATTCTGAAGTAACGGCTGATCCGATTTTTATGAAAGTTACAGGGATGGTAGAATTCATCAAGGTCTTGACTTGTGTTCAATCCGACGACAGGAATCTCGTAGGCAATGTAAACAATGTCACGCTGTGTTCACTTCCGGGTCGCTCACAACGCGAACAATTGCTTTTCAACGATGTAATGAAGCAAAGATATGATCATTTTTGTTTACAAATATATTTCCAACGTGTAGATAAATCACCCACAACCTATGCACCTAATGTTAAATAATGTTCCTTGACGAAAACAATGTCAAGTCAACATGACAAACTTTTTCCGTTATTGCGATTGCTCGTTCGTGATTGGCTGAAATGTCCCAAAGTTTATTTTCCGGAAACAGCTGTTTTTACCGATATGCTTTCTTTAGGAGGGTTTCCACTAATTTACTGCGTTTTTATCACATTAAAAATGTACGAGAATACACTCATGTATTCCATAGAATGCATTAAATACAAAAGTTAAGAATAATTCTGCAGGGTAATTTTACAATGACTCATTTTCTGGGATAGTTTGAAAAGTCGTAGAATCGCGTATATAAGCAGTAAAGGGCAGAAGCGTAGAATCGCGTATATAAGCAGTAAAGGGCAGAAGCGTGAATCGCGTATATAAGCAGTATAGGGTTAAAGGTCCATTTCGATTCCAAGTTTCGAAATTTAATATGGGGAAATATTTTTAAAATGCACTTAGAGACTTGCAATTTTTTGTAAAACCTGCGCAATGACAATGCGAGCAAAAAAATATATCATGCCGATTTCGTACGTCACGTGGTTTAGACGCCATTTTGAATTTTGTCACTTTTTTAAATTGTCTGACCCCATGTACCTTTGACAATCCTCTCCTCTGAAGATACTTGCCCCACGAAGCTGAAACTTCTTTATGTATGCAGCTGAGGCATTGGTGAATACATGGTGTTGTTTTTACTTTTTGCACAATGACCTTTCAAAGTTGGGCGACTTCTTACACGGGACCTACTACAAGGGGACATTTCTCCAACTTCCCGATCTCACAATTGCATGAATTTTTCAGGGTTACTAGAACAATATAGTGTCTTTACGAATCGATAATAACATCGCTCGCGTACAGTCATTTCCGGTTACAATTAAGGCTTAAAAATGACAGAAAATCACCATTTCGAATTTTAACATGGGACAAATTTTCAAAATTGACATGGAGACTTGAAACGTTTTTTAGAAGATACATAATAACAATGCAAGGAAAAAAGTCAATCATGACCAAGTCGTAGGTCCCGTGGTTTTCCCGCCATTTTGATTTACATTGAAATTCTTGAACTTTGTTGGCATGAGAGATTTATGTTACATATGTAGAATTGACAGTACAGTATGTATGACATTCTTCAGTCAAAGATGGACGTGAACGTCAAAGCGGAAGTCTGAAGACGGCAGTCCTAGTATATTATT
This sequence comes from Gibbula magus, assembly GCA_936450465.1. NCBI lineage: Eukaryota > Metazoa > Mollusca > Gastropoda > Trochida > Trochidae > Gibbula > Gibbula magus. The sequence continues at coordinate 56,827,554 of OW388294.1, forward strand.
GTAATTATCCCCGCCCAAAGTTTAGCGTACATTAGTACGTACGAAATGGAATAACTCAAGTACTATTCACTTGATTCTTTTCAGATTTTGCATATGTGCTCTTCATAGGGAGAGTAATGTTACTGCATAGTTTTGTGACCTTGGCCTTCATTTCAAGGTCACAACGAGACTTTGTCATTTTATCATTGTCACCGTTCACTAGATTCTCTTCATATCTTACACATTTCTTCTTCTTTTAGACAAAGGGCTGATTAGATTTGGTGACCATGACATTATTTTCATATCATACGCAAAGCACCTCCTAGGGAAGATAATGGGCTGATTAGATTTTGGTGACCTTGACATCGTGTTCAAGGTCACCGCAGAACTTTGAGTTTTTCGACATGTTAAGCTTGTCAGGGGAATCGACATCACAAAAACTGTTCATTGGATTCTGATCATTATCTTACACCAATAGTTCTTTGAGGGACGATTCAGGACCCTGTATATTTTGAAGTATTAATTTGCGGCGGAGATCATGTCACCTTAAAGGGAAAGTTATATCACTGATCTATCGGCAGCATCCGCCATCTTGGTTTCTTGGCATTTCCTGAAATGATAACACTCTATATTTAAACCAATTTTAAGTTTTTGTAATAATAAAACATATACACTTATAGAATATTCACAAAGTTACATATAACGTATAATAAAACTCATAAACAATATGGTTTTAGGCCGTAGCAACTTTTTCCCGACTCTCAGCGCCGATTTATGGCTTCAATTCTCATTGTTTTTATTTTTAAACAAATGTGCGCATGTCGTTGTCAAGTTGTGAAATGTAAAGTCATCAAAGTATCAACTTCATTAATATCTTTCAATTTGATTGTGTTTTAATCATGTTTCAACAGCATATATGTGTAAATGGGAATATCCTCTCGAATTTCGTTTCCACAAAAAATACCGCGATAGAACCTCCTTTTAGTGACTTCTGCTTGTTAAAACCTGGTTGTCTACAAACCCAATGGCTCTATTTTTGTGCTATCAGGGTTATAATTGGTATATGTTAACTATGGAGAAAGAACAAGAATTTGAAAAAGGTTTTCGCTAAAATCTGTCAACGATCAAGGTCACAGCAATGTCACGATTTATCCCTCCTTATAAAGGATATTTTGTTTATTTAAGGCACTTTGATAAAATTTTGAAATCAGAAATAGGTTTTTAAGAACTTATATTAATAGTTTGTTAATAATACCCCTCTGGGAAAATTATGACGAGTTCCAAATGTTTGGGGACTACTCTGCTTTTGTGGTGTCCCACAAACGCTAATCTAGTTTTGAAAATGGAAACGTAAGATAATCGTTTTTTAATAAATGTGTTTTCCTCGAAATATCCTATTTGAGTTTGTGAAAACAATTGATCATAAAAATGCTTATAAATAAAAAAACAAATCATAGACAAATACCGAAAATAGGATATTTGTGTTATTTACATCAGACATATACAAAGGACATATGGTAATTAGCAAGACGCTTTACAGTCAAATGCTAAGATCTTTGAAGTCAATTTATTGACGTGGCAAATGATTGATGGTTTTCATTTGACAATAAGTGGGGATACATTTGTCAGGAATGTGAGAAATCGTAAGTCTACCCCAAGTGTTCGTAATTCTACCTTGTAACACCGTTATTCCTCCCCCAAAATCCGTAAAGAACCGTTGTCCTACCGTCAGCTTCCGTGGTCGAAAATAAACAGTGCTGTTTCTTTTGAACATGTTCAAAAGCCACCGAATGGTTTTCCAGTCCGCAATTCTTCCGTGGGGCACAAAGGCAAATCGTAAGTCTTCCGTAGTCCTTCCGTAATTGTCGTTAATCAAACGTAAGTTTTCGGTAACTCTTCCTCATCTTTCCCCACTTTCGTAGAGCACTGTAGGGCTATGGTTTTAGAAAGGTGAAATACGAATTCACACGGCACCGGCACGGTTGCACACGGTAGTGATACGATTGTAATGCGATTTCGTAGTTTCCCACATCAATTCTTTTCTCTGCCCTCAGCCATAGCCGCACTCAGAATCTTTTTGGATAAATCGTTTAAATTTGTAGAATCCTTTCGTTGCTAGTTAAAGGCCACGTTTTTATGTACCACGTTTTTTTACATATTTTGTTTCTCAAATTTGTTATTTATTATTTAAGTTTATACAATATTTGTTAAGTTAGAGGGTAAAGCATCCAATTAAACGACCAGATAAGCCGTATGCATAGAAAATTGTTATCCGTATTGGAAGAGAATGGTGTGACGTATAAAGCGACAATTTTTGGGAACTCTTGAGTGTGATTTGAGATAGATTTGTAGGTCTCATACGATTTTTAGACGTTAGACAGCAAGATGATAGACCTTTCTATTATGTATTATTGTACCATATATAAAACGCCACTCTGAGTGTTATCCCTACATCAGTCAGATCAATTGAACTACCGTCGAGAGGCAATTGAAATATGAAAACATTAAAATGGCTGCTCTATGGGAAATGGACACACATGGTTTAAGGGAACAATGTACATTCGCTTTAGAACTCGTCCTTTTGATTAAGGAGTATTTTAATATGTATTACGTTATTACTTTCCGGAAATGCTGTTTAAAATTCGGTTTCTGCTTCAATTATTAACTTTAATTGAATATATTTGTCGTACAACTGTTAAATATCCGTCTATTTACCACAGCAGACACGTGTGAGACCGGCTTTTTACAGAGTGGAACAACCTGTTACTATTTCTCTAGAGACCAAGTAAACCACTACACAGGGAATGTAAGTATATTAACATTATCACAATCTAAGTTATGAAAAACTGCTTTTTATTAAACTGAGAAAAATGATTGCATTTCTTCAGCAATATATCACCTTTTATTACCCTTGTTGTTGAAAATGACCGAGGTAATATTAATGATATGAGCACGTGTGCACATATAACGTTTGCCTAACAACCATTGAATGACCGCGACTTCCTGTCTGTGACGTCAGAAAACAATTGTTGATGACGCAAATGTAGCTTGACAGGCCTTTTTCTGGCTATTTTTACGCGGATGAAATTGAATAGAATAGGTACTAAAGAAATTATTACATTTGAAAGTGTGTCATATAACTTTTACGAAACTCTTGTTTGTATATCCCTCGCTCTCACTCGGGCGATACAAAAATTGTCACTCTTTTCAAATAATTCATATGACACATACACTTCCTCGGGCAATAATTTCTGTTCACATTCATCTGAACTGAGCAACCCTGCATTGTCCACTTATCAAGTGAGATACATTGCCTATAAATACGACTGACTAGCAAGTTGCAAGAAATCGTTCAGTCGAAACGGGTCTTTTTCAGATACATGGAGAAATTCTTTCATTCACTACCTCTAATCTCATATGCATGTCCTTGTTTGTTTAAAACACAATGTAACAAACTAACACCTTGTACATGTTCTAGATATAGACATGACAAACTTTTCGAGTTCTCCACACTTCGCATGAACGCTCGTGATACACGTCACCCACAATCCCTCAGCCAGTTAACTTTCTTCTTGTTAGGCAACCCAACAAGACGTTTGCTTATTTTCTACTGAGAATTCCTACTTTAACTACGAAACTTCCCGTTTTTCTATATTCTAGTATCATTATGTTTGTCATATCTTCATTATTACATGTTCCTTTTGCTAATATTCCTGAAATTTGCTATTTCTCAACCGCATTTTTTCGACGTGGCACTTCTAATATGGCATGCTTCGTGTCTCGTGTTCGTACACGTGACCGGAATTTGCTAATTCAAATTCCTTATTTATTGCTCTTGCACCATGGTTTTTTAATATTTCTTATTTAGCTATTCAGTCTTCGCTTAATATAATTTATGTATTAATTTTGTTTCGAGTGTGATTATCGGTACTTTGGGTTTGGTAAGCCCTGCCCACTTATCGATTTTCTTCTCGAATGTTCCACCTGTTGTGTCGGTGTAGCTTCCTTTTTAGCACTGTAAGCGTTTATGGTCGTTCAAACGTGTGTTGGTGGTCATTTTACGACGCTTCAGTACTCTTCATTTGCTAACATTGTGTGCGTTATGTTAAGCTCGGCTGTTGTGAATGTATTCCTTACTTATTTGATTGGCATTCCGTCCGTCCGTAATCATTTCGTTTCAGGAGCAGAACTCGAAAACCGTTCATGATATCTTTCTGAAACTTCTCATGTGAATTTGGACTTTGTTCAGAGATAGGTTTGTTTCTGGAGTACAGCTCCAAAACTCTTCATCATATCTCCCTGAAACTTTGTATGTGTATTACCCACTAACTGAAGTGGTGCCTTTTAATATTTTCAGATTTCAGAATTTAAAAAAAGAAAATTTCGTTTCCATAGAAACGTGTTGAATTTGGACTTTGTTCAGAGATAGGTTTCTTTCTGGAGCACCATCTTCACTTCACCACTCTACATCATACCTGCTACTCAGAATGTGTATTGCCCACTAAATGAAGTAGTAGATATACAATTATCTGTCTGATGTGTTTTACAAATTATGTTGTAACGGTGGGATATGTCATCTTCTGATGACTCTTGTTTATTCTTTGAAGGCAACGTTTCGACGTAGGTTCTAATGTCGTTCTCAAGCAAGTGATACACAATTTGGGAAACAGTTGGGTTATATACATACATTTTTTTTATAAAAGATTGGAGATGAGTTGTTCATACAATAAATAGAGCTGATGGACAAATGTTGAATAGCTAATTGAGTGGAAGCGTATGTGATATACAGAGACTGCATGAAGGATTAGCGAGGTGATTGGAAGCCAGGTGGATGTTTATACAATAGAGGAGATTGATGTACATGGAATAGGTGAGTTGATACAACAGATGAGATTAATGTATATGAAGAAAATATATAGTAAAAATGGACAGCACAGTAATATAGATTTATGAAATGGACATATTAAATGGATTAAATAACAGTGATTTACTTTAGCAAGTGATGATAGGCTCTGGAGATTGAGTATCCTTCATCTCTGTTGAGAGAGGGGTTTATCTTCTTGACTTATAGTAATTTTCGGGCTTTGTAATCCGTCTGGTTCCTTTCAATGATGTTGAAGTTGTCCCATTTGATGGTGTGATTTGGGTGGACTTTGGTGTGGTCGGCCTCTGTCAGGAAGAACGATGGCAAATCAGATATTGCCGACCACACCAAAGTCCACCCAGACCACACCATCTCAACAGAGTTGTAGGATACTTCATCCCCCTTTGGTATATATCTTTTATATATGGAAGGCGCCCGGGGCCCCCACCAAAACTACCATGGCAACCATCTAGGCCATCCCGGGTACTGTTATAGGTCTCAAGGGATCCAAGATGACTCTCATCATCCTCCCGGCGGATGGGGAGACTTGGAAGAACGCCTCTGACCCCCGTCGGCCACCTTATCAGACCATCGATGGACCAACCTCGAGCCATCCATCGTGGAGTACGTGCATTCGTCCTTATCGTCGTCCTCGTCCTACACCACGTCCGCCCAGGAGAGAAACCAGCGGGTGGCCAGCTTCCAGAAGCAGCCCATGAAGAACATGCAACCCGCCGGCTTGGCCCCGATGCCCCACTTGAACTCACCTTCAACGGCCAGCGGTTGGGCGATTCAGGGAAGACCCCACCAGCTTCTACTTTCCCCGGTCTCTCTTGGTACAAGAAGATTGATGAGCTGTATCGCCTCTTGCCGGATCTTTCTCGTCCGAAAGCACCCAAGCAACTGATCCAGAACGAAATCAGTAGGGGTGTCCCGAAGACAGCTACTTCTTCGGCTAACTCTTTGCCTCCTCCGGAGCACACAGCTCAAATAGCCACGCAGCTTTCCATGAGGGTCGGCACTTTGGGTTTTGATAAGCAGCAGTCAAGAAGTTCCTTTTATAAGGGCTTTCCTTACAATGTCCACAACGCCAAGTTGATTCCCTTCTCCTCTCCAACTAGAGCCAACACTTCTTTGACTTCTTGGGTGATACCGTCCTCGATCTTGACGTTCAGTTTCTTTGGATTGACTCTCAACTTACCCTTCTGCGTCAGACTGCCTACATTAATCAGCTCCCTCAGACCACCGATTCCAAGATCAAAGAGAAGCTATACCGTTATTTTGTGGAACGCTCTTAGGTGACATGGTAACCCAAGCACTCGTACAGAAGGACAAGCAGCTACGAGAGGAAGAAAAACGAGGATCTTCACAATCTAGCATGTCGCAAGAACAGTCTCCAAGGCATAAACTGTCTACGCTGTCAAAGAAACAGGCGTACCAGAGGAATCAGGCCCCATCTACTCCGAAGCATCAAGACAGGCAGTTAGACAGACCCTCTACACCTAAGAGTGGTGGACGAGGCTGATGCAGGGGATAGCAGCGTTTTTGACCGTAGTGATCCCTTAGACGACCAGATATCGACTGTTGCTAGTACCCTGATTTTTCCTATGAATGTGGTTCTTGATCAGCTCGGGGGATGTCTTCGACTATTTGTCGCAAACTGTCAAATTGTTTCAGATGACCATTGATTCCTTTCGGTTGTTACTCAGGGTTATCGTATGATTTCCACACCTTATCCCTGACTACCTTCCCTCCGGAGGGTCTTAGGTTTCACCTGTACGGTCCTCCTCCAGTGGCAGCATGTAGAAACTTTTGGTGGAGGAACAATGCTCGAAATGGATCCGAAGTCGGTCTCCAGAGGGTTTTATTCCCCATCATCCTGGTACCCAAGAAGGACAAAGACAAGCTGAGGATGATTGTCGATCTGAAGTTCTTGAACCAGATATTCCTGCAGAGACCTCCACACTTCAGGAGTCGATCCAGGCGCTGAGACTTGCTTTTGCTTTGCCAGACCATTCATCGTTTGTTCAGATCGTTCCAGTTTGAAGATCTGAAGTTTCAGCTTAAGTGGAATCTGTTGGTTGTGGTGTCTGGTCTGGTCTGAAATTCGATTGCGCGTCTATGATTTAAGCAGACAGACAGACATACAGATTTTATTTGTAATGTCGGCCTAATGGCCCATAATACAGTTACATGATATACAATATAAATGGACAGTGGTCATTTTAATTAATAAGCTTTGTATCTTAAAGAAACTATTTGGTGTATGAAAACTGCAGTGATGAATATAACACGTGGATGTTTTTAGCTTAAGATATGTTGGAGTGAGAGTGGCCCTTTCTACACTTTTCTTAGTTGGATGGTATATCGATCACGATATTGTTGGTACTGGTTACAGGAGAAGAATACATGTTTTTTATCTTCAATTTGTTGTGAGTGGGAGAAAGAGCAGTAGAGGTCTTCAATATACATATCCTGATGAATGTTTACTTTAAAATTGTTATGGGCAATAAGAAATTTACAGAGAGCACGAATTAGATGTTTACTTTTCAGTTATGTGATGTAAGGTTCCAGATGAAGATCGTATTTGATTTGAGAGTACTGTTTCAGGTGGTTCGATGTAGAAATTTCATAGTGCCAAGTTTGGTGTCCAATGTCCTTAACATGTTAAGAATTCGGTTCTTGGTAGGGGATTCCCCTCGTGAACACGTTGCACAGCCTTTCAGATTATATAGGTTCATCATGAAATTCTTATTAGTTTAGGTCTCTCTCAGGGCATATTCTGCATGCATTGGGCGAGATGTGAATTTAGAAGAAATTCATATTCACCCCTGCGACAACTCGACGGGAAAACTGTCATACAAACTTATATATATATACTCTGGAGAAGTACTGTTTATCTCAAATTTAGCCTTAGTTAATAGTTGCTTTAAATTTTTGCCCTGGCGTTTCCTTTTGATAAACTTAACATTATCAACAATTTTAAACATTGTTTCATCACACATTAAAATAGGTGTATTTTGTTTTATATTGTGGAACATATCCGGATTGAGTGGATTATGAGCTGAGACATATGCAATGTCGATTGTTTCGGATTTTTCTTTCTTCTTTACTTGTAAGGGTTATTTTCTATCGATGGATAATGCTTTATTAATTCCATCCTCGACGAGAAATGGTGGATATCCTCTTTTATGTAGTAACACTTTGAGTTCTCCGAGTCTGATGTTCCTTGTATCTTCATTTGAACAGATCATGCAGATACGTCTGGATAAGTTGTAGGGGATACTTCTCTTAGTATGTGATGGGTGACATGATGAAAAGTCCAAATATTGCTTAGTATCGGTAGGTTTATAATATATGTCCGTTTCTAAACATCCCTCCGATATTTTCACAACAGTATCCAAGAAAGAAAGTTCACTGTCACTTGTTTCCATTGTACATACAATGTGTTCAAATATTAGAATATAAACTTTTAACATCAAAAGTAACTAAATTTGTATGATCAGGTATAGTTTCAGGTAGAAAAAGAATATCAATGAAGTTACTCAAACGGTGGGTACCACAGCTTGGACCGGCAATGATAGGTCTATCAATGAAGTTACTCAAACGGTGGGTACCACAGCTTGGACCGGCAATGATAGGTCTATCAATGAAGTTACTCAAACGGTGGGTACCACAGCTTGGACCGGCAATGATAGGTCTATCAATGAAGTTACTCAAACGGTGGGTACCACAGCTTGGACCGGCAATGATAGGTCTATCAATGAAGTTACTCAAACGGTGGGTACCACAGCTTGGACCAGCAATGATAGGTCTATCAATAAAGTTACTCAAACGGTGGGTACCACAGCTTGGACCGGCAATGATAGGTCTATCAATGAAGTTACTCAAACGGTGGGTACCACAGCTTGGACCGGCAATGATAGGTCTATCAATAAAGTTACTCAAACGGTGGGTACCACAGATTGGACCGGCAATGATAGGTCTATCAATGAAGTTACTCAAACGGTGGGTACCACAGCTTGGACCGGCAATGATAGGTCTATCAATGAAGTTACTCAAACGGTGGGTACCACAGCTTGGACCGGCAATGATAGGTCTATCAATGAAGTTACTCAAACGGTGGGTACCACAGCTTGGACCGGCAATGATAGGTCTATCAATAAAGTTACTCAAACGGTGGGTACCACAGCTTGGACCGGCAATGATAGGTCTATCAATGAAGTTACTCAAACGGTGGGTACCACAGCTTGGACCGGCAATGATAGGTCTATCAATGAAGTTACTCAAACGGTGGGTACCACAGCTTGGACCGGCAAAGATAGGTCTATCAATGAAGTTACTCAAACGGTGGGTACCACAGCTTGGACCGGCAATGATAGGTCTATCAATAAAGTTACTCAAACGGTGGGTACCACAGCTTGGACCGGCAATGATAGGTCTATCAATAAAGTTACTCAAACGGTGGGTACCACAGCTTGGACCGGCAATGATAGGTCTATCAATGAAGTTACTCAAACGGTGGGTACCACAGCTTGGACCGGCAATGATAGGTCTATCAATAAAGTTACTCAAACGGTGGGTACCACAGATTGGACCGGCAATGATAGGTCTATCAATAAAGTTACTCAAACGGTGGGTACCACAGCTTGGACCAGCAATGATAGTTCTAAAGCAATTATGTATGCGTAGGCACGTGAGTATGTGTACGCATTTCATCAACTCAAACACGCATGCACACATGCACGTATGCATGCACTTATTAACGAATCCGTAGTAAGTACGAACGTTTTCTATACATAAAAAACGCAAAAATCGAATAAGTAAACAGCTTCACACTCTGAGCAACGGCTTCAGATTGACCTACAGTGGGCCCAAAATGGACCGTCAATGTCTTAACAGAGACAAACCTAACATTTGCTGATTCGAGTAAACTGAACACCAAAAGAAATGTTACACCTCTTTGAATATAAATATAATAAAAAGTTACGTGGTCAGAGAAATTTGCTTTGTTGTGTTGTAGCACTCCATCAGTTAAGTGTTTTGTGCTAAAATAGCAGACCTGTAACTCTAATGGTAAATAAGTTATCGCCAGTTCTTCATGGGTGGGGTCAATTGTCCTATTTCCGATCATGCAATAATTGAAGGGAAAATTGTAAAAATGTTTGGAAAATTAACCAAACTGACTGTGTCTTCTTTGATAATGAATCCACATTCATAAAAAATGAAATAAGTTATGTTTTTGGAAATACATATTCGTTATTTTGTCTGAAAATGACGAAATAATGAGATTTGTTATTGTTTTTATTCTATACCTTTGTATTCTATAAAGGGTGCCAGCGACCTATTCTATGCATAAATGGCGAATAACGAATAAGTAACTAACTTCACATTCTCAGCATTGGATTCAGATTGACCTATGGTGAGTCCACAATGCACGTTCTCGGCCGAACTAAACCTTTGTCACAGCTGTCATGTTCCATAGAGACAAAGCTAAAATGTCTTGATTCAAATATAAACCTTTGTATTCTGAAACGGGTGCCTCCTTTTCTTATGCATGAATCACCAATATAGAATAAGGAACTAACTTCACACTTTCAGCAACGGATTCAGATTGACCTTTATATCGAGGTTCGCGGAGCACGTTGCCGGTCGTTTATAAACCATTGTTATAGCTCACATGAACTGTTTAACTCAACTTAAGGCGGATCCTTACCAATTTAAAAATTTCAAGAAATTTCTAATAGTTTATTATATACATGAATAAACATATGCTTAATCCATTTCTGTTATAAACCAAAAGTAGGGGGTCACCGCGCTCATTTTCGAGATATAAGCTACAAATGTAGGTTGGGGTGTTGCAACAAATCAAAATTTTTCCGAACCATTTCACACCATCTTTGTGAAAAACCAACAAATATATTTTATAATTACGGCTTTATCTCATTAGATCGTGTATGTTTACAAATAATATGCAAGAACTTTTTTTTACTTAAATTGAAATTTTACAAAATAAGTTTGTTTTCTGTTTAACATTCTTATTTATGTCAATTTATCTTAAGATCTGCAGACAATAACCACTCATTGATAGAAATACTAGTCAAAAACAAAATTAACCAAAAAAATCATATATATCCAGGCCAACTTGAAAAATAATTTGAAAAAAAACCCTTCAGAAATTGTCAATTTTCAGTAGCAAGGGAGATAACTCTTACGAATTTTGCATGACCAGTTCCACTTAAAATAGATTATAGAGCAAAAGAACAACATGTGGAGCTATGGGTACTGTAGAGTACAGATGGTTACCATTGCAAAGACAAATGGTTATCAGAAAATGCACGTTAATTGTTGTCATGGTAACATGATCTGGATGAGCCTAGTAAAATTCAAATTCCATGTCCCGTAATCCGAGACTTGCTCTGTAAAAAGGACACCAAATTGTGACTCTAGCCTCGATGTTTAAGAAGCTATAATGCTTGGAGAAATTTTGTTTCCAGAAACTTGGATATTGGCCGATTGCATGCTGAATAGTTTGCAAGGACTGTAAATGTGCTCCTGGAAAACCTTGGTACCGAAAAAGAATGCAATATCTTGAAGTTTTACCAAACTGATACCCATAGAACGATTCTGAATGAAAACCAAAATGACGTCATAACGTCAAATCAACATCAGCAAAGACAGGGGTTTTGCATCAAACAATTTCATGGGAGTGTTTGCACAAGTTCCAATTGCATTTAAAAGCATACTGGCCCCTCACCATCTAAACAGGAATGTGTCTGTTTTCCCAGAGAATGACTTCTGCACAAGATAATGCTCTGCAGAAGTTCTTCACCGGTATTACCTTTTAGTTATGTCTGCATACCATCAAAATCATGTCAACAAAATTTGAATGCTCTGAAATTATTTATTTGAATACAGCGTCATCAGTAATTACGAAATTGTTACAGTGGACTTATTTAGCGGTTCAGTATATATATATATATATATATATATATATATATATATATATATATATATATATATATATATATATATATGTATGACCATGATGATTTAATTATCATATTTCAAAACATCTGCTTCATTATCAAAACACTGTCCACAAAGTCTATAAGTCTAAGAGGCTCCAATGCCCTAGCTGCTGAATCTGACAGCTGACAATGCGCAGAAAAAATCGTTAGGAAACTTTTATATTCATGTATTGTATTAACATTTCTATGTTAGCTATCTTTGATTTGCTTTGTACAGCAACAGATTGAATCTAAGACATTTTGAATTGACGTTATACGTGCTATTTATAGCTCGGTTCAGCTACAACGACGTGGGCTTTCTGCGTTAAGAAATACAAATACCGGTACACAAGAGAAGAACGTTATTGTCGTTTAGAGTCTTAAATATTGAATAATGAAATAAGAACAAGTGTAAATTAAGTTGCTAACAAAATGAATAATAAATAAAGAACCGTTGAAAATTCGCTAACTTCACAATTCGAATAAGAAATATGGAACTGTTAAGAATTCGCTAATTTCACGTTTTAAATAAGGAATAAGGAATTGGTAAAATTCGTTAACTTCACATTTTGAATACAGACCTCACAGACCCGGATCTACTTCTCTTTCGTCTGCTTGGATCACCCGGGTAGACTGTTCATGTGACCGGGCAAATCAAGTGCGCCCAGTGCAGCCTACAAGTAGAATCACTTTACTTGTCGTCTCGTGTCTCTCTTGCTGTGTTACGAGAACATTTCAGTTTTTTAAGAGGCGGGATAGCGCAGTGGTTAGCGCGTTCGGCTTCGGATCAAGAGGTCCGTGGTTCGAATCCCGGGGTTCGAATCCCGTCTGCAGTAGAGAACTGTTCTACACGCAGTATGGTTTGCGTGCAATGCTACACTGAAATTCAGAGTGGAACCACCCATGGTTCGCTAGTTCCAGCCGCTGCTCGCAGGTTTCACCGCAGTGCATAGCCACATGGCGTTGGGGGCTTTTCCCTGCCATAATATTAGCAGCCGCTATATAAGTGAAATACTCTTGAAAGCGGCGTTAAACCCCAACTCACTCACTCACTCTCAGTTTTTTTAAACAATTATTTTCGAATATAATTTTGTTCTTGTTTCATACCCGGCCTCTTCACCATAGAGCTACTGCATGCTGTTAGGGGCCAAGCTGGTCACTATTGAAAGTGGGGAAGAGGATGAGTTCATCCTCGACCACGTAAGTGGTAAGTGTTTTTACAGAGAGACACGCTGTCACACGTTTTTTGGCAAAATATGTTTTCTCAAATTTGCTGTTTATTTGTAATGTTTTTACAATATATTATAACGTTAGAGATGTCCGATTTGGAAGAATTGGAAGGTGTGTAAAGAGACAGTTGACTCCTCAGTGAGATGGTAGATTTGTAAGTCTCATGCTAATTTAGAGTTCAGACAGCAAGATGGTTGACCATTCCATCATGGTGCAATAATAATAATAATATTATCAAAACTCTATTCTGAGTGTTTATGTATCGCTACATCAGTCAGATCACCTTCGAGCGGGCATTTTAATGTTAACACCTGTGCTACAGCGCCTTTAACACAGCCTTTCATCATGATTGAAAGACTTCTTCGGGTTATATTTCTCGATTGAAACTGTAAAGGATGTCAAAGCTTAAAGACAATGTTATGCAAATAATTTGTTTGTAATATTTGTGTGATAGGTAATTGGTGTATTATGTATACTGGCAATAATGGTTACGGTTCATGTACAATGTACTCTCTCTTAACCCAAATCGTTATAACCCGACACCTGCAGTCAGTACTCGAAACAAGAGCCATATCCGACATCGCTTCAAGCGACTGTCGATGATAGTTTATAGGGAAAACATTGTACGGCTGTATATTAAAATAATTTACCAAACATTAAATCATTTATTTGTTGTTGTTGTAGACTCTAAATACCACATTGGGGGATCTGACCTGAGATTTGAGGGGAAGTTCTATTGGATGAATCCACAGAAGGAAATCGAGGGGTATACAAATTGGGCAGAAGGTAACCCTGAAAACCTTCGAGGCAAGAAGAACTGTATGATGCTCGACATTTTTGCCAATTACAAATGGATTAACCGCCCCTGCGGGTATATGGGGAACTTCATTTGTGAAAAACCTCTCTAGCCATTGCTCCAACATTGTATCAAGGAGAGATGGGACGAAGAAATCGAGCTTTACTTAAGTATATGTGAAATTGTTCACTTTGATGACAGGGGTGTTAATATTAATACCGATAAGTCTTTAAATCATTCATTGACCCCAACATTTTCTTACAATTTTGGATAAAACTTGCCATTATGAAAAAAATAAGCGATTTCTAAAATAGTTCGTTTCATCGTCCCATCGTTCCTTAATTGGAGAATTCATTTATCGCAGATAAATAAACAAAATTATCGCAATGGTTAAGTTTCTATCACAGTTTATCCTACATCAAGATCGAGGCGACAAGGTCAAAGGTTATAACCTCAGAATGTGACGTTGAAAACGGTTTTCAAATGGTGAGAAATTAAAAGTTATAGTGATGGTTAAAGTTAAATTAAAGTTAAAGTTCCAAAAACTGTGTCTTTCATCAAGGTCAAAGTTAGATGGTTAAAACAGATGACTATATAAATGGTCTTATGTAAAAGAAAACACATATATCCAGTTTGAAAGATATCAAACGTTCAGTAATCAAGTGTTAATTTAACTCCCAGTCAAAAGCCGAGCACTCGCAGTCGATGTCCGTAATTCGCTAATAGGTAAAAAAGCACATGTGTATCACCGATGTATATTCAAAGCATGTTTAAAGTTTCAGAAAGATTGATGAAAAGAACTTTGGGAGAGGTTGATTCCAGAACACAAGTACATAATTCTAAGTCAAGGGCAATAACTCTAACAATATTAATCCGGTCGGTCCACAGGAACCCGACATTGTAACTAAAATGTAAGTAGAACGTAAGTAAAAAAACCAAACCTATACCCTACATCAAATAGTCTATTTGATAGGGTGTAAGTTTTTTTCACCTAGGGTTTACCTACATTTTAATTAGATATCGAGTTCGTATGGACTGGTCCTAAAATGCACATTCGTATCACCGATGTATATCCAAAGATTTATCCAAAACTTTGGAAGGAGTTGATTTCAGAACACAAGAAGCTTGGTCGGGACGGGCGGACAGACGGGCTGCGCCACGACAATAACCACCTTGGGTTTCACTCGGAGCTTAAAAAGCAGACAGACAGTTATATTGCTCACCATGTGTTAAACTTTAGTGAACAATTCTAGGTAATATAATTATGGAAACAGACAATAGGATAACATAAATACAGTAATTGGCTCTGAAGCTCATCAGGAATTATGTTCATTCATTATCTCTAAGGAAAAATTTTAAGATATCACATAATAAGACACTGCCCAGTCATCAAATTTAAAATTTGTCATAAAAAATATGTTACACATTAATCCGCATTGCGTTTTATTGTTTTGGTTCTTATTTGTATTTCAAATATCAACAGTTGTTACATATTGAATAGGAGCCCTGATCTGTTTGTAAAAATATCGTTTCTCATAAGCTCCTTTTCAATAAATATGTTGATATTATAGGAATACATTCTCTTGAGCATCTGAGTGTTAGACTAAATAGGTCATTACATCTATCCTCTAACTCAATGTACCCTGTTACTGCCTGTCACAATATTCACTTCATATGATAATCAATAGTTCTCATTTCACGTTGATTACATCAAACATGTCTATAATGTAGATATGTATCTTAAGTCAACATATAGTTCACATTCCTATTGAATAAGAATAACTGCAAAGTAACTTTTCCATTAGGACTCTCACATGAAAAATGAAAAGATGAGATGACTCTCCCTCAGGTATTGTATTAAGGATTATTTCCATTCAATGACGCATAAATCAAATCTGAGAGTTCAAATCTTATTACAACAGGATTTGTTAGGTTGTGGCCCATATTTGGGATCACAGGTTCACCAAACCTCAATTTAGAATCCCCGTCAGCCTGTAAATAAAAGTTCAGCTCTCCAGAGTTATTGGGACTGGAGAAGAAGATGAAAAAGCAAAAAGTTTACGGACGGATAGACGGACACGACATGCCATGCCATAAGCCCACCGGGCCTTTCAGGCCTGATGAGCTAAAATATATAAGAATGCATACGCAAAAAAGGCACATTTACACATGGTGAGTGTTACACATACAAAGTTTCGGTAATGCCTTACGATTTCGAAACGAAAGTCAAAGTTGCAATTACATGGAAACAGGGGAAAAGATTGGAGCCACTGACTCTGTAGCTCATTAGGAATTGCTTCGTTTATTATCTAATGTTGAAAGCATAATGAGTTAATTTTGTACACTGCTTTATTCCGATTCAGAATACAAGGTTTATAGTATGCAATTAAATGCTGCAAATTGGCAGCATTCTAGCGCTTTTCATCCATTTTAAGAAGTTAAAATAGAGCCATGGACAAATATTTCCCCAGATGAAGCACAATTCATAGCCTTAACATAACCAACAAAACCCCACAAATACATGCAACCAACTTGACACAAAATATAAAGAAAACGGGTCACGTGGTCGTCTAAATATTAAAATAAGTGCAATGATGTTGACCAAACGCTCAAGGTAACCTATCAACTTTAATGAGTTGAAGTATTTTAACATATAACTATTGTAACATACCCTAAAGTAAAGATGATATTATTTGAAAGGTATCATCACAGTCGGTATAAAAGGCCTATCGCTGACCAATCATTAGCTTAGCCAAGTGCCAACATTAAAGGGACATCGCGTCGAGGATATAAAGGAGATCAGATTTATCTACCTATGCTACTTAGCGTGTCTGCTTATTGAAATAATTGGTCATAAAAAACACCATGTAAACAGTGAAGCAAAGCCTAACTCGTTAGCAGACACACTAATCGAGGTACATATATAAATATATATATAAGTATATAAATCTGAATTCATTTTTATCCTCGACGCGGTGTCCCTTTAAGTTTTTTCGGAAAAACCTGCGGACTTGTAAAAACAATTCTTGCATTGCCTGATATTTATGCTCCCGAATCTCCGATGCATAAAAACAATAAGATCATTTTGTTCGTCCCATTTGATCTGGAACAAAACCCTTTTGACTTGTTGTCACGACACTTTTGACTTGTCACAACACTTTTGACTTTCACCGAGGCCCGAAATGAAACAACTCAAATAACTCGCTGAATTCTGTTCATATTTTGCATATAGGTTCACCACACTGAGAGCAATTTTCCAACAGTGTTTTGTGACCCTGACCTGACCACAGGGGCTGGATTTGCTGAAAATAATACCTCCTAAAGGCAATTCGATTTCGTATCCCGACTCTTCAAAAGAATGATAGTGTGTCTATCGCTCGATAACGCCTTTATTGTAATAAAATCGCTAGTAGAAGGTAAGGATCACAACATTATTCTAAAGAGTCAGGATACGAAATCGAAATGCCAAACGATTACGATATGGTTATGTTTGTCATCGACAGCACGTTTTCCATCGAAATATTTCTAATTTCTCTGCTCGAAAGTGGTGCATTTTAGGCAGATTTTTGGCGTACTCGTGAAAAAATGGTCTTTCTCGAGTTTCAATCAATGCAGCTTGGCCTAAAGTGAACCGATTTTGATATTTTTACATTCAATCGAAAGGGGATTTACTTTTCTTTAATTATGTTTGCTACCGACTGTGTTTTCCTTATTTCCCAAGCCGGAATTCGGCCCGGAACAAGTAGGGGTGTTTGGGTACGTTACATCCCTTTATTTATTTATATGTAGGTAGCTATCAGAGGACGAAGTTTTTTTTATTTAGGACATATTATTTTCAGCAATAGCAGCCCCTGTGACCTTCACAAAGAGACCGCCATTTTACCCATGTCATAGGATATCTCAACAACCATTACACAAAAACATATTCGACTAGGGAAGACAACGAGCTGATATTTGGTGACAGAACTTTGAATTTATGGCATGTGAACTTTTACACAGGGGCGTGTATCGCTTAGAAATAGCGTTTGAAAGACATATACCTATATAGACCCTAGCCTATTACTTTTATACCGTAATAGGTTAGGGTCATTATGGGATGTCTTTCAAAGGCTATTTCTAAGCGCCACTGTAACACTGCCATACTGTAGATGACGTCATCAGATTTGATACCAATTGCGATTTTAAGTCACAAGGTCCACTTAATATTTGCTTATCAGACGGATTTATTTTCTACTATAATCTTAATATTAAATTAATTTCAACGAAGGACAAATAGAAAAGATAGAAAAAATAGAAAATGTTTGTTATATATCGCCAGCAGCCTCAACATACATCCGATACAAGAACCATAGTTGAAATATTATGTTTCTTAATAAGTACATTCAGCAATAAAAGCACATCCGGCAGTGTTATCTGTGATTCCAAGTCTACCTTACTTCACAGCCTGACAGCCCAAAATCAATGATCAGACAAATGTACAACACAAAGATAACTGCAATCCACACTTTGGTCCCGGGTGTAGTGTTGTCAGTGGTCTATCGTAGGTCGCCTATATCTCATGTCAGTTATCAATCATAGGTCGTCTTTCTATTGCCATTGGTCAACCTTAGCCCGTCTTTCTATTGCCAGTGGGCAACCTTAGGCCGTCTTTCTATTGTCAGTGGTCAACCTTAGGCCGTCTTTCTATTGTCAGTGGTCAACCTTAGGCCGTCTTTCTATTGTCAGTGGTCAACCTTAAGCCGTCTTTCTATTGTCAGTGGTCAACCTTAGGCCGTCTTTCTATTGTCAGTGGTCAACCTTAGGCCGTCTTTCTATTGTCAGTGGCCAACCTTAGGTCGTCTTTCTATTGTCAGTGGTCAACCTTAGGCCGTCTTTCTATTGTCAGTGGCCAACGTTAGGTCGCCTATCTCTTGTCAGTGGTCAACCTTAGGTCGTCTTTCTATTGTCAGTGGTCAATCTTAGGTCGTCTTTCTTTTGTCAGTGGTCAATCTTAGGTCGTCTGTCTATTGTCAGTGGTCAACGTTAGGTCGCCTATCTCTTGTCAGTGGTCAACCTTAGGTCGCCTATCTCTTGTCAGTGGTCAATGTTAGGTCGTTTTTCTATTGTCAGTAGTCAATGTTAGGTCGTTTTTCTATTGTCAGTGGTCAATCCTAGGTCGTCTTTCTATTGTCAGTGGTGAACGTTAGGTCGCCTATCTCTTGTCAGTCGTCAATGTTAGGTCGTTTTTCTATTGTCAGTAGTCAATGTTAGGTCACCTATCCATTGTCAGTGGTCAACCTTAGGCCGTCTTTCTATTGTCAGTGGTCAACCTTAGGTCGTCTTTCTATTGTCAGTGGTCAATGTTAGGTCACCTATTTATTGTCAGTGGTCAACCTTAGGTCGTCTTTCTATTGCCAGTGGTCCAATAGTTTTAAAGTTAACCTCCGGAAATAAACTATCAAAACGACAAAGTTCGAATTGTTACTATGGAAACGACAAAATAGAATATCAAAGAAGCTGACAAAGGGACAAATCTAAATTAAGAGAAGAAGTATCTTTAATGGTGATGAAGAAAGGTCAAGTAGTTTAGAGATATGCTTCATAAACATATACTCTTAAAAATCAAATTAAAAGAAATAAAAATTGTTGCCACGGAAACAGAAAAATAAAACTTGAAAAGAGTTCAAACCTCGAAAGGGCACATCTACATGATATGGAGAGACATAATATCAAATTTGGTGAAGAAAGTTCAAGTATACAAACGTAGTTTATACTTACAGAGAAATGTCACCATATTTTAAAGAGTGTGAAAAATGAAATACCTCTGGCGGCGGAAGGCTGTTTTGAAGGGACATTATCTGTAAAGAGGTACCCGCAATTTCACAAATAAGAGTATAATACGTTATGTCTGTTCATGTACACTTGGGATGTGGAAATCATTTTCGCAAAAAGGTTTTCGGCCAAAATGTTGGATATTTGACTTAAAATTCACGAATTGTGGGCGTTTTATAGACATTAATAAAAAATGATGTCGACATAAATAACCTTCTTGGACCTAAATTTGTTGACGTTTCTTTACTGTGGGACGTCATAAAACAAGCCAACAAAACCCTTTTGACTCTCATATCTCGTCCAGTTAAGGAGATTTGAAACGACGATTTAATTAAAACGTATGCTTCTCCTATATGACCAGATAATGTTTAGACATTTCATGGTGACAAGATCAGAGGATATTATCTTTGTTCCAGTCGTGTTTATCACTTAGTATCTTAAATCTTATTATTTAATATACTCTCCGTGATAGTTAACAATATGCCCAATTATCCTAATCTGTCTAATCCCGACAATCTTTACACAGCTTAAAGACAGAGTTATCGCTCAAGTGAACTGCACTCACCACTCACCGGCAGGTGGCCTACCTTATATGGCCATTGCTTTTCTGTCGGCCATCGAAGCATGTTGTGTTTTGATAGCTCTCTAATTCGATAGTAATAAGATTATTGTCTCGACTTTGTTCTCCTTCTCAGTTGTGTTTTTTCTGTCTGAGGGTGGTTAGACTGCCTTTCGCGAAGTAGTCTCTCTCCTTTAGACAGGTTTAGTGGTTGTTGACTGCAGTTGACGTGTCAACTGTTGTTGATTTCGGGGTGCTCGTTCTGCACGTGCAGTCCGTGCAGGTCGGTGATCTCGGGGCCGCTTGCGCGTGCCGCCTGTCCCTTGCGCTTGGCGCGGGGGTCATACCGCTTGCCCTTCTGTTTTCTGCTGTAGCGGTTGGCGCTTGCCGCCTGCGCTTGGTTGCTCTTGCCGCTGGCGCGTGGATAGCGCCTGCAGCCTCCTCTTGATAGGTTGTCGCCTGGGTTGGACAGCGCTTGTCGCCTGGGTTGGATTGCGCTGCCGCCTGCGTTTGTTTAGCGCTTGCCGCTTGCGCGGGGATAGCGCCTGCCGCCTCCTCTCGGTAGGTTGTCGCCTGGGTTGGACAGCGCTTGTCGCCTGGGTTGGATTGCGCTGTCGCCTGCGTTTGTTTAGCGCTTGCCGCTTGCGCGTGGATAGCGCCTGCCGCCTCCTCTTGGTAGGTTGTCGCCTGGGTTGGACAGCGCTTGTCGCCTGGGTTGGATTGCGCTGCCGCCTGCGTTTGTTTAGCGCTTGCTGCTTGCGCGGGGATAGCGCCGGCCGCTCGCGCGTTCTCTCTTTTTGCTTGCTGAGTATGACTTCGCCATACTCGGCGTTCTGTGGGGCGTGTGGCTATAGGAAGTCAGCGCGATTTGACCCCCACGCCCTTTGCCGCCTGTGCCGCAACCTTTGTCCGGACGCGGACAGGTGTGAGGAATGTGCTGACCTCTCGGTGGCGGAGCATCGCGAGTATCGCAACTCCGTTAAGAAGAGTGAGAGTCAGTCTAAGCTGAGGGCGTCCAGGCGGCCCTCTCCGTCCGCTACCGCCACCGCTACCGCTAGCGCCGGCACCGCCATGTCCGATCCCAGGTCGCCGGCTTCAGACCTGGTGATCTCGGAGGACACGGCGGAATTCGATTTGCCAGAGGCAGGGGCGGGATCGGGTCGAGAGGCGGCCGCCAAGGACACTTACGTCTCTTCACAGGGTAGTGGGGGTGAGAGATCTCCCATCAGGAGATCCTCCCCTGACGCCGAGTCCTTTCCAGACCGGCGACTTTCGCCTAGGAGGAAGAGGAAACACAAGTCCAAGAAGAGGAGGTTGAGGCCTCTTTCTCCTCCTCCCTTTGATACAAGGAGATTGACTGAGGATATTCTGTCCTCAGTCAAGGACATGGTTTCCTCCATGCTGGACAGACGACTGCCGGCGCAGACTAGGGTTGAGGAAGGGGTTACTTCGCCCTCGACCTCCCCGCCGTCCACGCCCAAGAGGAGGAGGGTGGTGGTTGTTTCACCTGCCGGCACCTCCTCAGATCCAGACAAGTCGGCCCCGGAGGTGGCTTCCCAGGAGGGTGGGATGTCCACTTCAGGGAGATCCTCTCCCGAGTTGACCATTGTGGAGACGCCTCAAGTGGATGCCCCTGACCTCAAGGAACGCCTGGCGGCTATCGCCGACTGGTGTCAAGTGGACTTAGTTGAGGTTGAGGATGAACCCTCCTCGACCAAGCTGGCCAGAATGGAGACATTCTGCACCGAGGAAGAGGCGCCTACCCAACGCCTCGTGGCACTGCCGCCACACAGACTCCTTCAGGCGGCGGGCAGGGATTACGACGCCAATGTCGCCGCGGCGGCGCCAGGCCGTCTCCTGCCCCCCCTGGTTCTGGGTGAGAAGCAGCGCGCTTCCCTCCCAGTAGAGCAGTCTTCTTTCCCCCTCTGTCCCCCTGTCCTGGACGACGATATTCGCCGGGTGGCCGTCCCCTCCGTACCTCACCAGGTGTCGGACGCTCACTTGAGCCATCTTGACAAAGAGGCTAGGAGCATCCTGGGGTTGGCCAATCACGTGGCGCATGCCTGTCAGGGTATGGCATCCTTTGCGAAGGAGGCGGGGATGGAGGGAGGGGCGAAGGCTCTTTACCGCGGTTTCGGCGCCGTGGCGGGGAACATCGCTCAGATGATGTTGTGCGCCTCCCGCATTTCGGCGGGGGTCACAAATCTCAGGAGAGATGGTTTCCTTGCCCGGACAAACCTTCCGGCGGAGCTCCGGAACCGCTTGCGGGCCGCTCCCGCGTCATCTTCATCTCTCTTTGATGGGCAGATTGCCGGGGTCCTCCGGCAGCGGCAGGAGTGTCAGCAGCAGGAATTGACCAACAGACTGGCCGCTGGCGGGGGTAGAGCCTCTTCTCAGACGCATACGCCCAAGAAGAGGAAGGGAGGCGCGAACACTCCCGTGGGTAACGCCAAGACTGGCGGAGTTTCCTTTCGGTTTGGGGGTCGGCAGGACAGAAGTCGTGACTTCAATGCCGGCCCCTCTCCCAAGCACACCCCCAAGAAGGGAAGTCAGCGTGGCAGGGGCCGCGCATATGGAGGTACCCCGAGGAAGCAGTGACTCGTGGGTGGCCCCCGAGCTGCCTCCACAGGTTGTCCCGGCGTGGGAAGGGCCAGTGGGAGGTCGACTCTCTCGGTTTGTGGCCAACTGGGCGCAATTGGGGCTCGATCCTTTCGTCTGCAAGGTTTTGGAGCGGGGGTTTCGTATTCCCGTGACACACCGCCCCCCGCTAACCTGTTTTCCAACAGAGAGGCCGCTAGAACGAGATCGGCTCGCACTGACGCTGGAACAGGTGGAGACACTCATCTCCAAACGGGCGGTGGAGGAACTCCTGCCCCAAAACCTCACTCCAGGATACTATTCTCCGGTCTTCGTGCGACCGAAGCGAGACCCGAAAAAGTGGCGGCTGATCCACGACTTGAAGGAGTTCAACCTCTCCTTCCTAGAGCGGCCGCCATATTTTCGTCTCTTGACCGTACCATCAGTGATGCGGTTGCTGGAGCCCTTGGATTCGATGATATCCCTCGATCTGCAGGACGCGTATCTGCACATTCCCATCTACCATGGCGATCGCAGATACCTCCGTTTTGTCCTGGCGGGTCGCCACTTTCAGTGGAACGTTCTACCGTTCGGGATATCGTCGGCTCCATGGCTTTTCACTCGCGTGACCCAGCCCATCGTCCAATACCTTCATCGAGTGGACGTGCAGTTCGCGATGTATCTGGACGACGGGTTCACTCACAACAGATCCCCATCTGTTCTGGAGGCGCAACGAGACTTTGTGATAACGTTGTTCAGGCGGCTGGGATGGCTAGTCAACCTAGACAAGTCAGACCTGGAGCCAACGACGTCGCTGGTCTTTCTGGGAGCTCGCCTGGATACCGTGACCTACAGAGCTTTCGTCACTACAGAACGGATGGGGCGCTACAAAGATCTCCTGGAATTAGCACTCCGGGAGCCGCTGTCACTCCGCAAGTGGCAGAGGCTGTTGGGGTTCTTGAGCGCAACCCAACACTTCACTCGAAGGGGTCGGTTGCAGCTCAGGCCCCTGCAGATTTTCGTAAACGCGCACGTCAGGGAGAAGACTTGCCGTCATGTCTTCCCGATTCCAACCGAGTTGAGACACCACCTCTCCTGGTGGCAGCAGGAGTCCAACGTGCTGGGGGGAGTGCCCCTCAGGCAGCCCCCAGCGACGTCTCAGCTATACGTGGATGCCTCCACCCAGGGGTGGGGAGCCCACCTAGATTCAGACCAAACGGCGGGGGTGTGGTCGCCAGCGCAATCACGACGCCACATCAACGTCCTCGAACTGGACGCCATAAGGCTGGCGATCAGCCATTGGTCAGGTCACCTGCGGGGGCAGGTCCTGTGTGTTCACACGGACAGCTCAGCGGCGGCCTGGGCCATAAACAAGCAGGGGTCAACCAAGGCAGACTCTCTACTTCAACTGGTGGCGGAGCTGTTTCACCTAGTGGACAGTCTCGGACTCTCTCTCAGGGCGGTGCACATCCCAGGAGCCAAGAACGTCCTGGCGGACGCCTTGTCTCGGCCGGACAAACCTCCTTCGACGGAGTGGATGTTGCACCCGAGGGTGTTCGAGAGTCTGTGTTTGAGGTTCGGCAAACCTCACATAGACCTCTTTGCGACTCGGCTCAACCACCAGTTGCCGACGTACGTGTCCCCCGTACCGGACCCGGCCGCGTGGGCTCTCGATGCGCTCGCGTTAGGATGGGAGGGGATGGTCGCCTACGCCTATCCCCCTCACGCCATCCTGAGTCACGTGGTGGCGAAGGTACAGGAGACACGAGTACTTCAACTCCTACTCATAGCTCCGTTGTGGCCAGCCAGGGCCTGGTACGTTCCCCTGAGGAGGATGTGCTGCCAAGACCCTGTCCCCCTCCCTCTGAGATGGGACCTATTGACGAGCAAACCAAGCGGGCGGGTTCACGAGAACCCCCAGGCGCTCCACCTTCACGCCTGGTTTGTCTCCAAAGGGGGTTGACAGGGGCGGGGTTTTCCAAGTCCGTCGCCGAAGCGGTCGCATCTTCGCAGAGATCCTCCACGAGGAATCTCTATGACGCCCAGTGGGGTGCCTTCGCCGCCTTCTGCGCGAAGGAGGGGTATGCTATCCAGGCGGTAACAGTCCCGCAGGTAGCTGAGTACCTGGTGTACCTACGAGAGGTGAGGAAGCTCAAAGCTTCCTCAATTAACACCAACCTGGCGGCGGTCATGTCAGTCCTTAGGAAGCGTGAGCCCCAGGTTGACATCTCGGTCCTTAAAGAACTTATTAAGACCTACCGGAATGAGGACGGGCGGAGGAAGCTCAGGCCTCCGGAGTGGGACCTGACAGTGGTGCTCAACCATCTCAAGTCGGACCACTATGAGCCATTGACAGAGACGACTCTTCTCCGTCTCACCATCAAAACAGCCTTTTTGGTTGCGATGGGGTCCGCAGCCAGGATTTCAGAGCTTCACGCTCTCCAGGCGGACCTCTTGCGTTTTGAGGTGAGAGACGGTGGGTCGGCGTCACTGGGGTTAGCCCCTGAGTTCATCTGCAAGAACCAAGCCGCAGACGAAAGGGGTAGAACCTTTTCGTTACCGTCTCTTTCCGGTAGCATAGATCCGACGGACGAGGATCGGCTCCTTTGTCCGGTGAGAGCCCTGCGGATCTACACCGAAAAGACCAAGACACTACGTCAAGGGAGAAGGAAACTTTTTCTTCCGCACTCCCAGACTAGTGTTCGGGAGTTAGACAAGCGTCAACTCAGCGTCTATCTCCGCTCGGCAGTGTTGGACGCCTACAAGGCCGCGGGCCTCGACCCGCCAGCGAAGGCCAATCCACACGAGATCAGAGCCATCTCGGCTACGATGGCTCTTCACAGTAACATGGCAGTGGCGGACATCATGGCCGGCTGTTTCTGGAAGTCGGGCCTGGTGTTCGCCAATCACTATCTTAGAGACGTATCCAACGAGGACATGGAGGGGATTCATCGGTTGGGCGCACAGGTGTACGCCCAGCAACGAGTTCCGTCGGCCTCGTACCGAAGAGGCCTACCCCCCCCCCCCCCCCCTCGTTAATTCGGCTGCTCCTTGGGCCAGTCTAGAGTATGCAATAAACATAGTCTCGATGATTTTAGTGATGCGTTTGTTGTCTTTTCTTTAGTTGGTGACCACGCGGGTGAGAGTCCCTCCGGTTACGAGTTGGGTCAAGCTTAACCCTCCGGTTGACAGATGAACCCCATCGGGGTTCAGGCTGGTTACGCTGTATTGGCTCACCAACTTGACTCTTGTTAAGACAGAGCTATCCCTCTTAGGGGCCTCTCGCTCCCCTCCACCTCTGTGGCAATCGGGCATATTGTTAACTATCACGGAGAGTATATTAAATAATAGTATGTTTTTGTTTAAACATCATTATTTATACTCACCGTTGATAGTTAACAATCGTAAGTTCCCTCCCGGCCTCCCCTCGGTCGCGTTCGGCTTCGTGTCTGTCCATCAGAAGAAGCAATGGCCATATAAGGTAGGCCACCTGCCGGTGAGTGGTGAGTGCAGTTCACTTGAGCGATAACTCTGTCTTTAAGCTGTGTAAAGATTGTCGGGATTAGACAGATTAGGATAATTGGGCATATTGTTAACTATCAACGGTGAGTATAAATAATGATGTTTAAACAAAAACATACTATATTTGGTATGGTGGCGTTTCTTTTGCGGTTCAGTTTATACTCCGGGCACAAAATGTACCCTTTAAAATGTACACCGTTACTGCCTGTCACAATATTCACTTCATATGATAATCAATAGTTCTCATTTCACGTTGATTACATCAAACATGTCCATAATGTAGATATTTAACTTAAGTCAACATATAGTTCACATTCCTATTGAATAAGAATAACTGCAAAGTAACTTTTCCATTAGGACTCTCACATGAAAAATGAAAAGATGAGATGACTCTCCCTCAGGTATTGTATTAAGGATTATTTCCATTCAATGACGCATACATCAAATCTGAGAGTTCAAATCTTATTACAACAGGATTTGTTAGGTTGTGGCCCATATTTGGCATCACAGGTTCACCAAACCTCAATTTAGAATCCCCATCAGCCTGTAAATAAAAGTTCAGCTTTAACTTTAACACATAACTATTGTAACATACTCTAAAGTTAATATGATATTATTTGAAAGGTCTCATCACAGTCGGTATAAAAGGCCTATTGCTGACCAATCATTAGTTTAGCCAAGTGCCAAAATTAAAGGGACACCGCGTCGGGGATAAAAAGGAGATCAGATTTATCTACCTATGCTAATAAGCGTGTCTGCTAATTGAAATAATTGGTCATAAAAAAACACCATGTAAACAGTGAAGCAAAGCCTAACTCGTTAGCAGACATACTAATCGAGGTACATATATAAATGTAAATAAATCTCAATTAAATTTTATCCTCGACGCGGTGTCCCTTTAAGATTTTTCGGAAAAACCTGCGGACATGTGAAAAACAAGTCTTGCATTGCCTGATATTTATGCTCCCGAATCTCCGATGCATAAAAACAATAAGATCATTTTGTTCGTCCGATTTGACCTGCAACAATCCCTTTTGACTTGTTGTCACGACATCTTTTACTTGTCACTACACTTTTGACTTGTCACGACACTTTTGTCTTTCACCGCCGCCCGAAATGAAATAACTCAAATAACACGCTGGATTCTGTTCACATTTTGCATATATGTTCACCCCACTGAGTGCAATTTTCCAACAGTGTTTTGTGACCCTGACCGGACCACAGCGGCTGGATTTGCCGAAAATAATACCTCCTAAAGGCAATTCGATTTCGTATCCTGACTCTTCAAAAGAATGATATTGTGTCTATCACTCGATAACGTCTTTATTGTAATAAAATCGCTGGTAGAAGGTAAGGATCACAACATTATTCTAAAAATTCAGGATACGAAATCGAAACGCCCAGCGATTACGATATGGTTATGTTTGTCATCGACAGCACGTTTTCCATCGAAATATTCCTAATTTCTCTGCTCGAAAGTGGTGCATTTTTTAGGCAATTTTTGGGCGTACTCGTGAAAAAGGTATTTTTCTCGAGTTTCAATCAATGTAGCTCGGCCTAAAATGAACAGATTTTGATAATTTAACATTCAATCGAAAGCGGATTTATTTTGCTTTAATTATTTTTATTATCATACCGACTTTATTTCCCAAGCCAGAATTCGGCCCGGAAAAAGTAGGGCTGTTTGGGTGCGTTACATCCCTTTATTTATTTATCTATATGTAGGTAGCTGTCAGAGGACGAAGTTTTTGATTTAGGACGTATTATTTTCAGCAATACCAGCCAATGTGACCTTCACAAAGAGACTGCCATTTTACCCAAGAACCGTTACACGAAAACATATTCGACTGGGGAAGACAACAAGCGAATGATATTTGGTGACGGAACTTTGAATTTATGGCTTGTGAACTTTTACACAGGGGCGTGTATTGCTTAGAAAAAGCGTTTGAAAGACATATACCTATATAGACCCTGCCCTATTACTTTTATATCGTAATAGGATAGGGTTATTATGGGATGTATTTCAAAGGCTATTTCTAAGCGATGCACGTCCCTGTGAACTTGTATGTGTATGTTTAGCTTGTCAGCGGGATATCACAAGAACTGTTTTCACTAATTCTCTTCATATATTACACATAGCTTCTCCTTGGTAGACCTAAGGGCTTTGATATTTTGATAACCTTGACATTGTTCACAATTCATTTTGTTCCAAACCCCCGATCCGTCACTGCAACACTGCCATACTGTAGATTGGATACCATTTCTTAGGTCCCCTTTCTCTTGTCAGTGGTCAATCTTAGGTCGCATATCTCTTGTCAGTGGTCAACGTTAGGTCGCCTTTTTCTTGTCAGTCGTCAATCTTAGGTCGTCTTTCTATTGGCAGTGGTCAACCTTAGGTCGTGTTTCTATTGTTAGTGGTCAACCGTAGGTCGTCTTTCTATTTTAAGTTGATTGACGACTGACAATAGAAAGACGATCAAAGGTTGATCACTAACAATAGAAAGACTACCTAAGATTGACTATTGACAAGAGAAAGGCCACCTAAGGTTGACGACTGACAATAGAAAGACGATCTAAGGTTGATCACTGGCAAAATAATTTACTTGATTTACCGAATCCCCTCTAACAATTTTGACAAAAGGTTTAATACAAAATATATGCCGCCACTCCTTAGAATCCATCCCAAATAATAATTGAAAGAAAAAATATTGCTAACTCTTTCCTCCCAATTCTGTGACTAAATTGCTAATCTGAACACTTTCAGATCATTTTGATTTACTAATTTTTTATTTTTCTTATTTTTTTTTTTTTTTGGCCTTGTGCCTTAAAATTCCGTAAATCATGTAATGAATATTGTCCGGCGTATGCATTTATCTAAAACTACATGTTAAATTTTGGAACTGTTATGTTAACAGTTATAATTATTGTTTGTATTATATATGTTTACAACGCATGTTAATTTGATGTTAATTCAATTTAAATTTTAAAATCTTTTATCATGTTTTTGGTTTTGTTGACTTCAAGTTCTATTAATATTGTTTTGTTTGTTTGTATTTATTGTGAAAAGTACTGAAATCCAGAACATTCCTCTTGACAACACTCCTGTGCATCATGGATCATCTTCTAGAAGACATCATCAGCTTGGATGGATACTTCACGACAGCAGTAGAATGTAATTTTGTTGAATTCCTTTAAATTTCAACTAACTATTATTTTGTTCAATGTTTTGAAATGTTTATTTGGAAACTCATTTTATTTTTAACAAATTTCAAGAAATAACTTAAATATTGTTTATTATTGTTTGATTAATAAAGAAAACCATTATTGCCACCAGTATACGAAATCTGTGCCTGGCATCTAAAATAAAACAATTAGATTATGTAACCAGTGGCAAGTAACATTCAACTGTTATTCTATACTTCTCTTCACCCTCTGTTTTGTCAAATTTCCTAAAATTTTGCAGTGTGAGAAAAACATTATGCATGCCTAAATATCCATATACCTCAAAGGTTCTTGCTCTCGCTCAGAAATTTAAAATATCCGTACAGTTTGTAATAACAATAGTATGGTGTTTATTCTTGTATATGATGTATCTGCATTCACATGTGATATTGCATGATTAATTATGTGATATATAGGGGGCAGGATAGCGCAGTGGTTAGCGCGTTTGGTTTCGGATCAAGAGGTCCGGGGTTCAAATCCTGCTAGGGGCATGGCAACTTTGTCTGCAGTAGAGAACTGTTCTACACGCAGTAAGGTTTGGGTGCAATGCTACACTTAATTTCAGCGTAGTACCACCTATGGTTCACTAGTTCCAGCCGATGCTCGCAGGTTTCACCCCAATGCCACATGGCGTTGCGGGCCTTCCCCCTGCCATAATACTAGCAGCCGCGATATAAGTGAAATACTCTTGAAATCAGCGTTAAACCACAACTCACTCACTCACTTATGTAAGATTTGGGCCAGTTCCAGTGGGATTAATACAAGAGGACTTAAAAGAGTGAGAAGTCTGAAATATAAAACAAAACAGTGTCATGGAAACATCACAAATATATATTGAAGTAATGAATTTAAATTTTGGTGACACATATTTTTTAAATTTCAGGTAACTTTGTCATGTGAAGGTTCACCAACGATAAAGAAGTGTTCCTGTGACTGTAAAGCTGGCAATTGGAACTGTTCTCACTGTTTGGCTCTCTTGTTCTTGATCTGCCAGTATCAAAAACAAGAGTTACAGAGTATTTCCCCCTGTTGAGAGCAAGACCTCCCGCCCAAAGGTGTGGAACATACCTAAGAGAACTGACGGTCTTCATGTTGAAGCTGTAGATTCCATACAAATCAACAAAGTGAAGCCATCTGCTGACATGAAAAAGAGAAAAAGAAAGCAAAAGGTGACTGAAGGTGTTGTACCAAAGGTTTATTGTCCAGTGCAGCAGCCCAATCCTCATCAAGAATTTTCTCACACCTTGATACAGCAACTTTCTTCGATCAACAGTGATGCACAGATACTGAGGTTACTACAGGGTTCAGGTCGGACAACGGATACAAGATTTGGGCCAGTTCCAGTGGGATCCATTCTGTCTTATCAACAGAAAAAGATAGCTTTACAGGAAGAAGACATAATCAATCACCCAGATCATCCTGTTTTTCCTAATTGTTCATTGCCTCAACTGATGAGTACCTACTCTGCAGCATTATCCCAGGGAGAAACTGATACTTTGTGTGGATTACAAGTTACTGAAGAACTATCTAGGTGAGTGAAATTGTGACATGGATCGGAGTATTCTGAATCTCATATTTCCATTTGTTTAATTCCTGTCTGTGCAAATGGTTACCTGAATTATGACTAAAAACTCTGAAAATGGGACTACTGTTAAAGGTGTCAGTTCTTACCAATCTCTGGAGGGTGCATGTAAAGCGGCATCGCTAGTAGATAAGTTTAATGATTTTGTAGTGCATTAAGCATGGATATTTGCTCATAATTATTCATTGAAAGATAAAAGTGTGATTGGACTTACTCTTCTACATATTGATTAAAAAATGAAAACCGTTATGTTTACATATTTGCCTTTACAGTTACTAACAAAGTTCTTATTTCATTGTCCAGACAAATTGAGAGTTCAACTCGACAACAGAGCCACAACAGAACATGGCATGATGTGAGAAGACACCGGCTTACCTCCTCTTTATTCAGGGATGTGTGTGCAAGGAAGGGTGACCATGATAAACTTGCAATAGACTGTTATCTGGTAAAAACATTCAAACAGCTCAAATGAAGTTTGGGATTGCTGAATAACCAAATGCTGCTAAATTGTATGCTGAGGTAACTGGGAATAATGTGTACACAAGTGGTTTTGTTATCAATCCTAGTGCTTGTTACCTGGGTACCTCTCCTGACCGCAAGGTGTTTGATTGCCATAGCAATCCATGCTATGGACTCTTAGAGATAAAGTGCTCTGTTAAAGATAACTTTGCTATGTGTTATTTTCTGAAACAAAATAGAGATGGTACCTTCAAACTAAAATCAAATCATAGGTATTTCTATCAAGTAATGGGACAAATGGCCTTAACTGGCGTGAAGTCGTGTGATTTGCTTGTGAAGTGCAAGTTTGATTTTCATAAGGAACGCATATTCTTTGATGATGAAAAATGGGATCAAATGAAATGTTCCTTGGATTCATTTTTCTTTCAGTATTATCTTCCAGCAATTTGTGCTTGCAATAACAAGAAAAAAGTGAGCATGGCTCACATACCCCCGCCATCCGCTATCCGTCCATTGAGAATTATAGATGTGAAGGTTACTATGTTTAAAAAACAGCTTCAAGCATCATAATACTGTCCAAATTAATTTTAGGAACTGACTGTTATTACAAATTTCATTCACCCAGATGTAATATTCTTCAGGTAACTTAATTTTTCCCATTAGGGCATCACACTGGTAATTTGTACCAAGTTCAATTACAGATTCAAGGGCTTCATAACTCCGTAAAAAATAATATTTCGGAACTTGACTTGACCCATCTACTTCAGCTGTCCAGCAACATCGAGATTATTTGGTCAACGTACTCTACATGTCAGAGCCACCTCACTTCTGGATGACGTCTCTGGACCAGCTGCGTTCCAAGCTAGGAAGGGACGACTGGCTGGTCACCTTTGAACTACAAGACTCCTATCTGCACGTTCTGATCTTCAGGCCTCACAGAAAATACCTGAGGTTTGTAACTCAAAATACTCACTACCAGTGGATAGTCCGACCATTTGGAATTTCCATGGCGAACATGGCTTTTTAACTGCATCACGACACCGATCGCGTGATTTCTACATTTCCCGGCGAGGATCGCCTCCTCCCCACAGACGTTCTCTTCTCCGACCGTAGTCAGGAAGAATGATTACGTCAATTCTCACGTGATGGATTGGTCTCTGAGATTCGTTGTATACTGTCTACGTGTTATTCACACTATTACTTCCTAAAGGACAAGGATTCAAGTCTTTCCATTCTCTTATCGGAAGTACAAGGTAATATTCAATATCTTAAGTGGGGTAAGAATTTATAAATATTGATTGACTTTGGTAACAGTTGATCTTTATTGATATGTTAACTTTGGTGACATATTGACCTTGAGAAGATTTTTTGAGTTTTAGTGAATTGTTGACTTTTAAAAGATTCACTTTGGTGCCATGTTGACTTTGAAATATTTATTGGCGTTGTTGAAGTTTGAATTTAATGACATTTTGAAAGCACTAATATCTGGCTAAAGGAGCGTGTTTCAGACAGTAAGTGTTAGATCATTTGACTACGCTGATGCCCACAATACACCAGTCACCAAGCCTGATGATTTATACACAACTGATTGCAGGTTACAGATAAATGATAGATCAGACTTGTGTATATCCTATCAGAACACCCTGTCTGTTAAACAAGCTTGCGTTGGTATTACGTAACATGTGTATTCAGTCAACTAACCGGTTCAACGTCTCTGACATAGCAAAATTACATGGACGAGTGAACAAAAACCACAAGGTTGTTATCAAGGTGTCACGATTTTTATTAACTCAATTCCACCATCTGTGGTACATGAGCATAATACATACACATTTATATACAGAATAAGTTGATCAAGATGGAATATGCATATAAACATGTCGTGCAGATACAAGATACAAGTAGGGCAATACATATGTGCAATGTACACATACTAACTAAGAGTTTTAGTAATCTTAAGGACATGGTTTACAAATAATGACAACTGTTTTATATACTTAATCTTTTTGTGGTCAATAATTGTTTCATTGCTAAAAGGTTATAAAAGTTCATAAAATGGTCGGGGATATACTGGATTCGTTGTTGGAGAAGAGCTTCACATCGAAAGAGATAGAGAAATTCGTCTCCTATAGCTGGTGAATTACTTAAGTTATATAAACGTTCATGTTTTGGAATATCTTGCCAGCGTCGGGTTTCAATCGGAAAGTTATGATTACTTGTCCTAAATTTCAAAATTGGATAGTATACAGAACGAGACATGAACAGATAATTTTCAAAACTCGGGGATGTCTTAAAGATTTGATAATATATACCTTTCGAACTTTTTCTAACTGAACTTTGCCAGTTTTGTAAGTGTTGATGGTATAGAATCTGTTTAATTTTAGAAGTGAGATCAGACGTTGTATACAGCCATGGCCATGGTTTGCTAAATACCAAGGATAAACCACCATTGTTTAAAATCTTTTTAATAAATGAAATTCATCGTAGATTCTTCACGAGGTTTGCATTTTCTTGCGATTTAATTGTATATAATAAACTAGATAGCTTCAATGTTTCGTTGTTAGTAGCTATCCTATGCCAATAATGTATCATTCTTACATAAATTCTAATATAAAGAGCTTCTCTTCCAAATCACCGATCAATGCAAAATTTGGCGTAGAGTTTCTTAAATTGTCGCCAACTTTAGGAATTTTATGTGTAGTTTTTCTATCAGAGATATATTTTCAAACCCCCAGATTTCAGAACCATACAGTAAGATTGGGACAACCATTGTGTCAAAAGCTGACAGTAAACAACCAGTATTTCGGGCTTTTTTCAGTAAAGCAAACATGGCTTTTGTTGCACTTTGGACTAAAGCTTTTATAGAATTTGTAAATCTTTCATTTCTATGAAAATTCAAACCTAGATATGTGCACTTATCAATTAAATCAATAACACTTTCACCCAAACGGAAGGATAATTTACATGTATTGGCTGGGCCGCTGCCGAAAAGTAAATCTTTGTTTTTAATAAGTTAACCTTTAGTTTCCAAGTTCTGCAATAGTCATGAAATACATTAAGTGGTTTTTTGTAATTCTTTTGGATCGTCACTAAACAGTACAATATCATCAGCATATAACAAAATACGTAACTGGATAAATAGCATCACATTTCCTTCATCGCATTCAATGTTAACCCCTTTACAATTGTGTTGCATAAGTACTTCTTCCAGATCATTCACAAAAACGGAGAACAGGAGTGGGGACAAGTATTCTCCTTGTCTGACGCTAGAGTTGCATGAAAAATAAGGAGATATCTTTCCTTCTACCATGACAGCAGATTTGATGTTGTGGTACATATTCTTTTAACATCTTATACCATAACCCTGTACGCCAAACAGTGTCAAAAGCTTTCGTAAAATCTACAAAGACACAGCAGAGTTTCATTTTGGCTATTTCAGC
Source organism: Gibbula magus (assembly GCA_936450465.1). Taxonomy (NCBI): domain Eukaryota; kingdom Metazoa; phylum Mollusca; class Gastropoda; order Trochida; family Trochidae; genus Gibbula; species Gibbula magus. The sequence continues at coordinate 56,862,605 of OW388294.1, forward strand.
AAGTCTGTGAGAGCATGAATTACAAAAATATTATCTGTTACTGAGAAGTTCTTTCTAAAGCCTGCCTTGGCAGGGGTTTAATATTGTTTAATATACTGGTGAAGAGTTTGCCGAAACACGAGAGTAATGACATCAGTGTTATTTCCTTTCCCTTTGTAAATTGGTTTTATGATACCTGTAAACCACCATTCGGGAAGTATACCTGTATACCTGTTTACCTGTAAAGAATTTCAGCAATAGAGGTAGTAGGTATTTTCTCAGAGTCTTTAAGATAATCGTTTTCAATTAGGTCAATACAAGAAAATTTACCTCGCTTTAGGCTTTTTATCACTTGACTAATGTCTGGTTTGTTGTTTGAAATTTCTGTTTCATGTACGTCTTGGGGTAATGGGGGATTTTCTATGTTTTCTGGGGCTGGTTGTTCATTGTTTAAGTTTTTGAAAAAGTTGTAAAAAGTTTCTAGATCTGGAGTTGTATCATTGGAGGTTCATCTTTTTTGTTTATATCTCTAACGGGAATGAAACAGTCCATTTCTTACCTCACTTGTTTGATTTGATTTAGATCAGTTTTAATCATTGAATAGCACCGAACATACATACGTATATATGTACATTTATTTATGGCAATGCTCAGTTGTCCATAGCGTCAAAATACTGCTTTGCCTCGTTTGAACAAGGGATTACTTCACAAATATTATGATCAATAATATATTTATTATTCGTTTTGTATCAATAATCAGTGGACATTTGTACTTTTAGAAATGTAGTGATGTAATGATTTCAGGTTGTCTTTATTTGTTGCGTTACCAAATTCGCCAGTACCCTACAAAGTTTATTAATTCGAACTTTTGAAATTAGTCTCCAATTTAGATCTTGGATGATCCACTCACTGTTAGATTGTTGACAGCAGTGAAGGGATGCATGCAAAGTCTACATTAAACATTTTCTTAATCATTTGATTTGTTTACAATTTCGCCCGCTCTCTCAATATGATACACTGTTTGTCCAAGACACCTTACGATTTTGACGGGTATTATTAATGAATAGCCTTTTCACACAAGTGTCCTTCCCCTAAAAACATATATTGAGTTTGTAGCTATGAAGTAACTTTCAGAATAGACGTTTTCACAGTATACTCTCCAATACTAAATTCACTTTAATGAAATGTTGACTCTTGATATTGCCCACAATACATCAGTCACCATGACTGATTATTTATACACAACTGATTTCAGGTTACAGATATATATAGATAGAACAATTTTCAATATAATCATGCAACTGTGGTTTAAGTGATATATAAGACTTTTGTCTTGACTCTCAGAAAACCCTACTGTTGAACAAATGACCGAATATTACGTTACGTAATGCCAAGGCAAGCTTGTTTAACAGACAGAGTGTTCTGATAGGATATAAACATGTCTGATATATAGAGAATCCTAAACGACGTTCCGTTTAATAACATATTTATGAAACGAGTGAGTGGTTTGTATTTAACGAGCGAAAGCGAGTTAAATACAAATACCATCTCACGAGTTTCATCAATATGTTTTTAAACGGAAAAGAGTTTAGTATTTTATTTATTACTTCACAAACTCGTCGATAAATGGGACACACTCCATTGCGACCGAGGCGCTGACATTGTGACGTCATATTTTTGCCATTATGATGTCACGTCAATCAGCAGTACGTGTAATTACACGTTAGATTTCTTAAACTGTTGTATCTTCAACGGGTGAGTAATAAATCATATATCTGTAACCTGCAATCAGTTGTGTATAAATGATCGGTCTTGGTGACTGGTGTTAACATATCATTTAAGATAAACTTTTACCAAAGTCAATCAATATGAACATGTCATCAAACTCGAGATGTCTTTTCAACGTCAATGGCGTTGTGGGCTTTTTCCCTGCTATAATACTAGCAGCCGTGATATAAGTGAAATACTCTTAAACCCTAACTCACCTCACCTCACCTTCAACGTCAATATTTTATTGAAGTAAAACTTCCGACATTGTCAATAAATATTTCAAAATCAACATTTCACAAAACTCAATATATAAAATAGAAATATAATTATTTCATGATACAGGCAACATTCACCAAAATCAATAAATATTTCCAAAGTCAACGTAAGTCAACAATTCATTTAACTCAAAATATCTTTTAAAAGTCAACATGTCAGCGAAGTCAACATTTCATATAAGTTGAACTTTCACAAAGGTCAATAAATATTTCCAAAGTAAACATGTCATCAAACTCGAGATATCTTTTCAACGTCAACATGTCACCAACGTCAATATTTTATTGAAGTAAAACTTCCGACATAATCAATAAATATTTCAAAATCAACATTTCACGAAACTCAATATATAAAAACGAAATATTATTATTTCATGATATAAGCAACATTTACCAAAATCAATATTATTTCCAAAGTCAACATTAGTCAACAATTCACTTAAATCAAAATATCTTTTAAAAGTCAACATATCAGCAAAGTCAACATTTCATATAAGTTGAACTTTCACAAAGGTCAATAAATATTTCCAAAGTCAACATTTAACCAAAGTGAATTTGTGATCAAAGTCAATTTTTCACTAAATACAAAATATCTTTTTCAAAACCAACTTGTCACCAAAGTCAACATTTTATGTAAGTTAAACTTTAACAAAAGTCAATAAATATTTTAAAAGTCAACATGTCGACAATTTAAATATGTTATCAAAGTAAAACTTCCACCAAAGTCAATATTTCACAAACATTATATTTTTTCCAAAGTCAACATTTCACAAACATTATACTTTTTCCAAGTCAACATCTCACCAAAGTGTTATTTTTTTCAAAATCAACATTTCATTGAAAACTTCACCAAAGTCAATAAAATAGAAATATTAATATTTCATAAATTCATTATAAGCAAAACTGTCTTCAACGACTAATCCTTTCACCCTTTTCCACATATTTCCATTGAGGAAAAAATTCCATTGATAAAAAGAATTCCAATGGAAAAACAGTGGTGTAGTGGTTTGTGGTGTAGTGGGAAAAAACAGTGATGTAGTGGAGCACAGTGGTGTAGTGGATGGGTTGCTGGCCTCTCACCTCAAAGGCCCGGGTTCGAATTCCGTTGGAGACAACACAAATTTATGACCTGGGTCTCATACTGTGTTGCAAGGCACTTTATCAACATAGCACTCAGTCCACCCAGCTGTTCAAATGGGTACTTGAACACAGAGAACTACGGACCTATATTGTCGCGCGGAGCGCTAATGAGCAGCATCGAAAGTACAATTCCTTCAAGGTAATAATATAAATTGTGCGCTTTGAGCATCCTCGAGCATGGACTATTCAAATGTGCTATTATTTTATTTTATTTTTTTAACGTTTTATTTTTAAGAGCATTTTACAGCATTTTTAAAAAGTCAACATATGACATTCCAGTATTCAGTACATACATTACCCAAAGCAAACAAGCTTCACATGAACAGGATATGACATGTTGACCAGAATTTCTAAAAAAAGGCTAATAATACACTCAATTATTGCTGAACATTTAGTAAGGATGTAATAGTCGTTTATTTCATTCTGAAAAGTTCGGAATGGTGGCATTCTTTTGTTCAGTTTACTTTTTAATATAAGATATTTTATTATCATGAATATGACATTCAGAGGACCATTGTGCCTGTCCGGATAACCAATCATTACATGTTTCTTTGTAATGCTAACTTGGATAAGAGCCTTTTGATGTAGCCAGGTTTCTAGTTGTTGCCAGATTTGACTGACCGTGTTGCACGACCAAAAAAGATGGACTGGTGTCTCGATATCGTTGAAACAGAAACTACAATTTGGACTGTCAACATAACCTAACTTATACAGGAAAAGATTGGTTGGCAGTATATGGTGCAAAATTTTATATTGAATTCATTGAAGTCATGTGTCTTTTGTGCATCGAAAAGGTATGGTATTGTAATTAAAGACGTTTTGTTCCCATTTGGTGCTGTGTAATTTTTTTGTCGTGATGGATGTTATCAGTATGTCATAAAAATACTTAGATCCTTTAACATATTTTAGAATATTTTGGAGAGTTTGAGGCAAAATCGGGTTTTCCAATTTTTTCCAATTTTTTAAATTCAGATTGTTTTCTATTGAAATGGTTTGTAATGCTTGCGATAAGGCCATTATAGGTAAGAAAGTTTGTTTTTATTTCGAACGTTTTAGAAAATTCGTCAAACCTCATGAATCTTTCGTTTGTATCAACAAGATCATTAAAGGTTAGATGAAATGACATATGGTCACTTTCGGATTCGTTGAAAAGGGGTTTCAATTTGACAATTGCTAGATTTAAAATTTTTGAAATCGACCCATAAATAACTTATATACGGCTTTTTTTAAAAGTGCCCAATTAAGCCCCGGCGACCAGAATGAAAATGGGCGGGGGTGGTCACTGAAGCGTATCGGGCTGTGACGTACGTGAAGGAGCCTCTACATGGCCGCTAATCATAATTTAACGCGTTTTCCCCACTTTTAAACTGCTCATATAAGACAGAAAACTTCATCAAAACAACCCCAATTTTCGATAAACGGATTACTAAACTATTCAACTAGCGATTTTATATGGTTACAACAACCGGGGCGTGCTTTATTAGAGTGCATTCTGCGCTTTTGTATAGTATGTTTGTAGCAATTAATCGCGGAACTAGAAGGGAAGGTATGACAGTTCAAGTGACACTGGAACAAGGGAAGAAGATTATCGCGGGAATCGGGTGAACAGAGATTAAGTAGCATCAATTGATCAAAGTATGTTGAATAATCGGCATGTTAATTTTGTTTTGTATGTATTTATGAGATAAATAGTTGCGTTTGTAAAATTTCCGGGATTCATTGCTATTCAACACCCGCAAATTTAGTTTAAAACCGACGGCGTCAGTCGGAGGTTTTAAACGCTGAAATTTACGGGTGTTGAATAGCAATGAATCCCGGAAATTTTACAAACGCAACTATTTATCGATATTGTAACATGACCGTTAGTTGTCAGGCGTTTTGAAACGAACTCTCTTTTTGCGTACCTATCTCTGAGTGGAAAGGACTTTGCGACTGTTCCATTTTTGTAAGAGGTGTGGTCAGGTCAAAACAAATGTAAATACTCGGCGTAATATGTACATTAGCAACACTTTACACATAAGCTCAAACAGTGTCACTCAACTATGTTCACTTCACAATATTCACGTATCCTTTTATATGGCGATAAACATTTATCTACTACATCAACACAGTAAAATACCTAGGAACAAAAATCTTAAACTTGCCCTAACCCATTGTGACAATGACGCTAGCATTGTGACGTCAAAACGGTTGATCACTATGACGTCATACCATGGCAACGGCATTCAGCAGCATGGAAAAAGGCGTCAAATTTTACTATTTAAAACCTTTTTAGTTACTTGAAACTAATTAATTTTGAGAGTTATTTGTGAACTATACTGCTATACACAAGTTAGAAAATGTCAATGCCACCTGTCAAATTTGAGTAAGGAGCACATATTAAGAGAAATAGAAAAAATAAATTTTGAGTCGGGCCGAATCTTGTGAACACGATGTATATGTTCGCGGTGATTCGCCCCAAGTAATTTGCGGGTATTCATTGTCATTCAACATAGGCAAATCAACCAATAAGAATCAAGGATACACCGAAATCATGTTACAATAATAAATAAATATATATGGTAGGTTTAACTTCATATACACTGAACGATTGACTGTTCAAACAAGCGAGACAACGTTGCAGATTTATAAATAACATTTTGTATTTAATATAAAAGATTACTGTATTTTAAGTTTGTCAATTAAAATATTCTATATATGATGTAATGGAATGCAAACCATTTTCACTTCACTTTCATGAATAAATAAATGAACTGTATTGGTCAACAAGCTCAATGAAATTTACATGAAGATTGCTCTATTGTGCACGCTAAACATATACACAGATTGATATAGACAACGAACATTATCGAATAAAAGAATTATGTTACCAGAAGCATTTTAATGAAAACGAAATGGTTTAATTAATAGTCTGATAGCTTTTATGTGTCACTTCTGCACATCAACACACAATTCTCAGTTTAGCGGACCATATAGATGTTTCTTCCGATCAAAGGGGAGAAGTGTTGTTACAGCACATTAGTTTACGCAATTAAGAAGCAGAGTATGTGAGAAGGAAGGAGTGTAATTATGTTTGTACAGATAACAAGTTTACTGGACCGACAGAATTATATAACACAAGTCGGTGACCAGCATGTCATGTTTATTGCCAACGTCCTGTCTTAACGCGACATTCAGTCTAGAAATTGTCAGCCAATGAACATATCTCTATCAAGTTATCCAATAAAAACTCTTGTTTAAATCTAATGTACCAATGAAATTATTTTTAGTGTAAAATCATCATAACTATTTGGTTTTCTATCTTGCCATTTGCGAAAAGACTTTTGCTGAAAGAGGGTTATTATTTGACCATCTTCTGTTTCCAAGTACTGTCATTGATGGAATTATAGGTTAACATTTTGTGTCTAATGTGCATTTGGATATTCATATTGTCCTTTTGGATACGTTTATAAGGTAAGTTTCTTACATTAAATTGACACTCTTGATGAATTGTCAATTTAATACGATGTTTATTTGATTATATTTGATTAACCACACATTTTATTGAAAACATTATCTTATAAACTATGAATTCTGAATGTTTTAATGTGTAATAAGTGATAACTTAATCGTAAAATGTAAAATTGGGATGCGATGTTTTCGTAGGTGGATTCGTAGACGTATTATTCTTTTGATGTTTTAAAATATGTGGTGAGTTATTTTGATTTTTGTAATGTACAGTTAGTAAATTAGGTTGTCGGTTGATTAACGATGTTTAAAAACAGGATGTTGTGAAGTGCTTTTATTGTCGATGGCTTACAATAGGGTCTACTTCGCCGGCGTGCTTATCTCACGTTTGTTTTTTTATTTTAAACACAAACAATCTCTTACAAAAAAAAACAATAACACCGACTATCTGATTTCGTTGTCTCAACTGTACTTCGTTCATTTTATCATATCTTGGTTTCATTTTGTCATCTTATATATCATTAGCATTGATTTATCCTATGTCTACGAACGTCTATGAATCCACCGTCTCTCACTAGTTATATCAATTATATTTGATTTGATATATATAACGATATTTTGGTGCATTTGTAAAGTGAAACTTGATAACTAACATTACTCGAACAGATTACACATCAGAACAGCGATGTGGCATCATTGCAAGCGTAGATATAACAGAATAACTGACCGATTCCCCAGTGTTTGCCATTGTAAATAGTAAGCGAATGTTTACACCCCGTCCCTTCACGTACGTCACTTCCGGTATCTTCCAACTCTCTAAGCCCCGGCCTATTTTTGGTTTGTTGGTCACGGGTGAAAAGCAGACGATGTTTTTGGGTGTTTTTAAGCCGCTCTAGTTTAATATAGGAACAACATATGGATTTTTTTTTGGTCTCATTTTTCACAAAATAGTCTAATGAACCAATTGCAGTTAAGAATTCAATAGAAAATATTTTATTTCGGCCTTCCTTTAATGAGACGTACTCCCTTTTGATTCCAACTATTGTAAAAAAAAAAAAAACCCAGGTTTACGTCCAATACATATATTAATGTTAAACCAAATATTTCCTGCTAGCAAATAGTTTTCGTTACATTCTGTTCTAGTGTTGACGTCCCACCACGCAGTCAAAATGTCTTTATAGTAATCTTTAGGTGTGAGCGAAAGCAGTTCTGGCCTCAAGTAGTCACAGTTATGATCAAATATATTAGTTATACATGCACCTAACTTAGGGAGGTTGAGGTTAAAAAGATTTGAGTTTGAGTCAGATATGAGAAAACGTCTTATCATCGATATTTTCTGAGCCTGGATTGTTGCTTTTATATTAGGGACATTAAATCCTCCATTCTTTTTGTCGCAATATATTTGACTTCTCTTAATTTTGTCACGTTTGTTTCTCCAGATGAATTTAAAACACTTTTTTTTATATGCATTAATAATATCGCTGTTTGGATCTGGTAATGAACTAAAAAGGTGGTGAAGCTTTGGATTAATTAAAGATTTTAAGACTGCATTTCTTCCAAAAGAAGTAAGGTCGTGCGTTGCACATGTGCTATTATTATTGTTTATTGACAAAAACAAATCCATTGGGAAAACTCCATTAGAATTTGTTTGTAAATCTGATAACAATAATTTTAACCTAAACATTTCCAAAGAACTTATGTAAGGCATTTAATTATATAAATAATGAAATTTGTTTGTAAAAAAATGTTAAACTTCGGACTCGACTGGATTTTTAAAGATAAACCGGAGACCATTTTTTTCCCAAATCAATAAGAAGAAGTAATCCTGGTATTTGGCAAGTTTCAGTATGTACCATTAGATCATATACGAGTCTCGTTACCTCGCCAATGTATCTCCCTGTGGCAACCCCCTTTTGATCTTTGTTGATAATACTAGGTAATGTCATTTAATTCTGTTACCAATTGCTGCGGCACCAACTTTGTATGAGGTTTTTAGAAGAGAGATGGGGCGCCAATTTTTCAAACATTTCTTGAGTTTATTAGCTTTAGGAATGCATGTTATTAATCCCTTTTTTGTGAGATTGATAAATTTCCATTTTTTATAGCCATAGTTTAGTGAGTTTAGCAGATATCCGCCAAGATCCTTCCAGAAGAACTTATGCAGTAAAACCATAAGGCCCTTGACTTTTTTTAATTTTTCATGTTTTAAGAGCAAAAGACAATTACTCATTTTCAATTCTCCCTCTAGGGTAGAATTGTCTTGTTCATTTAGAAATGGGACATTTTAATTTTTAAGTTACTCAAACAGATTAAGGTCAGATTGGCCTTGTGTAGTGTATAAATTTTCATAAAATAGTTTTGTTTCTTGGAGTAATTGTTAACTGTCTGTAATAGACCGGCACCCCAGCGGTACACCACCGGCACACAACCGGTACACCACCGACACCACCGACACCACCTCCGTCGGTGTACCCATTTGAGCAGGGTATATATAGCACACACTCTGCTAGCTAACTTCATCTGATGAGTCCAACACAGGACGAAACTAGTTATCGCCGCTAGCCCACTAGCCCCTCCTCGCCTATCCCGGTCTCTACTCTTTTAGTGTCTGTAACAGACGTTCCATCTCTTTTTTCAAAACAGTAATTGATTTATTCAAGAAATTTCTTGACTCAAGCTTTAAAAAAGTATTTGTTTGGTTTTTCTCCCTTATCGACCCAGTTTACTTTAGATCTTATTAGAATTCTGTTAATTTCTGTATTGGCAATTGCATCGAGGTCATGTTTTAGAACAGTTTTGTCATCAAGCAGGTTTTGCTTAATATCGTTATCCTCACTTATGTCTAGTACGTTTTCTAGATTTTCAAGCCTAATTTCCATTTTTTTCTTCTTTTTCGTTTACAATTTTCTTTATAGTGGAAGAGAAGTATATCGTCTTACCTCTGATCATGAGGAGCAGTGTTTCCCAAAGTAATTCATCATCGATTGAATATTTACCTGATTCAGTATCTGGTTTCTTATATTTGTATAGCGTTGATTTATTTGTATCTTTTATTAGGTCTATGTACTTTCTATCTCGGAGGAGTGAGTTATTTAATTTCCAAAAGCCCTTACCCTGAACTTAAGTAGAACATGTTATAGACAGAGAGATCGGTGAATAAATCGGAGTTTATACTTGGAAATATATCGCTTTTATTAATCGAAGGTAATAGCCTATGTGAAAAAAGGAAAAGATCCAATCTAGCTTGTTTAAGGGGAGTGGGTTGCCGCCAGGTGAAACGTTTAGTGTCGCCGTTAAGTTCACGCCACGGATCTTTTAGATCAAATTTATCGATCATTTCAAAAACTTTTTCTCTCGCTCTTGGGTTATTTATGTGCTTATAGTTGTATGTATCCAAATGTTTGTTCATAACTAAGTTCCAACCCCAACACATGTTTATTTCATCACCATATATACTGGTTATAGTATGGGTCACAGGGGCTCGTATTGCTGAAAACATTAGGTCCTAAATAACTAAACATCTACCTACATATAAATAAATAAAGAGATGTAACGCACCCAAACACCCCTCCTTTTTTAGGCCGAATTCTGGCTTGGGAAATTACGAAAACACAGTCTGTAGCATGTATAATTAAAGCCAAATTAATTCCCTTTCGATTGAATGTAAAATTATCAAAATCGGTTCATTTTTGGCCGAGCTACATTGATTGAAACTCGAGAAAAGACCTTTTTTTCACGAGTACGATATGTAGGTAGCTGTCAGAGGACGAATGTTTTTATTTAGGACGTATTGACTCAGTAATGCCAGCCCCTGTGGTAAAGGTGACTTCATTTACTAAAATCTTGAGGGCAACATAATTTCCAAATTCGTCTATAGTACTATCAATTATCTTGAACTCAAAGTTGTTATTCAATAATATGGCTTTTCCTCGGCTGTTACCTTTATAGCTATGGAAGGGAATATGTGCCATAAATGAACACATGTAGACTTGTTAGCTCTTGTAACATGTCGTTCTCAACCATGCAAGTCTCGAAAAGACAAGTCCAACAATGCAAAACTTAAATATTTTAATCCTGTCAATCTTAACTTCCCATTATCAACTTTACAAAGTTGAAAGGTAATTCTAGAAATCGTCAAAAGTCGAAAAGTCAACTTGTCATTTCTAGTTATTAAACCTAAATAATATACACATTTTTTAATGTTACAAGTTACGTTTGACAAATGAAAAATGGAAAATGAAGAGTTGCAAAGTCAGCTTTGTTAAATGGACTTTAGCATTCGAGACTGACACGACTTGCAGTTACAATTGCAATGTCTCAAATTACATCTCTACATGAATTCGCATTGACCATATTTGGAAGTTTTCCGAACATTGCCGATGTTTTCCGAGGACGAGAGGCATTTGCTAAAAAACGAGACCTCCCGTGACACTGTCCTAGATGGGGAATCCCTTTGTCTATTTTGAGCCCAACACAGGACGAGTTGCCCACTCCCCCTGAAATCAAGGGACGTAACTCTTGTTATGTCCGACAAACAAACGCACGTTGTCAGTTCATGGAGCGCTACTTACATTCTGTGTGATAGTGTCGCTTAGTACTTGAAAGCCAAACGAATATACCAATTGAAAATCAATTCTAAGGTATTCTTATTATTATTTCAATAAATTTCAAAGGATCTTTGACAAACAATTATTTTTGTTGCAACGCAAAACGAATGCGGAAGTAATGCAAATGTGGGATGACACTGACAAGACATATGGGATCGTATAGATTGATTGGCATTGATGCTATGATAAATGTATCCGATCCGTTATCATAAAACTTCTTTCACTTTCATATAAAACTGCAGATTTACAAACAATATATAGTCATCCTACACCCGAAAACTTAATTACCTTTTGTGCGTTCATTTACACCAGAGACCATAAAATAATTATTTTCATGTACAATCGTCTTTTATCATCCAAAACTGGCTCCCACAGTTGATGGAACTTGTGTGTGATCATGCGATAACAACAAGCAATATCTACATTGTAGATAACGCTAAAATCAAATCGTAATAATCTTGTTATATAATCAGTTATTGACAGTTAATTTGTTACTTTAATGAACTCGTGTTGATATATTTGATATCAGAAGACACTTGGGTTAAATTCTCGATATATATAGAGGATATTTGACATTTACCGTCGAATACCATGTATATCTCATCGAGTGTAGAAATTAGAGAAAGTAGAAATTTATATTTTCACAGCCACGAGTGTAAATATATGATTTCTACTTCACGAGATGAGATGTACATGGTATTCGACGAGAAATGGCAAATGTTCTATTTGTTAGGTTGCACAAGTTATGCATAGTTCGTAAATGAAGTTAATTTTATCAATGGAGCATCCATGTTCACCTTGCTTTACTGCGGTCATTTTGTGACGTCATCCTATTGTTATGATGACGTCATATGATTGAAAGTGTTATTTCACTGAGTAGAATAACATGTTATTTCACTCAGTGAAAATTTTAACCGATAAACGCTAATAAACTCTGATATTATCATATCATTACAGTACCTCCAAAAAATTAAAATATCCATAGAAAGTGTTGTAAATATTGTCAAGGATGTATTTAAAGTTGAAAACATTATTACATTAAAAACAACGCCTTTTTTTCAAGTGAAATGGATTTTTTTAACAATATTTCAAGGTTTAAAAATTGTGTCTTAGCTCTGCACATCCTTATTCGTGCTTCACTTTTGTCTGTATACCTGTGAAATGAACTTAATACAACATTTGAAAAAAATGTTACATTGAGCTATACCTTTCTGATTTTTAGTTCTGCCCCAGAAAGTTGCGTTTCCATGGAAATGGTGAAAACAAATACCGAACTGTGACCAGTGTTACAACGATCCAAAAACTGGGATAGGAAAATGTCAATCATTTGTGGACCCAAATGAAAGCAGTCCGTGACATTGACAGTAATTTATGTTTCGAAATCACTGGAAATTACGTAAGGTTTATTTTGAAAAGATACAACTATTTATCAGCATGTATTTATTTCCAAAATGTCGATAAATTATCTTTCTAATCAAATGTGAAAAAATGTTCCGAGCAACTGTTTTTTTGGTGTTTTTATTTTTTATTTTTTACAAAAGACGCAATGTGTTCTTTATACCTAAATGATACAGACTGTCTTACTTATGAAACATGTAGTTTTATATTATGCCAACTCATTATACCCGAGTGGAAACTGTGCAATCCTGTATACCCTTTTACAATCAAATGCAACAAAATAAATTAAACACCCTTCTGGATCACCAGAAAATGTACGATCTATTATTTGACTCACACATTTTGTTAAACAAACTTGCTATATCAATTCTTTTTTATTCAGATGTATGTAGGCCATCGGCCCATAATACAATGTATTTATTCTACAGCCACCAAGAGGCTTCTTCGTAGCATAGTTGCATGGTAAATTTGCCAAATTTCGTAATACATGTATGTTGTCGACAGACATCAAATTATTAAATTTATACAATGAGGGATGAGTGTTATAATGACGAGGAATATATAATATACGGAGATGATCATAGGCAGAACAAATAAGAAGGAAATGATATTCATCTTCGATAACATCCTCCGTGCAAATGTGACAAAATCTAAGATGCCTTGGTTTATTGATATATCTACCAGTTTCAATATTTAATTGATGAGAACTGCAACGAAATTGTGCAAGAGCAATACGGAATTTCTTGATATCTATACAGCTAAGATAAATCTCAGCACAAAATACATGTTTATAATATGAATATGAACAACTCTTGGAGCTAGCCGTTAATGATTCATGCCAACCCTGTACATACATAGCTTGTGCTCTTGCCATGAATTCAGAAAGAAAGGACTCGAAGTGAGAAATAAACTGACTATTCCAAACAAAACCGAACCCAATTCTATTTAATAGAAACCTAAGCTTAGAGGCCCAATTAATTTTACCATGCGCAACATCCAGCAACATTAAATTATAACACTTTTTAGGAAAACGAGATACTGGCATGTTCAACAACTTATACCAATACTTAATACATCGTTTGTAGGCATATATAAACATGGGATATCTGCCACATTCCCCACGAACAACCTGATTGGATGTAGATGAGTTAACACCAAGTAAATGTTTACATGCCAGAGTCTGAACTTTCTCCACACTTGAAGTAACATTACAATCTAACCCCCACACCTCCGCTCCATACAGGAGAATTGGTGTTACCTTAGAGTCAAAGATTCTAAAATATACTTGGTGATTCAAAGTATTTAACTTTGATAAAGACCTAATGATACTAAACAAAGCCTTTTTTTATTGCAACATGCAATTGTAGAAATGTTTATACCAGGCAAGCGTGTGAGAAAACTGCACACCCAAGTATTTATATGAAGAAACACATTCTATTTGAGAACCTCCTAGAAACCATTTCTCTTCCTTAGAAAGCTTTCCACATTTTCTAAACACAACAATTTTAGATTTATCCAGATTAACTGTAAGATTATAATCAATACAATGCTGTTCCAGAACATTTATACGTTTTTACAGACCATAAATACTGTCCGATAGAAGGATAACATCATCTGCAAACAAGAGGAGGAATAATTGAGTTAACTCAGGGTGAAGTTGGATACCAGGATAGCAATCAGACTCAATTGTATCAACTAACTCGTTAATGAACATTGAGAACAAAAGAGGACTAAGAACACATCCCTGACGTACCCCAATATTACAATGGAACATTTCTGAGAACAAATTATTTGATTTAACACAAGACTTCACACATTCATATATAGATCTTACACATTTTAACATTTTAGGGGACACACCCTTCTTCTGAAATACTGACCATAATTTTGACCTATTAACCAAATCAAAAGCCTTCGCGAAGTCAACAAAAAAAGCATACAACTTGCCTTTTTTGGATAGAATCCTATGAGCAATCGTATGGAGGATGAAGATGTTATCAATAGTGGAATATCCTGCTCTAAACCCGGCCTGCGACTCTGAGATATTATCATAAGCATCACACCAGAACTGGAGCCTATCCTTTATGATCGAAATATATAACTTGCTGAAGACACTAAGTATAGTTATACCTCTATAATTAGAGACTATATTTACGTCACCTTTCTTATGAATGGGGACTATAACACCTACAGACCATTCCTCCGGAAATACCCCCTCATCGAATAATTTATTAAACAGAATGGTGATATATGGAACAATGACATCACAGGAATGCTTGAAGAACTCGGCGATTAATTTATCATCACCAGGTGACTTAGAACATTTAAGTTTTTCAATTGCCTTTAACACCTCATCAACAGAAATAGGAGAATCTAGGATAGCTGCGACATTACCATCAGATACTTCAGAATAGTGAATATTACCCCCAGTTGTAGAGTCTAAGCAACTTGTCGACATATAGACATTGCTGAAATAATCATACCACTCTTGTAAAGAAATATTAAGCATAACAGGCGCTGAGCCAGAAAACTTCTTCAAAACATTCCAGAAAGTCTTACTTCTACCTAGACTATCAGTCAACGACCGTGCAACATTTTCATGATAAGAACGTTTCTTAACCCTTGTAACAGAATTATATTTATTTTTAGCCTTTAAATATTTACCGAGAGCTTCTTCCTCTCTACAACTTCTAAAAGCAAGCAATATCCTCTCCTTTTCAAAACGATAGTATCTACAATCGGAATCATACCAGGGTTGAGTTGTAACACTGTCTAGAGTACGTTTACGCTTCATACATTTACCAGCCTCATTAATAGCTTTAGTGAACAGATCAACACCTGCAAAAACATTATCAAAAATAAGATCTGAACACTCATGTAGCATCAATACAATTTTTTCTAACATTAAGTTTTCTCTAAACAATTCAGCTTTATTTTCATCCCACACAAAGCGGTAATCGTCGAGTGGTTCACGTGCGTCACGATCCTGCACGGTTTTGCCGGGTAGTCACGTGATTGAAATTGACAACATAACGGTAGATGATCGCAGTCAGACCGCGATAAGACGTTGAATTGTTTACAAACATAAAACAACGGTGATGAGGAGATAATATAGTCAATAACACTCTTTCCAGAATGACTCAGAAATGTAAAGTCACCTACATCAGCGTCTTGGCCACAGCGGCCATTCATTATGAATATGTTTAGAACTGCACACCAACTAAGAAGTTTTTTCCCAAGCAGGTTTACAACTTTATCGCAAGAGCGACGTTTTATAGACATATTATCGAATATTATGTTAATACTGTCATCACCTATGGCATCGGATATGCTATCATCAACACTGTCTTGTTCTTCACCGGTTCTTGCATTAAAATCACCTCCGATAATGACATATTGGTCATCCACATCACACAGTAGTGACAGTAACGAGTCAAAGTAATATGTTAATCCACAAGAGAATGGTTTAGAGTCATACCATGAATAACCAGGAGGGTTCACGTAAACAACAGACAAAAGAACACCTTTGTCCGAACAAAATACAGATTTGTAATATATCATAAATGACGTATTCCCATTACCCATATGGTTGAAAATAACAGAGTTAATATTATTGATATGTGCACATGTGCACATATCACGTTTGACTGGCAACGATTGTTTCACCGCGGCTTCCCGTATTTTGTCGTCTGTGACGTCATAAAACGATCGTTCGTGACGTCAGTGTGGCTTGCCGTCGCAAGAGAAGTGGGCCGCTTTCTGACTATTTTTACGCGAATCACATGGAATAGAACGGGTAATAAAGAAATTATTACACTCGAAAGTGTGTCATATGACTTGAATGAAACTCGTGCGAATTTGTGTATAACTCTCGCTATCGCTCGGGCTATACAAAAATTCACACTCGTTTCGTAAAAGTCATATGACACACTTCCTCGGGTAATAATCTCTTTATACGCCACTGATTTGAAGTACACTGATCTGGATTGGGAGTGTTTTAGCTTATATATGTACAACTGCATGTAGAAAGAAAGGATGTATTCAAACTATCTTGTATATTGAAAAATCCAAAACAATTCATACATTACAATAATATAATATCACAAAATACATATATATTAATCTTGACCAGGAAGCATATTTCTTAAAAGTGTGGTCTAGCTATTCCTATGTTTTAAGAACAAATGAACAGACAATTTACAACTTTTCTCTAAATGTATTCAATTATTTATGTTGATTCTGCTTGCATTTTGAACTGTATAGATATTTGTATGATC
The DNA here is from genome assembly GCA_936450465.1 of Gibbula magus. Classification (NCBI taxonomy): domain Eukaryota; kingdom Metazoa; phylum Mollusca; class Gastropoda; order Trochida; family Trochidae; genus Gibbula; species Gibbula magus. The sequence goes on from OW388294.1 coordinate 56,879,495, forward strand.
ACCCTGGAAACAATGGAGAGAAACAAATGTTTTATTTTCCTTATTTTGGTTGACCTGTTCCTTCCCCCACGTAAAAATCTAGATTGGCCCTCCACACATTGTCATGTAATCGCTCCATAAGGTATTGGATGTCATTTGATTGATCCAAACACACACTTTGAAGCCCACCATTTTTATTACAACATTTCGTTACAACACACGATTCTGTGACGTCATGACATAATACGTCATTGGTTTAGGGGATGTGATATTTATAGATAGCTGTTGACATTAAGGATATTACACATATAACAAGCACATTTGCTGAAACTCCGATGTTGTATTACGGAGTACTTTGATCAATCTGGCGTAAAAATGTCTTGATTATATCATAAACATATTTTATGAACATACATTATAGTGACCAGTAATGCTGCCTTTAACATTTGTTAGAAATCTATATATATATATTAGTATTCCTGATTGAAACGAGAGCAATACAAATTAAGTTCCATTTTTATTTCAATAAGATATTCCTGCTTGCTTTGTTCCAAAATAAGAAATGAATTTCAGCGCAGATAAGAGGTCATTATTACACAATGTGACATTAAATATGTGCCCGACCATCGGGCTGGTAAGGTTTACTTTTTGCCAGCTCGCAACAGAAATAACCGCGTCTCGGGCATGCAGTTGTTTCCTCCACAGTAAAAATGCGATGATAACTAATTGTATGGTCTAGTTTAATGTTTTAGTCAATGTGCTTTTGTCAACAGTATGCTAATAATGGGAAAACTACTATGCAACCTTCAAATATTGTTAGTAGTTGATGGGAGATGGTTGCCAGGGAGAATTCATTGTTGAACATTGTGTTTACCGGATCAGGATTATTCATTACTTTCCCCTAATTTCCATTATATTCCAAATATGGTCAATGCGAATTCATGTAGAGATGTGTTTTGAAACATTGCAATCGTAACTATGCAAGTCGTGTCAGTCTCGAAATGCTAAAGTCCATTTAACAAAGCTGACTTTGCAACTCTTCATTTTTCCATTTTTCATTTGTCAAACGTAACTTGTAACATTACAAAATGTGTATATTATTTAGGTTTAATGATTAGAAATGACAAGTTGACTTTTCGAATTTGACGATTTCTAGAATTACATTTTAACTTTGTAAAGTACAGAATTGGAAGTTAAAATTGACAGGATTAAAATATTTAAGTTTTGCATTGTTGGACTTATCTTTTCGCGACTTTCATGGTTGAGAACGACATGTTACACTTTACAAGTTACAAGTCAACATGTTTTCATTTATGGCACAGATCCCCTTCCATATAAAGCAACTTATGAAACACTCGTTATTTCCCCATTGTTCCTTATCTTTTTTGGATATATCTTGTAAACAATAAATATTTTCTTTTCTGTTTAAGGACAATAAATACCTTTTTACGTTTTAAGTTATTGTTAAGGCCTCTGCAGTTTTGACATAGTATATTTAGGGTTTCAACCAGGGTTTCTTAATCAAATTGTGTTTATGTTGAAATTCAGCCAAGTTTGAATTGAAGTTTTTCAAATTATTGGATCCAACTATACAGTTTGCCTGTTGTTTTGATAAACTGTACTTCCTGCATTGAAACAAAATACAATTGAAAGAGAAACGATATCCCTCTTAGGGATATACACTTAAAACATTGCACATAATATATATTAAATGTATCATGTTGAGAGGTCAATCTACCCTTCTAATACCCCTTGTAAAATAGAACAAATACAAGAACGGTTTTTGAAAAGCACAGCAAAAAGGATTATTGTTAACACGGACGATTTTAGGCTGTCTACACAAGCAAAGTGATAAGCCCGTGCTTGTACATTGCAGCGCGAGTCAATCATGCGTTCTAAAAACTGCCACGTTGAATGAATACAGTGTCACGATTAAGGATATGGGAGACTAAGTGGATGTGAAATTACAGATTCTGACGGATTTAGAAATGATTGTGTGATGTAACTTAAAGATTAGTTTCATAAGGTAAGCAAATATAATTTCATGTTCATGTTTCTGTAGATTGAAATCTCTAATCATTTAATATATACATGCGTTTTAGTCAAAATATTAAATGTATCGGTTAAGTTCTTATCATGAGAATATCATGTTGATACAAACAATTAGTCGTACAAATACACACAGTAACATATGTATGTACACACTTAAATTATTGATGTCCATGAATGCAATCTAAAACATTATATTATCGACTCACTTCAACTGATAATGATTACCATATCATCAATAGCAGTTGCACAATCTATTTTTAATATGAGTATTTCACTTAATTAGTGTATAAATAAATTAAGGTTAAGGTTTCCAATAAGTCAGTCATTGAAGTATTATATTAGCTTGTGTTCAATGCTTTCACTATCTGACTATACCTTGTCGTCGGCTTGTTGTAAGCATATACCCCAGCATATACAGAGTAACATACGTTATGCTGTAACTGCGGTATGAGTAATTATAAAACACACACACACATATCAAGTATAAACAAGTCGATCCATGATTTGATGTCCTTAATGTGTGAGTTTATGTTTTTACATAATCTGGCTTCCTCAGTATATTCATTGTCCATCTTCACATCAACCTAATAGCTTGTGTATACCCATTCTCTCCTTAACAATGTTGTTACAACTATCTACATCAATCCAATCACATGTAAAATCATATAATTACCATAATTGTATATATTCTCCTGGTTGTCATGATAATGTACTACTTGCTTGATAACGGTGCTAGTATCTGCATCGAAACGTCGCACTCACATCAATAAAGAACTTGACTATCCATAGAACTTCTTCTTATTTGACAAGTTATTGATTTTAATCTTCAACTGGAGCGGAAAATGTTAAGAATTAAATGAAAGTGGGTATTGTATTTTGTATCAACCGACAATATTCACAATTGCCATGCAGTCCATTAGATTGGTTTGTACATTTAAGCGGCGTGTTTCACGTGCATCATAACTCGCTCAGGCCTTTAAAAGTTGACTGGTACAGACACCGTTTTTCTGACAAGGACAGCCGTCGGTTTTACCCCCATATGTTAAACATAAGATTCCTAGAATTTCAACCATTTATTCTGTATGTGGTATTTGTTAAAGCCAGTGTGCAAAATAGTTACCGACCTCGACCTTGGGTTCAAGTTAGATGAACACCTCAACCTAACGGCCTCGGCGTTCATGATTCACGTGCGCGAGGGTTCATCTAACTTGTACACCTCGGTCTCAGTCGGTAACTATTACCTACCCCACTAGTCGAACACGTGCCTGTACTTTCTCTTCCTGATATATAGTTTAAAGTTTCCGGTAAAGAATGGCACGTTGTTTTTTCAGCTTTGCTTTCCTCTGAGAAGGTGAGATGACCTGAGCACTATATCTCAGTCCGCCTTACTTAAAGGGGCAGTAGCACGTTTTTCTGCAAATTCTTTTTTTTTAATTTCCCATTTATAATGATAGTTTATGTCATTTATATTTACTTTAGAGGGTAAAACATCTTATTACACAAACCAATTATCTGAAGTGGTAATAACGCTGTTGCATATAAAGCAAAAGTTGCATGGCGGACATTTTATTTTGAAGACATTTTATTATTTTTAATGACAAAAATTATTCCCATGGCTTTACGGAACCATGTGCACTCATTTTTTAACTTGATTTTTCGAAGAGAGAAGGGTGTTTTACTTTTAGTGACATTATTATTCAAATACATTTCATCAACTTATTTTAGCGAATAAAAGTGCTACTGCCCCTTTAAAAAGTTGGCTATGATGGGGGAGGGTGCATCGTGGTTAGGGTCACCAAGGGTTTTCTGGGTAGTCGATGGAGGGCCTTTAGATGTTGTCTAATGTGTTGTCAGAAAACTTCAGGTTGTAAGCAAACACATCCCGAAGGATTTTCTCTGAGTCTTCATGGGCATTTTATTTAAGACCGTAAAACAAAAGATTTGTTTTCCTATCATGAATTTTCTATTGCAGTAGTCTTCTTTCAAATGCAATAGTTTGTTCACTTAGTTTGGATTTCAGAGGAACTACCTCAGATTGTAAATGTTTCACTTCATCTTCGTGAATGGCGGCCATGCCTTCCACGTCATCAACATGTTTGGAAATATTATCAATGTCTTGTTTGAAGTTCAGGTGATAATAACACAACTTTTGGTGAAAGTTTGTGAAAATATCTTTTGAACTTTTGGCTTCAAGGGAAGATAACTCAGGCACCAGATCGAAATAACAAAAATGCACATGCAAAACGAGCATTTGAATTGGAAGCTTCTCTGTTTGAGTGTGTCTAAGCTGGGATTTAAAGTGGAGAGGTGTTGTTTTGATCTAGGCCTGCTTTTGCAAAATATTTTTGTCCTAGTCCTTCTGTTCAGCTGATCTTAACTGACAGACTTGTTGTTAGGTTTCGATCATGCTTGATAGCTATGGTGGCGGAAGAAGACCCTTCAAACATTTGAAAACCAGAACGAGGATCTTGTATTGGACCTTGTGGATGGTAGCCAAAACCCGATCTTTACTTAGGTTGGAGAGTGCGTCCATAGAAAATGTTTTTGCAGATATTCAGAACCTTATGGGTATATACGAAAGGAAGATGAATGATGACACGTTGTCATCATTGAGCATTTTGAGAAAATGATGACAAAATGGTGATTTTATGGTATTTTCGAAAAACATTTTTTACCACATTTCTTTCTTTTTGAAATGAATTCGTTTATTCACCCAGCAAACACATATATCACAAAGAGTCAATTTGTACAAGAAAAGAAAACACAAAATAGAAAATAAATGTCAAAGTTTAGACTCAAGATTAGATGATGAAACGGACACTGAATGTGAGCATATTGGAGGTTAAATTACTGGTGAACAGGAGTGGCTTCCTTTGAAAAGAATGATGATGCTGAAGGAGAATGTTTGTCTGCAGGAAGAAATTTTGATTTACAGTGATTGTGGGAGAGTATTGTAGCTATGGCACAATGTTTTTTAAATATACGTATAACTGCAATGACTTGAAAAGTGAACTTTACAAATCTAACCATTATTCACTGTAGGAGATACGTTGCCAAAAAATATTCGAATCTGGAACATCAAACGCCTTGTTATTTCATAGGTCATGTGTATCTATTCATACATAAAAACAGCAAATACAATGATTTATCATCCAAAACTGACTCCCACAGTAGATATTGCTTGTGTGAAGTCAAGTGATATCTACAAGCGATATGTACATTGTAGATTTCGCTATAATAAAATCGTCCATGTCACAAACTACATCATCAGTACTGTTAATGACATCACAAGGCTCTGACATTACTGATAACACTGCTAACATTGCTATGACGTCACACAAGTTATGACGTAACAATGCTTAGATGCCATAATACTTATGACGTCATAATGCTATGTCCTCACTGATTTCACTGCGTAAGAAGCCAAATTACAGTCTTGAGTTTCAGATATGTTCATTCTTTTGATAATAATTGTTTAAGATCGATTTTGAATGATAAAAACTCACCCTCGTGTGTTATGATATCAAATATATCAACACTTGTTGATTAAATTAAAAATGATTTGTAAAGAAAATGTGTAGCTTTATTCAATCAGAAAACACTTGGCTGAGCTTCTCTAAATGTTAAACGCACACAAACAAGAACCCCACCATAAAACAGTTACTTCATTCATTATCAACTCACTTGGAGTAGGCAACCTAGCTGCAAATTAAGGCGCTTTTTAAGGTTATTTATCACATTGACTTCACTTCCAAACCAGGTACTCAATTGTACTGTGAATGAACAGAGGCACCCTTTGAATAATGTCACTTACCCAAGGTAAGACCACAAGTCTTCACAACCCATGTCTCTCTGTGGGTTAGGAACTCAACCCTTCAAACTCTCAGTTTACCCAGCAATGAAGCGGGCGTCCGACCCAATTCGGCGAGCCGCGCTGATTCTTGCTGAACTTCACTTATAACGGTCAACTGAGCTATGCACAGGACAATATGCCAACAATCAATACATTATCCTACCATGTGCTTGAGACTCAACTATATATCTCCTGTTGGAGGCAAATCAGAGGAGCGCCCATCCAACAAATCCTCCCAGCCATCTATTCAATCTTGTCAGAGCTTATCCAAGGAGTCTACACCAATCAAAACTATTTTCAAACGAACCACTTCAAAACCGCCGGCCACCATCACTGGCTTCTCCTTATAACCTCATTCATTATAACTTGTAGATTGCATATCTTATCAACTGTAATTCCACTTTTTATTATATAATTTAGAGTGGGATACTCAAATCTATCAGTGAAATAAACCCTCTAATAATCTACAGTGGCGATAACCTTTATCACCACTCTACTGAAAAGGCAGTTAAGAAGGCAGTTAGCAAAGTGTAATCACTTCACTTGAAAGAATGACACTGATCACATTACAACAACAAATATTGACTTTCCTTAAATTTCACAATGGAACTTGAATTTTGACACCAAAATACCAAATAATTGTAACAGTCGTTATCCAAAAGACAGTGAACCGTTATTTGATTGACCTTTCGTTTCAACACTGCTAAATGATTGTTCTACCTAAAAATCCTAACCGTTTTCCTGACATATGGTCTTCTTTCAAATCAGAGCGATTTTGCTCTAAACAAAATTGGGTGTTACTTAATTAATTTCCAAGTGTATATTTCACTCGTGGCTGCGCCACTCGTGAAATATCTACTTTTCTACCTCACTCGGTGAGATAAACAGTTACATGGTATTTGTCAAGAAAAGATAGATATCCTCTATGTATTAATTACATCCAATCACCACTTCAGGGAGCATAAAGCACGAAGGGCGCAGCCCTGAATGTTTCATATTCCCTGCTATGTCAGATATATTGATTCCAATTAAGAATATGCTGTTGATTATAATAACATTGATAAAGATGTAGATCAATAGTTTTAGCCTTGAAAGGAACTTTAAATCAACTTTGATTGTGATTATGACATTAATGTAAACGATTATAACAAATTATATGTATGTTATTATCTAATTTAATAACTTGGAAATATGACACAGAACTAGGAAGGATATAGCATAGTGTATACCCAACTCATCAAAGATTATAGAATTCAAGAACTGAAATACCAAAGTACATAGGAAGAAAAAATTTAGACCCTACACATGATTTGTAGAAGACATAGAATCGTATACCTTTCCAAGCAACTTACAGCTGTTTACCGAAAGTCTGTTCACCAACATGTGTATCTTAGTGCAAATGTAAATTGACGTTCCTTGTAACGCCAATAATATAACATCACATACAATGACAATGATTTATCATAAATCCATGAGTAAAAAAATCATTGTTAAACGTGTCCTGTAATCGCCAGGGCAGTGGTGCATGATTGTGAAATTCGGCATAATGAAATAGATAGAAGGGGTAAATTTTGAAAATTCAAATAAATTTTCGAATAAAAGTTGTCGTTGAAAGGGTATAAGGGAAATATATGATGTATGTAAGATCCAGTTGATCACTATATGAATATTTTACAGATGAAAATAAAAAGTGTAGTTTTGGAAAGGTTATCCCCTGGGTACTTCCAAGAGCTGCCCAAACTGTAACTGTTTACAATGAAATATCAAAACAAGTTATGTTTTGAAACACTCAGTTGTCTTTATAATGAAAAAATTACTTTCGCGTTGATATGATGCTTCAAAGACATACCAAATTACATGATATTTGCACAAAAATACACAAGTAGGTAAACAAACTTTCTGGACGCAGATTTATAGCACCAAACATAGTTGGTTCCAATACCGTATTCTCTATAGCATCCTCACGACCAATAAAAACATGTACAGATATAACCTTATAGAAACACTACTTCGACATTTTGTAATGTTGAAATAGAATCAATTATTCATTGACACTATGCATGCAGGTTTGTCAAGAGATTGTGACAAGGGCTACTGGAATGGACTGAAAACGAAACAGACATGTGTCTAAACTTAAAGGCAGAAACAATTAATCTCAAATTCAGATAGGGCAGAAATGATGTTCTAACCTATATATTTTTTGTAACAAAAGAATACTTTTACAACAAAAAATTGGCAAACATTATACCGAAATTAAAATCAGATTAAAAATTACATAAATTAAACGCTTACTCCCTGTGTAAATATGATTCATGTGTCTTGCCACAATCTTACTTGTCATATAAATGTATTTATTGTACCATACATTATGTTGATCTGTGTAATAAAAAAGTGTTGTACCAAGAGAAAAAGAAATAAACACCGATGTTAATGCTCTTGGTAAAACATTGATGATAAAGTTGAAATGTTGATATCGATGTACATGTAGTGACTTTTTAAACAAATTAAGTTGATGTAGATGGTTCTCTTTATATAACGTACACATCTTGATCTAACTGTTTGAGAGGCATTCTAGAAGCTTGCGTGATGACCAGGATATATGTAATAGATAGAGGACGAGTAGCAGTACATTATCGGGATATAAATGTACGGGTTTGAGAGGGTTGGGCGAATAATAATTGGCTTCCGACCAGTCAACAGAAAATAAAACAACCTATCATATTTTCAACCAGTGGTAACATTAGTTGATGCGTCACTGTTTCTCTTACTTTCGAGATATAAATTAAATACACTTGAAAATTTTCAATTGATCTCACATTACTTGCTTTATTTACATGCTTATATTCTTCTTTTAGGAATCTCAAGCTCCTGAACATACATGTAGAAGACCAAGCGACCTTTTCCTTTCGGAAAGGGAACACAGAAATTCAGTTGTCATTGTAATAAGTGTTTAATTGTGTATTATCAACATAAATAAAACAATCAGTTGGCATTGTTTGTTTTTAATAAAAGTCTGTGAACCAGTTTTATGAGCATGATACCCGAACGCAACCAGACAAGTGTACATCTATAGGGATATAATTGTACTCCACGTGACCACAATACAATCATATGATTGGACGAAAGCATTTGGCTGTGCTCTAAGGATAATTAAATGTTGAATAAAGAAGTTGATCATCCATAGACATCAAAGTCTTCTTTGAACCTTTATCTAACTAACAATGATGATTGTCATGATACAGTTGTGATTCATATTATGTTAAATTTTGACAATATGATATTGATAATTCTATAACGTTCTCATAGTAATATTGTAATCAGATACTATTTGCTTTCATTTCAAACTTCGTAATAACATTAACTATAATGGTTCTTTTGTTTATTGTTCACTATATGGTCGATATTGATAATAATCAGTCACGATACCCTACTGTCGCCAGTGTTGTTGAATATTAACTATGTAATTGAATACATATTTAAGATTATATCAGCAAGTAGACACTTTGTGTTCATCGCATCAAAGGTAATGTGTATCCTTGGTAGAATAATTTCTAACTCAAATGTATTACAGACATCATTTATATAAATTGAATCTGGTGTTAAATGTCTATTGTTAACAACATCAAACGCTATTCAGTTAGATAATGACAATAATACTTGAGAACTGTATTATATGTAATGTAAAATTGCCGCAGGATAATAAAGAATTATCTTGTCTTGTCTTGTCTTGTCTTGTCTTGTCTTGTCTTGTCTTGAAGTGAACTGGACTTGTTCGTCCTTGCCATTAAACGAAATTACATGCCATTTTTAAAAACATTCAAAGAAGATACGTACATAAACTTAAAACAGCGAAACGTTCTTGACTTTATCATCATATAACAGTTTTCTGAAACCCTAAAACTATTTATGTATTTTGATTTGGTATTAACAACAATATGTGGACCAAACTGAAAAATAGTTACAAATGGCACAGAATCAGGATGAAATACATATTTGCTAAAAAAAATCATTGAAATGTGAATCAATATCTACATCAACGTCTATGTGTAAGACGAAATCAACACTGGGTCTGCATCAACCTCGACAACTTCACTGGTTTATGTCTACATATACACCGACGTCTACATTTACATAAAGGTACACATCTACATCAATATTTATATTTACGTAACTATCTACGTCTACGTCTATGAACATGTACATCTCAGTCAACATATAGATATATGTATCTACAACAATGCTGACATCGATCTACAATGTGTTAATTATCTGTCAAAGCCAATACATTTTCTTTTAGAATACAAAAAAAATAAATACGACAATTGATTGAGATATGCTTTTTTAAAGCCTCAAATATGACTACATGTATATCTGCATTGATATTATGCAGAACATCATTAAAGGTGCATCCATTGTGTTTCATAAACTTTCTTTTTTACTTTAATACGTTACAACACACAATGTGTGGTGTTAAAGGAACACAAAATTTCTTTCAACTTACATATTCTTTCAAAATCTCCAGATTTATTTACTAGTTTCTAATTAAAGTCGAGAAACATTATTATGCATGTGTAGAAACCGAAACAACACTTTCCATTTACATGCTCAGTAGTTATAAATAAGAATACAAAATTACGTTTGACCCATTGCCACGCGTCAATCGCCATGCACTGTCCGGTTTTCGATCAGAATTCACTACTTTTACCTTCATATAATAAGTTGACCCTCATCAAAATGATAGTTTTCTATAACAGTTGGTACTTATTGATAAAATAACACCATTTATAACGTTTGGAATATTTGACCCCAAACAGCAATGGATGTACCTTTAACACTTTTCAGTTTTACTGTGAATATGGACGAGTAGGAATGAAAAACATCATTTGATTGTTACAACGATGGCAAGAAGAGTATTTAATCATATATTTCTGAACATGTTATATTAAAAAGACTCAATAAATATTCTAGTAAAATGATAAGTTATGTCGATTTTATCTGAAGTATTATTTCATATACACTTATTGTCAACCCTTAGTATTTTTATAATTTATATTTTTTGATGTTCTGGTTAAACTAAATGATAGAAAGTCATGAATACATGTACGTTGACTACAAACACGAATGCTAGGCTATACGACACATATGCTGCCCGTGATATATCGACACCTCAGTGACCTTTTACCTTTGCCATCCATACGACAAATGTGTAACGGTGGCGGACTGGGTAAGCTGTTGGTACAGTCAGTGCTGGCGGTTGGGGCATGACTCTGATGGAAAGAAGCACATCTATATAAGAAAGCAGATAAATCTAGCTGAAGTAATTACCGACCCATTTGTTTGAAAAGTTTTTTGGGAAAATTATTGGAATGAACTGTCTTATCTTATTATTTTCTTGACAATCAAATATTCAATCAGGTTTCCAAGTTGAACATTCTACAACTCATCAATTAATAGAAATATATAACAATAGTTGCTATGCCTTAGACAGAAGAGAGGATTACTGTATGGTGTTGTGCGATGTGTCTAAGGCCTTTTACAGAGCATTTCATATGAGTTTGATTCACAAATTAGAAATGTACGGCATCGGTGATGAGTTACTCAAATGGATACAATGTTACCTAAGCAGGAGAAGTCAAAGTGTTTTCTAAATGGTTAGTTATAGAAGTCAAAACACTCATCCGCTGGTTTACTGCAGGGATCATTTCTTGGTCCGTTTCTGTTTATTGTTATTTGGTTGTTTTTTTAACGAGATTGAAGATGAATTAGATAATGCGGCAGGCTTGTTCGCCGACGATACATCCATGGCATTTTCATCTATCAACCATATGCAGGCTAATGCAAGACACGCTAAACAGAAATTTTCAAACTTTAAAATGTTGATCAAAAAGTTGGCTTGTTACCTACAATCTCAGCAAAACGGAAACGAGCATGTTTATATATATTGTCTGAAGATTCAACATAAAACTCACATTAGTCAGTCGGTATTGAAAAATCTCATAAACATCTTGTCATGTTATTCTCATCTGGTTTTAAATTGAACAAACATAACGTTGTGAAAACAACTTCCTCCATGGTGTCATCTATGAGAAATCTAAAGTTTGTTTAACAGGGAAACCTTAAATATGATTTACAATTTCTATTAGACCAGACCTTGAATACGCCTATGGGATGTTTGTTTAGCAGAGTTATCAGACAAAATTGAAAAGATTCAGTTCGAGGCCGCCAGGATACTAACCGGCCTACAAAAACATGCTACCAAACGTTCGTGATCTTTCCATTTCATATTGCCGCACCAACGTTAAAGGGAAAGTTCTATCAACGATATATCGGCAGCATCCGCCATATTGGATTCTTGGCATTACGTGAAATGAAAACATGCAATATTTAACCCAATTTTACACTTTCAAAAAAATAAAATATATGCAATGGATCGAAAATTCACATAGTAACAGATAACACATAATAAAATTAATAAATAATATGCTGTTAGACCGTAGCGAAATGTTCCCACTCGCAGCGCCGATAAATGGCTTCAGTTCTCATCGTTTTTATTTTTCAACAAGTGTGCGCTTGCCTTTATCAATTTGTGAAATATAAAGTCATCAACATATTACTTTCATTAGTATCTTTCAATTTGACCGTGTTTTAATCATGTATTAATAACATATAAGTGTAAACAGGAATATCCTCTCGAATTTCGTTTCCACAAAAAATACCCCGATAGAACCCTCCCTTTAACAGTCATTTCCCCAATCATGTTCACGACTTTGGAATAACCTCCCACTGCACGTAAGATGCTTCTATAGATCTGTTTAAATCCTATATAGTTCCGCGTAAGTTTAAAGCGCCTGCCTATTTCTCACTTGGTAAAAGAAACTCAACACAATTCAGACTCAGGTAAGACATTCAAATAGCAAATTAAATGATTATCTATATTGAATTGAACTCTCAGAACACTGAATGTAATTGTAAATCCCCTTGTGAAAAACTCATGGAATGTATTATGTATTATTACATTGGACATCAAAATATTACTATAATTTGCAACAACAAAAAATCAAATTTGTTGTTAAATGGCAATGTTAACAATGTTAAACGACAACGTGCACATTTTAAAAGAAGTATACAATTACATATCTTAGCCAGTCTCACTGAAAGATTTGACAATATAGATATAAACTGCTTATTATCCATTAGAATTATTCTTTGTCATTGTGCTCTACTATGTCATTTCGAATTCTTTTGTAAAATATTCATCTTTCTATATATACATGTATAGGCCTATATCTGTACATAATGTATGTTGCCTTTCAATATCAGATGTCAGAATTGTACACAGGAGAGGGTTTCATTAAGTTGGATAACTTGTACCCTCTTGAAATATATATAAATATAAATATGTTTAAATCAACAATTTAGCTCACGGTTTATTATAATAATAATAATATTAGTCCATTTATATAGCACATATATCCATGCACATTGCATGCTCAAAGCGCTGGTCGACATATTACCCCTGGTCAACGAGTACAGAACACTCCCTAAGGAGAATACAACCGGTCGCCTGACAGGCGCTCAAGGTTCAAATTCAGACTACCATCGTATCATACCAGGTATCTATTTACTGCTGGGTGGACAGAGGCACATTTCGAACTAAGTCACTTACCAAGGGTGACACCACAAGTCTCTCAACTTATGTCTCAGTGTGGGGCAGGGAATAACCCTTTAACTCTCAGTTTATCCAGCAATGTAGCGGGTAACCCACCCATGCGGCGAGCCGCGCCCATTGTTGCTGAACTTCACTGATAGCGGTCGACTGAGCTATGCACAGGACCACGTGTCACCAATTTGCTGCAAGTATCACAATTTACGTCAATACAAGACTCGACACGTGGAGGTCCCAATCAAATTAACCGTATAATTCTAAACCAATCGATGTTCATGGAGGCGTGGTTTGTTACAAGTCGGACCATATAAAATCCACAACAAAATCCACGCTAGGCACCGTCGGCGAGATCGCTCACCGACACAACAACAGACCAACTCAGAAGACACTAGGCCGTAGGCGCTGTGTTTCCACAGTACTAACAACGTTTTGGTAAGTAAAGTGAAATTGTAGATTATTGTTTTGTAATGGAGAATGCATTCAGAGCAGTGGATTCGTTAAAAGTAATCAACGAGCCCCGCGAGTTCATTATTTTTAACGAATCCACTGCTCCGAATGCATTCTCCATCTTAATCCATGTATGACGTCACGAAACATTCATATGTGATTAATTTACATTTGAAACAATACATTTCAATAACGGGACACCAAAATCAATTATTTTGCAAATTTCGGCGCTCATTCATCGGATATGGTACAAGTAGCAACGACCCTCATGAAATGAATTCCTCCACGCACGTGCAGCGCAAATCTTCCACGCGAAGCGATGTGAATTACAGCTGAAACTCTGCCTTTCCATGCTGTCTCCGTGCCTTCCCAGTCTTGAATAGAACGCGGGATTCTTACTGACAAACTATCTTAAGGTTTCTAAGAGCGTCTCGTAGCCTAAATGCTAGGAGCGTTGACTACCAAACGAAGGGTTGTATGTTCTAACAGAGGTTCATGCATTACACAAATTAATTTGTCATAATTGAGATATTTTAAGATCCTATTCAGATACACCGAGACAAAAAAAACATCAAACTCGAAAAATTTACTCAGTGAGACATTACTGAAAACCAAACATCCCTCCTGACTCGGACAGTCAATGACCAGTAGATTCTTAAATACTAATCAACTGATAACACAATAAAGTGACGTTATGGTCATGGATTAACTAATCTTATCTGCTAGCCCAATGGGCTTATGAATTTGACTCCGGCTTCCATTCGTCCATTCGTCCATCCGTCTGTAAACTTTCGCCTTTTCATCTTCTTCTTAAGAACCATTGGCTCAAGAGGGTTGAAATCCTGTGAACTGACATTTTGGCCAATTGTAAATCTTTAAATTTTAAATGTAGCGAAGAAGGAGATACCACACTTGATGACCGTAAATCTAATGATAAAGTTGTAATTAGTTTTGGTCGTGCTTTATTAGATATGTGTTATACACTTCAGTTATTCATTATCAACGGTAGAGCATATGGAGATACTCTTCGTGAGTATACTTTTTGTAGTCATCAGGGTTCGAGCGTGAATGATTACATCATTTGAGTTTTTCCAGTTTATTGAGATGTTCAACATTGGAGACCGCATTGACTCAGATCATTTGCCATTAGAGTTGAATTGTAAATTTCCAAATGTGTAAATTCAAACTGAATTAGCTAGTGATTGTTGTGAAAAAGAATTGTTTGGAATTATTTTCTGAGTACATATTTTGTAAATACTCTATCTGACAAAATGTTATCTTGTAGTCAGTAGTTACTCACAATGCTTGATATCGATATGGATGATGCTATCGATCAGTTTGTACATATGATCTAAAAATCGTCAGAATGTATGAAGAAAAAAAGTTGATATTAATGTTTATAAAACACCCACCTAAATGCAGAATGCAAATAAGCAAGGCGTAAAGCACGCAAGGCTTTGCGAACGTTTCGATGTAAACGCACAGAATCGAATAGAACGAGATAGGTTTTTTACAAAACCGACCTCATCGCCAAAATACTATCCCCAAACTGAATGGTTAGTACATTTTAAAAAGGTATTTTCGAACGAATCTGTATTTGACACCAGTCAAGATGATGAGGTGTTAAACGATTTGTTCAGTTCAACATCAGACGTTTACACAGTCGTAGATAAAATGATTTGAGAAACAACTTTTTCAGAAAATGAAATATCAAATGCTATATCACTTTTAAAAATTGGAAATCCGCTGGTCCTGATCATATTATCATAGAAATGATCTCTGAATTCGTGATCATGTTTTTCCTGATTAAATGCTTCAACATATTATTTGATAAAAATTCGGGCATGTTTCCAGAAAAATGGTCTTCGTCAATAATTGTTCCTCTGCACAAGGAAAGCTCGATGATCCCGACAATTATAGAGGCATTTCCTTAATGAGTATCTTGGGGAAAATATTTACAACCATATTGAAAAATAGAATAGCAAAATGGGCAAATATGCTGGATTTAATACCAGAAGCTCAAGCCGGTTTTCGAAAAACATATTCTATTTCAGACCAATTCTTTTCATTACATGCAGTTATCCAGAAATGTCTTTCACGTCGAAGACACAATGTTTGTATGTTGCATTTGTCAAATTTGAAAAAAAAAATCGATTCTGTAGATCGTTCTAAACTATGGTACTGTTTATTAAGGGCCGGATTTCGAGGGAAAATGTATACTGTTTTAAAGTCCATGTATGCTAACATAAAATCTTGGGTGCGTTCTGGTGGTGATTGTACAGACTATTTTGATTGCCCGGTTGGATTAAGACAAGGGTGTATGTAAGACCAATGTTGTTTTCAGTTTTCATGAATGAATTGTATTATGAGATAATAATGGAAAGCATGGTATTCAAATGTTCCCAGATATATTTGAAATATTAATGCTACGTTTTGCTTATGGTGTCATTTTAGTGTCAGACACTGTTGTAGGATTACAAAATCAACTGAATATATTGGAACGTTACACAAAAGAATGGAAGTTATCGGTTAACTATGACAAAACAAACATTGTAATTTTTAGAAGGGTTGGGTCGAACAATTGGTACTTATTGGTTTACAACTTAAGATCAATAGACAATATAAATATCTTGGTTTTTTTGTTTACCCATACTATGAACTTTTCAAAAAGCGTTGAAGATTTAGTATAAAGAGCGAAGAAAGCTTTATTCAACGTAATGTCTGTTTCATTCAAAATCGGAATGTTTCCCCTAACGTATTTATAACTCTTCGACTCCCAACTACAACAGATAATGTTATATGAAACTGAACAGATACTGGATAAATATTTTTGGTATGCATGAACACACAATTCCAAAGCTAGCATATAACATGATTTTGCATTTAGAAATATTCTCTAATCATGTGCACATTAATGGAGGGCCAATATCAATTGGATTTTATGTATGAAAGTATATATCTCCCTGCTAGAAGATTGACTATTGACATAGTTATGTCATATTACATTCAAAATCAAAATGACTGCATTATTGAGACTATCTGCACGTAAATTTATGCTTCAATCTGTGTAATCGAGACGCGATGTCGCCTCACAATTCAATGCAGAACTAAATATACCTAAATATTTACTAAATATACGCCAGTCAGGTGACATTTTCCTTCAGATGATATATTTACTATTTACATTCGACTGCCCTGCTTTAAGTTTTTGCAAAATGAATAAATTTTGTGTCACATAATAAGATTTCATTATTTCAAATGCAAAAGTCTTATAAGAATGTTTCGTGACGTCATACATGGATTAAGATGGAGAATGCATGAGGAGCAGTGGATTCGTTAAAAATCATCAACACATCCCTTTGGGAACCAACTGCTTCTCGTGCACTCTTCATTACATAACTATTCTATGTTCAGTAGACAGGTCTAGGCCTCAATCCCCGAAGGATGTTTTTCATGTTTTGTGATGATGTGGTCACCGATGGTACTACATCGTCCCTTAATTGTGTCCAAGGGGTGTGATAGCGAGTTCGGCCTCTGATAAAGCAATAGCGATATACAGACGGTCTTGTCGCATACCTATTGAAATAATGATCGAATTTTGACCATTTATAGCTCATTTTGTAGAGAAATCATTCAACTTTCATATCGTAGTCATTGGCTGTGCCTTAAAAATTGTTTTTGAAGCAAAATATGACTTTGAATGAGGATGGGGTGGTTTCGTCGTTACATCCCTTTCCTTTTATATAGTAATAGGGTTGGGTCTATAAGTCTGATTAAAATCAACCTTGTTCCGAGGAATAAAATTTGCAAAATTATGCATCAACATTGACCGTTTAAATCTACGTTGTGATTGGTCAGCTATTTGACTGGGATTTGGCTGTGCTAAACTGGTTCGGAACACGCGCCTATATACGCGGTGTTCTCAGACCTTGTGGAGAGGAATCTACAGAACCTGTTCGTATCCCGGTAGATGCATAATTTTACAAATTTTATTCCTCGGAACAAGGTTGATTTTAATCAGACTGGGGTCTATATAGGTATATGTCTTTCAAATGCTATTTCTAAGCTATACACGACCCAGTGACGGGGTGCACGTTCGATTCCCATCATATTAAGTGTGAAATTTTAACTTACTTTTTATATCAAGTAAGACACCTTAATACCTTAATAGGTAATATTGTTCACGGTGGTTTCACAGAATGTACGGGGCTTAAATGTAAGACCCTTTTATGAGATTTTACACGATGTCAAAACATCGCCTTAAACATCCTTAAGATTTGTTATTACTAGTGTTTTCACACATATCCGACATATATCACCTGAATGAACGATGATTCGCAACTGTGGTTGGAAGGTCCAGGCAAATCAGCCTTCACGGTTTTGTATGCCATCGCCTGCCTTGAATAATCGTCGGGTCTTAGCCCTCTTTGAAATAAATAATCGCCTGGATAAATTTAGCAAATGTTAATAAAGCAATATAGCTATCTCTTTTTCAAAAGTAATTCTGACAGAAGCATATAAATATGCGACGTTTAACCTCATGACATGTACTTCTTTTACAATATTCATCAATTAAAACATTAAAATTAAAACATACTGCAATGATGTTTTTGTTATGATTCAAACACACTTCACATATAATTTGTCTTCGAAAAACATAATCGCGCGCCTGCCTCGATTAACCGTGTGCCTTGAATAATCGCTTGGTCAAATCGGTACTTAAAATTAATAATCGCCGGGATATTATTCAACGAGTTTCGGTATTCCATAGACCAATTTCACTCAAATTTGGAATATGAGCTCACAATATCATATATAAACAGTATATGAATGCAAAAACCTAGATTTTTAATTTTGAAAATATTGTCAAAACAACAATTTGAACCCCTGTGGTAAAAAATACATTTTTCAAAGACAATGCCATCAGTTTCTGTGTAGTTTCCCTAGCCGCCGCCACGTTTTGTTTTGGCTATAACTTTTTCCCAATAAGACTCATATACATAACTTCCTACCCCTGGATAGTTTTTTTTAACAAGTTCACATTCAAGGTCAAAGGTCAAGATCACGAAAGGCTATTTGCGTTCGTCCGTCAGTCCATATGTCAGTCCATCCATCCGTCCGTCTGTCCGTCCGTCCGTCCGTCCATCCATCCATTCATCACTGACTCTAGGGAGCTCAAATGTTGTGTGCAGACTCCTTGGTCAATGGGGATTTTAAATTATAGATTTGATGACACTGTGATCCAAAAAAGGGTCACAGGGGTAACGACCTTAAAACCTATTTTCATCTTCTTCGGTACCGAAAGGTCTAGAAAGCTGAAATATTGTTTACAGACTCCTTGGCCAAAGGGGATTCTTACTTGTAGATTTGGTGACCCTGTGACCCCTAATATGAATCACAGGGGTCTCAGGGTTCACAACCTATTTCGGTCTTCATCTCTCGAAAAGATCTAGAAAGCTGAAACGTTGTGAACAGACTCCTTGGCTTCCTTATTGTTACATGATACTGTAATTCCAAATAGGTGTCACAAGGGTTACGACCTAAACTACCTATTGTAGTGCGCTTTGAACAGTACTTTTGAGATTTTATGTGCTCTTCAGTCAATATTGAGACCATGATAAGTAATCCAAAAGAAAGGACATGAGAGATAGAACAATTATTGTTGATGTGAGTTCTAATATGTGCATTGAGAAATATGTATTATCTATTAAGTACAACCATCTTTTAGTCACCTAAATCACATTTCATATAAGTAAGTATTAATTAGGTCTGAAAGACCTATTGTTATTGTCCTGATTATTAAGGATTCAGCCCTTTGGGGCAGAATCCTTATTGTTATTGGCGTGTTTTTTTTATATTATTATTCCACCGGCACTTTGGCAAGAAGGAATGCAGCTATCACAACCAAACTTTACAGGATGATAGCCCTTACTATGTAGTTTTGCCGCGAAGCTTTTGGGCCGAAACAGTTCACCCATTAAAGGTCCAGTTCGAATCCAAATTTCCATTTTTAACATGGGAATTTTTTACAAAATGCACCTAGAGACTTGAAACCTTCTCCAAAAGATCCACAGTGACCTTGCCAGCAATAAAGTAAATCATGGCGAAATCGTCAGTCACGTGGTTTAGCCGCCATCTTGGATTTTAAAAAGTTTTTCAAATTTTCGGACCCCATGTACCTTTGCGGAAACACCACTCCGAAGATATTAGCACCCAAGAGCTGAAACTTTACTTACATATAGCTGAAGCATTGGGGAATAACAAGTTTTTTAACGAATCCCTAATACTTTCTTCACGGTGACCTTTCAAAGTTTGGGAACTTTGAACAATGTACCAACTTTAAGGGCGAATATTTCATTAACCTGGCGGTTTTGATGCATGATATTTTCAGGACTACTAGACAATGATTAGTGTACATGAATGAATAATAAAATCGATCGCGAACAGTCATTTCCGGTCACGAAAAATGGTAGAAAATGACATGAAATAGGCTCTCGAATTTTTTACCTTTTTTTAAAAAAATTCAAAATGCACTGAGAGACTTGAAACGTTTTTTTAAAAAGATACACAATAACAATACACACAAAATAGTAAACATGACGAATTCGTAAGTCACGTGGTTTAGCCGCCATTTTGATTTTCTTTAATTTTTCGTGATGTTGACATGTTAAATTTGGGTCTAAATAATCCCAGAGACATACTAGAGAGTCGCAACTTGTTTCAAAAGATGCCTAATAACTAGACAACCAAAATATGTTGCCATGGCGAAGTCGTAGATCACGTGGTTTTGACGCCATATTGAATTTTAACCTTTTTCTACCGATTTTAAAATGGGGACTAAAAATGCACCCACCCCCCCCCCCCGCCGCACAAGTGTACCAAACCCTCATCATAAGGGCATAGTAACGGGCAAAAAAGCTTAGCTAAGCTAAGCTATTTTATATTGATTATGAAAAAGGGGCTTTTTTGCTATTGTACCTCATGTCAATTTCACTCGACTGGGTGTGTGATCGGTTGATGCAAGTGTTACATTTTAAGGCCTCACACGCTCACGGACGTTCTTTCTCCTGTCTTTTTCATTACACAATGTTAAGGTTACTGCTTCCAATGACAACAGATGACTCATGGCGGGCTGAATCATTTTATCGTCGCTTGCGACTATATTTATTGTTGTATCTTTTTTTTCTATTTTGTTTTGTATATTATATTCTAAAATTGTATTTGATATTATTTGTTTTATCCTTCATATTTGTCTTCATATTTACAGATATTTCCAACTTTTGTGCGGATAAAGTGGATGGCCTTTACGCTGACCCGACGAGCTGTAGTAACTTCATACAGTGCGCCAACTACATCACCTACACCCGCCCATGCGCCCCAGGAACTGTGTGGAATCCCGTCGAAGGTGTGTGTGACCACCCTGAAAATGTGCCCGGGTGTCCACCGACTCACCCAACCACTCAACCGACTACCATGCAAACAACAACCACTAAACCGCGAGGTAAGTTAATTGATTAATTATGCCTGAACCTTTTTAACAGTGATTTTTCTGAAAATGTGTTACGAAATGCAGTAGACGCAGTAGAAGTTCAATAAATCGGATGATAAAACTAAAGAAGAGCTTCTACGAGAATACACTGTGTCAAATTGTGTATCAAAGTGTGTATGTGGTATGTACTTATATAAACTGAAGTACAAAAGAAAGTAAACTCCTCAGTTGGTTTCGAATAATTCAATATTTGAAATATATAAGATGCATTTGATTATGGCATTATACAATAGCACATATCTGCAATACCTTGAAAGAATTACATTGGTGACTTGTTAAGTTTTAGTTAGAATATCTTTGTTTAATGTAGATAGGGGCAATAAATGAAAGTTACACCAATAAGACGGCTACCATGTTTAACATGTTGTAAATTTTTGCAGAACGAGGCACATTTATTGATTTTCACAAATCATTTTCATGTCGATGAACAGTTGTGTTTTATCCAAAATAAAATTTTTTAAATTGTAAACTAAAAAAATATTGTCTTTTCTTTTAAAACCACGTAGAAGTAGTCCCTGGCTGATGACTAAACGCCTGCACCTTTCAGTTTTAGAGTACGACGTCGAAAACATAATATATTTGTAATTGAAATACATATGAAAAAACCAACTGAGGTGTGTACTTTCTTATATACTTCAATTAGAAACGTTGACAATACTCTTACATTTCGTATATAGTTGAATAGTACAAGTCCAATAAAGCTATCCATGCAAATTAGTATTAGCTTTAGATGACTCGCCCACGCTTATTGGAATCTTAAATTTTAACCATTAAAGCGAAATGTTCTATTTGGGTAAATATTTAATACTATCAACATATTTCCTTATACATCAGAAGACATCTATATATCTCATGTCAGTAGTCAATCTTTGGTCGCCTACCTCTCGTCAGTCGTCAATCTTAGGTCCTCTATATCTTGTCAGTCGTCAATCTTAGGTCCTCTATATCTTGTCAGTCGTCAAACTTCGGTCGCCTTTCTCTTATGTGGTCAATCTGGGGTCGCCTATCTCTTGTCAGTGGTCAATCTTAGGCCGTCTTTCTATTGTCAGTGGTCAACCTTAGGCCGTCTTTCTATTGTCAGTGGTCAACCTTAGGCCGTCGTCTATTGTCAGTGGTCAACGTTAGGTCGCCTATCTCTTGTCAGTCGTCAATATTAGGTCGTTTTTCTATTGTCAGTGGTCAATGTTAGGTCACCTATCTATTGTCAGTGGTCAACCTTAGGCCGTCTTTCTATTGTCAGTGGTGAACGTTAGGTCGCCTATCTCTTGTCAGTCGTCAATATTAGGTCGTTTTTCTATTGTCAGTGGTCAATGTTAGGTCACCTATCTATTGTCAGTGGTCAACCTTAGGCCGTCTTTCTATTGCCAGTGGTCAACCTTAGGCCGTCTTTCTATTGGCAGTGGTCAACGTTAGGTCGCCTATCTCTTGACAGTGGTCAATCTTAGGTCACCTATCTCTTGTCAGTGGACACTCTTAGGTCGTCTTTATATGTCAGTGGTCAATCTTAGGTCGCCTATCTCTTGTCAGTCGTCAATCTTAGGTAGTCTTTATATGGCCAGTGGTCAACCTTAGATCGCCTATCTCTTGTCAATGATCAATCTTAGGTCGTCTTTCTATTGTCAGTGGTCAATCTTAGGTCACCTATCTCTTGTCAGTGGACAATCTTTGGTCGTCTTTCTATTGTCAGTGGTCAATGTTAGGTCGCCTAGCTCTTGTCAGTCGTCATTCTTAGGTAGTCTTTCTATTGTCAGTGGTCAATCTTAGGTCGTCTTGCTATTGCCAGTGGTCAACCTTAGGTCGCCTATCTCTTGTCAGTCGTCAATCTTAGGTCGTCTTTCTGTTGTCAGTAGTCAATGTGTGGTCGCCTATCTATTGTCAGTGGTCAACGTTAGGTCGCCTATCTCTTGTCAGTCGTCAATGTTAGGTCGCCTATCTCTTGTCAGTGGTCAATCTTAGGCCGTCTTTCTATTGTCAGTGGTCAACCTTAGGCCGTCTTTATATTGTCAGTGGTCAACCTTAGGCCGTCTTTCTATTGTCAGTGGTCAATCTTAGGCCGTCTTTCTATTGTCAGTGGTCAACCTTAGGCCGTCTTTCTATTGTCAGTGGTCAACCTTAGGTCGTTTTTCTATTGTCCGTGGTCAATGTTAGGTCACCTATCCATTGTCAGTGGTCAACCTTAGGCCGTCTTTCTATTGTCAGTGGTCAACGTTAGGTCGCCTATCTCTTGTCAGTCGTCAATGTTAGGTCGCCTATCTCTTGTCAGTGGTCAATCTTAGGCCGTCTTTCTATTGTCAGTGGTCAACCTTAGGCCGTCTTTCTATTGCCAGTGGTCAACCTTAGGCCGTCTTTCTATTGGCAGTGGTCAACGTTAGGTCGCCTATCTCTTCTCAGTCGTCAATGTTAGGTCGCCTATCTCTTGTCAGTGGTCAATCTTAGGCCGTCTTTCTATTGTCAGTGGTCAACCTTAGGCCGTCTTTATATTGTCAGTGGTCAACCTTAGGCCGTCTTTCTATTGTCAGTGGTCAACCTTAGGCCGTCTTTCTATTGTCAGTGGTCAACCTTAGGCCGTCTTTCTATTGTCAGTGGTCAACCTTAGGTCGTTTTTCTATTGTCCGTGGTCAATGTTAGGTCACCTATCAATTGTCAGTGGTCAACCTTAGGCCGTCTTTCTATTGTCAGTGGTCAACCTTAGGCCGTCTTTCTATTGTCAGTGGTGAACGTTAGGCCGTCTTTCTATTGCCAGTGGTCAACCTTAGGCCGTCTTTCTATTGTCAGTGGTCAACCTTAGGCCGTCTTTCTATTGTCAGTGGTCAACGTTAGGTCGCCTATCTCTTGTCAGTCGTCAATGTTAGGTCGCCTATCTCTTGTCAGTGGTCAATCTTAGGCCGTCTTTCTATTGTCAGTGGTCAACCTTAGGCCGTCTTTCTATTGCCAGTGGTCAACCTTAGGCCGTCTTTCTATTGGCAGTGGTCAACGTTAGGTCGCCTATCTCTTGTCAGTCGTCAATGTTAGGTCGCCTATCTCTTGTCAGTGGTCAATCTTAGACCGTCTTTCTATTGTCAGTGGTCAACCTTAGGCCGTCTTTATATTGTCAGTGGTCAACCTTAGGCCGTCTTTCTATTGTCAGTGGTCAACCTTAGGCCGTCTTTCTATTGTCAGTGGTCAACGTTAGGTCGCCTATCTCTTGTCAGTCGTCAATGTTAGGTCGTTTTTCTATTGTCAGTGGTCAATGTTAGGTCACCTAACTATTGTCAGTGGTCAATGTTAGGTCGCCTATCTCTTGTCAGTGGTCAATCTTAGGCCGTCTTTCTATTGTCAGTGGTCAACCTTAGGCCGTCTTTATATTGTCAGTGGTCAACCTTAAGCCATCTTTCTATTGTCAGTGGTCAACCTTAGGCCGTCTTTCTATTGTCAGTGGTCAACGTTAGGTCGCCTATCTCTTGTCAGTCGTCAATGTTAGGTCGTTTTTCTATTGTCAGTGGTCAATGTTAGGTCACCTATCTATTGTCAGTGGTCAACCTTAGGCCGTCTTTCTATTGCCAGTGGTCAACCTTAGGCCGTCTTTCTATTGGCAGTGGTCAACGTTAGGTCGCCTATCTCTTGACAGTGGTCAATCTTAGGTCACCTATCTCTTGTCAGTGGACACTCTTAGGTCGTCTTTATATTGTCAGTGGTCAATCTTAGGTCGCCTATCTCTTGTCAGTCGTCAATCTTAGGTAGTCTTTATATGGCCAGTGGTCAACCTTAGATCGCCTATCTCTTGTCAATGATCAATCTTAGGTCGTCTTTCTATTGTCAGTGGTCAATCTTAGGTCACCTATCTCTTGTCAGTGGACAATCTTTGGTCGTCTTTCTATTGTCAGTGGTCAATGTTAGGTCGCCTAGCTCTTGTCAGTCGTCATTCTTAGGTAGTCTTTCTATTGTCAGTGGTCAATCTTAGGTCGTCTTGCTATTGCCAGTGGTCAACCTTAGGTCGCCTATCTCTTGTCAGTCGTCAATCTTAGGTCGTCTTTCTGTTGTCAGTAGTCAATGTGTGGTCGCCTATCTATTGTCAGTGGTCAACGTTAGGTCGCCTATCTCTTGTCAGTCGTCAATGTTAGGTTGCCTATCTCTTGTCAGTGGTCAATCTTAGGCCGTCTTTCTATTGTCAGTGGTCAACCTTAGGCCGTCTTTATATTGTCAGTGGTCAACCTTAGGCCGTCTTTCTATTGTCAGTGGTCAATCTTAGGCCGTCTTTCTATTGTCAGTGGTCAACCTTAGGCCGTCTTTCTATTGTCAGTGGTCAACCTTAGGTCGTTTTTCTATTGTCCGTGGTCAATGTTAGGTCACCTATCCATTGTCAGTGGTCAACCTTAGGCCGTCTTTCTATTGTCAGTGGTCAACGTTAGGTCGCCTATCTCTTGTCAGTCGTCAATGTTAGGTCGCCTATCTCTTGTCAGTGGTCAATCTTAGGCCGTCTTTCTATTGTCAGTGGTCAACCTTAGGCCGTCTTTCTATTGCCAGTGGTCAACCTTAGGCCGTCTTTCTATTGGCAGTGGTCAACGTTAGGTCGCCTATCTCTTGTCAGTCGTCAATGTTAGGTCGCCTATCTCTTGTCAGTGGTCAATCTTAGGCCGTCTTTCTATTGTCAGTGGTCAACCTTAGGCCGTCTTTATATTGTCAGTGGTCAACCTTAGGCCGTCTTTCTATTGTCAGTGGTCAACCTTAGGCCGTCTTTCTATTGTCAGTGGTCAACCTTAGGCCGTCTTTCTATTTCAGTGGTCAACCTTAGGTCGTTTTTCTATTGTCCGTGGTCAATGTTAGGTCACCTATCAATTGTCAGTGGTCAACCTTAGGCCGTCTTTCTATTGTCAGTGGTCAACCTTAGGCCGTCTTTCTATTGTCAGTGGTGAACGTTAGGCCGTCTTTCTATTGCCAGTGGTCAACCTTAGGCCGTCTTTCTATTGTCAGTGGTCAACCTTAGGCCGTCTTTCTATTGTCAGTGGTCAACGTTAGGTCGCCTATCTCTTGTCAGTCGTCAATGTTAGGTCGCCTATCTCTTGTCAGTGGTCAATCTTAGGCCGTCTTTCTATTGTCAGTGGTCAACCTTAGGCCGTCTTTCTATTGCCAGTGGTCAACCTTAGGCCGTCTTTCTATTGGCAGTGGTCAACGTTAGGTCGCCTATCTCTTGTCAGTGGTCAATCTTAGGCCGTCTTTCTATTGTCAGTGGTCAACCTTAGGCCGTCTTTATATTGTAAGTGGTCAACCTTAGGCCGTCTTTCTATTGTCAGTGGTCAACCTTAGGCCGTCTTTCTATTGTCAGTGGTCAACGTTAGGTCGCCTATCTCTTGTCAGTCGTCAATGTTAGGTCGTTTTTCTATTGTCAGTGGTCAATGTTAGGTCACCTAACTATTGTCAGTGGTCAATGTTAGGTCGCCTATCTCTTGTCAGTGGTCAATCTTAGGCCGTCTTTCTATTGTCAGTGGTCAACCTTAGGCCGTCTTTATATTGTCAGTGGTCAACCTTAAGCCATCTTTCTATTGTCAGTGGTCAACCTTAGGCCGTCTTTCTATTGTCAGTGGTCAACCTTAGGCCGTCTTTCTATTGTCAGTGGTCAACGTTAGGTCGCCTATCTCTTGTCAGTCGTCAATGTTAGGTCGTTTTTCTATTGTCAGTGGTCAATGTTAGGTCACCTATCTATTGTCAGTGGTCAACCTTAGGCCGTCTTTCTATTGCCAGTGGTCAACCTTAAGCCGTCTTTCTATTGGCAGTGGTCAACGTTAGGTCGCCTATCTCTTGACAGTGGTCAATCTTAGGTCACCTATCTCTTGTCAGTGGACACTCTTAGGTCGTCTTTATATTGTCAGTGGTCAATCTTAGGTCGCCTATCTCTTGTCAGTCGTCAATCTTAGGTAGTCTTTATATGGCCAGTGGTCAACCTTAGATCGCCTATCTCTTGTCAATGATCAATCTTAGGTCGTCTTTCTATTGTCAGTGGTCAATCTTAGGTCACCTATCTCTTGTCAGTGGACAATCTTTGGTCGTCTTTCTATTGTCAGTGGTCAATGTTAGGTCGCCTAGCTCTTGTCAGTCGTCATTCTTAGGTAGTCTTTCTATTGTCAGTGGTCAATCTTAGGTCGTCTTGCTATTGCCAGTGGTCAACCTTAGGTCGCCTATCTCTTGTCAGTCGTCAATCTTAGGTCGTCTTTCTGTTGTCAGTAGTCAATGTGTGGTCGCCTATCTCTTGTCAGTGGTCAATCTTAGGCCGTCTTTCTATTGTCAGTGGTCAACCTTAGGCCGTCTTTCTATTGTCAGTGGTCAACGTTAGGTCGCCTATCTCTTGTCAGTGGTCAATCTTAGGCCGTCTTTCTATTGTCAGTGGTCAACCTTAGGCCGTCTTTCTATTGTCAGTGGTCAACCTTAGGTCGTTTTTCTATTGTCCGTGGTCAATGTTAGGTCACCTATCCATTGTCAGTGGTCAACCTTAGGCCGTCTTTCTATTGTCAGTGGTCAACGTTAGGTCGCCTATCTCTTGTCAGTCGTCAATGTTAGGTCGCCTATCTCTTGTCAGTGGTCAATCTTAGGCCGTCTTTCTATTGTCAGTGGTCAACCTTAGGCCGTCTTTCTATTGCCAGTGGTCAACCTTAGGCCGTCTTTCTATTGCCAGTGGTCAACGTTAGGTCGCCTATCTCTTGTCAGTCGTCAATGTTAGGTCGCCTATCTCTTGTCAGTGGTCAATCTTAGGCCGTCTTTCTATTGTCAGTGGTCAACCTTAGGCCGTCTTTATATTGTCAGTGGTCAACCTTAGGCCGTCTTTCTATTGTCAGTGGTCAACCTTAGGCCGTCTTTCTATTGCCAGTGGTCAACCTTAGGCCGTCTTTCTATTGTCAGTGGTCAACCTTAGGTCGTTTTTTTATTGTCAGTGGTCAATGTTAGGTCACCTATCAATTGTCAGTGGTCAACCTTAGGCCGTCTTTCTATTGCCAGTGGTCAACCTTAGGCCGTCTTTCTATTGTCAGTGGTCAACCTTAGGCCGTCTTTCTATTGTCAGTGGTCAACGTTAGGTCGCCTATCTCTTGTCAGTCGTCAATGTTAGGTCGCCTATCTCTTGTCAGTGGTCAATCTTAGGCCGTCTTTCAATTGTCAGTGGTCAACCTTAGGCCGTCTTTCTATTGCCAGTGGTCAACCTTAGGCCGTCTTTCTATTGGCAGTGGTCAACGTTAGGTCGCCTATCTCTTGTCAGTAGTCAATGTTAGGTCGCCTATCTCTTGTCAGTGGACACTCTTAGGTCGTCTTTATATTGTCAGTGGTCAATCTTAGGTCGCCTATCTCTTGTCAGTCGTCAATCTTAGGTAGTCTTTATATGGCCAGTGGTCAACCTTAGATCGCCTATCTCTTGTCAATGATCAATCTTAGGTCGTCTTTCTATTGTCAGTGGTCAATCTTAGGTCACCTATCTCTTGTCAGTGGACAATCTTTGGTCGTCTTTCTATTGTCAGTGGTCAATGTTAGGTCGCCTAGCTCTTGTCAGTCGTCATTCTTAGGTAGTCTTTCTATTGTCAGTGGTCAATCTTAGGTCGTCTTGCTATTGCCAGTGGTCAACCTTAGGTCGCCTATCTCTTGTCAGTCGTCAATCTTAGGTCGTCTTTCTGTTGTCAGTAGTCAATGTGTGGTCGCCTATCTCTTGTCAGTGGTCAATCTTAGGCCGTCTTTCTATTGTCAGTGGTCAACCTTAGGCCGTCTTTCTATTGTCAGTGGTCAACGTTAGGTCGCCTATCTCTTGTCAGTGGTCAATCTTAGGCCGTCTTTCTATTGTCAGTGGTCAACCTTAGGCCGTCTTTCTATTGTCAGTGGTCAACCTTAGGTCGTTTTTCTATTGTCCGTGGTCAATGTTAGGTCACCTATCCATTGTCAGTGGTCAACCTTAGGCCGTCTTTCTATTGTCAGTGGTCAACGTTAGGTCGCCTATCTCTTGTCAGTCGTCAATGTTAGGTCGCCTATCTCTTGTCAGTGGTCAATCTTAGGCCGTCTTTCTATTGTCAGTGGTCAACCTTAGGCCGTCTTTCTATTGCCAGTGGTCAACCTTAGGCCGTCTTTCTATTGCCAGTGGTCAACGTTAGGTCGCCTATCTCTTGTCAGTCGTCAATGTTAGGTCGCCTATCTCTTGTCAGTAGTCAATCTTAGGCCGTCTTTCTATTGTCAGTGGTCAACCTTAGGCCGTCTTCATATTGTCAGTGGTCAACCTTAGGCCGTCTTTCTATTGTCAGTGGTCAACCTTAGGCCGTCTTTCTATTGCCAGTGGTCAACCTTAGGCCGTCTTTCTATTGTCAGTGGTCAACCTTAGGTCGTTTTTCTATTGTCCGTGGTCAATGTTAGGTCACCTATCAATTGTCAGTGGTCAACCTTAGGCCGTCTTTCTATTGCCAGTGGTCAACCTTAGGCCGTCTTTCTATTGTCAGTGGTCAACCTTAGGCCGTCTTTCTATTGTCAGTGGTCAACGTTAGGTCGCCTATCTCTTGTCAGTCGTCAATGTTAGGTCGCCTATCTCTTGTCAGTGGTCAATCTTAGGCCGTCTTTCTATTGTCAGTGGTCAACCTTAGGCCGTCTTTCTATTGCCAGTGGTCAACCTTAGGCCGTCTTTCTATTGGCAGTGGTCAACGTTAGGTCGCCTATCTCTTGTCAGTAGTCAATGTTAGGTCGCCTATCTCTTGTCAGTGGTCAATCTTAGGCCGTCTTTCTATTGTCAGTGGTCAACCTTAGGCCGTCTTTATATTGTCAGTGGTCAACCTTAGGCCGTCTTTCTATTGTCAGTGGTCAACCTTAGGCCGTCTTTCTATTGTCAGTGGTCAACGTTAGGTCGCCTATCTCTTGTCAGTCGTCAATGTTAGGTCGTTTTTCTATTGTCAGTGGTCAATGTTAGGTCACCTAACTATTGTCAGTGGTCAATGTTAGGTCGCCTATCTCTTGTCAGTGGTCAATCTTAGGCCGTCTTTCTATTGTCAGTGGTCAACCTTAGGCCGTCTTTGTATTGTCAGTGGTCAACCTTAAGCCATCTTTCTATTGTCAGTGGTCAACCTTAGGCCGTCTTTCTATTGTCAGTGGTCAACCTTAGGCCGTCTTTCTATTGTCAGTGGTCAACGTTAGGTCGCCTATCTCTTGTCAGTCGTCAATGTTAGGTCGTTTTTCTATTGTCAGTGGTCAATGTTAGGTCACCTATCTATTGTCAGTGGTCAACCTTAGGCCGTCTTTCTATTGCCAGTGGTCAACCTTAGGCCGTATTTCTATTGCCAGTGGTCAACCTTAGGCCGTCTTTCTATTGCCAGTGTTCCAATAGTTTTAAAGTTAACCTCCGGAAAAAAAGCATAGCCATCAAAACGACAAAGTTCAATTGTTACTTTGGAAACGACAAAATAGAATACATAAGAAGCTGACAAAGGGACAAATCTAAATTAAGAGAAGAAGTATCTCAAATGGTGATGAAGAAAGGTCAAGTAGTTTACAAATATGCTTCATAAACATATACTCTTAAAAATAAAAATAGAACCATGGACTATGTAGCTCATCACGGTTTTATTGATTTATTCTCAAAGGTTGAATATCTAAGTTATCTCAAGTAATACATTGTTAACAAGCAAAATAATATTGGTTTTAGATCATGACCCCTGTGACCCACATTTGGAGTCACAGGGTCACTAATCCAACAATTAAGAATCACCTTTGACCAAAGAATCTCTACATAACATTTCACCTTTCTAGAGCTTTACATATAAACTGGAGAAGAAGATGAAAATAGGTTTTTGGGTCATGACCCGTGACCTAGATTGGGGTCACAGGGTCACAAAATCTACAGTTTAGAATCCACATTGACCAAGGAGTCTGCACACAACTTTTCAGCTCTCTAGACCTTTTAGAACTGGAGAAGAAGATGAAAATAGGTTTTTAAGGATGTGACCCCTGTGACCCCTTTTGTGGTCATGGGGTCACGAAATCTACAGTTTAGAATCCCCATTGACCAAGGAGTCTGCACACAACATTTCAGCTCTCTAGACCTTTTGGAACTGGAGAAGAAGATGAAAATAGGTTTTTAAGGATGTGACCCCTGTGACCCCATTTGGGGTCATGGGGTCACAAAATCTACAATTTAGAATCCCCATTAGCCAAGGAGTCTGCACACAACATTTCAGCTCTCTAGACCTTTTGGAACTGGAGAAGAAGATGAAAATAGGTTTTTGAGGATGTGACCCCTGTGACCCCATTTGGGGTCATGGGGTCACGAAATCCACAATTTAGAATCCACATTGGCCAAGGAGTCTGCACACATCATTTCAGCTCTCTAGACCTTTTGGAACTGGAGAAGAAGATGAAAATAGGTTTTTAAGGATGTGACCCCTATGACCCCATTTGGGGTCATGGGGTCACGAAATCTACAATTTAGAATCCCCATTAGCCAAGGAGTCTGCACACAACATTTAAGCTCTCTAGACCTTTTGGAACTGGAGAAGAAGATGAAAATAGGTTTTTAAGGATGTGACCCCTATGACCCCATTTGGGGTCATGGGGTCACGAAATCTACAATTTAGAATCCCCATTAGCCAAGGAGTCTGCACACAACATTTAAGCTCTTTAGACCTTTTGGAACTGGAGAAGAAGATGAAAATAGGTTTTTAAGGATGTGACCCCTGTGACCCCATTTGGGGTCATGGGGTCACGAAATCTACAATTTAGAATCCCCATTAGCCAAGGAGTCTACACATAAAATTTCAGCTCTGTGGAGTTATTGGTTCTGGAGAAGAAGTCGAAAAAGCGAAAAGTTTACGGACGGATGGACGGATGGACGGACGGACGGACGGATGGACGGACGACGCCATGCCATGCCATAAGCCCATCGGGCCTTTCAGGCCTGATGAGCTAAAAATCAAAATTGTTGCCACGGAAACAGAAAAATAAACCTGGAAAAGAGGTCAAACCTCGAAAGGGCACATCTACATGATATGGAGAGACATAATATCAAATTTGGTGAAGAAAGTTCAAGTATACAAACGTAGTTTAGACTTACAGAGAAATGTCACCCAATTTTCAAGAGTGTGAAAAATGTTTTGAGGGACATTATCTGTAAAGAGGTACCCGCATTTTCACAAATAAGAGTATAATACGTTATGTCTGTTCATGTACACTTGGGATGTGGAAATCATTTTCGCAAAAAGGTTTTCGGCCAAAATGTTTTATATTTGACTTAAAATTCACGAATTGTGGACGTTTTATAGACATTAATCAAAGATGATGTCGACATAAATAACCTTCTTGGACCTGAATTTGTTGACGTTTTTTTACTGTGGGACGACATAAAACAAGCCAACAAAACCCTTTTGACTCTCCTATCTCATCTAGTTAAGGATATTTGAAACGACGATTTAATTAAAACGTATGCTTCTCCTATATGACCAGATAATGTTTTGACATTTCATGGTGACAAGATCAGAGTATATCCCCGCTCTGGATGCGCCAATGCTGTCTTCTACTAAAGATTATGGTCCAAAAGTATCCCACGTCTGGCGGAGATCGCATGTTGTTCGGAAGATATCCTCTTACATGACTTTCTCATCGAACCACTCCAAATAGGAATGGTTCATTTTATCCTGGAACATGGAAGTCAATAGCCTTAGGTTGTGTTACAATGTTTGTTATTCAATTGATTTTAAAGGGGCAGTGGCACGTTTTTTGCAATTTTTGTTTTTATAATGATAGTTTATGTTATTTATATTTACTTTAGACAGTCAAACATCTTATTACCCAAATTATCCACAATGTTGCGTATAAAGCAAAATTTGCATGGCGGCCATTTTATTGTGAACACATTTTATTATGTTGAATGACAAAAACGATTCCCATGGCTCTACAGAACGATGTACACTCATTTTTTAACTTGATTTTCCGAAGAGAGAGAGGGGTGTTTTACTATTGTCGACATTATTTTTCAAATACATTTCATCGACTTATTTCAGTGAAAAAACGTGCTACTGCCCCTTTAATATCTACAACGTTATGTCATACAATACATAGAGAATCTCTCCCAAGTGTCTTCTGATATCAAATATATCAACACGGGTTGATTAAAGTTACAAATATCCGAGGCTTGCCGAGGATATTTTTACTTTAATCAACGAGTGTTGATATATTTGATATCAGAAGACACGAGGATGAGATTTTATCTATCATTCAAAATCATTCTACAGCAATTATTAGCCAAATACTGACATATCTAGCATTGTGACGGCATAAGCATTATGGCATCATAGCATTGTTACGTCATCACCATTGTGACGTCATAGCATTGTCACCAGTGTTCTAAGTGATGCCAAAGCTTTGTGATGTCATTATCCTTTAGCCTGCTGGATTGTTTTCAGGTTTTTGCAGAGAGCGTCAGATTTGTAAATTTATAACAATAACGTCACATGGGTATCCTTCATTTAAAGTTTTTCTCGCCTTAGTAATTAACATAATTTTAAAATAATTAAAATAAATATCTGAGTCACATTTTTTTCTAACTTATTATTGTCATGAAAAATTATTAATTAATGTAATATTTTTAAAATATCAATTATTTTTACACTTGTATATGGAAAAAATGAAATAATACAGTAGTTCTAAAATTGTACTACATTTTCAAACTCGAATTATTTTGTCAATAATTATTTATGCAGCCCAATTTTACACCATTTTGTTCAGTAAGGGTATTTATCCCTAACCTAGTTACCTCCTCTTGGGTCCATGTTATCCAATCAGAAACGAAACGCAGACACTATCTGCGTAAACAACTCGACCAATCAAAACGCATCACTACCGTTGTTTATAGAAACAAACATAACGTCGGCCGACTCACTCGATTACGATATAGTTTGTATCACATTCAGCGTAGAAAACCTGACAGAAACTCAAAAGAAAGTTTTAAGAAGTCTGTACGAGAAGAAGGGTGTATTCATGTCCATCAAAACGGGTGGAGGTAAATGATTAAAATCCCTGTACTGCGAAAGCCAAGATCCTGACACGAAAGTGCTTGTTATTTCACCCTTGATTTCAAGTGATCTCATTGGTTGTTAGAAAGCAAGCGTTTCGCTGAGTCATTGCGAAGGGAGGTAACTAGGTTAGGGATAAATACCCTTACTGTTTTCCAGCGCTTGTGTGTAGATTTATCGGAACAATAGCGCTGGATTATCGAGGATGCTCGAACTGTTGAAGAGGAGAAACTCTGAGAAATGGAAATATAATGTTAAGAAGAAATACATTCCAGTCACTGTTTGTTTTCCAAGAAATAAATACAATTACGTACATTTGTAGCATGCGATAAAATCTGGATACAACATGTGTTTATCATTTTTCAAAATTTTACTTTTTTAACTATGCAAGAAAATTATGTACGAAATCGTATGGTGTACACAAAAGATACCAGTCAACAATGATAAAAATTCACGGCTAGATACGCTAATTCGTTATCAGTCTGATTAACATTACGTACGGCAAAAGTATGTTAAGACAATCAAAATTCATAATGTATCATAATAGTGTACCAATTTATTTATAAACAGGTACGATATTAGAAGATAAAAAGATATGCTGCAATCTACTAGTATCACGGCGTTGCACGAATAATTTTAATAAATCAAACGTGATTCTTACTATTGCCAATTTTTGCAGAACGTTTTGAAATAAACTTACCTAAACGTACATAATATTATTTTATCCCTCCGTTGATTACTTGTCGACTGAAAACTGATTGACGGAGACCATGTTCCAATAGATCACCATGAAAATAAGGATATGCGGCATGCATTTTAAGAATCTACATCCACATTGAATTTATGTGTTTATAGCAGAGATGCTTGCCGATCTATGGGTAAAGATCGTAAAGCAAATCGGCAGTCAGATAACTTATAAACTTATTTGTGTATTGGTAATTTAGCAGGCACTAGTCATGTCTATGACAGTTACGGCACCTGATGTACCATAACATGGAAATCCGACAATTTCCCACTTTCTTCCCATTTTGTATTGTCGTGCGAAATTAATTGTTCGCAAAGTAAGTTTTATTTCAGTATTTCATATTAATAATGCTGATGAATTTTTCAGAAAGAGACTTGAGTGATGTAAATGCGATATGTGCGGCAGCCATGCATCGTGCATATCAGCTTGGTATTCATAAGATAAACGTTCTCATTTTTAATTAGCTATTCTCTAAATAAATTTTGGAAATTAAAGTGAATCATATTCTAAAAATAATTTAAGCTTTAAAAGAAATATATGATTTCGAAAAACTATGTGACCACACAAGGTAATGGTTATGCAAAGGCAATAAGAAAGAGATATGTCGGACTGACAATGATGTAAAATACGACCGTGAACAAATATGTTTTCTTTAAAAGGCTTGAATAAAACAAACATGATGAAGTAATTTCCACTATAGAGTGTAAATATCACCTTAGTGTCAAATTAACTTTACCCCGTATTACACCAAATAGTTACGCTCATATTTTATAAGCGTCGATTACTGAGCACTTCGCGCGATATATAAAATCGGTTATATTTTGTCAGCATATACTAACAAATGATTTTTATTGATCAACAACACCTTATAGTAACAAAAAAGATGTTGTGATTTAATTTTACATGGATATAAAATTATTCTTCGGCATAGGATCGACCACAAGACAACAGTTTGTTCCGTTTGGACCACTTGCATGCACGTCTTCTAGACTACATTTCGGCACATCGACAGTCAATTCATTACGGGACTAGCCAGTAGCCAAGGGAACCAGTGATTTCGTAGGAGGAACCGGTTCGTAGGAGTGTTGATTTCGTAGGAGTGTTGATTTCGTAGGAGGATCGATTTCGTAGGAGGATATTTCGGTGGATTCGTAGGAGGATTTTTATAATGAAGTAACTTAAGTAATCAATTATGATTTTGTCATTTTATTTCGATATAATGGAAATATTGTTTATTTAATTCATATTACCATGTATTATTTTCTGTTTGCAGTCACACCAGTCGGACGAACATCTTTCTTACATACAACGCAGAGAGCCATGGTTGATGCAGAATGACTTGCTGTCTTATTTTGGTGGTCTATATATCATGAGTTGTATAGTTCACGGATTAAAATAAATTAGTCTTCTCAGATTAACTCAGGATGTATTTGTATGTAGTGAGATGTTTTGATTGTCAATTGCTTTGTCGGCGACTCACCTTTTTCATGTTTGTCGGCAGCGGCTAATCTGCCAATCATTGCTGATAAACATACTTACCAGGTTATTTTATTTATTAAAACAAACAACACTGTCAATCATCAAATATAATCCAATCGAGATTCTCCACTTTCTTCTCCTTAACCAGTTCACGAGCTTTCTTAGCTATAGCAGCTATAGATCCAGTTAGGTCTTCATTGATGAACATTTTGGGGGTTCCAGGTTTATGAGAGAATTTAAGTCGAGATCTTGAAGCCAACATGGCGCGCTTAGAAGCGTTGCTTACCAATCTCACGAGGATGGGCCGGGGAGGGTCCTGGGGCCCAGTTGGGCGTCGGGGGACACGGTGACTGACGTCAATATCAGTTAATTTCAGATCTACGTTGATAGATTTCGCAACATCTAGTAGCAGATTATCGGTGTTTTCCGATACTTGTTCCGGTATACCTGAGATACGAAGGTTGTTCCTGCGTGAATATTGTTCACTGCGGTCGAGTTTTAGGGAGAGAGTTTCGATAGCTATACCTTGTTCATCGATAGCTGTATTCATCAGAGCGACCTTATCTTCTAAAGCTTTGTTTTTAGCAACTAACTTGTCCATTTCCTGTCGGAACATGGGACGAACGACCTCGCTTACAGCATTTGATATAGCCATTAGAACGTCTTTGTTTTGGAAAGCTTTCAAAATTTCGCTGACTAGACATTCACTTCCTTGCTCACTCCCTTCAATTGAACTAGCACATAACATACCGCCTTCTTCACTCATGTTGACAAAACTATCAGACACGTTCAGTTCAGAGTTATTTTGACACTGACGTTTTAATTCAAAAACAGAATCAGAGTCAGGTGACGTGAACACTTGCTCACGATTTCGTTTACTAGTAGAAGCTGGCGTACTTATGCTAGCGTTATCCATAAGTTAGAGTTCGTTCAAAGTTAATGCTAAGAGTTCGAGTTGTAACGAGTACTTACTTTTTCCAGTCAACAAATCCAAGTGAAATCCTTAGGAATTGAGTGAACCACATCCAGGGCACATTTCACTGAGTTGCCGGCGTGTTATACACAGTGATGGCGTCTACCACGACTTTCACGTTTTTTTATTCACTTCTTGACAATCCAACAAAAATCGTGCAAAGGTCATCTTCTCATAAAAATCATCTTAAAAGGACACCTTGCAATGCTGCATATGTTGTTTGGTGTTGTAATATATAAATATTGTTTTAATCCATGAAAAGGCTTGAATTTAGCTAACTCGGTGTGGGAGCTCTCAAAACACGTCCGACCTCCATCATGACGTCACTTCCTTTTCCGACATTTTCGCAAATCTCCGATTGTTTTCTAACAGAAATAAATTCAATGTCCAAATTTGTAAATCAGCTAGATTAGGATATTCTGAACATAGTGATGTGAAAGTTATGCATTTAGCATTCACTTACTATAGAATTTCAACCAATTGAATCGAGTAGGTAACATTTTTATTATGACGTCAAACACGCACCTGCAGGCAGTTTTGTGATTGAAAATACGTTCAATATTTTTAATTCATCATTTCTCAATAAAATAAAATTGTATATGGATACTAATTACATCATGTGAAAGCCCATTAATTTCTCATTCGGAAAATGTTAACCTTTTCATAAATCAGGGAACTTTGTCACAGACTTTTGTCGTATGCATGTCAAGGGGTCAAACGTCAATGACGTATCAATACGTCAACACCCCTTGGGCTTGATATGCAGCCTGCTGCAGCGAGCATCGTAAATGTGTCCTACGTCATATTAAATCTATTTTTGTGTGTATCACGTGTTATTTTCGCGGGAAATTCAACATTTTGCAATAAAAAATAGAGCCATGGGCTCTGTAGCTCATCAGGATTTTATTTATTATCTAAGGTTGAATATCTAAGTTATCTCAAGTAATACATTGTTAACAAGCAAAAAATAGGTTTTTAGATCATGACCCCTGTGACCTGTATTTGGAGTCACAGGGTCACCAATCCTACAATTAAGAATCACCTTTGACCAAAGAGTCTCTACACAACTTTTCAGCTCTCTAGACCTTTTGGAAATGGAGAAGAAGATGAAAACAGGTTTTTGAAGATGTGACCCCTGTGACCCCATTTGGGGTCACGGGGTCACAAAATCTACAATTTAGAATCC
This sequence comes from Gibbula magus, assembly GCA_936450465.1. Classification (NCBI taxonomy): domain Eukaryota; kingdom Metazoa; phylum Mollusca; class Gastropoda; order Trochida; family Trochidae; genus Gibbula; species Gibbula magus. The sequence goes on from OW388294.1 coordinate 56,918,416, forward strand.
CCATGGGCCAGGGAGTCTGCACACAATTTTTCAGCTCTCTAGACCTTTTGGAATTTGAGAAGAAAATGATAATAGGGTTTTAAGGATGTGACCCCGGTGACCCAATTTGGGGTCACAGGGTCACAAAATCTACAATTTAGAATCCCCATGGGCCAAGGAGTCTGCACACAACTTTTCAGCTCTCTAGACCTTTTGGAACTGGAGAAGAAGATGAAAATAGGTTTTTAAGGATGTGACCCCTGTGACCCCATTTGGGGTCACGGAGTCACGCAATCTACAATTTAGAATCCCCATGGGCCAAGGAGCCTGCACACAACTTTTCAGCTCTCTAGACCTTTTGGAACTTGAGAAGAAGATGAAAATAGGTTTTTAAGGATGTGACCCCTGTGACCCCATTTGGGGTCACAGGGTCACGAAATCTACAATTTAACATCCACATTACCCAAGGAGTCTGCACACAATTTTTCAGCTCTCTAGACCTATTGGAACTGGAGAAGAAGATGAAAATAGGTTTTTAAGGATGTGACCCCTGTGACCCCATTTGGGGTCATGGGGTCACAAAATCTACAATTTAGAATCCCCATTGGCCAAGGAGTCTGCACATAAAATTTCAGCTCTGTGGAGTCATTGGTTCTGGAGAAGAAGTTGAAAAAGCGAAAAATTTACGGACGGATGGACGGATGGACGGACGGACGGACGGACGGATGGACGGACGCCGGACACCATGCCATGCCATAAGCCCATCGGGCCTTTCAGGCCTGATGAGCTAAAAATGGAAACGATCGACACTACGTGGACAACTTTTTTCGGTGAAAGGGAGACCCTTATCATGGTTCGGTGACCTCATTAGCGGAGGCAGAAGCTCTAATTAGGGAATTTGAGGTGGTGATGCAATCACACTGTTTTTGTGAGAGAGACGAGGAATTCTGTTCATTCGGTGTGTGCAAGATTTAGCCTACATTTATTTCTCTGTATTTGACCCCAAATTACTTGAACAAGTATGTTTCTCCAAAGAAGCCACATTAATAAGTATAATTTTCACCACAAAATTAAATATTGAAATAAATTTGCAATTTGCATTTATCTTGATTAATGTTATAAAATTAAAATTCAGGGAGAAACATTCTAAGATAAATGTTGAAGTAATAACATTTTTATTTGACTCATCAAGAAATGGATAACACAAAACTTGAAAGTTTCAATAATACATTTTATTTCAAAAAGTAGATGTTAAGGTGGTGCAGAAATAAAAATGTGTTGCATATCTACAATTGAAACTGTTACCAATGTCAGAATAAGGCAAAAGTGAACAGTTACACATGTTCAGTTAATGTCAAGGATGGATATTATAGGGCTGTAACGATTCTTCAATACCTACGATACAATCGTAGCTTGGGAAATCGTGATAATTGTATCGTGAGCTTCCTGTATTGTGATACACTAAAAATAGATTTCACTTACTTAAAAATGAAAAGAAAAACTAAGTGACATTTTATGATATTCTTTGACCAAAATAGTGGATTCACCAGCTTCCTGAAGTAATCCCAACATTCAAAATCATTGTTAAATTGGAAGTTTATAGTGTGTGAATGTTTATATTGCAGTACACTTGTTTTGATTTTTTTTATTTCCATTTTTTGGGTACATTTTCATTCATAAGAACATCAGGGATTGGGAAAGACCCCTTTGACAATGGGCCATTTTAAGGGCTTTTAGTAATTTTCACAAATTTGAATGGGCCATTCCCCTTTGTAACAATAGTAAATTTTCAAATGTGAATAGGCCATACAAAGGGTTGTTATTTATACCCTTAAAATATTTTCATTAAAATCATTTCATCCTTATTTGCAAGCCATTATTTTTGTTGTTCTACTTCAGAATCACGTTTCACAATATTTCAACATGACATTTTTACTGACATTTGACATCGTAAGATACTAAATGCAACCTGTACTACACCTATAACAGCCGGGAATCATTTTTAGATCAAATACCATCTCGACAGTGTTATAAACACACTTAAATCTAACCGCCATAAAAACAAATACTTACACAAAATATGGCGATCGATGCAAGAGGCCGTCTGATTTTAGGTCATGTGACCTCCAAAACACGTGACCTCATCAATATTCATGAGCAAACCAACAATAGAGGGAATTCTGGGAAAAACTCCTTTGACTCCCTGGAATTTGCCATCACCCATTTTTACGCCCGCAGAATGTATTAGTCTAGACTAATACATTCTGAGGGCGTTAAAATCGCGGGGTCATCTCAAACGGTTTTTTTTTTTTGTTTTTTTTTTTTTAATAGTGTGAAAAGAAATGAACTGAGGGCCTGTGGTTTTACTTGCGGCTTCAATACGGACAAAATAAACATCGGTAAAAGTCAACACAGCCTTGTGTCCTATTTTGCTCCCCTCGTATATCATAATTACTAGTTTCCAATTAAAATCGAGTAATATCATTATACATGTGTAGAAACCGAAATTGCACGTCCCATGTACATGCTCAATAGTTATATGACCTATGAAACAGTATCAACCCAAATTTGTCAGTTTGTCTGTTATAAATAACATTCAAACATTAATTTTGACTCATTGGTGCGCGTCAATAGTGATGCATTGTACGGTTTTCAATCAGAAATCACTACGTTTACCTTCATATCGTCAATATACTGAGACGACCATCATTAAAATGATATTTTTCGGTAAGGGTCAGTACTTCTTGCTAAAGTAACACCATTCATAACATTTAAAATATGTGATCACCAACAAATTACACAATGGATGTACTTTTAACCAAATATGACGGCACATCAAACGCCCCCACATAAACTATTATCATCAAAGTTTGGGAGATGATCAATAGAATACTAAAGGTAAGATCAAGAACCGCCATATATTTCAAAAGTCGGATGCCTGGTACAGTTTTCTGTATCCTCCCCAACACCACAGCTCCCAACACGTTAATAGCAATACCGACAATAGTCAACAGTATATACAGAATGACCAATCCAACGACAAAAGATTCCGCTGCCATTCCTTATTTGATTTGTTGATTTGAAATAATTATCCAAATTGTGTTTAACATGTTTATCACTTGATAAATATCCAAATCGTTCGACTTGATCAGCAAATGGTAAATATGAAACTTTTATCAGTAAATGCTTCTGATGTGCAAGAATATTTGTTGGACTGTATTACATGTGAAAGATGCTGTTTTGGAATCTACAGTATAAATTATTCTTTCATCTTTTCGAGTAATGTACTGAATTTTGAATGTTCTGCTAGGCATTTCATCGAGAATGTGATGTTGAACCTAACTAGAAATATGTGCATGTGATGCACTGTGATGTCCCCCGCTCCAATTTTCAATCAAAACTAATCATCTAACACTTACTGAACAATGCCAGAGGGAAAAAAAACAACTTTACTTTAATCGAAAAAGGTTACTCTATTAGCATAAATCAACTGCACATAAAAAAAAAGAAAATAGATGGTAAATAATCTAATCTAATCTATATCTGTCATAAAGAGATCACGGCCCTGATCTACAAGAAGGGCTCAAGTCACATAATTTAAAATATCTCATGAATTAGCTTTGATAACGGCTTGTTGATTTTTTTAAAGATGGAACTTATTGAGCAATGAGCACATCAACATTTCTTAATAAATGCAAAATCAGAAACATGGTGACTTGAGACCTTCTGGTTTTAAACAGGCAAAACTATGTTTGAAATATGAAGAACAATGAAAATCAAAGAAAGGAAACTAAGTTCAAATTGTTTCCATGGAAACCAGAACAAATAAAGAATTCAGAATAACCAAAATAGCAAAAGGCACCACTCCACCACTAGGTCTAACCACATACCAAGTTTCGTGAAAAAATATTGAACGGTTTTTGAGATATGGCCCGGAAAAGAAAGCATTTCGGAATAACGGAATGACGGACGGAGGTGAAAACATTATGTCTCCCGAAAAAAATTTTGGGGGACATAATAAACTGCATATATAAGTATAAAACGAGAAAAATATAGATCAATCAATTTATTGCAATATATTATTCCAATACAGAAGCTGTATATTGCAGTATACCGGGGATGTAGCTCAGTTGGTAGAGTGTCTGCTCATCATGTACCCGGGAGGTTGGGGTCATACCAAAAGACGTTAAAAGATGGGAGTTGTTGCTTCCTTGCTTGACACTCAGCATTATAAGGATAGAACAACGCATGAACTGGCGCTGCACTGTGGCTGCCGGGTGCTAACAGCACACAAAGAATTTCCGAATTCACATTGTAATTAGGACAATAAAGTGTTATAATTATTATTATTATTATTATATCGTAATATAAAATTTAGAGCAATATCCAGCCCCAGTAATCGCCGTAGAGGCAGGGGTTGGGACATCCTTGGTTACCCAGGGTTTTATATATATGCTATGTTACTCTCCGCTATATCACCCTTGGTACACTCCATCAGAGAAATCTGTACTCAAATTACCGGCCCTTGGTTGACATGAGTATGAGCCAATCAAACTGCTCCGTAGCTTTGACAATTCAAATCACTTTGTTGCAAAGCACGCACCTCCTGGGCACGGTCATTTTGTTAGCCATTAGTCACTGGTTATCTCCCTTGATCATTTCTTTTTTATCGTATAGAGCATTTTCATCGGTGACTGATTTGTCATGCCGGCCAAGGGTGGGTAATTTGAGTACAGATTTCTCTGATGGAGAGTCCAAGGGGTGATATAGCGAAGAGTTAGGGAGCACATATAAAACCCTGGGTAACCAAGGATGGGGTTTGGATAGCAAAGTGGTTAGCAAATTCAGCTTATGACCAAGTGGTTCGAATTCTGCTAAGGGCTCAGCAACTTTGTCTGCTGTGGAGAACGTTCTACAAGTAGTAGGATTTTGGTGCAATGCTACGCTGATTTCAGCCCCGTACCACCAATGGTTTGCTAGTTCCGGCCGATGTTTGCAGGTTTCACTGCAATGCATAGTCACATGGCTTTGCAGACTTTCGTAAAACTCAACCTCATTTCACCTTCATTCAGAACAAACAACCTGCATGTAACTTACTTTTAACCTGTACATTGATGTTCACCCCTCACCAGAGTGCGAAATACTTAAATCAATGGTTATGGACAATACCCAAAGAAGAAGAAGACATTTTGTCAAATTAATCTTTTTATTAAACCGTCTTGCAGCATGTACATGTGACTGTGTCAGATGCTTTAATTTCTCTCCAACTCAACCAATAGTTAAAGCCATGATATACAGAACAATACAAACAGTTTGTACAACCTTCTACAATACTGCAATATAGCACAAACACTACATACAGGAGTTAGACAAACATCACATGTGTTAGGGTACTATGGTACAACATGGTATAAACTGGTACAATGGTCCAGTTTCGGGATACGTATAAGGTGCTAACCAACATTATGAGGATAAGCAATGTTTTACCCTGTTGTAACAAACCTTTGCAATTTCATAACAAAAGGGTTTTATGAAAATTATTTGCGTTGGAATCAAGGTCAAGTTTACCCCTTTTTAAGAAATGGGGTTTATTTAAAAAATTGGAAATAGTGGTAAAACAAACTTTCCTATTTTCATCATTATAAGGTTTGTTCATGCTATGAAAATAATCTAGTGGGTTGCATATGTGAAAAAATGTTTGAGTTGTCTCCCCTTACAGTGGCAAACAATGGCTGAGATCTTCATTGAACAAAGTTGTTTTTGTAAAAGAAATTAGTACAAAAATGATATTGTGGAGGTTTTTGAAAGAACTGAGTATATGTAAATGCTTACGGTTTTGTAAAAACTGTTCTGAAAATTAGACATTCCCTGATTATTGATACATATCATATGACACAAAAGACAATTTATTGCTAAATGGTAGATGAGAAATATTGGAGGTAGTTTGTCTTTCTCACCCAAATATTCATCTTTTGAGCTGGTATCAGTTGTCAAAGGGAACACTCATCAATAAAAAGATCAATACATTTTCTGCAGTCAAAATCATGTAACAGGTTCTTTAATATGCTTTACATGATTAAAAACTCATCTAAAGAAATTAAATATGTTACCATAGTAATTGTATCAAAAACTGCAACTTTCTCAAGATTAACAAATTTTCAACATCGCTATTAATTCCACTTTTTTTCTAAAATCATTAGTCATTATGATATTTACTTTACTAATACCCAATCATTTATACATGTTTTGAGCTTATATGTGGATTATGCTTTTCTGTAATTTAAACATCTTACAATTACTACACAATTTACTCTATACAATTCAAACAAAGCATACATCTCACACAATTATAGTTATGATTATAAAATAAGAACATAAAATGAGTATTATAGTCACACAAATGTTGAAAATGATTCTTAAGCAAAACATTTTGTCTAATTAAAAAACATTAAAAGTAGTACAGTAGTATTAATGTCAAATCATAATTTTCATGTCAGTAAAACGACTTCACTTAAAGAAGGTGCTTCAACCAAAACATTTTTCAAAATTTTCAAAATTTGATTTTAATAATCTTAAATAATACTTTTGCTATAAATCACAGCTAACTCAACTGGAATGAAGCATTAAATATATACTCTTCTTAAAGATACACTATATCTACTTTAAAGGGGCTGTAGCACATTTTCTTTTCAAATTTTCTTTTTTCAAATTTCCAATTTATAAGGATAGTGTATGTCATTCATATTTACTGTAGACAGTAGAACATCTTATTAAACAAACCTATCTCCCGTAGCGGTAATAACAGCGTTGCATATAAAGCAAAAATTCCATGGCCGCAATTTTAATGTGAACACATTTTATTATTTAGAATTAAAAAAGCCAATCCCATGGCTTTAGCGAACCATGAACACTCATTTTTAAATTGATTTTCCAAAGAGAGAAGGATGTTTTACTATTGGTGACATTATTTTTCAAATACAATACATCAATTTATTTGAGCGAAAAAACGTGCTACTGCCCCTTTAATATGGCTTCTAAGAGGGTAAAACAGTTACAATTAAATTAACACTCAGGTGAATCTAAACTATCAATATACATACAACATACAGTCTTTCCATGTTACATGATCGCAATATATACAAAGCAGAATGGAAGCTTGTTGATTTCGTATACAGGCTGTTGATTTATTATTTTATTAATTTTAACATTTATTTATGTCTCGATATGAATCTAAAATTATTTAAAACAAAATCTAAATTTCTTAAAGAAAATCGATTGTATTGATCTTTTTTCAAATTGCAATCAAATTTTATTTTATGATTTTTATTTTGATGAATTATCAAATTTTAATATTTGTGTATAAGTTTAAAATAATTGAGGTAGATAAAGTTCAGTCCTCACATAGTTCCCGTTTACTATTGATATATAATGCCTGGTTTTGCGCGAGTTCAGCAGTCATTTACTTTGAACAAGTATAAAAGAAAGATAAATGCTTAGGAACACAACCATTCATTGAGTATCACAAAAGGTACTATACTATTGGTGCAAAAAAAGTTTACCATGTTTTAAAGGCACTCTTTGAGCTGACATTATTTTCTACATTGACATTTTTACTGTTTTAAAGCAGTTCAATAAAATTGAAAATCACTGGCCAGAATTTCACAATTTGCAAGTGGTATTTTTAATTAATGTACTCTTTTAATGCAGTTTTACAATACTGAAATAATCAGTCAAAATATTAAAAAATTGGGAATAAAGAATTTGATAACTTGACTTATGTTCTTAACATATTTTGTGTTGTTATGGAAATATATGTTTTAAGATACCAAATATCCTGCAGATTTGCTCAAAGAGTGTTTTAAATGAAGAAGTAAGATTCCCAGTATAGCACTATCAGCTGTAAAATTATGATCTTATGATGAGGATTTGTGGTTTGTGGTTTACAAATTGATGAGAAAATAATTTAAATCGCTCCCTGCCAAGGATAACAAAAGTAGTTTTCCTAATCATAATCATAATGTTCATAATAAGTGTAAAAGTTACTCACTTTAGTTTTCTCTTGATCTAATGATTAAAGTGACACTCTGTATGTAATTGTAGTAACATAGGTCAACGGTTACAAGGGTGTTGTCGAAAATTACCCTTTTAGTGCCAATCTGTTCAGTATAGTTACATTTAGATGTTAAGTCGTGATTATGATCGAAAACCGGACAATGTTCCGCGGACCATGTCAATTGTTCAAACGTAATTTTGAAACTTATAAATAGCAGACAAAGAGACAGATATTGCATGGTACTGTTCAATGGAATATACAACTGGTATTCTTGTATATGGGGAGCATGAATTCGGCTTCACATCATGTATTAAAGGTAGGCTACATCCATTTTGTTTCATAAAATTTTATTTGGCAGAAATAAGCTCCAACATACGATATGTGCTGATTTCAGTTCAAATAATTTCACTCAACTTGCATATTCATCCCCAATAGCCAAATATATCATAATTACTAGTTTCTAATTTAAATCGCGACATCATTACACACTACAGAAACCGAAACTACATGTCCCAATCACATACACAGTAGTTATAAGACCTATTAAAAACTATCAACCCAAAGTTGTGTGTTTGTCTGGTCTAAAAAAGTTTCCAAAATTACGTTGGACTATTGACGCGCGCCACACGCGATGTATTGTCAAAGACGATTATCATCAAAATGGCAATTTTCGGTAACAGTCAGTACTTCTCTATAAGATAACGCCTTTTATAACGTTTGGAACATATGACCCAAACAACACAATGGATGTACCTTTAAGCCGATGATTTGGACGTAAATCAGGACATTTGATATTTTTGTATGTATCAAATCTAAATAAAATTTCATGAAATACATGTTGTGTCTCTTTAATGACATCCGTTGAGTTAATGTAGCTTATTTATACCGGTATATAATTTAAAATGATCTTGCAGGGAGCCGGTTTATCATCAATATTGTAAAAATAATAACCAATTCCTAGTTTTTTTAATACAAAGCAATTAGGAAGAAAAAATAAACTCAATTCAGCATGCGAATCCAGGGCAATGTTTTATGAAGTGATAATGAAAGATCTAGGTTTTATGACACTAGATACATAAGTTAGCAGAAAATTAACATTCAACAAACACTTAATGCAGGCATTGTCCCATCTTAAAGACGGCTAGTCATACATATTCAGCACTTAATACTTTTAACATGTTGAACAAAAGGCACTTTAGACTACAAATTTACATGAACAGAAATCAGCAGTTAATTAATATTATTGTAAAGATGAAAATATGTTTTTAAACTTTTTTTTTTTTTTTTAAATGTTTCAAACTTAAATTCAAAAACTTTCATTTCACAATTTTTTACTTTCAAAATGTGCTCACTTTTTAATGAAATTTTATTTTACTTTAACATAATTTTCTATTCAGATTGTTGAATATCTAATTATGTGAGATTTATTTCACTGATTTTACTATACCGGTAGTTTTATGACAAATACTATAACACTTTATGGAAATCTTGCATAGAATGGTTATATCTGCACATGAACAGATAAAACAATTTGTTAGTTTTAAAATGGATGGTAAATCCATTGGCCATAGCACCAATGTTTGGCCGACATGGGTCATATAGAAATCATGTATACCTTTTCAAGATATACAAGAAAGATAACTCCGTGCAGAGTACACTGCATACCACAAACAAATTATACCTTGTTTTACCATGAATATTTTTGTCTAAATTTCTAAATGGAATGAAAATGTCTTTGGATCCTGGCTGATATAGCTGATCTATTAATCTAAATAATCCTCAACTTCCATTTAGAATGATTGAGCAAATATTACAAATACTCCTCGTATAGAACTAAATTATCACAAATATACTTAAACCTCTGTGTTGTCATTGTTAAAATGTTGAGGAGCTACAACTCTTGACGCCCCTCCGCCTCCACTTACTAATATGGTATTTGTGGGCGAGGGTGGCGGCGAAGTATGTTTTCTACGACGTGATACAATACATATAATGATTATTAAAAGACTGATTAATAGAACTAGACCGATACAGGATATGAGAACTATAAGCAGTATGGGATATTCATCCTCGTCGTTCGTTCCCACTTCCTGTACGGTCTCGTCCGAAATGTCGTAATCGAGTTTAACTCTCGCCATGTTTGTTCCTTTTCCTTTCTCTCCGACGCCACTGGCGTCCTTTTCCTCACGCTTAACACGGGTGTTTGAGATGGAGTGATATTCGACGCTACGTTTGCCGATGCCTCTCGCTGCGTTCTCCTTCGACCTGACTGTGTATATTGAATGAAGGAACCACTGACGTCCACCGTCAACCTGGGAATGGAAACAATCGTTTTAGATTTTGTTTGCAGAATTATCAATCTCATTTTAATCAGATCGAACGTAACACCCATACCTTGCTCCTCACAACCAGCGAATTATGAGTGTTCATTGGATCTGATTTAAATGAGATTGCAAAAATTATTTGAATCCCTGTCAAAGGTATTTAAGCTTAAAAGTGTTATGGTACATTTTAATGGATCGGCGAGGGATAGCACAGTGGTAAGCATGTTCGGTTTCGGATCAAGAGATTCAGGGTTTGTATCCCACTAGGGGCTCTGTAAGTTTGAAGATAACTGTTCTAAATGCAATAAGGTTTGGGTGCAATACTACACTGATGTTCAGTGCAGTACAACCCATGGTTCACTAGTCCAGCCAATGATTGCAGGTTTCACCATAATGCATAGCCACCCCTGGAGTAATACTAGCAGCCGTGATATAAGTGAAAAACTCTTAAAAGGTGTTAAACCCCTTTGATGGATCACTTAAAGGAAGAAGTTCCCAAATTTGATATTCACACGTTTGTTGAAACGAACTTATAAAGGGAAAATGGTATTCAATATTTAATAGAACACTGACACATATTTCCCCATATATATATATATACAAGAGAATTCAGTCTCAAATGGATCTATATGTTGAAATGTCTCTCAACATCTCTCACCTTAAAGAGGGGTTCACAGGACACTGAGAATCCATCGGAACCCGGCTGCTGGACCAGCTCCACTGCGTCAGCGTCCTCAGAGGCCAGCTTCGCGTTGAACGGAATGTTACGGAACGATTTTGTCTGTGTGTATGGAGCACCCTTGTCCTGGAAATTATTTTTTAGAACATAAAATAAATGTTTCAATTTGAATTTTAAAAAATTTCATTCTTTTGAAATTTAAGTTTTCTATTTATTTAACTGATAGAACCCAATTAATAAGCAACAAATCTGATGAAGATCAAGATGTTAGCCATTTTAGTGATTCATGGCTTAAAATAGCCAAAAGATATTTCTTTTGAATCAACCAGTCTGTGTCCCCTTAGCCACTCACGTAAGTAATGTATGAGTAATTAAACTATTAAAGGCGCTATAGTATGCCATTCTTACTGAAATTAGGTATCTCATATTTTAAACTGTCGATTTAAAGGGGCAGTAGCATGTTTTTTCATTCAAAAAAAGCGATGAAATGTATTTGAAAAATAACGTCACCAATAGTAAAACACCCTTCTGTCTTCGGAAAATCAAGTTAAAAATGACTGTACATGGTTCCATAAAGGTATGGGAATCGATTTTGTGTTTTCAAATAATAAAATGTGTTTACAATAAAATGGCCGCCATGCAAATTTTGCTTTATACTCAACACCAGTATTACCACTACAGATAATTGGTTTGTGTAATAAGATGTTTGAAATCCCCTAAAGTAAATATAAATGTCATAAATTATCATTATAAATGGGAAATATGAAAAAATAAAATTCGCTAAAAACGTGCTACTGCCCCTTTAACATACTACTCTTTACAACTCAAATCTTCCCTATATCGAATGCTTAGATATCCAACTGGGTGAGTCTGCTGATAACAATTGCATAAGTATTGCATAAACATGTGGCTTGAGGTGTTTCAACCCCCATAAACTGATGTAATTGTAGTGATAATCAACTAGAAAGCTAATTAATCAGACGGCCAATGCCCTCATGCCCCTACTCATGTACAGGCAATCGTGAACACGTGGCCATTCACGCTTCAATACACCCTAATTGCGATGCCCTAAGATGCTCAAACAAGGGTTATAAAATCTTAATGTCTTAATAATCAAGTGCATATTGTCTTCGTTTTATGCTCATTTGATCCCAATATATAATGCACATACAGATAATCATCTGTCATCCTTAAAAAAATGCATTACAGCAGGACCGTGTTCAAGAGAGGTTTTCAAAGTAATCGCTCAATTAGCCATTACTTTTAAACCTCTCTTGAACGCGATTGCTCAATGTAGCGCTTCGTAGCAAGGCGAGCAAACTTCAAGGAATTTGCACTGTGTCGTTCAAGAGAGAAAGCGCGCTACTTGAGCGCTACTTGAGCGCTACTTGAGCGCTACTTGAGCGCTACATTGAGCGCTACATTGAGCAATCAATGAGCAATTTAAGCACTCGCTGTTACGGAATGGAACCCTGACAGAATGCCTCACCAAGGAACAAGCTTTTGACATACCAAGATCTTGAAGACATGTTGTAAGTTGTCACTCTTCGCCACACAGCCAAACTCCTTATTCTCGGGGTCGTATTTAGGGATGTAACCATCTTTACCGGAGCACAGGAACACTTTCTCGATGGTCAGGTGGAAAGAGCTGCCAAGGTTCTGCACTGGGTCCACGTTGACACGTCCGTAGATGTTGTCAGCTGAGAATTAATTATATAAAGTGTATGAAATTACAATGTTTTGTCCGAGTGAGAGAACAGCTCCGCTGAAAATCGCTCATAAAATTCCCGTACTCATCATCATCATCATCAACAATGTTTTGTAATTATTATTTACCTGCTTTCTGAAGAATTAAATCAACTAAATTCAGATTATTGCTTACAGTCTGAGAAATCAAATTAAACACTGCAACACTGCAATATCAACACTGCATTCGGATTCGTGACCTCAGACTAGCTCAAGTTGACCAGCGTTACCAATGACGCTTTTGCATTATTTTTACAGAATATCAATAACTATACTTATCTTATGTACGTAAACATACCATTTTCAAAGTTTAATTATCAATGTTTTATATGCAAATCATAAATTAAGATGTTTTGAACAAATCGTGTTTCGCTCAGCCGTTATGTTCGCGCAATGATTTGCTTGTTTATTTCCATCTACTCACAGTGTTGTTACAGTAAAACATAGTTCCGAATCATTTTGGCTATTACCGGTACCTTAATATTGGAATCCTTTACATTTAGTGACAAGAGCATTTTCATTACATCAATTACATGTTAAAACTTCTGGAAAGTGGTAAATTTTGATGGTCAGGAATGACCAAGAGAGGTCCGTGAACCCAGGGATGATAGATGATCAGCCCTGGGGACGAGGGTTGATCATTATGGTGTAAAGGCGGGGACATGGGTTGATTATTATGAAGCTCACCTGGTGTAAAGGCGGGGTCAGTCGGGGACGAGGGTTGAATATTATGAAGCTCACCTGGTGTAAAGGCGGGGTCAGTCGGGGACGAGGGTTGATTATTATGAAGCTCACCTGGTGTAAAGGCAGGGTCAGTCGGGGACATGGGTTGATTATTATGAAGCACACCTGGTGTAAAGGCGGGGTCAGTCGGGGACGAGGGTTGATTATTATGAAGCTCACCTGGTGTAAAGGCAGGGTCAGTCGGGGACGAGGGTTGATTATTATGAAGCTCACCTGGTGTAAAGGCTGGCTCAGTCGGGGACGAGGGTTGATTATTATGAAGCTCACCTGGTGTAAAGGCGGGGTCAGTCGGGGACGAGGGTTGATTATTATGAAGCTCACCTGGTGTAAAGGCGGGGTCAGTCGGGGACATGGGTTGATTATTATGAAGCTCACCTGTTGTAAAGGCGGGGTCAGTCAGGGACATGGGTTGATTATTATGAAGCTCACCTGGTGTAAAGGCGGGGTCAGTCGGGGACGAGGGTTGATTATTATGAAGCTCACCTGGTGTAAAGGCTGGCTCAGTCGGGGACGAGGGTTGATTATTATGAAGCTCACCTGTTGTAAAGGCAGGGTCAGTCGGGGACGAGGGTTGATTATTATGAAGCTCACCTGGTGTAAAGGCGGGGTCAGTCGGGGACGAGGATTGATTATTATGAAGCTCACCTGGTGTAAAGGCGGGGTCAGTCGGGGACGAGGGTTGATTATTATGAAGCTCACCTGGTGTAAAGGCGGGGTCAGTCGGGGACAAGGGTTGATTATTATGAAGCTCACCTGGTGTAAAGGCAGGGTCAGTCGGGGACATGGGTTGATTATTATGAAGCACACCTGGTGTAAAGGCGGGGTCAGTCGGGGACGAGGGTTGATTATTATGAAGCTCACCTGGTGTAAAGGCGGGGTCAGTCGGGGACGAGGGTTGATTATTATGAAGCACACCTGGTGTAAAGGCGGGGTCAGTCGGGGACGAGGGTTGATTATTATGAAGCTCACCTGGTGTAAAGGCGGGGTCAGTCTCATCCCCGAAACCCATGGACCCGTCCCCTAACCACAGCGACCTCTTCCTCATCAGGTGGAAGTCTGTGTTCAGACTAAACTTGGTCGGCACCGGGTCGCTAACCTGCTGGAATCTGATTGGGAGGTCAAAGTTCAAGTGGTTCCTTGGGTTGCAGACAGGGGGCGCTGAATACTCCTGGTCGATGGGGGTGGTACATGGGATCAGCTGGATCTTGTATAGACCTGAGTAGTCTCGCACCTGAAGGGAAAGGAGGATGCTGATTGGTCAGATTTAATATTGACAAAGAAAATTATTTATTTATATGTTCAAGTAAAAATGATTACAAAGAATTGAATCCACTTTCCTGTGTGGAAAAACAAGTGATAAAGCCTGAAATTGAATAGTACAAAAAATTTGAAAGCCTTAGGCTGCATAAAAAAGTTTAAGGTTTCTCGAGCAATTAATTTTTTTTCAAAAGTGACAAGGGCGGTAGGACTTTATTTTTATATTTTGTGTATATATAAGTAATAAGTATATAAGTAATGACCAGGGAGGAGTACATTCCCATCAAAATATATCTTGGAAGTGTTAAAAGTATACAAACAGAAGCATATCTGTTTGTGCAGAACAGTATATTTGGTGGACAAATGGATTTAGGGGTTCAGGAAAAACGATGCGGCAAACTCTTCATTTATTGTTTTAAATGATATTAAAAAGCAGTCAAATGATGTGCTGATGCTCGAGAAACATTTCATTTTAAAATTTATCGTTACAAATTAAATTATCTATTTCAGGCTTACAAATGAAAGATTATATAATTGCATAACTTACAGCATAGTCGGATACAAACTCCCACTGTTGTTCAGGCTGTTCGAATGTAGGTTCAGTCATGAGCAGTTTGAGGGTGAAGGTCAGAGATGGGTGATCAGAGGAGGTAACCATTGATTCTAACTTGGTTTCTGTAAGGAGAAGACCACTAAATAAATACGAAAATGATGGTTTAAATGAAAGTAATTAAGAATATCATTGAAAGTATTTGCTAAGCAGACTATAACAAGTTTGAACAAAAATTTAAATTTAAAAAACGTGCTACAAATCTATAAAGTATTGGACTTATAGACCTATTTAGACTTGCCTATGACCCATAATTCGGTTACCATTATGTGGTCTTCCAGTTTCAATTTTAATTTTGTGTTTCTGCATTTCTTTTAGTTTTAGCTCTAAATGCTTGGAGCATGGAATCTTGTCATGGGTATTTGCGCTATACAAATGATCTAGAATTATTGTATACAAACCTTTATGTCCCAGAACAAACTGTCCCCTGAAGCGAGCCTCTGTCCTGAATGTAACAGCCAGTTTGTCGTCGTCTCGGATTCTCATAGTGGTTGGGTATAAGTATCCTGCAATCATATGATAGGAAAAGTGTAAACAATTAGATCTACACATCAAAATTCATATTCACTTACTTGCTGGCAAATTCTTGCCAAATCTTCTTCCCTGCCGAAGTCACGAAGCCGCTAAGTTTACTGAAAAGGTAGTGATTGTTCCCGCAGACTTCGCTGGTAAGAATATCCAGCTCAAGGTTAGAAAAATTAGATCTCCAATTATATCATAATTACTAGTTATCAATGAAAATCTAGAAATATCTTTATACATGTGTAGAAACCGACATAACACGCCCCATTTACATGCACACTAGTTATATGATCTATTAAACATTATCAACCCAAATTTGTCTCTTTGCCTGTTGTAAATAAGTGTCCAAAATTACATTGAACGCGTCAATCGCAGTGCATTGTCCGGTTTCCGATCAGATATCACTTCTTACACCTTTATAACGTCACTAAAATGAGTCGCGATCATCAAATGATAATTTTCGCAAACAGTCAGTTCTTCTCAATAAAATAACACCACTTGGTACATTTTGACCACCAACAACACAAAGGATGTACCTTTAAGCAGTTCATAGAAAATTATTTTATGAGTGCTTCAAACAATATGTTAAACAATTTGAATAGATAAATTTACACAGTGTGGGAGGTTTATTCCATAGCCTGTGGGACTTAATAACAAGCCTCTGAGATTTATTCATTTCCAGAAACCATGTTCTCTAGTTTACACTTACCAAGGCTCTAATGTAATTTCAAGGTGTGGACGACAGACTATCAAGACAAAAGGACATTGATGTAAGGAACATTAGATTAAAATTTTGTCTATGTAACTTCAATAATTACTGTACCTTCATCCCTATCAGCTTTCAGTTCCATGGGTATTCAGTTTATCTAGACTGACTGAATAAGGATCTAGAATGTATTAAAGGCTCCTATTTTTGACACAGTCATGGAGCAGGACCCATATTTTCGAAGCTCTCTTAGCGCTAAGATAGTCGTAAGTGCCATACATTAACTTTGACTTACGACTATCTTAGCACTAAGACAGCTTCGAAAATATGGGCCCTGGACTATAGGAAGATGTACAACTAACCTTGCAGGCCAGACTCCCCTTCAGGGGAGCTAATCCCGTTCTGCCACAAGATGGCGGTGTCGTATACAAAGGTGAGTTGCAGATTGGACTGCATGTCGTAGTGAGTCCAGCCCCCGGTAGCTACCGGGGAATGGAAGATGTACGACACATACACTGGTACTCGCATAGACACATACGACTGTTTTGCATTCAGGACCTGGAGATGAAATGACACATGTCAGAAATTGGAATTTAAAAAAAAAAAATCTAAAAATAAATTTAGTAAAATATAGATTTCAGTAAAAAAAAAAAAATTTAAAAATTTAAAATTTAAAATAAATAAATAAAAAAATATCGTGTCAGAAGTTTATCAAAGCTCTTAGTCTCAATTATACATCTCCTATCAGACATACTACCACTATCACTTGACGTTTATTGAAGAATGTATTGGAGTAGACTGCATTCAGTTTAATTTTGTGTCTTTTACATATAATATTGAATAATAATAACAAACTTCTATTGCGAGTTTGAGCTAGGCTATTCATAGGCGCTTTACAATTGACATATTAGTTTGGTCTAACTCAACACTACCAGGTACCCATTTGTACTGCTGGGTGAACTTTTGCTTCATAACCTCATTTCAAGAGTTAATTTATCACAGAATCTTTTATAAACTGTAACATTATAACTGCTGAATCAAAGAATTAGATTTGAGAATATACGAACCTGTCCATCAGTGTTGATCTCTCCTCCACAGTCACTGACGAGTTCGGACATATCGTAGTAACTCTCAAACTCCCACAGACACGAGTCAAGGTTCAAATTCCTGGTGACAAAATAATACATATATTACACAGTTTTATTACTCACCCGATGAAGATATTGCTTTTTAATAGATTTGTAAATTTTATTAAACAGTGTGTAATAAGAATGCATTCTGCTCATAATGGTTAAAATACTATAGGTCAAAATGTCACTATCGTGGCCACAATGTCTCTGACCAAACATACTAGTGAGCATCAGATTCGCGAATATATTGCAATTTAGATTTAATCAGTGAGAAATAAGTAAAATACGCAAGTCAATCCTGTTTATAAATACCAAACATGGTCAAATTTAAATCAGAGAATATACACATGAGCAATGGCAAATACACAAAGCTACTATATATGAATTAATTTTAAACCAAGAGAAAATACTAAACAAAAACATAATATGATCACCAAATACAGAACACTCCCTGAGGAGAATACAACCGGTCGCCTATCAGGAGCTCATCAAAGTTCAAATTCAGAGTATCATTGTATCATACCAGGTACCCAATTTACAGCTGGGTGGACAGAGGCACACTTAAAAATGAGGCCCTTATCCGGGTGACACCACAAGTCTCTCAACTCATGTGTCAGTGTGAGTCAGGGAATCAACCCTTCAAACTCTCAGTTGATCCAGAAATGGTCAATGTGGCAAGCTTACCCTCTGTTGCTGAACTTCACCTTTAATGGTCGACTGAACTATGCACAGGACATTGGCCATCATATACTAAAACCAAATCATTTTCAAAGCTCACCTGTAAAATCTAAGAGTTGGTTTGGACCTCATATCAGAGCTGTATTGGTATGGGACGGTTTCCCCGATGATGTTTGGGTTCTTTGTGGCGTTTGTGATGAATCCATAGTGAGTGTCGTACTCGTCGTAGTCAAGGAGGTTAGAGCAGAGGTGGGTTCCCATACGAGTCCCGTCTTTACTGAGGGTCAACTCGAAGTTGGACAGCTGCTGGGTGGACACTGCAGGAAGCATTCCGTCTCTGTGTGGGACGGTCACACCCACGCGCACCTTGTTCGGATATTTAGGGTCGTCGGGACCTGGAGATTAATGTTATTGGTGGATTATTTATATCTATCTTTTTGAATCATGATATTTCATTGGCTGACTAATTAACACACCTGTATATTTGACTAATTACCATACCTGTATATCTGACTAATTAACAAACCTGTATATCTGACTAATTACCATACCTGTATATCTGATTAGTTAACATACCAGTATATCTGACTAATAAACATACCTGTATATCTGATTAGTTAACATACCTGTATATCTGACTAATTAACATATCTGTATATCTGACTGATTAACACACTTGTGTATCTGACTAATTAAAATACCTGTATACTAATTAACCTGTATACTAATTAACATACCTGTATATCTGACTTTATTAATTCACCTGTACATACTCGGCTTCAAAATTATGAAACTTTTCATAACTAATTCGTAATAGTCCACGTGCAAAATCAACATTGCTTGAAGCTCTTGTAAAATCTGTACCGTGTATATGTAAGAATGTTTATTATATGACGAGCAGTGAAATACTGGGATTTATCAGTGAAATAAACTGTCTATCAAGCTACAGTGAAAATAACTTATATTTTCACTGCGAACGGTGACTGATATAATTTGACGTCATAAAACAATGGTCTCGCGCGGCGATTTGGCTTATGACGTCACAGTGTTACTGTGGTGACGGGCTATTCTTAGCGGCCGCTTGGCGTGAAAACGACCCTTTTCGGACGTAATTTCATGGATAATATCATATAATAAATAGAATATCCGTCAATTCTTGACAAATACCATGTTTATCTCATCTCGTGAGGTAGAAAAGTTATATATTTTAATATAACCTTTCTACCTCACTCGATGAGATAAACATAGTATTAGTCAAGAAAAGACAGATATCCTCTATGTATCTGATTAATTAAATCAACTGTTTATCTGACCCATTAACTCACCTGTATATCTGACAAATTAAGCTACCGGTATATCTAACTAATTAGCCTACCTGTGTATCTAACGCTGGTTGTAAAAGGTTCAGCGCCGACCGAGTTCATCTCACGAGGTTCACAGATCCCCTGGTTCATGTTGACGGTGACCGGTGGACTCAGCAGCTCCAGACCGGGGTCACCCTCCGTGTTGACCGCTCTCGAACCACACTGGATCCGGCTCCCTGCAAACATCCAGTCAGTCAAAATTATTAATAATGGACATTCTTAATATGAAATATTTTGAATATCAAGAGAGAGATTATGAAAATGTGGTAATCTTAGTAACACTTGAAATGGTCTGAAAACTCAAATAAACAGATAGTATTATATGATAAAAATTATTAAAATTAAAACCTGTGTCACACAAATGGTGTGTGCACTTGTGTAATATGAAAATTAGTTTACCAAATAGGCATTCTAGAAGTTGTTTCATAGATAAGGATATTTATGGATGATCAGCTTCTTTGTTTAGCAACGAATGGCTTGATATTTGGTAAAAAGATCTACATTGAAACATTGCCATTGTTAGATAAAGAAGTTGGTCATCCATAAATATCCTTGTTTTTTCTATGCTTATATTGTATTTATATTTCCTTTCCTGTGACTTTGTTTGTATTGGTATATGAAATTAGGCCCGCCCATAATCTGCTAGGATTTACTATGTAAATTTGTTAACTTTTGAGCTTTTGTATTTTTCTGCCATTTGTTTTTGAGATATAGTTTTGACAAGAAATTGTCTACAATGTATTGTATTCATTGTATTCAAAGCCACATTGGTTAATTATTGTACAATCTATAATATGCATTGTTTGATATAATTGTCTCACACTGAGATATAATAATGCTCTTGTATATATTTTACTTATAATATGTATAAACATTTGTTAACATCTTTGTATATGCACTGCCCATAATGGGTGTTTTATGTACAATAAATATCTTGTATCTTGTATCTTGTATACTACTTATACCCAGTCATATATGGTAAGAAGCAAGTATATATCCAAAAGCTAACTGAGTGACATTAACAGAAATAATTGTAACCATTAAATCAGACATCTTAACTATACAGATGTGACCTAATACTAGTTTCTTCACAACTCATTAAATAAGATTTATTTATCTGAGTAAGTTGTAAATAACACTAACCTAACTGTATGTATCAAATATCGTTTTATTTCCGCTCCGTGAGACAGATCACATTCCGAGAGCAGTCAACAACAGACTTGCATTACAATTGTAGAATTAAATATCTTTTTATCTAGTATTATGTTTTTATTTCCTTTTGCCACCCATCGTTAAGTATTCAGTGTTGTTTAATTCAAAGTATATTATTTATCTTGCTAAAAGTAAATTTTTAAAGACAAAGATATGTAAGAAATATTAATAGCTCATTTGTATAGCGTATATAATGCTTACAACTAAAATTAATGTCAAAGAACGCAGAGACACAAAATTTAAAATGGAGACTGAAAGACCACATAAGGCCTTAAAAATAAAACTAAATGTTTTTTGTCTTTACAGGCTGACAGAAATGATGCGATGACGGGATTTTTACAACATTTTTTTTTAAATTTTTTTTATGACTTCTCACCGGTTAAAAAACAAAATGGAAACAAATATTTTCATAATTAAAGCACTAACCCTTATAAATGTGTGTTACTATTCCAAATAGTCAATAATCTCACCCCTACACTCCATCTCAAAACAAACGAGTGATAATGTCAATGTCAAATGTTTTCTGAGGCCTGAGGCGGGCGGAAACCGGAAACAATTTCTTTTATTTTTAGGCCTAATGCTTGCTCACTATCAAGAAGATGACCATTGAAACTGATGAGACTTACCTCAAAATGCATAGAAACCAATCACTATCAAGAAGATATTATAAAAGAAGAATATAGAAGAATTATATGAAACTAGTTGAAACAGTTCAAAACATTTACCTCCATTGAAGTAGATACTATCAAGAGTTATTCCCTTAGTAGAAGCAAAGAAGGTGTTCGATTCAACGTCCTTGAGATTGCTGGACACTCCGTCGGCGCCGGTCGGTGCCGAAGTTCTCCAGCGGAAGAGTGTCAGAGTGTCGTTGATTCCCTGGTCCGTACACAGTTCTCCTGTCTTCATATAGTCAGGGTGCTTGGGATTGCATGGCTGTAATAGGAATAAACGAAAGCTGTGTCATAAATCCATCAGTGCACATGTGAAAATATTCATTTCACTGCATGGCTGTAATACG
The DNA here is from genome assembly GCA_936450465.1 of Gibbula magus. NCBI lineage: Eukaryota > Metazoa > Mollusca > Gastropoda > Trochida > Trochidae > Gibbula > Gibbula magus. The sequence continues at coordinate 56,940,438 of OW388294.1, forward strand.
AATAACCAAAAGCAGTGTCATAATGTTCATCTGTGCACATGTGAAAATATCAGTGTTATCGCATGGCTGTAGTAGGAATAACCAAAGCTGTGTCATTAATCAATCTGTGAGCATGTGAAAATATAAATTTTGCTTGGCAATCATTGTCTTTGCAGAACATTCTTTGCTCCTTGGAAATAGCAGTTTTATCATATGGCTGTAATAGGAATAACCAAAAGCTGTGTCATAATGTTCATGCAAATATCATGCAAATATAAATTTTTCCTGGCAATCATTGTTTTTGCTTAGGTATCTTAGCCGGCAGTGGAGTGTAGCATATTATTTTTTAACATTCATTTCTTCTTGGGGCAGTCAGGAAAATGAGGTTTTGTAAGAGCTTTTTATATATTATAACAATAATTTAAGATAAGGCATCTTTAATGAATAGATGTGTCAATATTTTTTTTCCGTTTAAGGAGTTGATACCATTTTGTATCATTGGACACTATTTTAATGTAAAACAATTTTAAACTTAATAATATCCATTAGGATAAATTTAGACTTTCAACGGCTTGCTTTGATTATACAATTTGCTTCACAGAACTAATTCTAAATTAGAAATATGTAAATATTTCATTTTATATATTTTTATTAATTAAAGATATACGACAGCTTTTGCAATAATCCTAAAGGAAGCTGTTCATCACACATCCTTTACTTTGATCGTTACCACATACAGGTCACGGTGAGTAACATTACATAGCAGTGTTAGGCTATTGTTACATGACACTCAGATGTAACAATACATCACATTCTGGCAACATTTGACCCAGCCACTAGACATTTACTATACTTGCTGTATAGGCTTTAATCACAGAAGTCTAGACTAAACAGATGACCTGAGATTTTGTATCATAGGCCTTGTTGTTATATTTCGTGACATCTTAAATACTTTAAAATCCATTTTCAAATTAAAGTAAATTTTGCACATTAAGTAATTGTAAAGGGAGACTTAAGAAATTCAGAAATGTAAAATTTATTTCGAAGTTTCTAAGAAAAATAGAACACAAAAATGCTTTTCTTATAAAATTGTATATGATAAACATTTCTGTTTGAACATGTTCATAGTTAAGGGAGGTAACTCTGACAAGATTAATGACATGGCACATGGGAAATGATCTTGCATTGTCTAGTCTTTCCATTACTGAAAAACATTATTAAACACTCAAAGTGAAAGTTTGAAACTTCTACAGATAAATAATGCCATGCTTGAAAAGAACAAGAATTAGTATCATTACAGATAGTGTGGTCCCTACATAACAAAGTTACACATAGGATAATCAAGCAGATACTCACAGTGACACAGATGACGGGGTATCCCTGGATTGGAGGGGATGGATCCTTCTGAACATTGTCGTACTCCCTGAGGGATACCACCATCGGAGGAGATGGGAATGTGACGTCCGCCACCTTCTCTCTCTCCTCGATATACACCATCACCTTCGGGTGCTGTAGAAAAGTTAAAGATAAAATGTCACAATCGGATTCATTAAAATGGGATTTCAATTTGACAATTGCTCGATTTTAAATTTTTGAAATTGACCCATAAATTACTTATATACACCTTATTTAGCACCGGCGAGTATAATAACACCAGAGGATCTGTGGTCCCTAAAGCGATTACAGCTGTGATGTCACTGGAGGAATCTCATTATTGGCGATAGTCATAATTCAACGTAATTTCGCAACATCCGGATTTTAATTTCACAAACAAATCTTCAATAAAGCAACTTTTCCATATATATATATATATTCCACGCCTCAAGGATGGTCTTCAAAGCGGATCGGTGCGCTGTCCCCTTTATCTCGGATGAATGGACGAATGGACGGACAGATGGAGCTATAACCTATATTCCCCTTCCATTTTGTGGTCACAGACCGAAGACTGATTACCATATATTAGGAAATTTTCGTAGTTGAACCTTGAAGCTTGAACCTTGAAAATTTCAAACCTTAAAAAATTTTCCTGAATATCATCACTAACACCAGTCACTCCCAATTAAAACATGAAAATTATAAATCTACGAAAGGTCATGGGTTCCAGAACCACGAAAATCTCCCAGTTAAGTAAAATGTTAACGAAATGAAGCATACCTTAATTTCTGCGAGGCCGCTACGATGTTTCAGGTGGACTGTGAACACCTCTCTCATCTCCTTCTTCCCATCATGCAATATCTCTATCTCAACTTCCTGTCTGGACACATTCTTTCCAAAGATTACATCTGAAATTGTATAATTCAGCCATTATTTCACTTTTGAAGATAAAAAAACACAAAACATTATTACTTAGAGAATTCATGGTGAAATTTCATGTGTTACACATAATAGCTCTTTTGTAATATTCAATGATTAGTGAGAACAATATTTTGCATGTAAAACTGACAAACCCTCTTTACAATATGTGAACTCCGCTGGACCTACCTATGTAATTCATCACATTGGTACCGGTAATATAAAGGTAAAATCATGTTCATACCTTTAAAGACACCATTATAATCCTTGCCGGCATCGGCAGACCCATCCTTCGTATGTACGGATACTTGCGCCACCGCTTGGATATCTCCAACTCGAATCACAGGAATCTTCAAGATTGCCGTCTCTTCCTTGAACATGGGCTCCTTGACAACGAACTTGGTCTTCTCAAACTGGATGACAGGTTCTGAAACAGGGATGATACAGTATCAAGGGGATGAAACATGAAATTGGAGCTAAATGCTTATGATAAATGCACAATAAGAAAAGATATAAATATTTTCATTTTCATTTTCATATTCATATTCACCATGACAACACTGATTCTGTGTAAAACCAAAATGATCAAGTCGGATGATTGCTTACTGAATTAATTATGTAGTCTGCATGAGGAAAAATATGTTTGGCACCTGAAATCATTTAAACTATGATCAGATCAAATCTGGTAATTAGCTAATCATCACCCAAGCTAATTATCATATGTTATCAGGATGGGTTATCTCAGTGATGACTTGGTGTGAAGATATGATCATAGCTTTTCATGTTCACTTTGATAACAGACTAGATAACGAAGATCAGAGAGTGGGATCACACAAGGGTGGTAGCTTACTCCCATCTTATATATACTAAGTGCATGTTTAGTCTACTCGCATGCACTTTTGATGCAGGAAAATCCCTATTTAAGCTGATAGTGCAAAAGCTGGCTTCTATGATATCTGTCAACTTCATTTTCAAGTTTGAACACATAGAAATATTTGCTGTCAGAGGGTTTTAAATGTTACACTGTTCAGGTGAGCATCATTTTACTAAAATATCTAACATGAAATACTTGGACTATTTGTTATCAAACCAGAAAAAAAAAATTAGTAGTGGTTATTGTTTTACTGAAATATTTACAATGAACTATTGTTATTTTTTCAAGATAACTGTTTGCTATAACCAGAACATACTAAATTTCTCAAAAACATCTTTCTAATTTAAATTAATTTTGAAGAATAATATTTCTTTCATAATTAAGAGATTAATATTTACCAATTACAATGGATGTTGTGTTTAATGTAGGCCAAATTAGATTTGAGTGGTTAAGCCCTAGAAAAATAAAATTTTCTGACATCCTGACTTTTAAAACTTGTCATTTTTCTAAATGTGTTAACTTTACTTTAACTAATTAACATATTATGAATATGTATTCATCTGTATCTAACTAATTCATACAACTACATTATATGATAAAGACTTGAGACTTATAGTTATTGTTAGGAAGGTACAGGTAAACTCAGTAAAGGCATCCTGACAGACAGTCTTTAAAGGTACATCCATTGTGTTGTTAGGGGTCACATATTCCAAACGTTATAAAATGTGTTACTTTATCGAGAAGTACCGACTGTTACCGAAAACTATCATTTTGATGATAGGCAACTTACTGTATTGACGATATGAAGGTAAAAGTAGTGATTTCACAGCGTGTGGCACGCGTCAATGAGTCAAACATAATTTTGGAATCTTATTTATTACAGAAAAAAAAACAAATTTGAGTTGATAATGTTTAATATGTCATATAACTACTGTACATGTAAATGGGATGTGTAGTTTCATTTTCTGCACATACATAATGATGTTACTCAATTTTAATTGGAAACTAGTAATTATGATATATTTGGCGATTGGGGATAAATATGCAAACTGAGTGAATTTATTTGTATTGTAAACAGCACATGTGGTGAGTTGGAACATATTAAAGCCTAATAAAATTTTATGAAACACAATGGATGCACCTTTAAGATGACCAATACAAGGTTAGATTACATGTAAATATGGCAATGGTTTTCTAAGAATTTAATGTAATAGTCTACTCACTGTCTCCATCATCCTTGATGGTGATCGTCGTGAAGTTCTTCTCTCCAAGTTTTGCGTCACCGTGTCCTGGACTGAGTGGGTTGCCGAGGACCAATCTGAACTTCTCATCTTCCTCATACAGACTGTCATTGGTCAGTCTCACCTCGCACACCTTCTCATATTCCCCTGGAAAGATTATACACATTTTACATGGATTTCAGTTTCATCAATTAAAGGACGTAATTTTTGTAATTTTTACTACTTGATGTAATGCATAAAATGCTAATACAGTGATTATCTGGTTAGCCTTTCTCTTAGTCAGTCATCCAGATCCTGAAATTGCATAGAAGCTTAGGCAAGTCTATGACAAAACTTGAGAGCTTGGTTTTAGCAAATAACGAAATGTCAGAGACTCATTTTTATTTTATTTTCCTTCAAATTTGGAATATTTTGCTGAAAATTTCCTTTAAGAGACTAGATGTTTACCAAAAGCATTCCCTTTATACTTAATGTGATTTCTTTAAATTGGCCACTGGTTTGGCATTAATCAATTCACTAGCAAAAGAGTTATCAAATTTATATCTAATGACAACCATGATTTTTCAACATTCTGGAAAGTAAACGGACATGACCTTGTAATTTACATGGACCAAAAATTTATCATCTAAACACGTTGCAAAGTAATACTCAAACATGTTCCTCGCAAATATTATTTTTTAACATCAAAATATTCTTGGAACACACTCTCTATCTCAGTGCGAACATGGCCTACCAATTACGAGGTTTAACCCTGTTACCTAGTTCTAAAAACCAAGAATTGTTGACACTCTCCTGTCATCACCACAAGCATTCATTAGGCGCCGACGGTGTATTTTCCTGCTATTGAATGTGCAACTTGGCACTTGTCTTGTTTGAAGCCATCAGGTATGCATGCTTGCACGATTACCTACTATCGTGTCGTACGCTATGCGCATTCCACATCTCTGCTGTCTGGAGATGCACGATGTAGGTAGTTTTTTACTTGAACAACTGTTTTTCAGGTAAATTGTCACTTAAACTTAACTACATTTTTGGTTCTGGTTTGAAAACTTCTCATGGTGAAGGATGAACAATGTAGGACAAGTTTTTTTGCGTTGTTTTGTTTTTACTTTGGAACTCACTCATGGAGATTTTTTTTTTTTTAGTAAATATTTTTGTCAGGGATAGTATCAAAACAACAATGTTTGTAAAAACAACAATGCTTGCATGTTGGCCTTTGTCTCATGGAGATGTTGTTGGTTGTTAGGAGGACCTTTGTTTTTCATATCAAGTGAACAAAGGAGTATTAATTCTTTTAAGATTTGTAAGAAAAACGTTTTAGTGAAATAAATTCATCATGTTGCAAAAAGTTAGTCAATCATTTAATTTATGCTTGGAAGTATTGTGTATCTTTCATGGTTAGAAATGTTAAAGTGTGTTTGCAAAATTATCCACTATTTATTTGAAATTTTTTTTTAAGTTGATAAAATAATGTAACTTCCAAAACATTTTTGCATTTTCATTTTCACTAAACATCAAGGCTGAAAAATATTTCCACTCTCTTCTTTGAAATGTCTTACAAGTATATTTTTCAAATGAATTAAGAACTATCTTAGGAATGGATACACACATAATCAAAAGATAAGCACCTTTTACATTCTAAATCAAAAGCATTTTTCTCCCTTTGAATATATCAAAAAGATTATTCCTGATTTGAGCAAGGTAAAATTTCTTTTCAACCGAAAGTTCAGTCAACTCAAACATTCTCTGTAAGTAATTACGGTAGAGAAAAAATATTTGCAACAGGCACATAGCTTCTGTTGTACATTTCAACACGTCATGGTAAGTTGTACATTTCAACAGGGCGTGTCTCGCTGCACATGACTTGCACGTTTTGTAAAACAAAATGACAAACACTTTTTCCTGACCCAATGAGAACCTCATACCTTTCAAAGCCAAAAAAATTTTCATGGCACATGTCTGTGTCTATTATCTTTGAATTTGATATTGTTTGTGCCAAAAACTTTCATCCAATCCCCTTTTGTTACCTATTGTCAAAGACGTAAGTGTTTTTCTTGTCTGCAGAAAATAACATTTGAACATTCAAGAAGTCACGAACGGGTTCATGATCAATCAATTAGTCTGCTCTCTTTACGTGAAAAAATATACAAAGAGAAATCAAGATAGCTGAAGACATTCTTCAAATCTAATTGTGGAATTAAAGAATTGAAGAAAAAACAAACATTAGTCAGAGTTGGTCAACAGCATTATAGAAAGATGAAATAAGTTTTAAAGTGGTAGGCTAGGGATTATACATGAACGCTCACTGAAAGTATTAAGACTCGCGCATATCAAATAGTTGAAGACATTCTCTAAACTAATAGTTCAGTTAAACAAATGAAGAAAAAACAAGCATTTGTCAAAGTTTGTCAACAACATTATGGATAGATCCAGGAATTTTCATAGTTGGTGGGGGAGGGGTGGGGAGAGGGGGGGGTGGGGAGAGGGGGGGTGGGGAGAGGGAAATGGATTGGAGGTTATAAGAGACATCACTGAAATATCAAGACTCACGGAAGACAGTCAAACTAGAAAGGAAACCATACAGTAATGATTTAAGGTGAGGCAAATTTAAATTGCATTGATAAGATTTGTTTTTAGTTTGCTACTACCTGTATTTTTTGGGATGTCCATAATTTTATAATTTACCTGGCATGAAGATGATGTCTAACGAGTTGGTGTCAGGTGAACATTATCATAGCCAACTTCCAAACGCAAGGAATAACTCTTGCCAGTCTGCATTACTGGCTGATTTATCCCTTGCGGTATTTCCCTCGCTTTGTTGTGTCAAAATAGTGAATCGCTGCACCAGAAATGCATAGCGGGCCTGGATTTCTAAACACAGATTTCTTAAGGAAATACTGCAAGGCCTAAATCAGCCAGTAATGGAGACTGGCAAGAGTTATGCCTAGCATTGGGAAGTTGTATCATAGCTAGATCAAGGAATTATCGAAATGGGGGTGGGGGAAGGTAGGTGGGTGGGGGATTGGGGGATGGGGTGGAGAAGAAAGTCGAGTGGGGTTTACAAGACTCACTGAAAACATCAAGACTCACACAAGACCAAGACACTAGAGTTGAGGGAAATTGAGGGAAATTTGAATTGCATTTTTAAATACAATTCTACCTGTAAATAAATATTACCTGGCATGAAGGTGATGACTGACGAGTTGGTGTCGGGTCTCTCCATGTAGTCGTCCATGACCTTGGCGCTGTCCTGCCTGGTGTAGCACCGCACCGAGGAGATCTGACTGGCGTCTCCAGATCGGATCACAAACGCTTTGATAGATCCGTCGTTCTCAAACCCTTCGTAGTTACTGTCCTTGAACTGCATCGATGGTACTGAAAAGAAAAGGGTAATATTTTTTGTACTGCTTGAAATGAAAAGATCTTGGAAAAGACTTTTTTTGAAAAAATTAATTGAGGTGATTTTTGGTTTAGCCTGTCCACGAGTGTTTTGCTTATTTTGTCAACTGCTGGTATTATAGTGGGAAGAAAGGCCACAACTCCATTGTCGCTGTGCATGGCAATAGACCTTCAATAGAACATCCCAAATCCCAAAAGAAACGTAACCATCCAAAATAATTCAATCCATGAGTGATAAATATGATTGAAATATACTTATCATGTCTAATTCAGAAACCAATAAACTTTTTTTATTTTTAAAAATATTATCTGTTTATATTTCTTACAAAAATATGTTTTAAGACATCATCATTTTGGAATCAAGACGAGACAGGAGAGTCAAAAGGGATCTTTTAGCTTGTAGTATGACGCCTATAGTAATGATTGATCAACAAATGAAAGTCCAAGAAGGTAATTTATGTCGACATCATCTTTTAAATTTCTTATAGATTTTCAACTTGCAATGCCGAACATTGTCCAAAAACATTTTGAAGGGATTTCGCGACCTAAACTGTATTTGAACGGACATAAAACTTAAGTATACTCTGTATAAGTAGTGAGTACTTCTTAACTAAACATGTGTCTATCAAATATATTCAAAAGCTACAGTCAGTGGACATAAGTATTAGTCACTTGATGTTATTTCCATAGACTTGAATGTTAATTTAGTGAAGCTTAAATAATTTTCTTGAGATGAATTCTGAATGGATCGTTGTAAAACTTTCCAGGTTGAATTGAAATTATCTCGGCTTGAAGTACATAATTTCCGTTAAATTTCCGGACTAATATTTAATAATTGGCATTAGATTTAGCTATCTATGTACATAAAATAAAAATGTTTCCCATAGACGGCCATGTTAAACGTTATCACTATTATGTATTTATGTTAATCAAAATGCTGTTATTCGTTCGATAACCAAATCAAATCCATGACAATTATTTAGGCTACACTAAAATAACATGCAAGTCTATGGAAATAATGTCAAGTCACGAATACTTATGTCCAGTGACTGTACTTTCTCAGGCAGCAGTATTTCATTTTTTGCTCTGTTGAAAAGTGTTGACATTTCTTGTTTTTTTTTGTAAGAGTATTTCAATAGACGATCCCAACCCTGATGAGCATGTTCCTTTTCTAATTTGAAAAGCTCCGAAGTTTTTAAAAGACTCAAAACATACCATCTTCAAGTATCACATCTTTCCACTTAATTATTCAACTGTTTCAATTAACAAAACTCATTTGACTTCATTTTTTCATTTGAGAGAACTCTTCATTCTCAAAGACACAAAAGTGAATCATCTTCATCTACCACATCTTTTTCTACTTAATTATTAAACTGTTTTAAATAACCGAAACAGACTTCGGAACATCCCATCGCTGATTAACACGTGACTTTATTTTTTCATTTGAAAGAGATTTGTCGTGATGATGAAATCGTGAAACTGATATTCTTAATCCCACGGCTCTATTCCTGCATCGCTGCAGCTGCCAAAACAAACACAGTCTTTTTTCGCTCTTTAATGATCGACTTGCAACTTTTTATGCATGAAGTAATTATGTAAGTGCAAAGCACCTGAAATAAATACATAAACAATGAGATGAGCCACACTTGTACCTAACGATGATGAATCTTTGTACGAGAGCAGGAGATTTACGTTTATACAAAGTTTTGCACTGACATAACTTGTCTCACGTTTCCTTTATACAGTGCATTACATCAAAATAATCTGACATATTTTTTCTGATATTGTCATGTCTCGATTGTTTTAAAAAACAACTTTGCTTAATTTATTACCAATGTAAAGGCCTTAAGTACTTTTTATTGTTTACACCATGATAATCCAACATTTTTGTCCTGAGACTTTAGTTCTGACATTGTCGTATAGTTTATTAAGATAATTCAAATTACTAAATTTACTACTTTTTCAATTTATAGGTTTCTTTAAAAAAAATTAAGATCTCATGACAGTATATAAAATGACAAAGAAATCATGAAATGACTGCAGAAAAACATTGACGTTTTACTTTTAAAAAGCATATTTTAATGTAATATCAATGTTTTAAAACATTATCAGTATGACAGTAATTTTGATAGAAGTTAAATGTTGTTGAGTTGAGTTTCACACTAAATGTGTAGGAGTGGCAAGTATATTCAATGTGCACTAATTTTCTTATAGTCCTATTTGTCTATACTGCACATATTTGTGCATCTGCCGTTGCACCTAATGTTCTGAATACACTCACATCCGTGCATGTGCACTTTAATCATTTCCTTTGTGCATGTTTTTGCAGCGGTGCATTTTGCACTTACGCCAAAAACTGCATACACTCATGCATTTGCACTCTGCCCCATTGTTGCAACACGCTGTTGCACCTGTCGTTCATTAAGCACACGATTTGAATTTGACACAAGTTAAACCAAAGATTTGTTAAAGTTTGACAGCTGAAGTTGAATTTTGCTTTGAATTGAAAGATTCCTGGTTTAAAATGCAGCAAGAGCTGAATTCAAATTAAAATTCATTTTCAAGTGTAGTGGTGTCTTTTCATGGGTAAAAAGTATTTCTTCTTTTATCCGGTTTGTTCTTGATAGCACTGGCATAAAAGATATACACTTATTAAACAAGAAATATATTGTGTCGATTGATAGATCAGTTGGCATGAGATGCACAGTTGTCTGGGTCATACGGCTTGTAAGTAATTTAATTTAAAATAATTTTTGTTGTAAGTATAGTATTATTTCAATTGGAGATAAAATTGCAATAGGTACCTCACAGAAGATACCCCACAGAAGATAGGTGAGGCGAGGTGAGTTGGGGTTTAATGCCGTTTTAAAAAATACGTCACTTACATCGCGGCTGATGGTATTACGGATACCCCAAAGAAGATACTTCACAGAAGATACCCCAAAGAAGATACCCCACAGAAGAATCTGAAATCTTACCGTCAGACTGTGAATCATTGATCATGATGACGGAACTACTCGGTTCTCCCAACATGGCCGCCATCGGCATCCGGAGAACCACCTGGAACGTTTCTGACCCTTCCAGACGGGGCTTGCCGAGGTCGTCCAGGATTGTGATACGAACTGTCTGCATCGTTACTCCAGGAGCAAAGTCCAGGTTCTTGTTGACAGCAATGTAATCCAGGCCGGCTGAAATTTTGAATTGAAGTTTGAAATATTAAGGATTTGCTTGTAGTTAGCTGGTACATGGCTCTAGCGGTGAAAGTGAGACCATTTATTGCTGGTAATAAAAGTAATCAAAACCTTGTGGATGAAAATGAACTGTTATGGATTCAGTTGTTCAATATGTATAGGCAGAGCTTCATGTTCAACATTTGTCTCCAGCACATTGACCTTCGATCTGTCTTTAGCACATTAATTATGCCTTTGTCTCCAGCACATTAACCTTTTGTCTCCAGCACATTGACCTTCGATCTGTCTTTAGCACATTAATTATGACTTTGTCTCCAGCACATGAACCATTTGTCTACAGCACATTGACCTTCGATCTGTCTTTAGCACATCAATTATGACTTTGTCTTTGGCACATTAAGCCTTTATTTTCAGCACATTAACCTTTGATCTTTTGTTTTCAGCACATTAATTATGCCTTTGTCTTTGGCACATTAAGCCTTTATCTTCAGCACATTAAGCCTTTGTTTTCAACACAATAACCCTTTGCCTTTAGCACATTAAAATTAAGCCTTTGTCTTCAACAAATTAATCCTTTGTCTTCAGCACATTAAGCTTTTGTCTCAACACATTAAGCATTTGTCATTAGCATAATAACCCTTTGTCTGTAGCATATTAACCCTTTGTCTTTAGCACATTAACCCTTTGTCTTTAGCACATTAACCCTTTGTCTTTAGTCCATTAAGCCATAGATTTTCCTCAACACATTAAGCCTTTGTCTTTAGCATATTAACCTGCATGTCCCATTATATTCCATGATGACTTAATACATCATACAGTGACCAACTCCAGACTTTTCTTTGCTGTCATGTTGTAAATGCAGTAAAATGGCCACTTAGAAGCGTTTGGCATTTCTTGATTCAACAGCTAAAATGTTAATAATTTTTTGTCCTGGAGCTTCCAGGAAAATTAAAAGTACCTTCTTATCACAGTTTAATCATTTGGGAACAGCCATAAAAACACGACAATCTCAATCTTAAAGGTTTTAGATTCTTCAATGTCAAAGGGTTAAACTGTTGAAATTGCTCAAATCAAAACTTTATAAGCTTAATATATCTGATAATGGGTTAAATACCAAATGTAATCCACTAATGATCTTGAAAAAATAAATACCGTAAAAAGAAAACCAAACTTTTTATATGTCTATCTGAGAATATGTATACTTACGGTGGCACTTATATCATTTCTGTGCATTCTGAGGTTCCAAGAAAAATAACCTGAATGCTCATAATCACTTTATATCTTTCTAGGCCGTTGTGTTTACCTCTAATGACATATAAATGGCCTTTAGAGAGACATATCAACTGCAATATGGCATTCTGCATTTAAAATAAATTCAGCGAAATGCTATATGTGTATCATATAAAGAACTATTTACTTAATATAAACAAGAATTTCCAGATGTTGTAAACAAATCATTTATGAAAACATTGACTGGAAACTGAATCGAATGAAACGTTCTTCATGTTGTGTCTGATATAAGACTTTTATTTCTACAGATGCACCAGGAATGAAATTTCCTTTATAAACATTTTCTTATCTTATTTTCTTATCTTAGTCTGTGTAAAATACACCTCTGGCTTAGGAAACTGGGAAATAACGACCTTAGGGGGTTTTGTTATAGAATTGGCTTGCAAAAGTCTAGTCTTACATTCAGACTCTGAAAAAAGTATTTATCCCGAAAATATCACCATTTTATAAAATATTGAAAAGGAGACTGTAAGAAATGGAATTGGTCCTTTTCAATATTTTTTCTTTTTTTTTCAATATTTTTAAAAAAAATAATTCAGAGTCGTAGTTGAGACTAGCAACAGTTGGAAATGTGGGCTTGAGAAGAGATGTGTGGAATATACGTGTGAATTGATAAAGAAAGGGATGAAGAAATAACCTTGATTTCGTGAGCAATAGCAGTCAAACCCTGATTATCTGGACAATTTTGTTACAGCTGAAAATTGTCCAGAAAATTAGTCGTGCACTTAAGCCAATAATTATTCATAGATAAGATTTTAAATACTTCAATGCGGATTGCTGAGTTTCCGGATACTTGGTCTGGGTTAACAAGGTTTATCCAAAATGTGAACTTGATACATACAAGTTTAGAAAGTACATGTGAATTGAAAGGGACAATGAAATAACCTGAGTTCAGGCGCTAAAACTGTAATCAACACGTCATCAGCGATTCCATAATTTGTGTGATGTCATCAGAAATTATTATGGTGGTTGATTTTTTTACTTCTGTCACATGACAAATATTCATAATATTGGCCGGAGCCATATCTCTTTATGAGAGCAGATACCATAAAACATATATTTTATTTTATGGCCCCTGATGAGAAATCAGTGACTACACCGGAAACACAAAACATCCTTTATGGATATCCTTGGAATATCTACTTTGTTAAAAATAATCATATAAGTAATTGAAACTGTCCTTTAAAATAAATATTGTAAAATTATTATCTCAAGAGAATAGTGTAATAATTTCAAAACAAATGAAAATATTGTACCAATAGAATATTTTAAGGAGCAAGATCATCCAAAATAATTATTGCTTAATTTTGAATTTCTTCTCTTATTTTCATCAAATCTGCAATTTGGCATAAGGAATCAATTCTTTTGAAATCACAGAATCTAACTGTTTACCAATACTGTGTAGATATTGGAAAACATCTGACCTCCAGAAATATAGAATTACAACCATATTATGATAGTTGGCACAAAGTCTGGCAACTTTGAAATACATACTACGACCATGCTTTAATAATGGTAGGATATTCCAACATAAGGCGCCTCTTTGATATTGAAGAACACAAGACCTGCACACATTGTCAGAAGTGCCATTTCCATGGTTACTATTGGGCGTATATTGCACATCATGAAAGGAATACTGCATCAACTGTGCAGCATATGCAGTGGTAGGCAAAACTTTATTTACAGACAATGGGTGGGTGCGAAGATACCATTGTCTTGGAACCATTGGCGTTCCTTGCTCTTGATGATTAAGCAATGCTACTACTGTAGGAAGATTGAAGACATATGGTTATCAGTCTTTATTTCTGTATAAATATCCTAAACTTTGCTTAGGGGAGATGACTGTTTTTGTTGCATTGATCCCATAGATAAAGATATTGTTACTTTAAAAAATGGGTTGTTCTTTTTGGTTCCTTTTTTCTCATGTAAGTATGTCTTAAGTAAGCTTATTTTATATTACTTAAAGAGGTTTTAAAATAATTTGAAATGCATTTCTCTATACATTCCAAAATTAATTAAAATTCTAAATTTGTAAATTAATAGAAATTTTTAAATTTTAAATTAATGAAAATAGGAATATATGATGAAATCCCATGTATATATAGTTTAGTTCAACCCATAACTTTGGATTAACGATAATGGTGCCATAAAAAGTGGTGAACAATAATATTGTGAACAAAACAAACAAACAAAATATTACCCTGATGGATCCGGATTATTAACAAATAATTCAATGAGAATTTAACAACAAAACACATTTTACCCCTTATTTTCATAAATGATTTCTATAACTGTCAAGAAAATTCAACAGTATGATAATTACCCCCCTTTAAAACTCTTCAACAACAAATGGCAGTAAACCAAATTTCCCAATTCATTTAAAGAACTGAGGTATTTTTCATGGAGAAAATATTAAAGATTTTACTATTGTAAATTATATGTTATTAATGCTGGTCAAAATATAATCATAAAACATTTTCAAATTAAATTTCTTTTAGTCATGCATTTATAAAAACATAATTTTCATTTTGTCTCCACAAAAAAATACCCCATCCTTGTAACAGCATTGTGACAAAACATGTGCAAAAAACAACAATGAAAATTTAATGTCAGTGTTAAGCAGCTTTAACATCAACATAAAAACTTAAAGGCTTGTAAGTGTATGAACTCTCAAATACCAAACCCCACGGTGTGACACAGCCTCAAATCACTTACCGGATCCATCAAGCTGCAGGCATAGGGTCTAGATGCATCATCATAATTCAAATGGATATAAAACACGCACTTAGAATTTGAAATATTTGATAAGTGGCTACTTGCATACTGATAGAACATAACCTCAGTCAGATACATTGTTTAAGTAATCCTTATCATGACATCTTTAAGTGATTCTAGTATGCTGAAGAATGAAGAAAAGATTTATGGATAAACAACTTCTTTAGTCTGCAGGTGACATTTTCACATAGATTCTAATGACTTGCTTGACAAAAAATTTAGAACCTACGTCCAAATGTCAATGCAATATATGTTACAGAAGTGATTTTGAGATCACCCCCAGTGGGAATCGAACCCGGGACCTCCAGGGGAAAGTCCTGCACTCTACCAGTTGAGCTAAAGGGATATCCCACTAGCCGAAGCCAGAACACTTTCATCTCACCCTGCCACATATAAACAAGTTGTTAATCCATAAATATTATCTTCATTCTTAATCCTTATTTTGTTTGATCGACTGTGGTAGACAATGCATTTGCTGAACCAGAAAAATAAAAATTTCTGGAGAAAGTAAAGGAGGGTATCAATACCTAAAATTACACATTCCAGATATTACATACACAAATGAAATGGTGGTTCTTGGGAGTTACTTGCTCCTGGCTTCTCATACTGAAGATTTGTTTTGTAAACCTTGTGATTGGCTGATTAAACTATTACATACACACACAGACCAAAGGTAGGTAGGTAGGGAGGTAGGTGGAATTAAGGGCGACGTTGGGCCAACAAATGGCCTATATGCGCCCGGCATATAAAAGGATTAAAAAGATTAGAAAATAATTATACAAGAGGTTAAAAAAGATTCATATGCAGTCATATTTGCCCGTATTGCATACGTAATCTATAAGGGCTCTTTGAATGTCACCATACAGCAGGTTTTCTCCAAGAATAGACCTCAGATCGAAGGTACTTGATCTTGATGATACCACCTCTATAAGTTCTTGACGATGGATATTATGTCCCTCGCACTCAATTAAAAAATGAAAAACAGTTTCTGGGTAATTGCCAGCACAATCCTGACACATTGGAGATTAATTGAGTCAAAACGACTTCATCTCTTCTCTTTTGATGACGAATCTTTACAGACCAAAGGATGATTCTCAGGAGTTACCTGCCCCTAG
This sequence comes from Gibbula magus, assembly GCA_936450465.1. NCBI lineage: Eukaryota > Metazoa > Mollusca > Gastropoda > Trochida > Trochidae > Gibbula > Gibbula magus. The sequence continues at coordinate 56,956,594 of OW388294.1, forward strand.
CATTTCATACCAAAGATTTTTAATGGAAGCCTTTTGATTGGCTGACTAAACTGGACACTGAAAAATCCTCAGACTGTGTGGAGAAGAAACTACTGAATGAGTTTGTACCCTGGTGACAAGCAACAGTTATTAACTTTTATTCCTCAGGACAGGAATGATTTTAAAATCTAGGACATAACAATTTATCATGCATAATTGTTCTGTCACAAAAAACTACTCACATTTAGCGGACTGTGGCTTGGTGCGGCGTGATCTGACGGTGACGCTGGAGGGTCGGCTGAGGTCCGTTCCGGTCCTCCATACCTTGACCTCCACGAATCCCTCGCTCTCGTCCACCGAGTACTCAGACTCTCCGAAGTAGAAGGCAGGTTCTGGAGAAGAAAACAAGAATTCTTAACCTTTAAAGGGGCAGTAGCACGTTTTTTCACTCAAATAAGTCGATGATATGGATTTGAAAAATAATGTCACCAATAGTAAAACATGCTTAAACACGCTAAAAATGAGTGTATATGGTTCGGTAAGTCAATGAGAATTGTTTTTGTCATTCGAAATAATAAAATGTGTTCACAATAAAATGGCCGCCATGTATTTTTTGCATTATACACAACACCGTTTTTACCACAGTGGAACATTGGTTTGTGTAATAAGATGTTTTACCCTCTAAAGTAAATATAAATGACATAAACTTTCATTATAAATGCAAAATTTGAAAAAATAAAATTTGAAAAAAATGTGCTACTGCCCCTTTAAGTTCAGTAAGTTGTTACTGCTGGATCAGGAGAGGAACCGCTGTGCCAGAGTGCAAACAATCAGGGGACCTTTGCACAAAACAATTTTAACACTAAGCTAGGTTAACCTTAGTGCGAACGTTTAACATTGCACTTAACGCTACCTTAGTGATTTAATGTTACCTTAGTGTTTTGTGCAACGGAACCTTTAGTTTCAACAGAAACATCAGTCTATCATCAAGGGTTCAATTGCATGAAGGTAAGGTAGTCTTAGTGCAATATTAAGGTTAAACTTAGTGCTAGGGTTGTTTTGTGCAATTTAAGCTCCCCTTTATATATACGGTAGTAGTTTAGACAAGTCTATAACAAGACTAGAAACACAAAACAGAAATACAATCTGATGTATGAAAACTGTTTTTTACCATTAGAGTAATTTATAACAATGTAACTACCATAATTAATATATTTCTTATTTTTTAACTTCTTTATTGAAGACATCTTTGATGGACATTCTAGAAGTTGAGGTGATGAAGAATGAAGAACAATTTTATGGATACACAACTTCTTTATTCTATGTAGGCGACGTTCCGATACTTATGTCCTTGACAAACAGGTTGTATTGTTGTCGAAACGTTGTCTACAAAGAATAAAGAAGTTCATAGAATTGTTCTTCATTGTTTATTGAAGGTTGATTTGTCATTGCTGAAAAGTAAACAAAGTTTCAGCTAAGTTTTATTTTAGCCAATAGCCAATACAGGTTATTCTCTTTCCTGTAGTGAGATTCCAGTAAATTGACAAATCAGAATGGTTTGGTACTATTCAATTCAGAAGTTTAATTGTTAAAGGTAAACATCACAGGTGTGCTTGAAGAGCTTTTACTGAACTCAAATCGTTATGGAATAATTACAGGTACATACAAAACAATTTAAACGAGAATAAATATGCCAAACCAACTTCCTAATTATTTAGAAAAAGCTGTGATTGCACCAATTAACAGGTGAGAAAAGGTGCAAAATAGATTAACAGGATTACATACTAATCAGGTAAATAGTCTACCTCAAAACACTGTATAACATGGGAAATGTTTACTTACATGCTGCGGATATATGTGAAATGTGTTTATCTAATTAACGAAAATATTGAGTTGCAATCTATTAACCTTATGTAACATTTAGGATATTCTTCATTTTCTTGAGAGATTATGTCACAAACAGATAGTTTTACAAGTTTAAAAGTACCTTAAAGGCATATTAATCAAGCTAGATGCACACCTGATTATTAAAACATAAATTAATTAAAATTATATAAAAAAGTTTCTATTTCAATTTCAAATACATTTTACGCTTGATGCAAAGAAAATGACAGACATTTGTGCTCATTTACAATTTACAGATTACAAATTTGTTTGTGCATGTTCATTATAACTAATCACTTCATCTTTGTTCGCTACTCCTACTGTGTTTTTGGTACAAAATATCCTTCAATCTCTTCTATTTTATCAATTGAAGAGCAGAAATTTTTCAAATTGTCAAATTTAATCAAAGTCTTTCACGATCTGTGATTAAAATAACTTCGATTGAATGAAAACTGAAAAAGTATTTGAATTAACCACCAAAATAGCTTGAAATTCTTTCAGATTATTTTAAAAAGAAGATTATTCCATCATTTATCCAGTTTTATTAGAATTAATATCTGTATACCTATAACATTCCTCATTTACAATAAAATTGTTTACTGATCATCAGCATTTGATTATCAATACCTAATATTCCTCATTTACAATAATTTTTTTTACTGATTATCAGTATTGTATCATCAGCATCAACTTGTTATCTAAATGACATTCATAGTTGACATTTGGAAAAAATATTTTGATTGGATGAATTCAATTTATGTCCAACAATGCATTTTATGACCCTGTGATCAAATTTATTGTCTGAAGTAAAAAAACAAAACACGAAGAACCAATAAAAGATGATTTGATGTAAATTTCAAAGTACCAGTACTGCTGTTACAAAAGGAGATTAAACTTAATTTTAGGATTTAAAACTCTATAGAAGTTAAGTGTCCATTTTGACAGCAAGCAACACATTTACTGCAACCTTATCAGGGTGGGTGGTATTTTAAAATAGAGAGAACTATTTTTGATAAAATTAATTTAAAAAGGATTAGAAAATACAGATGCCTAAATATCATTTATATGAATCCCAACTTAATACCACATCTACAGAATTTCATAAATGTCCAATCATTGCCTTATAACCTTTTTCAAACATTTTTGAAAATATTATCATCATCACTGGAATTCAATTAGCTAAAGCTCAAATGACATAATCATATCCTTTGAAAAATTTCAAATTAACAGAACTTATTATTTACAGGAATTCCAGTGCTTACAATCAATATTTCAGATAATCTCATATTGTGAAATTCTGGTGCCATGGCCTATTTGAAGAATGCACTTTCTTGATAGCCAAGACCCAAGATAAACAATTAGATATGATCCGTAACCCTACCTTCTTATATTCCTCAAGGGAACTAAAGTAAAGTTCACTCAGTAACAATTCCAAAGAGTTCTCTGGAAACCAGGAAATATGGAATCGGTGCAGAGTAAACTTCAAACCTTTCAGCTAAACTCTGCATTTATGTTTTGAGAACATTTTGAAAATTTCCTGAAATTATACCAAAAAGAGCCTTAAATATTTAAGAATTTTCTTGATAGCACCAAATCCAAATCATATTTTGATTTAGGGTTTAATTTTAAAATCCTGATTAAAAAAAATTAGAAATTAAATGTTAACAAAATACTGAGAAATATTAAAGTTCTCTTGGATGTTGGGATAATCTGAACATGTGTTAGTTTTGAGTTTAGACAACTACTTGTAGTAATCTCTGAAAGATAGTAACTTTTTGTTTTCTAAAAACATTAAATTAAACTCACAAATTATTATTTACAGACTCAAGGGAAATTTGAGACTTGCATTCTTGAGACTATTTATAACGTTTGGGATTGGAAACAGTAAAAGAGAAAATTATTAAGGGGACTGTTTCACAGTGAAGGTCTTACAAAACTTATCTTTCAAGATTCAGTCTCGTGCCTGCAACATACCTCTTACCTCAACGACCCTTGGGAATTCTAAAATGGCCTTTGATGTGGTAATTATCAGGGTTACATATGATTTAGTTATTGTAATTATTTTAAGCAAAGGAATAGTTTAAGAGTTCTGTCTTCACAAGAATAACTAACATTTTTATGGCTTATTTAAGCTAACGAACCACGTTGTCTTTCAACATTTATGATTTGTTTTGGATGTTTGTTAATATAATCATACGTGCTCCTTCAACACCATTATGATTTATTCAAAGTTGGAATTTCAATTGGGTCTTTTTAAAGTGAAGCTGCTGATCAATATGCTTACCATTCTAAGCGGCAAATTTACAGGAATAAAACATACCAAATAAGGGAATAAATTAAGATTAATGCATTAATTAACAGCAAATGTGTCGAGTTCTTTTACATTATGATAAGGGTAATTTTAACGCCTATAATATCCAGTGCAAATGCTACCCACTGTCTGTACATTTGTCCATTACGTAGAGGGTAATGTCCGAGTATCGAGGATATTATCCTACTTAAATTACACTCAAAGTACTGCTCTTTTATCACAAATGCTTTAAGAAGTTAAAGAAATTAAATTTCTACTTAAAAAATATGATGTGATGTGTAACTCTCCATTACTGAAAAATAATGGAGTGAAAGAACAATAGGATGACGTCACAAGTGTAATTTAACCTGAAGGAACCGATGCCGCTACTAAGTGTTCCCCGCGACTATATAAATAAATACTTCCTGTTTTCAGGTACCCATTTAAACAGCTGATTGGACTGAGTGCAAAATAGATGAAGTGTCTTGCCCAGGGACACAACACAGTTTGAGACCAAGGTCACAAATGTTTCGGTGTCTCATGCTAACCACTACACCACTGTGCTCCAAAACAACATCTGAATCTTCAAAACACAGATCCAACTTTGGCAATCACAAGATTCTTCATCGCCATCATGTCTCTCTCAACTACACAATGATTAATTATGAACAATACACAACTTACCATCATTCTTGTCAGGTTCGATAATCACATTGGTCTTGTTGATGTTTCCAATCTTGCCGCCCATGGGCTCACTGAGAACGACTGCGAAACTTTCCTCCTCCTCAAAAAGAGAGTCGTCGATGATCATCACGCGACAATACTTCTCCTTCTCGTCCTTGTCGAACCTGACGATGCTGCGGTGGTCCAGTGTACGAGTGATGTAGTCGGAGAACGAGGTTACGGTGCTCGGTACGGTGCCGGTAGCAGATCCTGGAGAAGAGATGGTAACTTCACTTTCTGGGTCAATTAAAGGGGCATAATCATGTTGGTGAGGTCACATGTCCAATGTTATAATTTGTGTTATTTCATTGAAATTATTTAACCCAAAATAACCAGATTAAGATTAATCAGTTCAGTTTAACGAAAATATAACCATTCAAAGTCGTGGTGATGAGCGAAAACCAGACAAAGGAAATTGGCTTGCCGCAGCTATTAAAAATTAAGTCAAACAAAATTTTGAAAACTTGAACAAAGTAGATAGGAAGATTGATTTGCTTCTATAGCGTTCAATAGATCTTATAAACATTTGGGGTGAATATGAAAGTTGAATAAGAAGATATAACCTAAACCAGCACCTATTGTAATTTGGTACATTTTAGAACCAAATGAAATATCATGCAAAACTGATCATGCATCTTTAAGAATTCTTTGATTGGCATTTTAGAAGGTGAGGGGATGAAGAATGAAGACACATTTATGGATCTAACACTTCTTTATTCTGTGTAGGCGAAGTTTTAACATAGATTCTAATGTTGTCGTCATTCTTCGTGTCAATTATGTTTTAATTTTAATCATTCTCAATTTGGGGCTATGTGAAACAAACTTATATTCCTTACAAAACTGTTATATGTTTTTGGGTTTAACACCAAGATTAATTCACTTACATCATGTAAGCTAGCAGGGAGAGAGTCTGCAGCACCATAGTTGCTATGCAGAATGTGATGAAACCTGGGAACATTTACTCTTACTTGCGACAATGGGTGAGCTGCACTTTCAATGAAGCAATGCAAACCTTACTGCCTATACAGTTAGACAACTGCTTCTGTAGCAGACAGAATTGCCGAGCCCATGGTGAGATTTCGAATCCTAGACCCCTTGAAAGCTGAACACACTAGCCACAGTGGTATACTGTCTCGTTTAATTATAATAACTTGTTATATGGGACATGTTACTGACCCTGTAGCGTGGAGCAGATGACCATAAGCTCATCAGAAAGATCGCCTTCACGACGAACCGGGATGAGAATCTCTCCGATATCTTCCGACACACGGTACTCCTTCTCCGGGAAGAAGACTCGCGACTCTACAGACAGAAATATACATGATATTGACATGATACTGACATATATTATAAAGATATTTTAGATAGTTGACATGATATTGACAAGATATAGGAGTTGATTTTACAACCCAAATTAAACTGAGATTTTAGTTAGTTACTTAGTCCATGTTTCTTTAGCAATGGTTGCACACAAGGGGAGATTACTCTTCATACTTCAAGTTGGAAATACTGTATATTGATAGATTGTTGTATCATTACATTTTCTCATTTCCCAACATAAAAATACTAATCTTGGATCTTACATCTAAAAATGTTAACAAACACGAAGAAATCCTCATAAACAAAATCCACTCAATCACATCAAATTTCAGATAAAAAGTTAATATAATCTTTTTATAAGATACAAAAACTTTCTTCGGAACTTCACTTTAATATCGTACAAAAATATTTCCAAATCATCTTACCATCCTCCTTATCGCTGATGGTGACCTTGGCCTTGTCGGGATACTCAAGGACGGCCATGACAGGTTTGGAGAGTTCCAAGGTGAAGGTCTCGCTCTCCTCATACTTCTCGTCGTTATAGAGGCGGAGCTTCCAGACCTTTTCTGTCTGACCTGAACACGGAGAAGATTGACCAATCAAATTTAAGCATATTTAGATGTTGTGAGTTTTTCAAAACCTCTTTTTCGCATCTTCAGGATTTTCTCCATGAAGTAAGATGAGCCAATCAGATTTAAAATCAATGAACCAATAGATTGAACCATTAAGATATGGGATGAACCAATCAGATTCAAAATCAATGAACCAATCAGATTAAAGTTGAATCATGAAGATATGACATGACATTGAAGATAAACCAACCATATATTCAGGACGAAACAATCATATTTGGAATATTGGTGTATCGATCGATATAACCAAGTACAACCAAATAAATGCAGATGACTTTTACTGTTTAATATTTTCTGTTCTAGCATGGAGACTTTTCACTGGTAATATATTCGTCTTACATAACATCTTTAAAAATTCTTACATACAATTCTTTATAGAATTTTGTTATGATGAAACAGACTTTACATAACTCAACCTCTCTTCAGAAACACTTGTTCTTTATTATTGTAAACGATACGTTATCGTTTAGATTTAATTCCTTGTCTAAGCTATATCCGCTTTTGGGGAATCAAATATCAATTAAATCATAATTACACTCAAAATAAAAACATAAAAGAAACTTAATTATGGAAAATTATTGCAAACAGTTGCTTCACTTTATGAGGAACCTCTATAGAAATGACATTTTTGACATTTTAAAATTGAAATTTGAAACTTTAAATTAAAATTTTAAATTTAAATTGTTAATACAGTGTATCTGGTTCCCTCATTTGTGAACCAATAAATAGGAATGAATATATATATATCCATAAAACAAGAAAATGATAACGAAATAAACTAAATTAACTAAATCTTATATAAAAAAATATTCCCCTTATCATTATCATTAAGTATGTTTTTAATTATGAAAAGGTAAGGTATCCTCATATATCACACCAAAAATTATCTTTAAAACTTCTAATTCTTCCATTTAAACTTTAGTTTCTTGGATTCAATGAAATGTAAAATAGTTAAACAAATTAGATTTTTTTCTAAAGAAACTTAACACCAATGTACACACAAATCTCTAATGATCTTTCAGACTTATCTCATTCATCCTTCAACAGCGAGGTGTGAAATTTCACAAGTTTAAACGAATTACAACCAAATGCATTCTTAGTAATTCAATTACACAAGAAGATGATACATACCCCAGTGTGAGCAGAGATATCACTTCAACAAAAAAACGCGTCTACCTCCCAAATAGAATTTATATGTTTAGAAAACCTATCGGCAAACAGGGAACGGTTTTGCTCTGCAATCCACAGGGGTAATTGCCTCCAAGTTTATTTTCTCGCCAAATGTTCTTGCATGGTTTATTATTTCAAATAACTTTGTAACATTTTTGTCCTGTCTCGCCCCATGACATGACGCTAATGGTTGTGACTCGGCCTGCAATAAGAGTATGAATTACATCTACACTCTTCCTTACACTTGTGATTCAACTTGGGATAAGATCTTTCGATGCGCATGTTTACATCATTGAAGAAATTGTTTAATGATATGAAGTAAATGTGCTAGTTTCTTTCAAATAATTCAAAAGCTTGGGAAATCATTTGAATTACATCAAATTACATTGAATTTAAACTTAAATTTTAAATTCACTTATTAAAATAATTCTAATTTCTTATTTTACAAGAAGTGCTAATGAATTTAATAAAAACATAATTTATGGATATTTAAGAATAAAAATTTCCGACAGAAAATGATAAAAAAAATAAGCATTAACTGCAAAAAACACTACAAACATTAAGATAAATCAAATCTGTAACAGTATACAAACACAAAATTCCTTTAAAAACCTCATTTATATCTCATGTTTCTGATAATATGAAATTCAAGTGAACAAAATTTGTCTATTATCAATTTTTTAAACCAATATCTCAATTCCCAAAACTCTTTTTATAATGATTTTGTGCCAATTTCCATTTCTTATCTGAAAGCCTCACCCATGTCTCCTGTGCAGACAATTTATGTGTCTGATGCCACAATTCCATGTTACAACATGTAACCGGATCAAAGAAATTGACACAAGCACCTGCTAAAGAAGCTGTAACATAATATGTAACTGTCTGAAACCAGCCAATCAAAATGCAGGAAGTTAGAATCTCCTGACCGATAAGGAAGTAATGGGGCTCATCTAATGGCTCTGTGTTTTGCTGCATTGATTCTAGACCTTGGATTTGCAAGTGTAGATAATAAACGATTTATTGACGCAGAGATGCCAAAAACATTCCTCCATGGAACTTTCTCATAGATTCTGACAAGACGATTCCGATTCTTCAGACTTTGCCAAAATGATTCCCTTCAGAATCAGCTTATTAGGTTATGTCAAAAGTATTTTTGCTGATATTCCTTTTGACTGTGATTAATGATATTTGGCTTGATGCTATCATTCAATTTACATTCTTTGACCAATTTGCTATATTACTGATGGTATAAAAAAGTTCGTAACTTTTCTGTTGGATATAAAATTTCAAGATTGATGAATAAGTTTAAGTTAAAAACCACAATCGTTAAGCTTATACACAGTTGTATTTGCAATTTGTACATTTTGCCAATTATAGTGTTGTACATGTAAAAAAGCATCCTATTCCACAAAGTTGTCTTTTATTCTTTCCTAAAGTTTTTTGGTCCAATTCGAAATTATTAACATTTTTTAAAGGTGTGTATCTGGACTAAAAATGCAGCAAAGGTTCCAGCTTTCAAGTAATGAGATTTTTTGTTTTATAAGACACAGCTGGTGTGCTCTGGCGGTCATAAAAAAAGGCTTTTTGACATTCTAGAAACACAGAAATCTGGAAAACAAGTTGAGAATCTTAAAATTTAACCTTTTAAACTCAGTACGAAAACAGCTGTGATGTTAAACTTAATTTCCTGGTTCGTGAACACTTGATAAGGAACATGACCGTGAACTGTTTAATAATAGTAATAATAGTCCATTTGTATAGTATTATTTCCATGCAAGAGCATGCTCAAAGCCCACAATTTCCATTATTACCCTGAAGGAATTAAACTGTCTGTGCAACATGCGACCATATAGGTCCATACGTCCTATGTTCAGGTACCCATTTAAACAGCTGGGTGGACTGAGTGCAATGTGGATGAAGTGCCTTGCCCAGGGACACAACACAGTACAAGACCCTAGACTAACATTTAGTCTCAGAAATATTTTTTTTGTCACGAAAACACCATTTTACAAACATTTCAAATACATATACCAAATGATGCCTATTCAGCTGAGTAATCTAAACTTGCTATAATTTTCTAGACTGGGTTGGTCGTCAATTGAATATTTTGCTCTAGGGTCTGGATGACAGACTATATAAGACCCAGGTCACAAGTTTTGGATGACTCTACATGGATTTGAACCCTACCAGGGAGAGCAAGCAAGCTAACCTCTACACCACTGTGCTACACTACTAGGTAACATGTTTTTCATATACAACCCATGTGAAAGATAAATATACCATGAAGTTACCTGTTTTTTATCAAAATTTCTATTAACCCTTAACCTACACATCTGGAATAGGCTATCTCCAGGCTAATCCTGAACGATTCCAATTTTCTAATAATCTTATCCATCTGATGAAGGAGTAAGCATATACTCGATCCAGAATGTTCACAATAAAGAAGTTGGTATCTAGAAAATTTAATGTTTATGTTTTCTACTCGTAAATGTTCTTCAAAGAATTTCCAATTTTGTGATTCCTGTAAATTAACTACTCAGATGATTTGGCATTAATTAACTTAACGGAAAATTAATACAAAAACAAAAGAATTATTCTAATATAAAAATTTTAAACACATAAATTTATTTATTTATATATTTATTATTACCAATTTATAACGAAAACATGATTTTAAAACTATTTATCAGCATAAAAGAACAAACATCCCACTGGCTTCCGTTCTTCCACCACAAGAGACAAATCAGCTGTGCCCCTGTTTATCATGCACGTTCTATTGACACTTGCCAGATCTCAAGTGACAGAATCGCCTAGTTTACATAATATTTTTATAGCCGTTTCATGTGAGAAAGTCGCAGATTGATACTTTACAGGGACTATGATTTGACAGCTATTGACACATAAAATCTGTTTGACAAGGCTTGTATATTTCAGAAAATGGGTGGACACTTTTTGAGGCCTATAATTGAAATTTTTGTTTATTTCATCTTTGGTGTTAAAGGTGTAAATATTATTTCTTGCATAAACAGTATAATTACATTAAGTGTAATTCTATCTAGCGGTTTACTGATAAAATGTCCATCTGGTAGGTCTTCAAACGATTCTGATTTCAAGATAAATTATTTGTTTATCTTTGTATGAGATTACATCAAAGATAAAAAGGTTTGATTTTATTAAAATGGTAATGGTAGTTTCAACATGAACGATTTTGATGGATATAGTTCACATTGAGTAGCCAATAGTGATAATGATGACAACAGTGATGACAATGATGACAACAATAGTGATAATGATGACAATAATGATAATGATGACAACAATAGTGATAATGATGACAATAATAGTGACAATGATGACAACAATAGTGATAATGATGACAACAATAGTGACAATGATGACAACAAGTACAACAATAGAGTTGACAAACATTTCTGACAATGGTATCAATGACAATGATGACAAGATTACAAATTCTTACAAAAGTGACAATGATGACAATAATGGTTCATACTTTGGCCATTTTATGAATGAAATGAAAACAGATTGATTTTCATGAATAAAATGGCTAGTAAAGTAATAACCACAAGTGTGACACAGGTTGTCTTGTGCCTTTTATCTTATATAATGCTCTCACTTGGTTTATGTAAAATATTCTCATTTTGTAATACCTTGTAATACCTTGTAATACCTTGTAATACCTTGTAATACCTTGTAATACCTTGAATACAACCCGGTCTTGAAAATAACATTTTCAGTCATACCATATTTCCTCGAATACAACCCAGACCTCGAACAGAACCCGGAGAGTAAGACGATGCTGAACGAAATAGAGCCCCAGGGTTGTATACGAGGAAATACGGTAGTGATATGACACACTTGCTCATGTAGTAATCTCTTTGAGGCAACTCACCTGGGTTGAACTGGACCTGGTCTGCATAACGTGGGTTGATGTCTTCTCCGACCCGGGCGGTTCCGTTAACGACAGTGATGGCTGCAAGAGAACAGACACTTTTAATCTTGGGAATATTAATAACAACAATTTCTTATCCTCATAATGTAAATTCAGTGCCCTAATGGCACCCAGCAGCCACAGTGCAGCGCCAGTTTAAGCGTTGTTTTATCCTTATAATGCTGAGCGCCAAGCAAGGAAGCAACAACCTCAATCTTTAAATGTCTTTTTGTAAGAAGCAACAGGGAATCAAACCCCGACCTCCCGGGTGATGAGCGGACACTCTACCAACTGAGGTACATTCCTTGTTCTTGATTATGAGTTCAAAAGGAAGCAAGGAGAGTCAAACGATAGTAACCTTAAGATGTGATTATATATCTTGTATACTGATACATCGCTCTAGAAATACCGATTATTGCTATTATGCTCTCAATAAATTATCTACAATCAGTCATTATTATGAAGCAAAAACATCCTGCTCCATCAGAGTAGTTGTATGCCTATGTCCTGTTTGATAACATGTTTATAAAACGAGTGGATGGTTTGGTATTTTAACGAGCGAAAGCGAGTTAAATACCGATGCCATTCACGAGTTTCATAAACATGTTATCAAACGGGACTGAGTTTAGTATTTTATTTATTACTCAATGATGTAAATAGCGCTGAATTGCAAGAAAATTGTTTGCAAATAGGTCACCTGCTATTGCAGTCGCGTGGCTAACATTGTGACGTCAACATAAAACAACTATGTCGTCACTCACCGATTACTGCAGCACGCGGTTGTATCACACATGTGTGTAACCAACTCATTGTTATCTAATGAGTGATCTCACCACGGTTGAGTAATAAAGATATATATACGTAGGTGTATATTTAGGGTCTGGCGCCTGTGAATGAAACGTCAGGATATGAAATTTGATGATTGCTTATCAACCTTCTCATTAGGCACGGTCTAATATTCCTCAATTCGAAGCAATTTTATTGGCTGGTTATTTATAACTTGATACAAGCCAAAAACTAATTGAAAAGATTTTTCTATGCAACTGATTTATCAAAGTAACATATAGATGATAATGATATAAAATGATATAGATATTTTATTGATAATCAACTTCTTCGTTTTCATAAGAACCACGTTTCCGTATATATCTTTAAACTATCCTTAAGCATGACACTGATCAATAGGAAAATCACTAGTTGATTCATAAAACCTCCTCATATTGCTACAAAATTTTGGAATGCCTCCGTTCAACATAATCATAATTTTTTAACTTTTAACTTTTCCAAAATCTCCTCCCATGGAGACCCAATCTCCCACCTTTTTCTCACCTCAACCCCATGGTGAAAAAATCACATGTCTGTATAAAATCAACAAATCTAATTTACACAACAGGAAGTGAAAATAATAAAATTTGATAGTTTAATAATTACAAGCTCTGTTATAAGCTGTCTTCAGTATCTTCACCACACAACAGCTTCCACCGAGCAGTGTACATTTCCCTATCTAAATTGTTATCAGCCAAAAAACGAACAGGTAGCCGATATCTACTTCTCATCTTGTCACTTGATGGGGATTTTCTTCGTCATATCGGGCAATCTTGGGGCTTAATTTTCACCTGTTACAAATGTCTTAAAGAGAACTTCAAAGGGAGGTAATTGAGTCGTTTAACTTAACCTGAAGCCCTCTAATGGCGTTCTGTCTCAAGGAAATTGATTTTGAAATTGATGAACAGGAAATTGTTATAGGTGGTCTAAGAGTCAGTAGATGGGTAAGGGAGAATTTAGAGGTCCTTATATTGATAGTATAATAGCTATAGGATTAACAGTAACACATCATTCTTGATATTTTACTATTAAGGCTAACAAGGACACCAAAGAAACTTGACTAAGAGACTGTGAAATTTGGACTGTTTATGACAGTAATTATTTTACAAAGTTATATATAGGATATTTGACATTTCTTGTCGACTAAGATGTATACCTCATTGGTTTAAGTACAAATTAATATTTTCACAAATTGCGCAGCCATGAGTGTAAATAAATGATTTGTACTTCGCGAGATGAGATATATATACACGATATTCAACGAAAAAATGTCAAATGTTCGATTTATTATACTTAATAATTTATGCATACTTAGTAGGTGACGTTCATTTCATGATTGCTGCATTTTTCACATCCATCTTATGACGTCATCCTATTGTTCTGATGATGTCATATGATTGAATGTGTTATTTCACTCAGTGAAAATTCAGAATTTATTTAAACCGATGAATGTCGTATTTCACCACTGAAAATGTAATAAATTAACAACAATTTATTTTACACATTTATGTCTTTAATCGTTTATCTTTAATTTGTATATCATTAAGTAAAATGTTGTTGATTTTGGACATGACTGATCATCCTACAATCCTTTAGTCAAAATATAATTGTAGGCTATGGTTAAATTAATCGTTCAAACAGCTTTAAATTACAAAGAAAAGGATATTTTTCCAAAACCTTTGTTCAAATTTATCGACAAATGTAAAACCATATACCAATACAAAACCAAAACAATTCAAGTTAAATACCACATGATGACCTCAATGACTTATGTCATAATGTGTCAAACTCATTTCATGGCAACATCTGCCATTGGTGAAAATTATTTGTTAAACATCATTTGCAACATAAAAAAACAGAACTCTTTTGGAAAAGTTATTATCACATAATATTGGAAAATACTGATTTTACAAACAGACTGAAACCATCCCATACAATATGTTTTTCAGATGCAACTTTCCAAACCCTACCATACGGACAAACAAAAACAAAACCAGTGTTGGAGAACATTTAACAAAATGGTGCACATTGTTGGAAACTGCATCGTCTGTATGGGGTACAATGTGTTTTTTCAAATTCGTCAGAATTCTTGAAATGAAAAGTTATAATATATATGTATATCTATAAGTTATAAATTATAAATATTCATACAGGTAGCAAAAATACTCTCACTGATAAGACAATTTCAACATTAAATTTTAAACAAAAGTACTTATCTTGTAGAAATATTCTATTATAAAACATTTGGAATTCTCATCAAGTTTATCTTCTACAAAGGTAGAAATGTTCTTATAATTACAATTATTAATTTGAAACCATAAAAGAGGTCATAGACATTTACTTAATTATTGCAAAAAGTTATTGTAATTCTAAGAGCATCCCTACCTTTCAAGAACACAAACGTGATGAGAAATAGTTTTATTATGTTTATTTGTATGATAAATTTATGAATACAAGTGTAAAGGCAGCAAGACTAAAATTTGTAAAAGTATAAGTATTTGTTGTTCATTGCCAATACAAATTCAAGTTAACAGTATTTAAAAATTATTTACAGTACATCAGAAATTCAAAAACATTTGTCCTACCTACCTCAAAATAACTGGAATCATCACTTTTGTATACATAACCTTGAATATAATTATCTCAAACTTCATCTTTCTAACGATTAAAAAAAAATATCCTAAAAAACAAAAGATATCAAATAACATTTTAAAAACATCTCATTAGATAATTGATTTTTATTTGTGATACTCACTGACAAAAGATGTCTCTCCGAGATAGCCTCTTCTTCGTAATGTCACCTCCATTTTCTTTTCTGTCTCATTAACGAAGAGTTTGTCACTTTCCAGCGAGATCCACGCCCAATTGAGATGGAATGGCTGGTTCCCCAATGTGTTTCCTCCTTAAAAACAAAATACATCTGTATGAGTTACAAGTAAAAAGTTTAAATGCGAGAATTAAAAATAATTTGAAGGAAATTCAGAAACAAAATGCACAGGAAGATTTTCGTTGAAACGTTTTTCTCTAGCTCACGTAAAATCTCTCCTTTTAAAAAAATTATGAACACCTTTGTTAAAATGGTAACAGAAGATTTCGCAAGACACCTTCTTAATCAAATATTTCTTAGAAGTTATCCAAAGTGATCTTAATTTGAACAGATTCTCTTCTATCTAAAAACAATCTCCAAAATATGTTCAAACTTCCAAAAATGAAGATTTCAGGAACATATGCAAATATTAACCCACAATTCAATTATGTCAAGAATACTAGTATACATAATTAGAATTTTTGTCAAATCATAATTTCATCTGTCATAATCTATTACATTCCAAACTATAAACATTACTTTTGTAAAAACTCAAATAATATCAGTTTCATTTCAATATCGATATGATTTTATTAAAATCTTATATGGAGATTCATTGTAAGTCTACACCAGGTGGAGACAAGGTACATAAAGAGGCAGGTAACTGTATATCTGCACATGTGTGAGGTATGGAAATATGTATCCCCAGAAGGCTTATATCACTACCTGGAAACACAGGTAACCAGCCTCGTTACCTAAGGTGAGGCAGGTGAGGTGTGATATCTCAGGTATAAGTGATAATACAGATGTAAGGGAAGATAAAGGTAGATTTCATGCAGAAGATGTAATTACGTTACCTAAATGAGTTTTCCAAAGTGTGAAAACTTAACTACAAACATAGGGTAATTAAATTCTGAATTTAAGAAATTGTAAGACATTTGATGGCAAATGGGAATTCATGGACTTGATAATGAAAAGTGCTACCTTCTCAGTGTGACATATCACTTAGATACACATGTAATTAACACCTGAGTTCCAAAGCGTGTAACACATTACATATGGATATTTTATTGTGTATTTCGTTAAGAAATCCATCACAGGTAAACAGGTTACTTAACAGTAGAGTCAAGACACTGTGAATTCATTTAATTTGATTGTGTATTTCAGTTACACAGGTAATTAACCAGTGAATTCTAGATTGTGATAATTCCAGCCATGATTTTGTAATCACCTGGTGATAGTTAATTACCTAATTAACTGCATATTTATAGGTGTGAGAGGCATCACCCCAAAATACTAAGTGAATTTCAAAAAGACTTACACTATAGTTTTGATAAGTTTGTATGTAAATCAAAATACTAGTACACTCTGCATTTCAGAGAGTAAAAGAGGTTTGGTGACAAATTGGTATTTGATAGTGTCTTTGATAATTAAAAGCTAAATTCATCTTGAGATACACAGATTATTTATTACCAAGTCCAAAAGGGACAAACTATTGAAATCTGGTCATTAACTCAATCAGTGATTGTGTATTTCAACTTGTGATTCACTGGAAATTTAAACTAAATTTAAGAAGACGAAAGTTATTTCATGAACTCCCATGTTATGGTAAGTAATTATTAATAAAGTTTTCTTATGTGCATTCGATAATATAATCCTCATCTTTATATAAATATATATGTACATGTTATCAAATTGCAAATCCTATAGGTATGAGACAATGATATTTGCTCATTCATCAGTCATTCTGTGTATTTCATAAATCACATTTTCAAACTCTGCCAACAATTGCCATCGACTTGAGAAACACAAGAACAGGAAGATTTTGTGGATAACAACTTCTTTAATGTGAAAATACACAATGTTTTGGAGAATATGCTGAAATGTAAGTAAATAAAATGTGATTCATTTATATAGCAAACATCACAATGGTGAAGAAAGTATAACATATACTCCGAAACGTTGTGTATTTTCACATTAAAGAAATTGTTATTCATAAAATCTTCCTGTTCTTATATATACCACTTCTTAAAGGAGCAGTAGCACGTTTTTTTCGCTGAAATAAGTTGATGAAATGTATTTGAAAAATATTGTCACCAATAGTAAAACACCCTTCTCTCTTCGGTAAATCAAGTTAAAAATGGGTGTACATGGTTCCTTAAAGCCATGGGAAAGGTTTTTGTCCTTCGAAATAATATAATGTGTTCACAATAAAATGGCCGCCATGTAATTTTTGCTTTATACGCAACACCGTTATTACCACTACGGATAATTGGTTTGTGTAATAAGATGTTTTACCCTCTAAAGTAAATATAAATGACATAAACTTTCATTATATATTGGAAATTTGCAAAAAATGTGCTACTGCCCCTTAATGACCTTGAGAAACACAATTGAAAGTGCTCAAAGTTTTGATTCCAGATGAGCTAAAAATCACTAGCAGATCCAGAGGGGGATCACCCTAATTTGAACATTTCTGGATCCGCTTATGAAAATGGCACATCAGTTATACACATTGGCAAACCCTCCCATGCTATTCCACAGAATGATACACCTTTATACCTATCAAGCTAACATTAGCCAGACAAGGCCTCCAAGTAGCTACACAAGCCTACAGGTTTCTGCAGGTGACTGACATATAGATATACAGTACAATGGCTTGCATCAAACAGGACCAGATAATAGTATTTTGTTGTCAGTGTCTCACAGGTAGTCCTGTGCTCCAAGGCTGTGAATAAAATAGTCAATGTGCTCATTCAGCAATTCTAGACTCATTTTTACTTTATTTCAGAGACAAAATTGTAGTCTACGCTTTAGATCATAGCATCATTTTTCATCATACCCTCCTGTGGTTTGGGTTTATTGTATGACATATAAATGCAATGATGATTTATGCTGTCTGGCTAAAACATTCATCACTCACTGCTTAAATTTTCAACCTGATCTTTCTTAACATCCTTACTGCATGTAGAATAGTTCTCTACAGTAGAGTTGCTGAGCTCCTGGCCATTGAGGTGAGTTGGTGTTTAAAGCCACTTTCAAGAGTATTTCACTTTTCACAGCTGCTAGTATTATTGCAGAGAGAAAGCCTGCAACACCACGGTGGCTATGCATTGCAGTGAAACCTGCGAGCATTGGCTGAAACTAGCTAACCATGGGTGGCACTGTGCTGAAATTCAGTGTAGCAGTTCTCAACAGCAGACATAGTTGCCAAGTTGTCGAACCCCAGACCTATTCATCTAAGTCAAACACCCTCACCATTGCATCCTGCCCCCTATTCAATGGGAATGATCCAGGCTTGACTTTCTCTAGAATAACGCAGAACCCACAGGTAAAGAGTTAAGATTAAACAAACAATAGTGAAGCTTGTCTGATGAAGGAACCTTCTACTAGTTGTGCAAGAAAAGACTTCAGTCTACAGATGGTGAAATGCTCTAACAGAATAAGTCATATTTCTGATTCCTATATTAATTAGACAATGGTTTATTACTCACTTCTAGGTAGACAATATGGTCCTTATTATATGGAGACAGGTAGATGAAAAGATGATTAATAAGACAAGCTGGTGGTCCAATGCCTGACATGCCTACCGACATTGCGTGTGAATCTTCCACAGGATGTTCGTGATTGTGTGTGTGACTGTGCGTGTGATTGTGTGTATGATTGTGTGTGTGACTGTGCGTGTGATTGTGTGATATTTACAAGGTCAGGATAAAATACATGTGTATCATTGTACCACAGCCGCAACACAGTGGGAAGATGCCCTTTTCTGTTTGGACATTTAAGCCTTGAGAGACATCTAGAATTGGACTAAATAACAAAAGCAATATTTCTGGATAATAAATTCCTTATTGTGTACATACACAAAGTCATCAAGGAGAATTCACTTGTTGAAGCAGTAAGCATATACTTCGAAAAGTTGTGAATGCTGAGAAATTGTTATCTAGAAATGATGTTTTTGTTGCTTGGACATTATTCAAAAGTTCATTTAACTTTTCAATAGGGATACTACTTATTTGAAATGGTTTAAAAGGCTTGTCCAACTTCAATATAATAGATTAAGTTTAAGTTGCTATTTACAACTACCATTAACTCAAATCATATATTATTTCTCTTTTTTAATTTATCTACTTTGGATCTTAAACTATATTAAAGTTTTAGCTGCTTAAAGTTGTCAAATTGCAAAGCACCATCCAGACATTAAATTTGTAAAGAAGAATGTACCTAAGTATTATTCAAATTTGTAAAGGACACTGTAAGTAAAACCTAATACATATCCATATAAGTACAAATTTCAAGGATTTACTGAATCACCTCTGGCATGTAGGTAAGGAAAACTGTAAGCATAAAATTTATCTACTTAAAATTTTAAAATTCGAAACAAGACATTATTCTGCTGGACTGTTCTAGCGTGACGTTATCGTGTGCACCTTGTTCACATGGTAATCGTCGTGTAGGTGTGCCCTTGCTGACAATCAACGTGTGCCCGATGAATAAAAAAGAATGGCTTGTTTGTTGCAAGCCTCCCTGATTTAGATAATGATCGCTCATTGTGCGGTGAAACAGTTCTCCACTGTGCGTATCCTGGGCTGTCATAAGTGCAGACTTTTCCTCTATGCTTGCTAAGCTCTTTCACCATCTTAATTTTCCCTCTAAATCCTTGCAACTAAGGCATATGTCTTTCAAATTGGAAGAGCAGACGTCAACTGCTCTTCAGGCAGAAAAGGTAGAAAATTGCAAGTGGTTCCTGGATTTGTGATAAAACAATGTTCATATTGTTTTTATGTCATGAAGGTTGCAGATGACGATAATGTATTTTATATCAACATTTTTTATGAACTTATAAGGGTTGTTTCATTTCAATGTAAGATGTGTGTTACATATTTGCTTTTATAATATTTTCTACTTCCTTGCCTTTTATACTTTAACAGTCAAGGGTAGGTGTATAGAAACTAAAAAATTGATTTAAATTATTCTTTTAACATTTGAGCTACCGATGGAATTCAATTGTAGTTATTGATATCTAAAATCTTCAAAATGTCTAAAACATTCTTGTCTCGGTATAGTAAGTATTTGGTATATATAAAAGATTTATCATTCAAGATTAAAATGGCCAAGAAATATGCACATTGTGAATCTGATCTTTTCAGAAATATCCAAACTTGAAGATTTCAAAAGATTCAATTTTCATTTTATATATCCTTTAAGCAATTCCAATTTTGTATTCAACCAGTGGGGGGATGTATATGCGAGCTTTAAAATACATAAGTTATTATTAGTTGTCTGTCAACCAATATCATGCTGTTATGGCCATGCATACTCTTTGCCGCCTGCATAATAAGCCTGACCTTTGACCTAGACTGTTGCATTACTACGGATGGCAGCAGTCAAAACAAGCCAAGTGTATAATTGCGAACACGTTAGGCTTTATATGGTGTAGCACACATTCGCAAAGTTATAAAAGCTAGACCAAACATGACCAAGAGTCAACATTTAAATTTCATCTTTTGTTGAAAAAGTTTAAACTCTCATTTAAAAACATGAAAAGGTTTTCTGGAGGGAGCTTTGCACTCATAAATTTGTATGGATTTACATATTTTCTTTTATTCAATCTCATTCTATATTGATATGTTCACAGTAATATGCAAATATAATATATATATAATTACTCAAATTGAGGATTGGAAAGTAGTATTTAATCTCCATCTTAATCTCCATCTAGTAACTTAAAGGCCCAGATAATAAATCATATTCAAAATACATTTGTTCATACTATCAGTAGAAAGCAAGATTTTCTTGACTTTGAATTGAAAAGCGAAATATTAGAAATTTTCTTCTTGTAGTTAGTGTTTATGGCCCATCATTAATCAGTGTTTGCTAATGCTCGCAGGTTTCATTGCAATGCATACCACTAATGGTTTTGTAGGCTTTCTTAACCTGCAATATTACATGCCCTCAAGCTGCATGTGAAAATGTACAAATTAACTCTTAAAGTTGCATTAGCACGTTTTATTATGATGTTATAATGATAGTTTATGTCATTTAAATTAACTTTAGAGGGTAAAACATCTGATTACACAAACCAATTATCTGTAGTGGTAAAAATTATGTTGCGTATAAAGCAGAAAAATGCATGGCGGCCATTTTATTGTGAACACAATTTATTATTTTGTATTACAAAAACGATTCCCATGGCTTTACCGAAACATGTACACTCATTTTAAACTTTATTTTCCGAAAAGAGAAGGATGTTTTAATATTGGTGAAATTATTTTTCAGATACATTTCAACAACTTATTTGAACGTGCTACTGCCCCTTTAAAATCAGGGGGCGGGATAGTGCAGTGGTTAGCTTCGGCTTCGGATCAAGAGGTCCGGGGTTCGAATCCCGCCATGGCCACGGTAACTTTGTCTGCAGTAGAGAATTGTTCTACACCGAGTAAGGTTTGGATACAATGCTACACTGAATTCTAGCGTAGTACCATCCATGGTTCACTAGTTCCAGCCGATGCTTGCAGGTTTCACCGCAATGCACAGCCACATGGTGTTGCAGGCTTTCTCCCTGCCATAATACTAGCAGCCGCGATATAGGTGAAATACTCTTGAAAGCGGCGTTAAACCCCAACTCACCTCACTTTACCTCACCTCTGAAAATCAGAGCTCAACCAAAAAATAATTTATGCTTTTCTCTAATAACTGAAGAAGTCCATCTTTCTTAAAACAACATGACATAAACTTACTTCGACGTAAGAAAAAGTCACATCCGTCTAAAACCTTTTAAACTGACAGCACAATATAAAAAGTTTCCAGAAACAAAACAGATAATAGCTTCCTAACAACATAAAGTACTAGAATACTTTATTTGCACAACAAATTCTGTTTCAGAAAAATTAGCTTGCTTATGAGGCATACCTGGCACCATGGTTTCCATGGCAACAGACACAATCAGTGATAAATCTCGCGCCATTACCAAAACCCTCTGCAACAAACATGCAACATATTCTGACTGTAGACAAGTGTTGTATGTAGTTTACAGCGCTCTTACTTACTGAAGTAGTTTTACTTATATATACAATAACTAAGCCCGCTTTGATGTTAGTTGTCAAGAAGATAGTATCTTAGCATAAATCCTTGTCCATGATTGAAAGTCATTGTTAGGAAAATAGCATATCGATGTATATCCTTCTGTCAATCATGTTGTTGATAATTAGTACTATGTAACAATTAAGAAAACAATGTCAAAGTATTGTTTGGTTTAAGGAATATAGTATTTAAAAATTTGGATGTAGAAAAGGTTAAATATGATATGTTTATTAATGACAAAAAGGGATTAAAAAGAAAAATATTTCTGTGTTTTACATTTGTCTTTATTTGTAAAAACTGTTGAGTTATGATTCTTTTTTTTTACTTTACAAAGTGATACTTTTTCAATAATCATAAATTTAGTTATATTCTGCACATATTAATGTAAGAACAGTATCGAAAACTGTTTTTAATTCATTAAATCAAATTTTAAAACTAACAATTTTAAAAGAAATGCATCAAATTAACTTTTATTTATGAAAATAAAAAATCCTCAAACCTACATTCATACATATAGCATATCGCTCAACAACATAAATTGTATTTTTTTTGCAATGTTAAATAAGTTGAACAAACATTTACAACACAATGTGAACATTTTATGTTTGTAAAGGTATGTGATATTTTCTATCTCATAAACTCTCGATCTGCAGCTCTTGCCTGTGGAAAATCACTTTAACAGTCTAACAAAAAAACGGGCTGCATATCCCCTATCAACCACTGCCTATTCTGAGCAAAGCTGTACATAAATGTAAGAAATAGAATCCTAAGCTTGGAAAAAAATAAACTTTGAATTTTTGGGGGGAAAAAATGATGTCTGCAAAATATATTACAACATTGCCAAAGGTCTAAACAATGTATTTTTTTTAGACATTAGCGAAAACATTTTAAGATTTCAGTTTTAATTCTTATCGTTTGAGTCCCTATAATACTAAGGGTTAGTTTAATGTTTGCAATTGGTCAGTTTGGGATAACCAGTTGTGATTTCTATAAATTGGTCACAAGGAATGGTTAAGCACTAATTATTTCAGCAGATGGTATAGGATATAAGGTGGATGAATTCATTCAAGTTTTTTTGTATATTTTCATAAATATTAGCTCAATAAATCATTTGGGCACAAAAATTTAACACCTGTTATTTTTTCACTATCAGATAGACCAATGTTATTTACAGCCTTACGAAACTCCCTCGAATTATCTGTAATCAGTCATGTTTGATGGGGAATCTCTGAACTACGAGATGAAAAACCTCGATGATGTCAAACTGTTCTGGCACACTTCACGGTGTTATCAAGCTCGTAACACACTCTGCTATATCTTAAATCTCTCACTTTATCATTTCCTACCATTGGAAAAACGGATGAAAACTATAAACAGCGCCAATCCATTATTCCACAAAAATAGAACTGGCAACATGAACCTGAAATGAGACGATAGCTATTTCTACTGTTTATGTAAATGAATTTTTTTTTACTTTTTATACAAAGAAAATATATGATGTTTTGATGTATTTGAAAGCAGGGGTAGAAATAAATAATAAAATTTTATCAAAATTTGAAATAGACGTTTAAAATTTTGCAAATCAACTCTCAAAGATGACACATAATCATATCATTAAAATAACACAATATAAATATTGAAAAACGAATAAGACATCTTATTTGTAAAAGATTACATCTAAACGAGTTCTTAAACTGGAAAGTTAAATGGAAAATCCTTAAAAGTAGGTTTTCCATTCTTTCATCCTATAACCAAAATAAACACAGATGCTCTGGGAAACTCTATAACCCTCCCAAAATAAAAAGTGTTGAAAAGTGCTTATTTCCAGGTGGCAAAAAACGTAACAAAGCGATTTTTTAAACACATGGAAGCTATTTTTTGCGAGCATGGTTTGTTTACTTAGTTTAATCTTTAACCTGCCCCTGGGTCCCGGAAGAAAATACTCCCTGATTTTCAAACACCTAATACCTATGACATAAGCAAAAGTGTGTTTATATATATATCCATTGTAACACTGAAACTAGGCTGCATATGGCTATTTAACTCTACATGCCACGTGAACTTTTCCTGTATGATTGGGGGCATGTTTGACTCTGGCACTACGAAGGTTAACACAATATGGGTATTTACCTCATTGCATGCATATAACCATATACTAAAACATGATTGATGCATGTCAGAAATCTGTATAGAAACATCTGTAAGATTATATGAAATCTTTTTTGTGGTTATGGAAATGGGTCAAGGTCTATCTCCAAATACCATATAGTCATCATGTTAGGGTAATATAACATCGTTACATTTGGGATAACACTACCTTCAATAGTACAAATTGTACTTTTTTGGGCTGAGGCCCTTGCAGTATTTTAACCTACTCCCTCAGAGTAAGGCAACTATTTTTGTTTTTGTCGAGGCGGGGTCGTGTGGTCAGCTGTTGGTACGGTCAGTGCTGACGATAGTTGCCTTACTCTGAGGGTGTGAGTTCAAATCCCGAAAGGGACTTGGCCCGAAATGGTACAAGAATTTGTACTATTGAAGGTAGTGTTATCCCAAATGTAACTTTATATTTATTCATTTTCTAAACGCCATGCTTTTCAAATGTTAGGGTAAAATAGAAATTTTAACGTGGCTTTCAACAAAGATGGAAGACATTATGTGATATTCAATAAAGACTTTATGTATTGTTATGTAAATATGGTACCATAAACAGAACTTTTTGATCACCTCTTGTTCATAGAAATCTTAACCCTATACTTGCGAGTCCCAGAATATTCTGAGATAGTCTATCAATAGCTAGTCTCTCACTCAGACTATGAAAAAAGTATTTATTCTAAAAATATCCCCATGTTATTAAATATTGAAAAGGAGACTGTAAGATATGAAATTTTCATATGAAAAAGTTTTATTCTGAAAATATCACCATTTTATTAAATGTTGAAAAGGTCACTACGAATATTTCAGACTTTATCAACTCAATAGCTAAGGAGTTAAAAATAATTTAATACTCTCTTTGTGTATCATTATCAGAAATTTCAAATATTGAAACACGACCAGAATTACTCTCAGCTGGTAACCTTGTAAGGTATTGTAAGATATGAATTTTAAATTTCAAATTGGGCATTACGATGACTTTTATTAATAATATGACAACATTTATAATGTATCAAACAAACCCTTAAAGCTAAACGCCAATGAATTACATTTTCCCACCCATGGTTTGTCAACAATACACTATTTACTATGTAAAATATAATGTATTAGTCATTTTAATAAATCTCTTTACGTTATAAAAGAAATTTTAAGATAGTCATAACGAGAAACCTATAAGTTGATTTCATGTTTCATAAAAGTCTACAAGATACAAACATTCCAGAAATTGTCATCATGAAATTATTCCCCTTTATCACATGATGGATGTTTTATTAAAAGCGGGTGACATTTTTGTTGACAGTCTCATAATTTATTCATTAACAAGACGATGTTTCATAAAAATGCAAATAAGACACTGTTTAGCTTAAGCTATTCGTATAGAAGAACCCTCTTCAGATGTGCTGTTACGCTTTTAATAAATCCATAATTACTTTTATTCTATTACCAATAATAAAAATACTTTATTATCAATTCTCTCGACACATAATCATTCCCCACGGTTGTAAATACCCAGACTGCGAAACACCATGACAGTATTTCAAGGTGATAAAAAACTGAGAAGTATTTCATTGTACAACGCTGTCGCGCCATGAGGACAGTGTTGGCATAATGCAAAGTTTCTTTTTTTGTTAGAAACTTCTCAGTCGTGAGTGGTGTACAAACATTGAATACTGGTCATACCTGGCACCCCATGGGGACCCTTATAGCCCCGACAAAAAGGGGATTCACGATTCTGATTCTTACACTGCAAGATTTACGGAACCCTAAACGGGTCGCTGAAAACTCCCATCCTACATTTGTATGGTTTAACCTTAAGGCATAAAGATTTCAAAGTTTGATCTTCGGAGCACAGTCTTAGTTTTCTGAACAGATACCATTGTGTTACCGTATTATATTCAATTAACAAGGAATTTCTAGTATGCATCTTGGAATTTTTTTATTTTTTTTATCCAAGTATGTTGAATTTTTGTCTGTATTTTTACAGCACTCCGATTTATTTTGTTTGTATTTCTACACTTAATTCAAAGCTTTTTCAGGATCGTATATGCACCTGTTACCTTCAATGTACTTGTTTAACTTGTCTACACTACATTTTAACAGTTCCATTTTAATTAAAATTTCAATGAATTTCACATTTCTCTACATATAATTTAAATTACTCTAACATGAACTTTAACTTGTTAAAAAGCCTTCAATTATGCAAATATCACAGAGAAAGTATTTTAGAAACAAAACCAAGAATTATTCTGGATTCAAATTCCATGATAGTCTATTGCAGATTTGTGGACTCCAAACAAACCAGGTATATATTTATTTAGTATAAAAATGTCATGAATCTCTTAACCAAAGAATGTTTAAAATTTATTAATGGTTAACCAAAATTGGCACCATGGTGACTTGTCCTTATAGTCTTACAGTCCAAGACATCATGGTGATAAGATCCATATTGCCGATAATAGTATACCAGGTCAGTTGGTGCCTCTATATACAACTCTGATTAGTTTACAGGTAAGGTGTCCACTTCAAAAGGAAATACCTGTAGTTTGCCCTTTGTCACCTGTATCCACTCCCAGGTAGATTTGTTATACCTATAGTCCTCTATAAGTGCTGCATTGTTACTGTTAAACGTTTTTATACAACATGGAAAACCTCCTGAGTAGAACTGGGGGGAGTGATTGTTGGTTGTCGACATGCTTTTGACATAAATGGACAATATTTGATCTTGGCGCAGAGTGAAGCTTTGTCACTTTGATATCATATGCTTCGGACATGACAATATGTGATATTTGATGATTTTTAGGAAATATCCTTTAGACATAAAAGGGCAAAATATCAATAAGTCCTTTTGTGAATTATTTGCTTGTGCTTGGTATCTCTACATGAAATGTACTTGATGTACAAAGGAGCTTAAGACAACTTTTTGTTTGGAGTTTTATGATATGTACTTTGATCATGTGCTTTTAACAAGGAAATAATAATAAGACTATGCTGACTACTTGCTTGAATTCTATCATTCAACTGACATGCTTCTGATGTACAAACTGACAATATCTGACAATGAGTGTCTTTGGGTAGATATATGGTTTAACTTTGAAACCGGACACATCATATTGACGAATAAATAGGTGGGATATGATGGAGCTTATGGCGATTTAAGAAAGAACATATCATAAGCAGACAGACCCTGTTTATCCGCACAGTTTGGTTATATACAGTTGAAATTAGTCCAGATATCATGTTGTTCAGTTAAGCGAATCATCATTTGCAAAGAAAAGTATAAAGATTTGAAATACTACATTGTGGATGGCTGGGTTTCTGGATATACAGGTTCTGGTTAAATGACTGTATTGTATTATATATTTGTAATTTCACTTTTAGAAACAATTTAAATACATAAAATACATAGAAAATTTAAATTCGTAACGATTTTTAATTCTCATACTTTTATACCTCATGTTCGTCAAAGAAGACACAAAGGTAAAAGGTAAAAGATAAACATGATCTACCATCAACTATTTGTTCTTTAAGTATCACATAACCAAATCAAACGCAACAATGGCCGCCATCTTTTATATCCGGTGATAAAACCAAATAAGAACAGTAACACTTTATACACTCGATGGAGATAATCCTTCGAAAAATTTACATCGTAACCTCCAATTAGGGATCTAAACCCCCTTTGAGACAACATCTGTAATTATTTCGCACGAGGTTCATAATTCTGACGCCCAAGCGAAATCCTCAACTGTCTCTCCCAGTGGGGTACCAAAGATGGGTTACCTGCCCGCTTTGTTCACATCATCCTATAGGTACCCCCTGGCCAATAGCAGAATGAAATAAGTGGCACTGGATAGACGTTATAAGCCCTATCAAGAGTTATTTTCTACTCTACGACCCCATCTGTCTGATAACTCCGCCTCTGTATCAAACTATTTTCCATACTACTGCTTATCATTTGATACTATCTATTGGAATAAGTGGCAGGGGAATAGTATTTGAAGAGTTACCTTTGAGGTATGGGTTACTGAATAGAAAGTGGAAGGTTATTTTGATGCTGTTGTAACATATTGTTTTTGACATAGGATTCTAAAGAAAGTTTGCAATAATGGGATAATTTAAGTTCAATCAAATTTGCAATATCACTTCATTTTGTTATAGCTTTCATCTTTCTTTAAAGCAACAGCACAATTAAAAGATTCACCTACATTTAGCAAAACATAAATTTTAAATTAAATATCATATAAATGCTCAAGAAAATCTATCATACGACTCAAAAATTCATAACAAACTTTTTATTTGTACAAAAGAATACGTATATGTACAGTGCTAAAAAATAAAATCATAATCTATTGTCTAAAAAATAATCTTAGAAGAAGTTACTTTGTTATGCTTTAACTATACATTAACTACAACAACCAATATATTCCAACCAAAGAAAATTCATCATTTCTTGTTAGATTGAATTTTATCCTTACTCATCAAACGTTTGAAGTATATGATTTGAAAACTTAATCCCTTAATCCCATAACCAATAAGTTCTGTTTGCTTTCCGACAGCTTAGTTACTTCACAGCAGCGTGAGTTGTGGTCCACAGGCTTTACTATATCCTCATAGCTTCTGTATAAACTCAAGGAGATTGGGCTTATCCCTTATGAACTACAAACCCCTTGGGCAAAGATTTCTTACCTGTGTGTATAAGGTTATTCGTTATACAGTTAGAAAAACAGTGAATTGACACCTCAAATCGGTCATAAACTATGAATGCGTATTTCGTTCATAACTCCTTTGGTTTGAGTGTGGATATAATGTTTGGACTCTTATGTAGTTAATCACAGCTTATATGAAGTGCTCTAGCAGAAAATACCGGGATTTATTTGTATATAATATTAGGAATAACACCAAGAATGTTATTCTTAGAGATTTGCAAAATCTATCAGCGATTTTATTGTTGCTGTTTGGTTGGCAATATATTTGGTTTCATTTATATAGAAATTAATCTATCTTTTGTGTCATAATGAAAATGTTATTTTTAATTTTGATTTAAAACAACCTGCAATGATAAGTCTTTCCTATGCCATTACAATCTTATTTGTAACAAATCTAAGTGAAATTTTATCATACCGGTACATTAAATATATAACAGTGCTGGACATTGCACCAAATTGTTATTGCAATACACACTATATTTTCAACTCTCAACTATAATTCTGAAAAGAAAACAGCCACAATCATTTGTAATACAGTCAAACAAATCAAAAGCATTTTCTTACACCAAAGATTTGCAACTTGGCCTTAGATTTATTTCTCTTTATGAAATATTAATATACTTCAATAAAAAGTATTTGCTACAAAACATTATGGCCGCGTTTGATTAGACAACACTCGAGTCGAGTCGAGTGGGATTCGCTAATCAAACGCCACGAACACCACACTCGGGACCGCTAACTAGGTCAAGAGTCGGCTCGTCATTTTCGCGCGAGTGAGGCGTGTTGTGACGTCATCAAAGATGGTGGCCACTGAGAATGGGTAAGGATAAGTTTTTATTAACATATAATGTTAGCTAGATTCTTTGAAAAGAAATGTGAAATAATTATTTGATCAATGTGTTATCAATCTCTTCCTCATAATCGCTCTCTACCATTTCGTTTAAAATAAACGAAAAGCTTGCTGTGTACGCCGCCATCTTTGAAACGCGCGGGTCTTGTTCTTGTTGTCTGATTAAAACAACACGCCATCCTCACTGAGCATGCGCAAACCTAACCGGACTCAACCCGAGTGTTGTCTAATCAAACGCTCTCTATTGCACAATCTGTAACTGCTCATAAATGCTATATAAATGAACATAAATATTTGTCAAAAAATCTGTTTTGGCTATTTTCCATTCAAAGCAATTTATTTTATTTTTCAAAAATAGAGAAATAAAACTATGAAATAAAAATATTGTTTTGCAAGGTCTGTTTTGATCATTTATCATTTAAAGGTATAAATCATTTTTAATTTCCAAAAATATAAACGTTCACGATTTTAAGTACAGAACAGATTTCTTACATAATGTTTTAATACAACTGTTTACCCAAGTCAAAGATTAACTAAAATCGAGACGGATGGAACAATCAGTAAATAACAGGACACTTTGTTATGATATCTTCTGTAAGAAAAGACATATCACAACCAATACCCATTTTCCTGGCATATATATGATATGACAAAATAAATAAACAACAAAGAAAATTGTGTATTCTCTGATCCCTGTATAAGATTTCACTTTTCCAGAAAAGGCCATTATTTTTCCAAGATGAATGGAAAAGACAGAAATGATTTCTGACATAATGAAAATAACTGGTCTGTATAAGAATAAGTTAGTTCTATTGCTCTATCAGAAGAAAGATAAAAACGTTATGATTGTTGTTCTTCCTGTAATTTAGAATGACAGCTCTTGTTATTTCAGCATTTATAACTAAAAACAGAAAACATTATGGTTATGATATTGATAATGAATGTTGAAGTCAGGCTATACCACTTTGCAAGAACGTACAGCTTCTTCATAAGAGTTTTTTGTTTTGCAAAATCATAAATCAAGCGTGAAATCCAATTTGACATAAATAATTAAAATAAAATAAAACATATTTAATTTCAGTTATATTTAAACCAAAACAAGGGCAGACCAATCAAAAAGTTTTTCACTCAAATCATAAATATCGGCAATTGTGGCTCGTATAATCCATTATAAATGTTGAATTTTACAATTAATTATTTCATTCCACAGTTTTCATTGAACGAAGGGAGATCACTCCCAGAGACTTTCGCTGCAACTTATACCACTAAATAATATCAATTGGCTGAACATCCAACTCATCTGACTAGTGTCCAGTAAATCAGAGCCAGTTTCAGTGTCAGGGTGACATCTGTGCTGGACACCGGCTGTGATTTGTTGGACAGATAGGTGGACATACTTAGCTGTCCTTTTGGTGGTCAGTAGACAGGTTAATTGCTACCTGAGCCTATCTTATGAAGACAGAGGCTTATATCATTGTCCAGGTGTCTTCAAGTAGGGAAATCGTAGATCTGAAAGGCTTACTGTCAATCATGATTATTCTGCTACCTGTTAAAAACTTTCAAAATGGATATATTGACAACACTTTTTTGAAAATACTATTTACTATATGATTGTGATTTTGTTTAAGTTTTTTTTTTTTTTATAAAACAAGCAATCTATATAGGTTAAAATTGTCTTATTTTGCAAGTTTGAAAGCTGAATTCATTTATTCAATTTGATATTTTGTAGAATTCTTCTTTATTTATAATATTAAACATTAACACAGAAGATTTGCTATAGATAGTCAACAATTAATCAACACATGTTATCAAATTTCTCCATGCAAAATTAAATCATACTGGGAGACACTAAAGATCCGAAAAAAATTAATTTAAAGTAAATATTATGAAATTGAAGCAAATATGACAACTTCAAATCAATACTTTCA
Organism: Gibbula magus; assembly: GCA_936450465.1. Lineage (NCBI taxonomy): Eukaryota > Metazoa > Mollusca > Gastropoda > Trochida > Trochidae > Gibbula > Gibbula magus. The sequence goes on from OW388294.1 coordinate 56,988,890, forward strand.
AGAAATAAAGATAACCTGAAAATTTAACGACTTTAATTAAAATTCATTCAAACTAAATTCCTTGGGAGATAAAAGGCAAGTGGCACCTTTGCCCAGATTAATTGGCCTCTTGTAAACATTTATTCAGAAGGGTCTCGTACTCTTCGATCACTGTCCACTACACAGAACGGCCAGTGTCCGAACACAATGAGCGTGTGAGAAGAGTGACAGCGCCCCCTGGAGGCAAAGCACTGAGACCCAGACACACTCGCGATTAGAAGTGATCTTCCGTCATGGTCAAGCTATCAATTTAAAGGAGCATGCGACCGGATAACCGACCATTACCAAATTGTAGACCTTGAAACCTTGGATGTATAGAAGACCAATGGTCATCAATTCAAAGTCGTCTAAATCATCATAATTAATCAATAAAATATTTATGAATTGAAATTTTCCACACTTAAATATAGTAGCAAGTTTTTTCACTGAAATAAGTCGATGAAATGCATTTGAAAAATAATGTCACCAATAGTAAAAGACCCTTCTCTCTTCAGAAAATCAAGTTAAAAAATGAGTGTACATGGTTCTGTAAAGCCATGTCATTCAAAATAATAAATTGTGTTCACAATAAAATGGCAGCCATGCAATTTTTGCTTAATAGGCAACACAGTCATTACCACTACAGATAATTGGTTTCTGTAATAAAATGTTTTACCCTCTAAAGTAAATTTAAATAACATAAACTATCATTATAAATGGGAAATTTAAAAAAATAAAATTTTAGTCTTTTTAAACATGGAAAATTAAGAGATATGGGAAGGCATTTTAAACTACATTAGTTAAAGCTAGTTTAGCTACCCGTAGTTTAAACTTTCCGGACCTCTACTGCCTGAGGCCTAAAAGGTTTCTGAACATGGCTCTTCAATATTTTACAATGATGTAGACATTCGTTTAAATGGAAATTAAGATTGACTAAAACACAAATATTGATATATCTATGCATATGGTGTCAAAAACTAAAACAAAGAGAACTTGTAAGATTATTGATATTTAAAAAAATCCCTTTAATATTTAGTTTTTAATTTGTAGTTTTTCACAAGAAAGAGCAAAATAACTAAAACATCTCCCTCAACTTGAACTTAGATACAGAACCTTTAAGTAAGGGTCAAGGACGTTACTGACCCTTTGGACAAGAAACAAAATGGCTGACACAAGAGTTTTGTTTCCAACACCAGGTGGCGACACCTCGAATCATGTTTTACATCATGGTGGCAATGTTTCTGGGTGTGAGAAACCAACGAGCTGAATACCAAATATTAATTATCTTTTGAGTTATCATCTTGTTCCTTTAATGTGAAAGAATATAAAAATGTCTTCACAAAAAAATCTGTCATACTTAAGATGTCATTTTGAAAGAATTACATTAAAGAAACTACAGACCTATCAACATTTAAAAACAGCACAGGAAAATGAAAATATCTAACAACAGTAATGTCATTTACATTTATTCATGTTCTAAATATTTTTTATACTTATAATTAATCATTTTGTCACATCAAGACAGAAATGGTTAATGACAAGCAATGGTGGCAGTTTAAGGGTTTAAAATGCATTTTTTGAGTTCATCAAACCAGAAAGTAGTATGTAACATTAGAAAAAATAGCATTCATTTCTTTCATTTCTTGTGACAAAATTCCTGCGTTTTAGGTTTTATATATTTTAATCAAACCAAAGCACAAATATACTAGAAATAAGTAAGTATATACATATATAATGATAGCTTTTTTAGTTCTACTTATAAATTTAACATGCTTTTAAAACACAATGATTTGATCTATAATCTACATGTTAAGGCAAGTTTGCTACTAAATTCCTAAACTTCCAAAATATGTGACAAAACATTAACCCAATTCCACCATAAGTGCCAATATATATCAGTAAAACTTCAAACATTGTGCCATTTACAAACATTAGTCCTCATGCATTATAACCCAAAGTACATTTAACCAAGCACATATTGAACCTATACTGTGACTCGTGCTTTTCTTGGGAGGTCCAACTTATATGGGTCACATTCATGCATGAAAAAAAATAAATTCTTCTCTCTCTCCACCTCCACCCCCCCAAAAAGAAAATCGTCAAATTCCCAAATATTTTTAAACATTGAGCATACTGAGGCATAGATTCCAAATAAACATGTTGACTTGAAATATTTTAATGAGAAGGGTTTGTATTGAATTATTTTCAAGATCTCTTTTCACTCAAGTTTCTGAGAAAATCCTAAAATGCCAAAACCAATTATGAAAAGGATTCTTTACATGAAACACATATACTTGTTTTTACATAATTTCAGTCCATATATCATATCTCAAGTAATCAGTAGCATAATTTCATTAGTTTAAAAATCATATTTAATTTCATATTACTAAAACTGGTAGATTTTTTTTTCTCCATTTTTTTAACAAGGAATTTTTTTTCAGGTTTTCCCTTAAAGAAACCTGAAGAAAATATTTTATGTATATTCAAAGAACAATTAAAACTGTGAAAAAAAGAGCAATGGGATCTGTAGCTCATCAAGACTTACATGATTTATTACCTTGAGGATCTAAATAAAACATAAAGCCATTGGCTCTGCATGTCCTCAGTTTTTGTATGATTTATAGTCAAGACTTACTTGTTAAATAAAAGTTTTCTAATATAAATGCAATGGATCATCACCAAAGATGCACATTCTAGTCACATTCATAAAAAGAAGTAGGAAAATAACTAAATGCCACTTTCTCTCATAAATTTGCATCGTAAAATGCCTTTTTAAAGTGCTTAATGGATATAAAAACATCAACAAATACGCCTGATATAGGGATAAAATCATATTTCTTCGACCACACTCCCTCCCCCCCTCCCATTTTCTGCCTTTCAGGTCTGATGAGCTATAGAGCTATTCAATGCATGCTTTTCCCTATTAATGAAATAAAGGAGTGACACCTATGAAATAATGTGCCTTACACCTAGTGGCAGCAATGGTTATCTGAACTTGAGATGGTTAGAAGTGTCTCATGAAGATTGACTCAATGATCAAATGAAGATTGACTCAATGATCAATTGAAGATTGACTCAATGATCAATTGAAGATTGACTCAATGATCAATTGAAGATTGACTCAATGATCAATCGAAGATTGACTCAATGATCAATTGAAGATTGACTCAATGATCAATTGAAGATTGACTCAATGATCAAGAGCAGATTGAACAGCACTGAGCTTCAGGTATCTTGGATATAAATACATTACAGTATGAAAAGAATGTGGCATTAACAAGTTCTGCTACAATGTTACCAAAAACTATTCATCCCTTAAAGTTCACCCAGTATAACTCCAACAACGAGTTTACCAAAAGGATATCTTAATTAACTTATCGCACACCTGCAATAAACACTTAGAATTATCTTGATTACGTGAAAACAACTTCTTATGTTATTTCCTATGTATGGTGAGATGCTATGTATAACATCCCCCACTTCAGGCCATAGAATAAATATCTTGCTTCCTTTCCCATTTTAAGAAAATATGCTGGGTAGGGAGTTTTCATTTTTGTTCCTGCTTCTTTCTTGTCCAAGAACCTAAATTTCTGTATCAATCTTTCTTATGGACAATCTGCAGTGCAAATGATGTACATTTCAAAAGCCTAATATGCCAGTGTAATGCCATCTCCAACACAACCATCATCGGGTGCCCACTTGTACTGCTGGGTGAACAGAGAAACATTTTCAATAATCTCTTCCTCAAGGTGACTCCTGTCTCTATCACAATTCAAACTCTGAGATTATCCAGACATGCTGGTCACCCATTCAGCAAACTTTCCATGTCATTACTGCTGAAATTCACTTTAATGGTCAACTGAGATATGCACAGGACCATATGTGACCAACTCCCTTACATAAACAATATACACTTCTTCTTTGAGAGGCATTTTAGAAGCTGGAGGCATTATAATAGCTGGAGGCATTTTAGAAGCTGGAGGCATTTTAGAAGCTGGAGGCATTTTAGAAGCTGGAGGCATTATAGAAGCTGGAGGCATTTTAGAAGCTGGAGGCATTATAGAAGCTGGAGGCATTTTAGAAGCTGGAGGCATTTTAGAAGCTGGAGGCATGTTAGAAGCTGGAGGCATTATAGAAACTGGAGGCATTATAAAAGCTGGAGGCATAGAAGCTGGAGGTTAAGTGATGCTTGACTTTCAATAGAATTTGTTCTCCTTCAAAATACTTTTGACAAAAATGTGGAATTGGAAATTCTTTAACTTTATCAATGATAGAGAAAAACAAATTCTTAAGAGTACAATATTTACCACAGTAAGGGTATTCCTTTAAGATTTCCTAGTTCGCCATGACATTTAAAAAACAGTGACATTATGTAATGGAGAGTTGAAATATTTGTAAACATAACTTTGACATTATCATCAAGGAAAAGAACATTTATCTCATATAATATTTTTAAGGAACTGAGTAATCTTATCGTAAAGTTTATTTTGAGGTTTATGATTAGTGCATTTAGAGGATCATAACTTCTGAAGATGTGTAAACTTTGCGAAATCTTTTAAAGGAATGAAAAAAGCCTACCAGCAATCACTTTTACAAGATGTGATCTTTTTCATTTTGATTGGCAGATATATTTTCTTGAGTGACAGTTTTATTAAATCTCCCACAGTTATAGAAAATGGAAATCAATTCTAGACAGTGATGTGACAAGTTTGTGTTAGGTTCAAAAGATTCAAACTTCGGAATCTTATATCAGAAGAAACACCAACTCATGATTTGCAAGTCCACAGGTTTCACAGCAATGCACAGCCACAGTGGTGTTCAAGGCTTTCTTCCTACATTGATACCACTTCTGCATATTCTTGATTGATCCTTCTCATTAAAGATTATTATTTACATGTATATGTTCATTATACATTTGAATCAAATGAGCATAAAATCCAGACAATATATACACTTGCAATTAATTATTAAGACAACTTTCATAACCCGGTTTGAGTGTAGCTGCAAATTTAGCAATGAAGTATGACTGCTTGATTTGGCCACCTATTCGCCTGTTGCGCAGGTCAGGAACAATGTGAAACCCCCTTTTAATGAATACCGAAAGAGACCATGGAGTATCACACCCTGCCTTTAAAGGGGCAGTAGAACATTTTTTCTGAAATAAGTCGTTAAAAAAATAATGTCACCAATAGTAAAACACCCTTCTCTCTTCGTAAAATCAAGTTAAAAAATGAGTGTACTAGGTTCCGTAAAGCCATGGGAATCGTTTTTGTCATTCGAAATAATAAAATGTGTCACAATAAAATGGCCGCCATGCAATTTTTGCTTTATGCGCAACACTGTTATTACCAATAGGGATAATTGGTTCGTGTAATAAGATGTTTTACCCTCTAAAGTAAATATAAATTACATAAACTATCCAAATAAATGGGAAATTTTAAAAAACAAAATTTGCAAAAAAAACGTGCTACTGCCCCTTTAATATGAACAACCATATCATGTCTTTTTCTGATAATAATATTTCTTTTGTACAATTCTTGAAAATGTCCAAATTTACATCACTTTTCCTATTTTTTATTTCATGAGATCCATATGAACAACCATATCCAGGCGTTTTGAAAGGGTGATGTGTGATTTCACATATTGCAAAGGATGTTTCATCCATGGGATTTGTTATATTGTGGTGGGGTTCAACCCCCTGAACACCTGTCTGGATCTGCCACAGAGATCAAGGGATTACTTATCAGGTTTCACTGCAATGCATAACCACAATTGTATTGCAGGCTTTCTTCCTGCATTAACATATTGGCTGCTTTATAAATGGTCTCACCCCTTGACAACCACCTTACATAATCCATATGACATTTTGCAATATATAAATGTAAGATTGTAACATAGTGGTGTGGTCCTGTCCAGGTTGAGTGTCATTAGTAAAGTTCAGCAACAATGAGCATGGCTTGCCACATGGGTGGGAGACCCACTTCATTGCTGTTTGCAAATCTATCATATGGAAAAAAAGAGTCTCCTTTTAATCTTTGTCCTTATTGGATCTTGGTGGCACGTGGTCCTGTGCATAGCTCAGTTGACCGCTATCAGTGAAGTTCAGCAACAATGGGCACAGCTTGCCACATGGATGGGAGACCCGCTTAATTGCTGGATAAACTGAGAGATTGAAGGGGGATTCCCTGCCCCACACTGAGACATGAGTTGAGAGACTTGTGGTGTCACCCTGGGAAAGGGACCTTATTCAAATACCTCTGTCCACCCAGCAGTAAATGGGTACCTGGTATGATACGATGGTCGTCTGAATTTGAACATTGAGCGCCTGGCAGGCAAACGGTTGTATTCTCCTCAAGGAGTGTTCTGTACTTGTTCTAATATGTCGGCCAGCTCTTTGAGCATGTACTGTGCATGGATTTATGTGCTATATGAATCGACTATTATTAGTTGTACCGTAGTAGTATACAAAACTAACAACCTTTGCACTCTTTTTTGCATTTTTCTCAATCTTTGGGTAAAACCATTACAGAACAACAATGGATAAATTGCTTGTTCTCAGGACTAATGAGTTATTGTTTTTCAATGCTTGAAGAAATCAAACATTTCAGAACTTCACTAACTCTTCAATATATATACTTCTTGTAGTAGTTTTGAAGTAGACTATTACACTATTGCTCGTTAAGAGTTGTAAGGAAAACCTCATTAAAACAAAGTTATGTGATGGTTTCCTGATCACTACCTCACACTAAGGCAAAAAACATATGTTTTGTTTATTTTCTTTTATTACTGGTGATACTTGTTGAGCTTATTATATTTGTGCAAAAATAAACATTTCATATCTTTCCTAATTGAAAAAACTTTTGCTAATGGCTAATTGGTTTTACAAGGTTCATTCAAAAGTTAACTAATTGATGCAAAAATACATTTTCACAAAATCTAAAAGTTTTCTTAAAAGTTAATTATATTCAATAATAAATCCAAAATTAATTTAAATGTTGATTACTTAAAACAAAATGTTGATTGCATAAATAAAGAAGCTATGTATCCATAAAAATAGTCTTCATTCTAAAATATTAATTTCAGGGATATATATATATCTGTGGAGAACCCAACACGATGTAGGTTGAATTAGAATGCACTATCAAAATACCACACAAGTGGAAATGCAAATAGGCTGCACCACGGCTAATTATTAGAATTTGTTCCAAATGCTTGAAATTAATTCACTTAAGCTTGGTATAAAACTTTGACCTTGTAGCAATTAGAATTTAATTGAAAACATCAAGAATGTTTTAGAGAAGATTATGTGTTGAAAGGAAAATGGGTTATGTTGTAATCTAATTAACACAAATTTAGGTTTTTGTCTTAAAAATACTTACTTGCTTTACTTATCTATTGTAATTTTTTTAATATTGAAAATTGCATATTTATTAATGTTTATAAATAGTTATTTTCCACTTTCATATTCTGATCATACAATGAAACATGAAATAATAGGTTTAAAAGATAATTAACATTTGTTATTAGCTCAATGTTAAATACAAATGTATTTAATCTAAAAGGCTCTTCCATGCATAATCTCATTCAAGATTTTAAAATTAGATTATGACATTACTTGATAATTGAACAAATTTTAATTATATTCTCTTGTCTTTCAATATTTGCTTATGATTCAAAAGTTTGGACACCTATCAAAACATGCATTTTCAATTACTTATGTTTATTTTGGCTTCAAAATATTATGCAAGACAAAATTCCTAATTTTTTTCAACATTACAAGTCAAAATGAAAGATAGTTTTCAATTCAATCCAAAACAAACCCAGGTAAATTTTTCTTAAAAATAAAAAAAAATATGGCGGTAATAAAAAAAAAAATTTGAATGATGATAATATCGTATGGCTTTGTTTACCAAATGAATTTTAAAAAACAAAAAATTCCTGAACGTGCATTAGCGTAATAAGATAAGCAGTTTTGCGCATAGAATGCTAAATATGCCCAACCTAACACGATCTTGCAAATACGAAAACATGAAATTTTTGTTTATGTTTTGAACCTCTCAGAGATGGACGAATACTAATGAGAAATTAACTGCAGGTTCAATATTGATTTAAGATGTTTTTGTCGTGTCAAGTTTCAAAAGGCTGAAATTGATATCAATCCTGCTGTCACCATCGCTTTAACGATTTTGATTAATTGCATGAGGAAAATATCAGTTCTTCAAACGATGAGCATTGAGAAATTCTTAAAATGAAATGTAATTTGTATAATTTTATGTTATTATTTAAAATATTTTTCAAAATATTTTTAAGACTTTTCAGTCATTGATTTTACCATGTCAGTGCCACCCAAAAAATAATTCCTAATAAAACATTTGCATTTAAAGTTTGAAGGAGGTAGCTTTGTAAAATAAGAAATAGCATTACCGTAAACCCTCTAATAGATGCACCCGGCATCTAATATTTCAGACCTCCTATAATAATCCCAAATATATATTCAAGACTCGGAATCTATTAATTTTTTGGTAATATTAATCATCCAACTAATAAATATACACGCAAGATGACAAACTTTCTCTGCCCATCTTAACTCCCAGTGTCAATTTGAAACCTGGCGTCACTTTGAGACCCGGCATCTATTCGAGGAAATATGGTATATATTCTTTCTTTAAATGACGCATTCTTGCAAGTCCTCTTCTTTATCATCTTATTTTCTCTTTGTTTATAAATATCAAATAATCAATTATTTAACATAAATTCATAATAAATATTGTATCACATACCATCTTTTTTGTATATTCTGCAACAAATTTTTCAGAGAACTGCACATCAAAATTTATTCTTAAAAACAGACAAAGACATCGACTTTAAAAAGACATTTCCAATAGAGGAAAGAAAGGATATTCACTTTGAAAGTTAATTCTAACCAATTATACAAATCAGGAACATATTTTCCAATTTTGCAGCATTTTCAGCGTATAATATATTGCCCATGACAGGAAGAATTCATTCCTTATATTCTTCAAGATTATTCCTCATTTTCCCAAGTTTTTCTTAAAAGCTTGCTCCTTGTAAGTTTAACATTGTCTGATGGTGAACATATGTTCACATCATATATAACTTCCACTCATTCCAATAAATGACATAATTTTTTCACAAACTCACAGCGGATGCAAGTATTGCATAGGAAACCTGATGAACATATGTTGTAGAAGAATAAACAGGATTTGTCAGCCAGACAAAGAAATTTTCAGTCAAAGAGACAAAGAAATCCGAAAACTTATTCCAATGAGCGTCTATGGTTCAAGTTACTGAAAGAAAATCTTGTTTGCCTTCTTTAGGATTTAAAGAAAATGACTTTGGGATAAAAGGTATCATTTCTAATTCTTCCTAAATTATGGATGTTTTGGCATGATTCTTTGACTATGAAACTACAGGTTTGTTGATATACCGTATTTGATGTAATTAGCGCTCCCTCTTTAAGCGCTCTTCCAATTACGTTTTTAACTAAAGAACAATTTAGTGTCCCCATCTAATATGAAAGACCTTAGAACAAAGTTGATATCTGAATTATGTTAAATTATATTTGAAATAATGATATCACAACATCAATTATGACATTTATTTGAAATGCGTAAGTTGATCAAATTTTCTTCTGTATGTAGATTGAATATATCCAGGCATTTTACTCAATGCACTGAAAAATAAGGTCATTTTAAATAAGCGCCCCTTTTTCAAATTTGGTAAGCGCCAATGGCCCTGAATACAGCGAATACGGTAGTGAATTTATGAAGCACATATATATATCATTGTTCTAAGATCTCTATATGCTGGCATTATCATTGATATCAAATAACGTATCAACAGAATGAACTTAGCTGGTGCCAAGCCATTCCGTGTGGTAAATGTACAGGAAATACTCCTTAAAGGGGCCATTCTGTCGGGGAAATCTGCCATGTTGGATTTTCTTCTCAACAATTTTGAGGTCTGCGATTTTTATATCTTAAAATGAGATGAAAACAACAACAATCCAATCGATTAAGATATCACTGTGTCAAATAGATATCTTCTATCCAACACATAAATCTCTTAATGTTGCAAAACACATTTTGAAGTTATAATGCTGATTACAAATTCTGATAATGGTTCTGCCAATTTCACCAAAGAATTGAATTACCATTGAAGATTTTGTCACCCTTTGTAAAAATCTGTGAAAATATTTGACATACATTATAGTGACAACTGATACACGAGGCACCTGGCTACAACATAAGGACATCTCATCATATCTTCAAACATCTCGTACCATGTCAGGTGACCTTGACATTGACACATTATTGCAAAGCTCGTGAAAAATCGTTTATGCTGCTGACTTGGTCAACATGACAGTCATTGAGACAATAAGAAAAGAAATTTTTTAAAAGAAAGAACGGTGCAGGGTTTCCTTAAATTTGTTTAAAAAATTCACTGTTTTGTCAGAGATAAGCATGATTTTGCTATAAGTTTGCTACACAACTTACTATATCATGTTACAAGACTGAAACATATGTGACAGGTTCTTGAAACGGTCTAAAAAATAATTGTCTTTTTCTTGGATAGGTCATCATGACATTAGATTACTTGAGAAAAATGATGCACCGTTTCTTAAAATTTTTCAAAAGAAGAAGCTGTCATGCGACAGATGCTTTTACTTAGGTGCCAGATGGATTTACTTAAATCCTTTAAAAAAAGAAACAGACGACAAAGATTTGTCTGGCTAAACAAAGGACATCAAGATTCAATCACATTTTGAAAAGTTTGAAAACAAGAAGGAAAAAATATTTGAATTTTTTTTTTCAAGAAAGCACGTAGCATGTATACAGACAAAACATCATCCACACGGCAAACATCCATGTCCATTTTGGTAAAAATTGCACTGGATCATGTATACAGACACAACATCATCCATATGACAAAAGTCCATATTTTTAAGAACTGGATTGATTCATCTATGTACAGGAAACATCTACCATATGGTGAATATCCATGATTCTTTTTCAAGAACTCCATTGGCCCATATACAAAGAGGAAACGTCAAGCACATGACAAATATTTTTGTAAATCTGAACAAAGAAAATCAAAACTTCATTATAATCTTAATTTTTAAATTTAAACAAAATTAAATTTCTGACATCTGTAATGGAATGAAAGTGAGAGACCAAATATTGTAGTCATAAAGTCATAAAGAGTAATTTCATAAATTGGGATCTAGCAGTTTGCCTTTATTCTTCATCACCTCAAATTCCAGAATAACAATCAATGAAGAAACACGAAACGAAGAGATAATTTATGTTGAATATATCATTTGAGAACAAAAAGTCAAAGAGAGACATCATATTTTAAAAATAATTATCATTTGCTGCATGGCCATACAAGCACGACAGAAGTGTGAACACAGGTCTCTTCTTCTCAGGATTGCCCTGGAAGATTGTTTGATGATAACGTTCCCAGACACAAAGGTAACAAGTGCAGGGATGGGGGACAAGAAAATATATTATCATGGACAGCAAAAAGACTTCAACAAGTGTATCACACAGAAAAAAAGAATGGCCTTTTGTCTTGTGTCACTGGTGTAGTCTCAAAGAAAAACAAAACAGCAATTAATGCATGGACTTCAATGTCTATGTTGTTTGAAGCTGTTTCTGATTGTCATGAGCATAAATCATATGGAAGAACAAAAACAGCAATTACAGTGAAGCTAATGGAGATTAGGACTTCAGAGATAATGGTAAAGACCAACTTGAGATGATAAACCCTAACAGTAATGATGTCAACATGGATGGGACTATTAAATGTGGGAGTTTTTTCATAGTTTTAATTTCACTTATTAAATATACAATATTTCCCATGGCTTTTCAAGTTTCTTTTTCATTTCATTCAAATTTGATTTTAAAATTTCTGTGGCAGATTTTCAAAGGTTTTTTTTTATTTATTTTTTTGTTTATTTTTTATTTCATTATTTTTCAGTACATTTCTATTCATATCAAACCAAAGAGTAAATACAGATTATCTTTTCCAAAGTCTCACATAAGTCTTGCATTGTTTTGAAGCATTGTTTAAAGAAACACAAACTCATCTTTGATTAATCACATATATCCTGAAAAGCAAACAAATTACAATTTGTAGTTTAGTCGACCATAAAAGGAAACAACTTCTAGCAATGAGAAACCAGACTTAAACTCCAATATTAGAATTTAACCAATTCCAAACCAGCCTTTGAAAGGTTAATCTATGGATAAACAAAACAAATCCATGTCAAGCTTAATCCATAATCTACAAGTTAATCACTATTCTCTATCTAATGCCTGTATTTCAAAACCACCAAGATTTACAGAAATGATAACCCAAATACATATTTACATACCACATTACTTCAATGTTATGCCCAGCTAATAAGTTCATATCTCCAGATAGACATCAAAGCCTTGTCAGAGTTATGCCAAACCTTTCAAAAGTTGATGACTCGATTCCAATTTCATCCTCTAATCCCTTGTGTACACAAACTTCCATTACAGTTGGTACCACAACCATTGCCGCTAATCTGAAGCTATCCTTGCAATGTCAACACCCGGACCCCAAGTCAATACCCCCTCCTTGATTTAGGTTAGCCTACTTGAGACAAAGTTTACCAAATATTTTGGTTCTTATGGAACCTGCGATCACAACCCAGCGCCAAGCCATTCTGTCTATGGATTAGCCTACAAGGATCATATTTGCCCAAATTACTAAATTGGTTTTGCTGGAACTGTTGGTTAAAATAACAACAAAACTTTCTATGTCTACATTTATTTGTCATTGATTTGACCCAAAGCTGCTGCCATTTATAAGGGAAATTAAATCAAAGTTCTTGCTATTTTCTTTACAAATAAACTACATATCATTTTTGAAAATAAAGATGGCATATTTGTATTTGATATTTCATAAAGAAGTTTTTGATTTCCTCAAATTCTTTTCAATCATCTGTTGAAATTATTGAAGTCAATGTTTACAAATAAAAAACAAAGAAATTTCTAAGCAAAAAACAATAAATCTTAATTAAACCAGGTGCCCTCTTTGATACTGTAGCCTTTAAACTTCTTGTGGACATGTGTCCAGTATATCATGTAACAAGTGAACCTACAAACCATGAATGATGCAGGTGTCCTTAGACTTGCTTTGCCCCTAAATCATTATTTTCATCTTCAACAGCCTCAACAATAATGGAAGCCTAAAACCACTATACAAAACTCAAACACCTCTATCAAAATAGAATGCAAATTTTGATTTTGAAATAAACAATAGCTAAACTTTGTTCAAAGTATATAAAAAGAATAGGATGTAAACAGCAACCCTGCAGCAGACCTATGTGTTGTTTCATATTTACCATTGTATTGCCTCTAAAATTAATCTTCCTTGGACTGCAAAATCCTATTTTATAATTCTTTTTCAGTATCAAATGCAATATTATAAAATAGGGATAAATAATTCAAAACCACATATTTTTATGAAGATTTCCTCACAGTCTACAGGTCCATATACGCTTACAGGTGAAGGCAGTAGAGCAGACTCACTAGTTGACTAGCTCTACTTACTTCATTATAAGCCTGATTAGGCTCAAATTAAGCTGAACGGGTGTTGGAATAGGGATTGCAATAGAACGTGTGTAACCAGAGAGCAAAACACCTGAGGAGGCTGGTTCAGTGATCACAACTCTTGCTTATAAACACACTGTGGTTATGTCTGGATCTGTTGGTGATGTATGGTAATTAGGGACCCGGCCAATGATTACTTTATTTCTAGTCGTAATTATATGGTTCTCTGTAAACACTGGGTTAAGCATTCTGACATGATGGAGGAAACATGATATCTTGATGGCTTTTTTCTGGACAGATGGTTGTAACGAAAGATATAAATATCATAGTGACGAGTGAGTATTTCACTAAGATATTACTAATTTTGCTTTTAAAGATATGAATTTTATAAATATGATAAAGATGAAATAGGTTTTTACTCATGCAGATATTACTATTTAAAAAAAAATGAAAATTATTTTCATCCTTTTATATGATGATTTTGTAAATTTGAGAACTGAACAATGGTTGCCTATCAACCAGGGTATAAAAATACTCGTGTGTTCAACTGTTCTATTGTAAATCCCCTCAAATTTCATCCTGGCAATTCTTTCATAACCCTTTCGATAAAATAGTTAAATAATCCCAAATGTAATCCTAGAGGATTAATCAGTTCAATAATGAGACAACACTAAAAGAACAGGGACATTATTATCATAAACCAAAAACCTTATATATACAAATAAAATGGGTAAATGAGATACTTTGCTGGCATATTCTGACATATCTTGTCTCTAAATAAAACTTTATGTTCTTTTTAAGGGTTCTATCCTTGTCATGCATATTATTATATGCTTTGAAGTTAAAGTATTATGATTTCAACATGCCAATTACCTTTGAGTTATGTACATGATACCCCCTTTATCTTCAACAAAATATCTAGTTCATATCATAATTGTAATGGTATACTATCATAAATAAAGGAAATGTTTGTTTATTTACAGGTTGATGGGTTCCTTTTAGTAATCATTCTTTTTTTTAAAAAAATGATTGGAATTGTAACCTCCAATGTTTTAAAGGTAACCTATGAAGAAATAATTTATAATTGCAGTATAAAGGTGTGCATTATCTCAATATTTATTTGAACCAAAATTAATGATTACATAAGACTATGACAGAAACGTATCACTAGTTGGCTCTACAATTCATCAGGTTAAATATAACAGATGTTGTTAAAAGATTTAACTGGAACTTTTATTTAGGAAATGAATTTTTTTTGGTGTGGCCCTTAAGACATGTCTTTGAAGATCACCATTGGTCTAGAAATCTGTACACTAGAGTGCATCTTTCTTTAAATTTATTTATAATCCTCAATGTTCTATGAGTATGTACACAAAATTTCTTTCCTCTAGAACCACGCATTCATTCAAATTTGAAAACAATCACATTCAAATTTGGGATAAACTCCATGCAATTAACATTTTTTGTTCTGGTGTAAGACAGTTCTTAAACCTATATATATATGTAACAAAATTTCAGGAAGAGGTAAAAATTATAATCTATCGACTCAACAAGCTAAAACCTTCATCTAACATATGTTTACAAAAGGCACCTCACTGAAATTTAAATCTTGAAATATAAACCTAATCTTTTTTGCCCTTTCAACACGGATATTGTTTGTCTGATGTCTTCTTCAGAATGCTTCACTTCTTGAGCATCCAGTTTGCAACAGACACAAAGACTTGCAAATTTTTTGTAAGCATGGATTTCAAATCCATGATCATCACCCTATTTTTCCAAGATGCAACAAATACAAAGACCAAGTTGCAAATTATTTGCAGTGTTAGATTTCTTATCTACCTCCGTCAACACAAGATCTCCTTGGGCATAAACAAACATGGTAAGATTGCACCACCTTGCCTCATCCCAAACCTGATACAGGATATTATCGCCGGTAAAAAAAAACTTGGTAAGAAATAGTTGTCTAGACAACAGTTCCCTTTGCAAGGAAAGAAGCAAAATTACTCTTCTTGCCAAGAAATTAGTACAATACAATGTAACAGAGTGCAAAGCTACGTCTTCAAAGATGCAAACAACTTAATTTGCAGTAACAGTGCAAAGCTACTTCTTCAATGATGCAAGCAAATAGATTTGGTGCAACAGTTGTGTGGTAGAAAGTGAGTTCTATGGATGAAATATGTTTAATGGTTTAGAACTCTGCATCTTTGGCACAGAACATTTGCAGTGGTTTAGATGAGTCCCCGTTTTAAGTAAGTGAAGAAGAAGAAGAAGACAGTTTAACAGTTGATCAATTTCAGCCTACCAAAGAAAATGGATTTGCATCGAAAAGCATGACAACAAACACATTTAGAGACAAATTTTTATACTAGTTTAACACGTGGAATGAAAAGCAACTATCTGCATAGAAATGTAACGATTTGCACTTTTAAATAATGAGGTTACCTTGATCTTTTATGTTAGAGGCTCAAC
Source organism: Gibbula magus (assembly GCA_936450465.1). Taxonomy (NCBI): domain Eukaryota; kingdom Metazoa; phylum Mollusca; class Gastropoda; order Trochida; family Trochidae; genus Gibbula; species Gibbula magus. Next base: position 57,004,984 of record OW388294.1, read on the forward strand.
TTTAAAGTTATCTGACTCAATACTTCTTATTAATTCACCATGAACATGTATAAAATAACAACCTTCACAGACTAAATCCTCATTCAGCAAGTCTAAACTCAAATGAATACACATATGAAATATCAAGACTAAGAAATATCTATTTTTCAAATTTCATATACTAAATTTAATGTCTGTATTTTCATGGTAAATTTATTATTATTATAATTTATTTAGAGATTTTACAAGCGCTTGCAGAGCTGATCTCACACATGAGTTCCACAGAACCTTCAATGAAGTGGCAAAATTTTGAAAAAGGGGGATTTTTTAAGGCCAAAATATAAAATTGAGGGGAGAGCGAATTTTGAAATTTGGAATGAATTAAAAGGGCAGTAGCACCTTTTTTTGAAAATTTAATTTTTTCAAATTTCCCATTTATAATTATAGTTTATGTCATTTATATTTACTTTAGAGGGTAGAACATCTTATTACACAAACCAATTATCTGTAGTGGTAATAACGATATTGCATATAAAGCAAAAATAGCATGGTGGCCATTTTATTGTGAACACATTTTATTATTTCGAATGACAAAAACTATTCACATTGCTTTACCAAATGATGTACACTAAATTTTTTACTTGATTTTTCTAAAAGAGAGGGGTGTTTTACAATGTGTGACATTATTTTTCAAATATATTTCAATGACTTGATTGAGCGAAAAAATGTGCTACTGCCCCTTTAAGCTCAATTAAGAGAAGGATCGAGAAGGACTGTATTAAAAGCTTGTACATTTTAAACATTCATGGGGCATGACGGCAGAAACCTAGCAGGCCTACGAGTCAAATCAGTAGTGAGTAACCGAAAGGATACCTTCTGATACAATAGATGACCGTTATCTAGGTTAGTAATTCTTTTCTATCCGACCTGACCCCTGACCTAGCTGACCCACAGGTGTAACAATATATAACAGGGAGGAGTGATCAGGTAAACTCGTCAGCTTACCTTTCTGTCTACCTATATATATATACTTACCTGGATTGTTACCTTCAGTATCTACCTACACACATATATACTTACCTGGATTGTTACCTTTAGCGTCTACCTACTTATGACCATTACCTGTGGTGTTAGTAGTGCCCGGAAATCTCAGGTGATACATTACTTAGAAAGTGAATTGTTCATTCATATAAAGTCCTAGAAGGTTATATAGTAGGTTTCAAATGTCAGGCAAGTTTTGGAGATCCTTTAAAGTTATTGTCCAAGTATAATTTCAATAAAATGTTTTTCATACTCTTTACATTAATTCATAATAATAAATAATATTTCATAAGAATACTAACTGAGGATTCTAAAATTCATATAGATGTCCTGTGTAACAAAGATCAAACCTTTTATGGACATTAATGATATAGACAAAGCTAAAAATTCAATTATATTTCATCTACAAAGGCGAAACAAAAGTTCACAATTAAGACCTTAACCCTTTATCTTTATAATGAGTCACGCCTCCTGTAACTTGACCATTCACAATGGTTTGCTACCGATGACTTCAGCAGCTAACATGTTAACATATAAAAGAACACAAAATACTATTTTACCACAATGAAGCCTGTCATATATGACATAACAATTTAACAACAAAAATCTCTTGAAAAATCTCCTTCTCTTTATAATCAAGATTTCATGAGAGAAAAATAGAGTCATGGGCTCTGTAGCTCCTCAGGACTTCATTGATTTAATATCTAAGGTTGAATATCTAAGTTATCTAAGTAATACATTGTTAACAAGAAAAAATTATTTGTTTAGAATTTGTTTGTTTCTGGTTTCCGCCCGCATCAGTTTCAAACCCACGCCTCAGGTCTTTTTTTTCGAGGTTTTAACAAAAGTAAGGGGCAGATAACTATAATTTTTTAGTCTCAGAAACCATTGGACATAGAAAATGTCACTTGTTTCTGTTAAGATGGAGTGTAGTGGTGAGATTATTGACTGTTTCGAATAGTAACACATATTTAAGAGGGTTTGTGCTTTGTTTATATAAATAATTGTATAAATTTTGTTTGTTTATCTCTTCATTCCAAAAAACAAAAATGTTGTAAAAAAATAAATCGTGTCATCGCATCATTTTTGTAATGCTTGTAAAGACCAGAAACATTTATTTTTAAGGCCTTAGATTGTGACCCCTGTTACACATTTTCTAAATTCGTAAAATGATAAGTTCACAGATATATTCCACATTGATCCCAGAGTATTAACCCTATCAGTCCATGCTTAAAAATACCGTTGGTAGAGTGTGGGTGAACTGTTCTTGTCTGGTACTGTCTGCCAACATTATGTCATTTGTCTTGGCAGGGAAAGTGAATCTCAAAGCTGTCGACGCCATATTCTTTATCACTGCTCTTAGGTAACACATTTGCAAAGCATCTCTCATTATCTGAACTGTATATAGCGGACTTAGTCGGTGCAATGGGTCCATCAGAAGATTTTTTATCTGGAGTTTCTCTTGTACGTCATTATAGTGAAGCCAGAGGATGAACAAATGATCTTGCACTGGTCTTAGGTATCCTATTTACAAAGCATTTTTCACTATCTCAACTATATATATCTCTGACTTAGTTCAATCAGTTTTTCTGAGTTTTTCTTGTACGTCATTGTATTGAGGTGAGGTGAGGTGAGTTGGGGTTTAACGCCACTTTCAAGAGTATTTCACTTATATAGCGGCTGCTAGTATTATGGCAGGGAGAAAGCCCGCAACTATGCTCTGCGGTGAAACCTGTGAGCATCGACTGGAACTAGCGAACCATGGGTGGTACTACGCTGAAATTCAGTGTAGCATTGCACCCAAACCTTACTGCGTGTAGAACAGTTCTCTACTGCAGACAAAGTTGCAGTGCCCCTGGCGGGATTCGAACCCCGGGCCTCTTGATCCAAAGCCGAACGCACTAACCACTGCGCTATCCCGCCCCACATCATATTGAGGTGAAAAGATGAATTAATATATGATCTTGCACTGGTCTTAGCTATAGGTATCCTCATTCTCTTCCCACACAGGTTACTCCTTTCAGATTTCTGATCCTAACCTCTGTTGTTTTTCCCTTGAAATCGAGAGCAGAAGCAAAATCTGTAGGGAGTTAACCTCTGTGGGAAGAGAATGAGGTATCCTATTTGCAATGCATTTTTCACTATCTCAACTACCGGGTATATATATCTCTTACTTGGTTCAAGCACTAGGTCCACAAGAACATTTGATTGTCTGGAGTTCCTCTTTTACATTGATCTTCTGAAGCTAAAGGTTCCTTAATCCTACATATCCTTCAAAACATCTGTAATTTTCTGGACTGTATATTGCTCGGACTTAATTTGTGCAAGCCTCAAAAAGGATTTGTGTTTCAATGGTTTACCCCTAGATCTAACATTCTACGTATTGCTGCAACACTTTGAAAGTGAGTTTTCAATGGGATTTTTTTATAGGGGTTATAGTCAAAGATTCAAAGGTTGTATACCTCTTTTTAACATATTTGCAAACCACCCATCATTATCTGATCTATATATCTGGCTTTGTTGGTGCAAACAGTGTTTGACATGCTTTTTGTGGTCAGCTTTCATATTGTACATCTATATTTCAAAATGAATTTTCAATCTCCAAAATACTTAATTTTAACAAAATAAATTGAAATTAAAATCTTCTTTGACAAAAAAGGACTTGTCCATGATTCTAATTGAGATCAAGAAGGGCAATGGATTTCAAGAAATGCCATCACTGCTTATACAGTTTTCAACTGGTAGCATGTGTTTAATAAAAGATGTTGAAGTTTTAGTAGTAACCAGTCTCCATTCGCGAGACAGTTTGTCTGTTATCACATGTTCGATCTTCCACACCACAAGTCTTACCTAAAGAACCGTTCCACAAATTGGAAGTCAGTGACTAAAAAGAACACATAGAACACATACATCTTCCAGACAAATAGATTTAGAAGTCATCTATCATACTTGATAACCTTAAGCTGACATTTCATTTTACACTCTTCAAAATAGTGATAAAAATCTGATGTTACCAAAGAAATACACAAAAACTTGTTAATTATAAAAGCTTGATGTAATACATTTATGAAAATATTTACCATGAATATCACTAAAAGATTGAGGTTATAATCTAAGCTTTGTCATATTTTAACACAAAGAGACATGAATGGGAGTTGTTGTTTCCTTGCCAGGTGTTTAGCATTACGAGGTTAGGACAATATGATCAACAATGCTATACTGTGACAATACATCAAGGAATAAAACTGAATAACCATTGACCATTTACTTTAATATCTTACTAATGTCAAATTAGCTGAATCGGATATTTATAGTGTTATACTTTTGCTGAGAAACTTAACATCAAAACAACAGAACCAATAAAGGTCTAAAGAAGAGCAACAACCTTCAAGTAAATATCTGGATCTTAGACTTAGACTAAGCTGCTATTGTTATCCAATCTATGGCCCATTATTTGTCCATCTCTTAAAACAAATTTTATCTTTGTATTTTGATAAGTTAACAAGAAAATGCTTAGCGTAGATAACAATAATTGCTGTAACACAAACACATACATTCGAAAAAGAGATTTTCTTAATACTATAGGTAAGAAAGAGATGGACAGTAAAGAAAATACTTACTACAGACAATAATAATTGCCTTAGCACAAATACCTAAATTCAAAAAAGGGATTTCCTTGATACTAAAGGTATAAATGAGATGGACAGTAAAGAAAACCGCGGATACAGTAAAAGCATAAGGTGCTAGAACATAACCCTGTCTGTCCACTAATTCCACAAATTCTTCCATGCTTGAACAGAGAGCATGGTGTCACACCTGTAAACTGATTCAGATTGAGGATTATGAGAGCTTTAGAGCTTTAGAACCTTGGTCTGACTGACACGGAAGGTGTAAATCATCGACATGGCATACCCCACACAAATCTGAATGGTGGTACACAGAAGTTTACATATATGCTTATAATCAATTTGATTTACCTTTAGCTCTGCATCTAAGGCCACATGCAGTAAATTTTGGGCCCAAATGCTGCATTATAATTCAATGCATTACTATAGAAGTGATAGGAATTAATTTTTTTAACATTTCAAAACAGTGCATGTTCAAATATCTCATCATCTAACATATAATTTGATAACATCATCAGCGTAACATATATTACATACTGCATCCAAACTTTACTGCATGTAGAACAGTTTTCTATGACAGACGAAGATATCTAGCGTCTAGCGGGATTCGAACCCGGATCTCTTGATCCAAAGCTAAACACAATATCCTGCCAACCAAAAGTGTAGCAAATGTGTTAACAAATGGATCTATTAGTTTTTTGTTTTAACGTATAAATTCAACATTACAGATATTATATTAAGTTGAGGATCAGTAAAAATTGGATTGCTAAGATTCAGAGTAAAAGAGTTTTGGACACAGTCATCCAAGAAAATGAATTATAAATTCCACTCAATCTTATCACTTGTGACAAAATGAAATTAAGCAATACCATGAAAATACTTTAATTTCCAATTTAATCTTAAAATAAGATGAACAAAGAAAATTATCTATATTTCAATCGCAAAAATATCAGATTTCTATCTTCAAAAGTGTACTTCCGCTCAATTAAATAAAATCCTTGTTTAATTCTTTCTTAAACTAAGTCTACCCTCATCAACATATTAAAGTATTACAAAAAGACATTTTGAAACATAAAAAACTTCAGGCTGTTATGTATTTGGCATAAAAATGGCATTATGATAAGGATCTAAATGTCTAAATTGCTCAAGAATATTGTGATTAAAGGCCACGGAGGAAGAGACGTCATTTTTACGAGCACAAGGCTTAAAGAATCTACACGTCTAAACGTTCCTGTGTTCTTGAAAGGAACAAGGTGAGGATAAAACAGCAATCATGAGCTCCCAGACCAAAGGCCATCCTAATAGAATATGTCAACCTAGATCTATTCTATTGCTCATAAACGTCTTGCACTGACAAAAACAATGCGTTATTACCATAAGCTTTTATGAACTTCATTTGGGGAAACTTTGACCACAATCATATTTTTTATGAAGATAATGAATATATTTTACAGAATAAATCTTTCAGCATCTTTCAAGTGAAATGTTACAGAAAATCACCAATGTTCTATAGGTAATTGTTCCATTAACATAGACTTCTCGTATATATTCAGAAGTAAAAGCATTGACAATAGTGACTTATCATGCATTTTAATTTTTTATGAAAGGAATTTCTTTTAAATTTGAACATTGGAAAGAAAATTGAAACGTGAAACATATTGAAACAGCAGCCACAATTCACATACATTATAGGACGTGAAAAACAATTTCAGAAAATAACTTTGACCCTCAATTAGATCTTTTTGATATATACCAATTTGGCCATTAACATATGCTATCACATAATTGCAATTACCACTCATATATTCTGGCAAACAACTGTCTACCTTGTCATGATAGTATCCTGAACACTATCTACATAAATAAAGTCCTGGTCAGTTCATCTGTCTTACTGACCATTGTCCAAACACACTGACCATTACCATTCATCAAGCCCAATCCACTGGACATTTGTGGACATTAATTACCTCAGCTTATCAATTAACACTTGCTAATTGGCATAATGTCGTTATTCATCCTTGCAGTATGTAAACTAGTAGTCAGGCATATATTATCAAGAAGTCTGGGAGAGATAAACAATCTTATCACATAATTGATGCCTGGAGGTACAGATAATAGGAAATTGATTTGATATGTTATAAAAAGTATTTTGTAGTGAACAATTTGGATTTGAAGATAAATATTTAAATGTTTAATGTATTTTAGCTTGGACTTTTGTATGCTGTCAATATCACAGATATCATGGAGAATTCAAAATATGGAAAAATATGTCTTGAAGTTAAAGGTGAGGTGAGGTGAGCTATAGGGTTTAACACCGCTTTCAAGAGTATTTCATCTATTTTGCGGCTGCTAGTATTATTGCAGGGAGAAATCCAGCAACACCATGCAGCCATGTTTTGAGGTGAAACCTACGGGCAACAGCTGGAACAGCGAACCATGGGTGGTACTGCACTGAAATTCAGTGTAGCATTGCACCCAAACCTTACTGCGTGTAGAATAGTTCTCTACTGCAGAAAAAGTTGACTGCTCCTGGCGGGATTCGAACCCCGGACCTCTTGATCCAAAGCCGAATGCACTAACAACTGCGCTATCCCGCCCCCTCTTTAAGTAAATAAAAACTTGCAAAATTGGTATGTTGATAAACGTGACGTGTTAATGTCAACTTGTAATGCTGTGCGCCAATCAAGGAAGCCACAACTCCCATCTTTTGGTATGACACAGCTGGCAATTGAACCCGACCTCCCATGTGATGAGCGGCTACTCTACCAACTGGGCTATATTCCCAACATTTATAAATATAAATATCAGCAATAGTTAAAATTTTCTTGAGCAATGGAGAAGATTTTTAAAATGAAACTTTTAGAAGCAAACATAATTCATTTACCAAATTTATCTATATAAATCATATTTTAACTTATCTGAATAGATCAATAAGAGAGTGTTTTCTCTTTATAGTGTCTGGGAAATATTCTTAGTGAATACGATTATCTACTGAACCTGGATTTTACACTTCAGCATAAAAACCAAGAAATCTACTTTTTATCAACCAAAAGGCATTTTTATCACAAATGTCCATGGACAAGATAAGAAATACTTTTAAAATAACACCTTACACTTAGACGAGTGGCACAGTGACAGTTGTTAGTCAATAAATCTAAAATATTGTGTTTTAATTGCTAAGTAAGCCTGAGTCTGAAGGAATCCTTCAAGAGAAACATAAATAATACCATTCTGAAGGGTGCCATGATGGAAAGAAAACATTGTCAGAGTTCCAGACAAATTGTTGGAGAAGAAATGAATACAAATGGCCGACATTTATCAGAGAATGAACTCAATGACATAAATGTATGCCTTCTTTGCTTTTCTACTATTAAAATGTTGTTTTCTTGTAAACTCTCATAAAACCTTAAAACCTTTTTTTTAAGAATGAGAATGTTTATAAAGACTAAAAGATTTCTTTGTGTATAAAGGCAACAGCTATATATATCATGGCTCTTCGTCATTAACAACTTGTTTACAAGTGAATTTTTGGAAAAAAAGATTCCGTAAACCATTATCTTTTAATTTCAAACTTCAAAGGGAAACTAAATTTTTTTCATGAACTTTTATTTGATACATGCCAAAATATCAAATATTAAATCATCTCATCCAACTTGCATTTTCATCCCCTTATGTCAAATATTTGACATTAACTTGAGAAGTCGAATTCATGTGCCCCATTTACAAGTATACCAATTATATCGTCCGTTGAAGTATACCTACCAATATCTGTCTCTTAGCTACATATAAGTTTTCAAAATTACGTTTGACCAATTGACGCAAGTCAGCCATGGTACATTGTCCGATTTTCGATCATAATCATGATTAACATCTTAATATTGTCACTTTTCTGAAAAGACTGGCACTTAAAGTGTAATTTTCAGCAACAATTAACATCTTTTGAAAAAATAACACCCTTGGTAACTTTTGACATATGTGTGGCTACAATAACACACGTAGTGTTGATTTTAATAGAGCTTTTCCCTATATAATATCTTTAATTCTAAAATATATTATCAGTCCTGATAAAAATATAAACAGTATAGATAAGGAGTCCAAGAATTCTTCTCCAAGGCAGTCAAATTAAATACGAAACCTTGTGGGGTCCAGATATGAATACCATATTTTCCTATCTGTGTCCTTTATTTCATTTCACTGGTATATAAACAATAACGCACATCACATATGTCATATCTTTCTCACAACTATTTACATTTCTTCAATCATCAAGAAGACATAATATTTAGAGGTTATGTCAAAAGATTAAAACAAGACCTGTAACCTTGCAACTATGATGTAAACACCTCATAAATAGACAGTGGGGAAATAACGGTGAAACAGCAAGTAAAACGGCAAGCGATCCCAGTAATAATTCTTGGTATTTATATGTATCTGCTAACAGATGGTGAATGACCCAGTAGAGTAGTAAATAATGTCGGAAGAAAGATAGTACATGAGTCAAAATAAATATAGTTGGGGATAGGAAAAGTATTATTTTCTATTGAATCTTTTAACTCAGAAAGTACTTTATATACAATATGTAAAATATAATATTTTAGTGTCTAAAACAAGACAAAAAAGAATTTTTAAAAAAGATTCAAGAAGAGCTAAATAACTCATGATTATATCTTTGTACTACCGGTAACAATTATGTTGGGTAACAAATATGATATTCAATATAAACAGGGTTTAAGTTTCCCAAAATTGCATTTTAATGGCCTTCTTGAAAACTTGTTGACACATTTTGTGACCAGGTGTTGATAAAACAAATCATTTGGAAAAAATTATCCAAAATGCTCAATTTCAATTACATTCATAAAAGAACCATTTGTGGAATTAAAGAACCTTGGCAAAAATAGAAATGTGTGTCCTTTTTAGAACGATGACAATTAAGTCCATATGTGGAGGATTAAAGTTTGCGCCTATGTAGAGAATGTATTATGTAACAGTCTGGAACCGTGAGAAAGTTTTCTTATGGTATGGGTGTGAAAATGAAAACTTTGTGAATTTTGGCTCTGACCATGTTTAGTCTATATAGCTTTTGTCATTTGAAGCATTTTGCAATTGCAACTTGCAACGTTTTAGAAATATTTTCAAATATGTATGATCATTTTAGCAGACTGCTAAAGAATTTTGTTTGGCAAATATACAGACCAAACATTACCTAAAATGAATTTACAACATTTAAAAACAGCAAAATAAACATAGATGATAAAATATAACTTGCACTGATAGCAAAATATTATTCCAACGTAGTTTTCTTATGTATGATTAATTACAAACTTAAACTTATTATATCATTTTTTGAATATTTATGATTAATCATAACCAAAAGTCATTTTACCACTGATTTATTGCTGAAAGCATATGAAAATGTAAAAGTACCATCAAATATTCAAAAATATTTTTACTCCCAAATAAACATTCCATCTTTTACTATCGTCGTTGATACACAAGAAGTTGGTAACCTCCATTTGGTTCTTCTATCACACACCTATCCTGACAGTAGATTTGTCATTGCCGGGAACACTACAGATACCGACCATTTCCAGGCTGGCTCATTGCCAGTTACCAGGTTGTTTTACTTGGTTCCACGCTGATTGAATAACATGGTGTGGGAGCGTTGGAATGTGCGTATGTAAGACGTGACTTGCTTACTCACACCTACCGAGATTCATTCGCATCAACATGTAGTACACTGATTGTTCCACGAGTACTTCTTGTTATGTAGGAAACTGACGACTATTTACATGGTGCTTTATGCATCAATTCTTGTTGTTGATTCTATGTTTTACTGTAGCATGAGAATGAGAAGCTTAAAGATGCATGGTCAGTTTTGTATGATATTTTATTCGGTTCTGAAATGTACCATATTACACTAGGTGCTGATTTAGGTTATATCTTCTTACTTGAATTTCATATTCACTCCCAAATGCTTAATATATCAAATATATTTATGTTTCAATGGAAACCAAGAAACGGTCTCTCACATGTGTAGTATCTGACAATTAAAGCTCAGTCTCACGTATGTACTCATTATAAGTCCTATTAAACGCTATAGAAGCAAATCTGTCTTCCTATCTACTTTATTTAAGTTTCCAAAATTATGTTTGACTTAATGGCTGCAGCAAGCCAAGGTCCATTGTCCGGTTTTGTCGGATCAACAATAACTGGACAATTAGACTTATGTTTTTGGTCATTATGTTTATAGATCTTTGCTCTCCATCAGGTGACAATCAAATGACATCTAGCTCTATGACATCACAGTGTAGTTATGACATCACAGTGTAGTTACGACATTACAGTACAGTTATAACATCACTGTGTAGTTATGACATCACAGCACAGTTATAACATCACTGTGTAGTTATGACATCACTGTGTAGTTATGACATCGAAGTGCAGTTATGACATCACAATGCATTGTGATGACATACTGTAACTACATTGTGACATCATAACTAACTTTATATTGAGCAGGAAGTCAAACCTTCCAATTCTCAGATTATTCAATGAAGTGGGTCACCCATCCATTGATAAAACGTGTTCATTGTTGCTGAACTTCACTTTAAGTAAAGCATGAGCTATGGACAGAGCTATTTGCACAGGGCCATGGTCCCCATATCAAACAAATATATATTATGCATACAAAAATCCATGCTCTTGAGAGTATCAAACAAATTGATGAGCGGAAGCTTTGGCAACACAGCGTAACACATGCGTGGATAAGTATTTCACAAACACAGACATCCTTGCATCTCAGACGCATACAGTACCTTAAGACAAATACATAGGTTTACATAGTGGCACCAAGAGCTAAAAACATGGGTGGATATATATTTCACAAACACAGACATCCTTGCATCTGAAAATACCAGACAAATACATGGGTGGAAAATGTTGCCCATAAAGCTAAATATATGCTTCTTAAATATTTCTCCAATTCAGATATAACCTTTGCATCTAAGAAACATATCAGAAATAGAGAAAACTGCATGGGTGAATAAATACCTTTGTTTCACAAACAAAGAAACCATTGCATTTGAAGAACATCAGACGAAAGGACGAAAACAGGGTTGATAAATAGTTTGCAAATATAGAAATTCTTTCATTGAAGAAGAATATCAGACTGAAAGACAAATACGTGGTGGATAAATAGTTTGCAAATATAGAAACTCTTGCATCTCAAAAGGCGTAGGGCATCCCTGGGTGGAGATCCAGGCGTCTAGCCAATACATGGTGTGTTCTTGTTGGGAACTATGCGTTCTTGCTGTGTTCTTGTCAGAGGAATACAGAGTATAGACACAGCATCATCCATATCCGCTGACAGATGGGATCATGGGAGGGCATGATAAACAAACAATACATTTTGTATGTGTCTCCTGAGTTTGGGCTTGCTAATTGTGCTGCAATACAAAGGGAAGAGAGAGTGTCCCAAAGCAAGAACGTTCAAGCTTGGAAACTTCTCATACACACAGACAAAGTATTTATTGTGGAAATATATCTACTTTATTAAATATGGAAAAGGAGATTATAAAAAAATTTGATTTAGGCAGATTTTCGATATTTTTTTCATTATTTCAATCTTTTCAGAGGTTAAGTGTTAGACTTAAACTTGAACATACATAATATGTGAAACAGATTATTTCTGAGTTTATTATTTTTTTTCTTAACATTGGTCATATTTATTTTTAGGAGAACATCTGAGATTGGAATTTTATGGAAAACGATAAATGCATATTTTTCAAAGAAACCTCACAGTCTATAAGATTACTGGTACGAAGAATTAACAAATCCATTTTTGCTTCATAACGGTGTTAGTATCTACACCGAAAGGTCGCATATCATTGCAATAAAGAAGTTGTAAATCCATAAATTTGTCAATTCTTCATATTACCAACTTCCAAATGCGTCTTAAAGATGATACCGGTACCTTCATAAGTTCGAACATTCTGAGAATATATATGAAGACATAATACTTATAATTATTTTACTTAATAAATCAACAGCAGACTAATTAACCATTTTAATTGCTTTAGCGATTTACACTAATATTCCTAAGCTTCAAAATACTCTAATTTGCAATAACATTAATTATCTTAACTGTTACGTGAGCTCTTTAAATGCATATGTTATATTTTCATCTTTATCTAAGCTTGCAGCAAATTGTTTTAACGCTATATGACATCAGAGCATCGGATGTCAAGGTTATTGCCAGATACCAACAAACTTAACAACTTCTTAATAGAGTCTTAAATCTATCAACAATCCTTAAAGAAATGAATCCAAGAATTTGAAACCTATCCAAAAGATCCACGCTTCCAACAAAGACCACCCACAATGCAATGCAAATGACATCATTATGTTCTTCATTTCAAATTAACGCCAGTTTTATTGATACCAGACTCCATATGCTGCTCAAAGTTAATCAATGAGCATCGAAAGGCCATGGTAACATTTTCTGAACTTGAATGGTTGTCGTTACCTCGATCTTTACCATAGAAACTGTATAGGAGAGCAAATATTCTACTCGCATATAACTAATGATAGGACCCTTGTTAATAATTTAAGAGGTGACAACAAAACAGAATATATGGGAACCAAAATACAGATTTCAGATTTCCATAATTTCGACCCTCATACTTTCCTAATATTTTCATGAAATCTTCGAAGTCAAACTTTTTTCCTCTTACCTTCGCTTGCATGCCATCATTCTGAAATTTCATTCTGATCTTGATATCAGTGGAAACACTTACCAAAGGTGTCAATATGTCATTGTTTCTTTAGGGTTTAATGACATGAGTTATCAAAATCATCAATAACATTGTTACCTTATTTAGAAAATGTGTATCGGTGCCATGAAAACCATTCTATGGTTACTAAGGCCTCATAGATATAGGGTGGGCTTAATTAAGTTGCTAAATGGTTAAGAAGTACTGCCATATCACTAGATATAGTTTTAACAGAATACAGCTTTATATTGTTATCCTTTGTACAACTGTGACTGTTAAAATTGATGGGATATAACAAAATTTCCAAATCTTCACCAAAAAGAAATCACTTAAAAGGATCTCAAGGGTTCTATCGGGGTATTTTTTGTGGAAACGAAATTCGAGAGGATATTCCTGTTTACACATATATGTTATCAATACACGATTGAAACACAGTCAAATTGAAAGATACTAATGAAAGTTATATTTTGATGACTTTATATTTCACAAATTGATAAAGGCAAGCGACACTTGTTGAAAAATAAAAACGATGAGAACTGAAGCCATTCATTGGCGCTGCCAGTGGGTCTAACGGTCTAACAGCAAATTATTTATTAGTTTTATTATGTGTTATCTGTTACTATGTGAATTTTCTATCATTGTTTATGTTTTATTTTTAAGAAAGTGTAAAATTAGGTTAAACATAGCGTGTTTTCATTCTAGTAATGCCAAGAATCCAATATGGCGGATACTGCCGATAGATCGGTGATAGAACTTTCCCTTTAAAAATGACGATCTACACTTTCAACCACTTGTACTACAGCACACTCGGTATTTCTGGAACTAATAAATCACACAAGGACAGTATCCTTATTAACACAGTGATTAATTATTAATTATCTAATATAAAAAAATAATCTCTATGCATCTGTTTTGCATGGGAAATGTCTTTGATGTGCATGGCATGTTTATAAATATAGACATGCACCTATAATGTCCTTGTTCTTAATTTGCCTCAAAATTCTGCAAAGTATCCCTATAATAAACTCATTAATCGGCAAACTGGCAAAGACTAATAGTAAACAGACCAGCACGGCAAAATTACATATGCTGGCAATATGCTCTTCAAATGAGGCATTTTAGAGTTTTTCAAAGATGATTTTGGTATGTAAAATGTGAAATAGGTTCATTCCAAAAAATTCTAAAATGTTGAAGTTATGAGGATTTAAATTCCGAAAAGGATATTGGTATGTGCCATGCTGAGTTTGATATGCCAACTTGTCATAATAATTCTGGAAAATGTTAATGATGTTTTAAGTATTTTCAAATAAACATTTTGGAAATAAGTATTTACAAATTTTACAACTTAAAAATATGCTTTCAAAAATAAGTGCAATGATTATCATTTTAGTATTGAACTAATATTGGTAAGATATGAAAGTGATATTATGAACATTATTGCTTTATATATTGATACATGAAAATATCAATGTCAAAAATGTTTTGCACCAAATGTAAAAATAGAGCCATGGGCTCTGTAGCTCATCAGGATTTCATTTATGTACTATCTAAGGTTAAATATTTTAGTTATCTCAAGTAATACATTGTTTACAAGCAAAAGATACGTTCTTAGATCATGACCCCTGTGACCTAGATTGGGGTCACGGATTCACCAAATCTACAATTGAGAATTCCTATTCTGCACACAACATTTCAGCTTTCTAGACAAAAGAATATGAACATAGGTTCTTAAAGGTGTGACCCCATTTTGGGTCATGGGGTCACGAAATCTACAATTTAGAATCCCCATTAGCAAAAGAGGACTGCACACAACTTTTCAGCTCTCTAGACCTTTTGGAACTTGAGAAGAAGATGAAAACAGGTTTTTAAGGTTGTGACCCCTGTGACTCCATTTGGGTTCATGGGGTCACGAAATCTACAATTTAGAATCCCCATTAGCCAAGCATTCTGCACACAACTTTTCAGCTCTCCTGACCTTTTGGAACTTGAGAAGAAGATGAAAATTGGTTTATAAGGTTGTGACCCCTGTGACCCCATTTGGGGTCATGGGGTCACAAAATCTACAATTTAGAATCCCCATTAGCCAAGGAGTCTGTACATCAAATTTCAGCTCTATAGAGTCATTGGTTCTGGAGAAGAAGTCGATTTAGCGAAAAGTTAACAGAGGGATGGACGGATGGACGGACGGACGGACCATGCCATAAGCCAATCGGGCCTTTCAGACCTGATGTGCAACTTCATTACCTTATTTTTGTAGATAAAAAAACATATTTTCTAGGAAATGTGGTAAATAAATATTAAATAACTCAGAACCTAAATCACCTTGCCAACATTTATTTTCAGAAACAAGACAGGTCTATGGTAAACATATACTTATCATATGCAGTTAAAAATCGAATATTTGGATCTGCTATTTAAGTAATGAGGGACTAATCGCTCTCATTATGAGAACATTCTTGGCTAGCTAAGACTGCAGGTGTCATTAGCGTGCAGTATATTTAGTCAAGCGCTGTTTTCTGTACAACATGTGTATATAGATTATATACCAGAGTATTTATTACATACCACATACCAGCAATCAAGTTTACCTGGACACGTGCATGTCAAAAGGTAACAAGGACATTTTCTAATTATTTGAGAATAACCCTTTTCTCATTTATTTTATTTTCTTAACTATAATCATCCTCAACATCATTTGACATCATTGGGCCAAACCAATGAGAGTGGCCATTTTACATGATGCACAACGGCTATAATCCATTATGGCCACATGCAAAAACCTAGACTAAAATTTAGTCTCCGGAATATAATATAATTACTGTACCTTCATCCTTATGATTATTTTTTTTAATACTTTCAGTTGCATATGAATATTCTGTTTATCTAGACTTTGTGAATAAAGATCTAGACTGTATTAAAGGCTCTTAATTGTTACACAGTCATTCGGCAGGAAGACAACACAAATATTTTATTATTATTTGAGAATAACACCTTCTTCTCTCATTCATAATTATTTGTTTTTATTTTCTTTGTTTTTTTACATCATTAGGCCAAACCATTGAGAATGGCCAATTTACAATAATACAGGATAGCCACATGCCGGAACACTGGCAGATCTAGAGGGGGATTCAGGGAACCCCCCTCCCCTCCGCCCTTGAAAAATCCCCAGAGAGTGAACCACCCACCCCTTTTCAAAAAGTGAACTCCCCTTATAGTGCAGCAGATAAGTGAAACTATCTTTCAAAATGTGATACAAGCATCAAACTTGGCACAAGTACTCATTAGGGGTTATATTTTTGAAAAAATACGCTGGCCACTTGAAATTCAAGATGGCCGCCATTTTTCAAGATGGCCGCCATTTTTATGATTAAATTGCCTATTTTGCAATAGAATCTCAATACCGTGACGGATTTCGTTGATCTTGGTGTTTAAAAGTAGGTTTTTAACTATGAGGAATCCAAAATTACAACTATTAGATATCTTTGAAGCTTCTTTATACCAATTCAAGCCAAAATAATGAAATAACAGGAAATTTGACAACTCAAATGACATGAAAGAATTTAAAGAATTATTTTTAGCTATTGTTTAATACATTTTGCAATGTTGCACAGATTGTTACTTATGCATGTATTAAAACCTACCCACAAACTGTATAAGTTACTCCATGAAATTGTGATATATTTAGAAGCCTTTATACAGTCTTGTCATTCATCAGATTCGTGCTTTAGTTGAGACTCAGCCTAATCCTCACATCTGCAGCTGCATAATGTTGTACATGTAAGGCCAAAGCGGTAGCATTTGCACCTTCCAACATTGCACTCTGACTTGCACCCACACTTGGTCAGCTGTTGACAACTCTCTGCTATAGGAGGCAGTGTTGTCCAGAAGACCTGCCACATATCACCTTTCTTTGTCCAGCCCCAGTCAGCAGGGCTCTGTGTTTCAGGTTGACGCAAAGTTGACTGACTCCATATGCATCCTGCGACATAGGCTGCACGCTTGGCATGTTGAAGCAGTGCTGCTCGTGTTGGAGGAATTGCTTCATAAGGTCTCTGTTTTCTAGCAAACATGGCTAGTCTGGCTTCATTAACATTTGATTCTGTACTTGACCTGTCATACATCATCACCACAAACTTCTCCAGGGTCTCTAGATCAGCATCATCTACTATTGGTGGGTATTGGCTGAGTTTGGTGAAGACAGCAGTAACTTCAGGACATACATTCCAGGTTTGCCTTGAATTCCTTAGGGAAATGTGCTGATGACTTTTTGACTTTTATTGTTACTTTTATTTGATTATTTTGTTAATTGGTGATGCATACATGATGTATATGATGTAATTTGATCTTAAAACAAGTTTTGTTATATTGTGTAATATATTTAAGCAGATACATACCTTTTTGTCATGAGCTCATTTCTCTGTTGAGTCGTCTGCTAGCGGCCATGTTGAAGGGAGCAGTCATTGTTTTTTTTTGTGAAATAAACATTTTAAAAACTTTTTTTTTTAAATGTTCTTGACATGTTTCATAACAGAAAAAATAATTAATTAGAAGTGTATATTGAGTTTATTTCGATCATTTTTAACATAAACTTAGTACTTACATATTGATCATTTTAATTTGATTCAAAATCTAAATTAAAGTAAAATATAAAGCTTCTTGGGATTCAACAATCCCAAATATATACTCTACAAGCTATTAGAGTATGAATTGCTACCAAAGTCATCAATATAAGGCAAATCTGCGTATAAATCTGGAAGAAAATATATTTTTGTTGCCTACTACGGCGGCCATCTTGAAAAATGGCAGCCATCTTGAATTTCAGATGGCCAGCGTTTTTTTCCATAAAAGTACCCCCCAAGGTGTATTTGTGCCAAGTTTGGTGCTTGTATCACATTTTGAAAGATTGCCCTGAAAAATTCATTTATCTGCCGCACTATTAAAAAGATCTGCCTTTGTAAAACCTTTACTGTAGATCACAGTATATTCTGGATTTTCAAATCTTCAATCAGAGCCTAATCAAATGCTATTCTCTTATGAATTCCTGTAAATTTGCATTTCAGAATGGGTTGATACTAATGAATTCAACATGATCACAAATTACTAAAATAAATCTTGAGTCAATGCACCACAATACCAAATGTTACCTATATGCTTTTTATTATATGACGAGCAGTGAAATACTGGAATTTATCAGTGAAATAAACTGTCTATCAAGCTACAGTGAAAATAACTTATATTTTCACTGCGAACGGTGACTGATATAATTTGACGTCATAAAACATTTTTGGCTTATGACGTCACAGTGTTACTGTGGTGACGGGTTGTTCCTTGCGGCCGCTTGGCGTGAAAACGACCCTGTTCGGACGTAATTACATGGTAATATCATATAATAAATAAAATATCCGTCAATTCTTGACAAATGTTAACAAAAGTTATATATTTTCACTCGTGGCTGCGCCACTCGTGAGAATATAACCTTTCTACCTCACTCGATGAGATAAACATGGTATTAGTTAAGAAAAGACAGATATCCTCTATATATCCTATGCTCATTCAATGTCTTGCAATGTCAGAGAGATGGATCCTTGATTGTTTTATTGACTTGGCACCAGTTGCAGCACAAGTTATTTCTCCATTAGTGTGTGCATAATCTGGACCAGTGACACGGTTCCAGCATATCTCACAGATCAACGACCCTCTTGACTGTCTTCTTTTACTTTCAGCATGATTTGGATACTAAATGTATAAATGCTTGAACATAAAACTATTAAATGACTCTCTGAAATAATAAAATTATTTTACTTAATATTCTAGTGCATGCATGTACATATGTCTTCTGACAATGGTCTTTCTGGCCAAATTGTTTGTCTGTCTTTGTGTCTTAGACCATCCTTGATGTTCTTCAATATATAGATCTAAGGCAATCTAGACTTGCCAAACTGTTCTGACTTAAGATCGCTCCTTTACTATTTTTGTTCTAGGGTCTGGATTACAGATTATTATTTTACAAACAGATTCACTTGCTCTATGCATATACAAGACAGAGATATACCTTATTGCCTCCAATAGACAATCCCAGTGTCTATATTTTCAGACTTCGTTCTATTTGAGACCTGCATCTATAAATTTTTTAGCAATTTAATCAACCAACTACCAAACTTAAAACATATCTGGAAGTGCAATCATGATAAAATTTCTTGATATGAATTTATTTTGGTGAATATTTATTCATTATTGAACGGGAAAAATATCCATACGTGAACATATAAACATTGCATTTTTTAAAACCTTGCTTATCTAATCACCTAGTGTCAAATTGATCTATTGGAGAACTGGTGTCTAAGGAAGGAAATAAGGTATAAGAACTGGTAAAGCAAACCGATTAAACTTCATTTCCAATACATTTTGTTAGAAATTTTCAATAATGCAAAATTCCTAGAAGCATATTACAGAAAGCAGAATTCAAATAATTTCCAAAAAGTAGATACAAAATTAATATTTACAAACTGTTGACATGATATACACATATTAATCTGCACATATCACTCACATCATATCACATATCATTTTCTGTCAGTATCAATTTCAACTTTGTAACAAACGACATCTCTATGATGGTATCCTCAAAAACGTTACTTTTCAGAAAAAACCCAAATAAATCAACTCTACCACTGATGAAGGGGGCCTCTCCTGTAAAGGTTTTTCTGTGTTAATCACTGGCTCAGATCAAAGCAATAGTAACAGCAACAGGCAGTGCCATGGATCTACGCCAAGACAAGAATGTCTTTCTAGAATATGATGAATAGCTACACATGTAGATAGTTCACAGATTATTGTTCCATAATTGTGCAATATATTATCTGTCAGCAGAGTCTATCCACACTCATTCGTTTTCTGTCAAAAAAGATCAAATTTAAATTTAAAAACATATGTTTTTGAAAAAAAGATTGTTTGCAAAATCATTTATTACATTTTTAAATAAGTCTTTCTTTACATTTTGTCTTACTTATTCAATGTTATGTTTTATATATTTTTAACTTTTTTTCAAAGACTATTTTAATTAACGATTTAAAAATTATTTCATGCAATGCAAATAAAGGTGAAATACATACATTTCCATTATTACATTAATAACAACATTCAAGGTAAAAACTTATTAAAAATGGATTATTGATGATTTTAAATGGCCATTAAATTTCTTATTTAATTCATGGTCAAAACCTATATAAAATAGTTCAAAATGATGATAAAAATGATAAATTTCATCTACAACATGAATTTGGCCCAAAGTCGTATTTGTCTGAATTTCTTCACCACAGCTAGCATGTACTGTGTATCCCATTATACCTCTGTTTTGTAGTTTGTTCAACATGCTGTTTTCCTTGTCACTTTCTATTTGTGTATGACATGTATTGTTTTCCTTACAACTGTTTTTATGTTGACATACCAGACGTCAATTGGACATAACAAATGGTCACTCTGGTCATGCACTGGTCAAAACTAGCCATACATGTTCCTTGTATCAACATCTGGAAAATATTTGTGATAATAAAAAATACTTCTTTTTAAAAAAAAATTCATTGAACATTATCCTGAAACAACATACTCTTTGCCTGTAAATCCTTGATAAAACTATACTATAAGAAAAGAAGAAAGTATTTTATTGCCTCATAAAACATTTTTTTTAAATTTAACTTGAAAGTAATCCATGACACAATTGTAGATAAAGACAAAAATAGGTAGGACATACTTTCTTTGTTATTGTGTAAAAAGGTTGTTATTTTTACCTTTATCTGTGCATACAAAAGAATATGACATTGTGAGAAAAATATTTATTATTTGACTAATACTATTACTGAAATGCAACAGTAAATATAGTATTCAACTTCTTCAAAGAATATGAATTGAAAGAGAGAACATTATTTTCACACACTGGAAAGTAATCAGTCATTTTGATGTGCATCTTAATTGTATTGTCAATTATTTGTACATGTACATATATTTATAAGTCAATAGCTTTAAATATTATTACTACTTTTACTTGGCAGTTGGTTTACTTTAAGACAGAGATAACAAATCACATAAGCAGGAAACTTTCATTTATATGTTAAATGCTTTGAAATTGCCTCTTAAAAGCAATCAAAAATATTTCTACCCTTACCTGCTGATACTAAGATCAAAGAATACCTGAATTTCATATATTTAATATACCATGTTGAATTAATTATCTTACATGAACAAAAACTATGTTTCCATTGATCTTTGCATATTTAATATGGTGGTGAGGAATATTCTACACATTACAAATTCTTTACAGATCCTGTGAGAAATTTCTTCTTTGATATGCCCACTTATGTGTGTCTGTTGGGAGACTATTAGTTAGATTAGCACTTACTAGCTGATTTAATGACAGAAATGTGTCTACATAAAATTATGAGCAGGGAAATTACTTTCTTTATGATACTGTTGAATTTGGAAGCATATATATATATGCCTTTATGATAGGCTTGGCATTTTTAAATCATTATGTTTATATGCAGAATATTTAAAAGGACCACTTGGAAACTTCATTCAAATTTATCAAATCTGTTTATACAGATGGTATTAGTAAAATTACTAAACACATAAATACAATGTAACAATTTTTTAAAATTATTTTGGTAACATCATCTTCTTTTATTTCTATATCAATAAAATAAATTTTCAACAAATTATCTTTACTTTTATCCAAAAACAAAAATATATAGATGATATCAATTCACAGCTTTATCAAAATTTGGTAAAATTGAAAATTCATACTTCATTCTATTACTTGGAAATTATAAAATTTAATATTTCTTACTTTATGAAATATTTACAGAAAATCAACATTTTGGGCGAAAATCAACAGTTTTCAAGTAAAGGAAAGAGACAGGGAGAAATCTATGACATCATCTTATTTCTACAGGTACAGACAGGATATGGTTAACTCGTTAAACCTATTCCTGAAGCTGGAAGATAATGTTGGAATCAGTTTCTTCCTATGCTCGTCCTGCCAAGATACGCCGTCTTCTTCACAACAAAGCTAACAAGTGGTATTAGTGTAAAGACTAAACAACAGAGCATATCTCCCTGTCTCATACCACTACTATCACTTTCAGGGGTTGCCACTTGCCAACTGAATGTTGATGTCTTTTGCTATTGGAAAAAATAACCATTGTGTTTTTTGGCTAGGAAACGTCACGATCTTGAAGATAACCTCTTGATTGGTGAGGTGAACGGTCTTTTTGGAAAGCATACATATATTATAAGATTAGGGTATTCCTTGTGAGAAGTTAAATCAAAGAGCAGCTTTTCGTGTATAGGTTCCTCCACCTTTAAACATATACCAAAGATTTTTGCAACTTGCTGCAAACAGAAAACGTGATAGATTCTTGACAAGCATTAAAAGCCTACATGTATCCTGTCTGAATTTCTTCACCTACAAATGATATGTAAATTGTATTAAAATATAGTTGTGTATTGTTGTTCCTGGATGATCAGCTCAGGGGTCATTTTGACCAATTGTGAACAGATGGAGCCCTTTGCAATGGTAAAAGTATCCTATTTTTCCAAATTTAAGGGACACCAAGCCAAACGGATGGGCAAATTTCCCCAGGACCACCTCTATCTAGGAACAACACTGCAATTATTTGGTAAAGAATGTGTACAGAATATATGAAATATAACAGCAACTCCTAGAATCTCTAGAAACCAATACAAATGTCACAAAATTCTCATTTTTCTTCCACTAGCAGTTGTTGGTTAACAGTGTAACTGGAACCATCTGTAGTTGACCAGTGACCATGTTTTCCTTCTGGGAACTTCCATGATCAAACAGATCCTCTTTTTTGACATGCATTTAAAGGGTTAATCATAACTTGTGTCTCCTGCACAACTAATGCAAACATAACCTCTTGATCATCACTGAAATTAAAGCAGCGACCACAGTTCCTCTAGGAACTGCTAGCACCATCGGCGCCAGTATGTCCTGACATTCTTGGATTGGTATGCTAAGGGTTAAAGCATCTTAAGTTCACCTACCTTTGTCTTCAATCTTGAAGAAGAAGCTGTCTGATGTTGCATTCATTCCTGGTATTAGAATGTATTCTATCTGGTGTCTGTTTATATCTCCTGCAAGAAAGAATCAACATCATCAGAAATAAATTCATCAAACCTCAAACAACATTTTGAAATAACATTGTATAGTTGGAATGAAACCTTTCGCAAAATAAAAATTCTAGTACTTTTTTGGGATGAGTTCCTTGTGGGATTCAATCCCACCCCCTTAGAGTCGGGCACCAATCACTGGCACAGATGTTCCAAAAGAAATATTTATAGACTTTTAGGAACAAAGGCATTGCATGTAGTTTAGCTTGTACATGTTGTGTCATGTTGTTACATTTTTTAGCATTAAGTTCTTACATGTTTTAATCCTTTTATAAAATACATGTCTTCAATTTCTCAATTCACATTTTTTTTTAAAATGCTTTAAACGGAAACATATACCTTTGAGCTTAAACCTTTGCACCTCTGTTACTTTATCATTTCAATCTAGAGTATTTAAATCTTTCTCTATTAACTTTAAATCCTTTTGTAAAACCATATCATGACATTTTCCGAGATGAACAAAGTCTTGGCTTTATGTTTTAACACATAAGACAGTTCTTATTTATCTTAGGAGGAAAACAAATGACTTTGGCACAACCAAAAGGAGAAGAGTTTTTGTGTGTGTGAAAGATATATATTTAAATGTCTTTCTGCGAGTGTATGCATGTTAGTAAACAATATCCTACTGTTTAAATATACATTATTATAAATTTTACCCTTCAAGGAACTAAAAAATAAATGACTTTAACATGTTCTCAAAGAAGGTATTTCCAAAGGTCTCTTTGGAGAAACACTTTTCTTTGATGGATGGTTGGGTTTTCAGAAAAATGATGTTTTCTTGGCAACTGCTTTTAACCTGCCTAGGTCATTCTGACCTAGGAGATACATATTTCCTGATGACTAACTATAAATATGTTTACTACTATCAGGCGTCCTGTGGCCTTCAGACTGATAGCTTTGCTAGTTTCTAGCTGAGCTTCACTATGAGAACTCTCACATCAGTGATATGTCTGAAAATAAGTACCAGGTTTCAGGATAATGCTATAAAGATATTTCTGCACCTACAGGTTTAAACATGTCTAAAGATCGAGTTTAAGACGATCTAGTTTTTACTTTTTGAGTGCTAGCTATTTTAATTATGAAACTGGGTTTATTTTAAATGTTCTCAGGACAAATAAAACTGAAACCATTTTGTTTAAAATTTAGTTAAAGACCTTGGATCTGAAAATCTATTTCATCTTTGAAATGATTACCATTTCCATTCAACTTTTGCTTTAATTACTATGATCTTAATTATCATAGAGTTGAGTCATTCTTTAAGGATTAATAAATGCTTTTTGTCAATATATATTAAATTATGTTAAAGAATAAATGATTAAATGAAAAATTCTCAAAGAGATTTCATAATGAATCATGAAATTAAATTGTCATCACTAAAAAACAAATTTGCCATTAATAAATCTTATTTGTGTACTTAACTAACCTTTGCTAAAAAGCAGAAGCAATTATTTGTTTGGCAACATTAATCACTGCAAGAATGTCCATGTGATCACAATGGGCAAAAAATTGCATTTCCTTGCAAAAACAATGTACTGGGAAAAGATGCAATTAACTTTTGACCTGCTACCAGATAAGATTGCAGAACTATTCATCAAAATGGCAATTAATGCTTAATACCCCATGACCACCTCAAAACAAGTGGACAATATATATTGTTTTACATACATACATATATACATACCGGTACATAACAGGGTTAAGACATCCTTAACCTTTAACCTGCTATTTGATAAAACCCCTTAGAGTGAAGACAGAAATTAACCTTGCAGGGGATCTGACGTTTTAAGTAGGGAGGAAGTTACTATAGTGATTATGCGAAAAGAAAAATGTTGGATTTGAATTATTTAAAAACTTTGTTACATAAAATATATATATAGTTGGAATATCAACATAAGTGAGTTGAGGTGAGTTATGGTTTAACGCCGCTTTCAAGAGTATTTCACTTATATCGCGGCTGCTAGTATTATGGCAGGGAGAAAGCCCGCAACGCCTTGTGGCTATGCTTTGCGGTGAAACCTGTGAGCATGGGCTGGAACTAGCGAACCATGGGTGGTACTACGCTGAAATTCAGTGTAGCATTGCACCCAAACTTTACTGAATGTAGAACAGTTCTCTACTGCAGACAAAGTTGCCGTGCTCCTGGCGGGATTCGAACCCTGGACCTCTTGATCCGAAGCTGAACACGCTAACCACTGCGCTATCCCGCCCCTCAACATAAGTAAAAAACATTTGACTGATTAGAGTAGTAATTAAGACTACAAAATATCGGACACTGGGGATAATAGAAACCTTGGAACAAAATAATGGGCCATATATACTACAGTAGAACAGTGATATAACAAACTCCAAGGGACCAAAGAATTCAGTTCGCTATATCCGCTGTTCACTATTCGCGTTTGAGTTATTATATTTGATGGGTTCACTATATCCATATTCACTATATCGGTGTTCGCTATATCCATATTCGCTATATCGGTGTCCTACTGTACAAACATATAAATAAGTGGGATAAAACACCATACACTCCTAAACTCTGTGAGAAATTGAAATTGAAAATCTTCATTCATCTAGATGGCAATTATTTCTAAAATATTCCATGGAACATTGGAAGATCATACAAATTACATCTAGAACAAAAAACCATTAACTCTTCACCTGCCATGAGATAAGGCTCAAGGGAAGCATTCATCAAGATGGCAATTAACCCTAAGCATGTCAGGCAGGCACTTGGCCACCTTGAAACATGGCAACCTTCAGCAAATTGCAATTAACCTTTAAGGTGATGTATACCTATTCTAATAACACATGGTCTCCTCATATATATTGTAATTATCTTGATGATAAATTCCCATGTTTATAATGTAATGGTTCTACACTTCTACACTTCTACAATCAACCATTGTATTGTTTATAAATGAGGTCCTGTCACCTTTAACCCTTAACCAGCAGGTATATTTATTGAAAATGGTTAGTGAATTCAGAGTTTGAATCCAATTAGAGTTTCAAAACTTGTGTTAGAAATACATGCCATTTAGATAGTGAACAAATCTAACACTGGTACAATTGGGATAATACTACTTTCAACAGTACAAATTATTTGACTTTTTGGTGCCAATTTCCTTGTGGGATTTGAACTCACATCCAGGCAGGCAGCTATCGCCATATACCAACATTTTATGAAGTTAGGCATGGGTTAATGTCCTACCAAGCTTTATCAGGAATTACCAGGCATAAACAGACTCTACCAGGCATTACCAGGCATAAACAGATTCTACCAGGCATTACCAGGCAACATGGCTCACTAGTTCCAGTCAGCTCTTAAGTTTTACCGCAATACTTAGTCACAATGATGTTGTTGGATTTCTTCTGAATAATACTATGGTAATAAAAAGAAATTTTGAACTTTTAAAATTGAATTTCATGTCGAGGTAGAAAAAGTACATTGATACATTGATACGTGATTTATCCAAAAGTTCTACATAATCTTCATGTTAGTCAGGAGGTAATGAGAACAATTTAACTTAAAGAGAGAGTTCTATTAGAGTATCCGCCATTTTGGTTTTGTGCATTGCATGAGATGAGAAAAACACCACAGTTTTACTAATTTCACAACTTTTTAATAATAAAACATGTATATATTGATAGAATATCCACAAAGTAACAAATAATATTTCATTAGAATTATTAACAATGTCTAGTTAAACAAGAATGCCCTCATAATTCATTTTTAAAAGAAATACCAATATTACCCCCTTCCCCTGTTCTGATAGGACGATTAAGACTGTCTCAAGCAAGGACAAGATTAACCTTTTTAAAGGTACATCCATTGTGTTTCATAAAATTTTATTTGGCTTTAATAAGTCCCAACACACCATATGTGCTGTTTACAGTACAAATACATTCACTCAGCTTGCATATTCATTCCCAATCGCAAAATATATCATAATTATTAGTTTCCAATTAAAATCGAGTAAACATCATTATGCATGTGTAGAAACGGAAAGTGCACGACCCATTTACATGCACAGTAGTTAAATGACCTATTAAACATTATCAACACAAATTTATCTTGTTACCTTTTGTAAATAAGTTTCGAAAATTACGTTTGACTGATTGACGCGCGCCACAAGCGGTGCATTGTCCAGTTTTCGATCAGAAATCACAACTTTTACCTTCATATCGTCAATATACTACGTCGACTATGACAAAAATGGTAGTTTTCGGTAACAGTCGGTACTTCTCGATAAAGTAACACTATTAATAACGTTTTGAATATTTGACCCCCAACAACACAATGGATGTACCTTTAATGGTTACATTAATTATTCTGTTAACATTAATTATTCTGTTAACATTAAATATTCTGTTCTTACAAAGCTCTTTGTAATGAAGCAATTAAGGAAACAGTGTGAGTACATCATTTTGGCATGGAGTGACCTAACTTGAGAAATGGAAATTGGATAACCTTTAACCTTGGAGTGGTTCATCAAATACTAGAGAAATGGGTATGTTGTTGAAAGTAAATAAATCTTGAAGTTGCAAGATGTTGTATAAGATTTTAATAACAAATATTTGTTTACATTAAGACTTCATAATCATGAAATGTGATAACATATTGCATAAATAGGATATCACAATGTCATTTAAAGGGATAGTAAGAAAGTGGTATTTCCTATCGAAATACTACTTAAATCTCACATTTCCATTTAAAGGCACTGGTGGACTGATATTTTCTGTTGAAATGCAATTCAACAGGATTACAATATTGATTCCTCCTAACTAACTGAAATTATCGCCAAGTATAACAACACACTCTTTAACAGAAAATCACAATGTATATCACAAGTTATTTTTATGAAATGTTAAATAATTTTCACTGAAATGATACAATAATTACTTCTATAATAAAACTACATTTTTATTTAACCATTATCATTTTTAAAAGTACAAAAACACATAATTTGAATCAGCTATATATACCATATTATGAAAGATCATGATTTCATTAGATTTCATATTATCCTAAACTATAAAGCTTTTGATACAAGTTTTTTAATTCATTATTATCATGACATTTTCTTGACATTGCTGTGTCTTCCCTTCAGTCCAATTATGACATCCATTCTAAGAAGACTGCAATCAGACTAATTAAATAATTACTCCAATCAACACATACCACACAGCATGTGACAGTTTTGTGATAATTGAATGACAATTAACATAACATATTATTACTTCTGTTGTGACAACAAGTATCTATTCTTCAATTTCTCATATAAAATTTTAAAATAAAATTGGTGACAGTTGTCATTGTACATAATGTTTTGAAAGAGTAATAAAATTATGATCTTTTGAACATAGAATTTTTTAACGGCAGTTTGGAAAACGATTATGATGAAAAAATGTATGTATATTGAAGAAGATGACAATAAGTTATGAATTAAAATGAAATTTTCTTAGTAAATAGGAATATACATCCCTTCATGTTTCATATTCATAAACAAGCCTGTTAATGGATAAGGTTTTCATTGATTCTAAAAATAAATTTCAACTTACACATCTTAAACAATATTTTGTAATCTTTCAATATTTTAACTGAATATTGTTCCCTAAAACTGTAAATGAATTCTGCCTTTCTTATAAATTTGAATTTAAACACTTGATTTTCCAAAATCTTCAATGAGTGAAATTAAATTTCCTACACCACAAAATCATTTTGGCCTTTTAACATTTTAACTATGCCAGTGATAAACAACATTTCCTAAAATCTTTTAACATTTTGAAAAGAATTTATATCCCCACAACTCATCAAGAATGTTATAAAACAAAGATAGTTATCAGTTAGGCCTAGTTATAAGCAGTGACTCTGAAGCATGTTTCAAGGATAATTATTTCAAGTTCAGCTCTTGTGTAAACATTTATCCTAAATGTGATGACTTCACATCAACCAAGAGGAACCGTTCCTATCAATGTTTACTCTGTTCTCCAATATCTCTGTAGGAAGTGGTTAACACTGTGAGGAGTTTATATATAACACAGTATGAATCAAAGCAGAATAACCTGAGTATCACGAGCTCCGTACAGGGTTAGAGTGAACCCTCCTCAAAGAAAACTTGTTTAATTTTAGATCTGATGATTCTACCATGCTCCCTGTCTGACATTTTGATTCTTAGCGTTAACCTTTATCTTTGGCTTATTCTGAGGGTGTTCGGCACTTTCAGTTGTATGCAGCATGGTGATGGTTAAAAAAATTTCTGATTGAAGATTATATTGTAGGCATGGTCTTAGATAAGAAAGGTTTATAATCATTATTCTATGACAATAACATGTTTATGTTTAATTTAAATAAGTAAAAGGAGGAATGGATACTTTTGGCAGAATCCACTTCGTTATCCAAAAATTTTATTATCATTATTATTAAATGTTATTATTTCCTCGCTAGATGCTTGGCATACTGCCACTGCCCGGTGCAAATTGTTCGTTCAAGACCTGACTGTAAATTTGCCATTAATTCTGAAAATTCCTAATCCAAATTCTGCATTTGTCACCAAAATAACAGAAAGTTCTTCGGCAAAAGGACACATTTTACAGATTTTGACTTTTTGAAGAATTCATCAAGACCTATTCAATACAACATTCTCAATATTTATAAAGGCATTATTATGAATTACAGACCAACAACTTTAGCAATCAGGACCTTATTCTGTTCAAGTCAACACACGGGATCCTCAACCAGATCCTTGAAAAGGACACCAAGCGAGACTCATTGGAAATTGAAAAGAATATTGGATTTACAATTATAGGTTACTTCACTTGACCTTACGAAGCACCACAATTAGGAAGTCCGGAATTTTCAAGATGGCCGACAATTTAAGTAATAAGCACATACCCCAGTACTCAAAGAACACCTGCAAGAATGTTTCTACTGTATGGATTATAGATCATAGTTCTTCATGTTTATGAGATCATATTATTTATGATACTGTTATCAAAATTGCAGATTTTCACATTATTTCTCTTCATGATCTTGGTTTTCAAATTTCACATCATTTATCTTGAAATACGATCATGATTTTCAAATTTCACATCCTTTCTCTTGAAATATGATCTTGACTTTCAAAATCTTTATTTTGTAGAAATTTTCATTCATTTCCTACAAATTTACGAAGCACCACAATTAGGAAGTCCACAGTTTTCAAGATGGCTGACAATTTAAGTAATAAGCACATACCCCAGTACTCAAAGAACACCTGCAAGAATGTTTCTACTGTATAGATTATAGATCATAGTTCTTCATGTTTATATCATATTATTTATGATATTGTTATCAAAATTGCAGATTTTCACATTATTTCTCTTAGAAGATGATCATGGTTTTCAAATTTCACATCATTTATCTTGAAATATGAGAATACAATATGAAATATGAGAATTCAATATTTAAAATTTTATTAATTAAATTTTTTCATAGTCAACATTTTCATATTTGGAATATTATTATCCCTTACTTGTTATCTCTACCATTTATATTAGACAATATCCTGAATTTTTAAAACATTATTCAGGATTCTAATTTACTATTTTGAACAGGATTAGACTCTCTTAACTCTTAAGAATATTGGAATTCGATCCTGCTCCATGACTTTAAATAAAATAAAAGCCTAGAACCTCAATCTGAACTAAACCAAACTGAACATACAAGAAATTGATAGCCTAAAGAAATAAAATCACAGGGATTTTAGTCTATAGAATTCTATGATTTAGACTACTCCAATCCTTTATTTTTACAACTCTAATCCTTTAAAATTATTTTGAATGGACCTAGCCTGACTCACAAAGGTCAAACCCTAATCTTTCCTCATCAACCAAGTTTTCAAAGCTTTTCTCCAACAAGCTCAAATGTGATGCCACCGATAGGATTTTCTTTCAATCAAGGAACGGCATGTGTTCAACGTGTTCTTCCCCCAGTAGGCTTTAAGTGAGATTTCAACAGATGGGCAAGGAACTTATTTGAAGCTTCAGGAACATATTTGAAGCATCGTGTATTAGATGGTATCGCAGAAAGAAGATTGTTCAAGAAACTTACATCACTGTTTACGGCTTCCGCTATTCTGAAAATACCCTTGTGACATCTGCTATCAATGATACAGTCAACATATGCTGGGCTGAGTTTATATACTTCTGTTTGTTCATATCTATAAGATTTACCTGTGATTTATGCCAGTTACACCTGGTTTAACTTTCAAAACAGATGTATTCTAGAAAAACGCTATCAATCTAAATCCTATCTATTGCAGAATGATGCCATTCAATTATAAAGCAAGGATCATTTTATGCGTGTAATATCTTTTCACAACTTTTCCATGAAATAAATGATCTCCGAAAAGATCATCACTATAAACAAATCACCCTTTAAAAGAAAATAAATTTATTTTTTAGAAGTTTATGTATATTGATGTATATCATATAGATTTGTAGTTACTTGTATTAACACAAATCATGGATTTTTATTTTAGTCATGTAATATCAATCGTAAAATGCATTGACATAAATTCATCAATATAAATAATAAAATATCTCTGTTTTGATGAAATTCATATCCCATCGACGTTGAATGACGATAATGGTAGAAGCGCAATGATTGAAGTCCTTGTTAAAAGTGTTAACAACTTTGTTAACATACTGAGGCAAGGAGATATACTAAGTCCATGAACTTTTTGAAAGTCTTAGTTATTCCTTATTCTTTCATGTTTTGATTATAACCAGAGCCCTTCCCTTCAGTAAAACACAGGTAATCATAATGCGTCCAGACCCAGTGGTCAGACGGTCATCCCCTAGGCCTGACAGCTGACCAGATAAGAAGTCCAAAG
Organism: Gibbula magus; assembly: GCA_936450465.1. NCBI lineage: Eukaryota > Metazoa > Mollusca > Gastropoda > Trochida > Trochidae > Gibbula > Gibbula magus. Next base: position 57,037,459 of record OW388294.1, read on the forward strand.
CCCCTGTTTGCAGACCACTAGGAGGTCACGGATCATTAGCGCTGTATTTTGTAAACAAGGGAAATATTAGCTGGACAAGGATGCAGTTCATTCTGACCAGACAGCTTTGTAAACAGCACTAGGATAAACAAATTATGCACATGCTAAGTCATCCATCAGATTGACAGGCTTTCATTGGATCCTCTGAACTTTTTGTGGTTTTGGGAAAGCAGACCTTTTCATTTTTTGTACTGTAATATCCCTTTTTTATAATTGTCGGATCCAGTAATTTTGAAAGGGGAGGGTTACTTTTGAAGTCCATCAAATTGACATGCATGACATAGAAGAAAGAAATTTGTGGTGTTCCTTTGCTTTATCAGTTCAATTTCTGATCAACATTAACATTTTTATGATAGGTAAAATGTTCCTATGCTTTTATTACCCAACCCTAGAATTTGGATCAGTCATAATTTTCTTGTTATTGCATGTGAGAAAATAGTTTCAGGCTCTTACAAATGGCCCCAAAGTATAGAAAATTCCTGTCAATTACTAACCCATCTGGGACATAATCAGCTACATGTAATTGACATTGCATACAAATTCTATGGCAAATGAGAAAATAGTTCAAGTTCTGATGTTTAGGGTCAAGAAACGTTAAAATTGGTTTACCAAAACTAGTTTGAAAGGTCTTAAGGTCCAGGAATTTTAAAATGAGTTAAGCAAATCAAGTTAAAAGGCTTTCTGACCATTTGTCCAACATGATATCAACCATCCATCACACCATGGCATCAGTTACACTGATTGTTATTCAGAGTGTCAGGAACTGTGCTTCTGGCAATTAGGAAACCTCTAGGGAGGGGGAGGAGGAGAGAGAAAGGGAGGGGGAATTCTTTCAGGAGTGTTATATGAAGGTTGGTTAGGAAAAGAGGGAGGGGCAAGAGAGGTCTTGGGGTGACAGAACAGATCTTTAGGGGTGTTATTTGAAGGTGGGTAGTGAAAGAGGGAGGGCAGGAATGCATATGACTTGCTGAAAAAGGATCTAGACTGTATTAAAGGATCTTATCATTTACACAGTCAGGGGGAAGGTCTAGAGTGACTTATGAAGGTGGGTAGTAAAATAGAAGGGGGGGGGGGGGGGTTTGGGGTGAAATAACATACCTTTAGGGTTGAGATAGCTGCATAGGAAAGTGAAATGAAAACTTATCTGGTTTATAACAAATAGGTAAAATAGGGAAATAGGGAAAAAGGAGGAAATAGGGGGAAAAGAGACAAGATAATGTTTTATGGATTATGGTATATGAAGATGAGTTGGGTTGAAGGTGAATCAATATGACACTTGTTCATCAAAACGGGATGGTTTAAATTAAATTTATCAAAATTAAGGAACCATGTGGAGATTTGCTTGGACAAAGTATGTATAAGACTCCAAGATCCCAGGTGAAAAGCTCCAAATGGTCCTCTTTGTTATTCCAGTATATTGGCAATTCAGAACGGTTTTAAATCATATAAACTTGTGATTAATGTTACACTGTCCATTTTCAATTTGACCTTTGTTCTTATTGAATATATCTAACATAGAGTCTGGCAAGAATATAAGTATAGCCACACCTACGGAATATCCACACCTTGAAACAGTATGTACATGGTAAGTATATCTCCTATTCTCCAATCTACATCAGATGAGTCATAGTTGGAGAAAAAACAAGGAAGCAAGCCCTTGGGTAACATAACGCATGGTTCACATCTATTCAATGGTTTCCAGTTGCTCGTAAAATACACCTTTGATGCCTTCCAAATTTTCATGCAAAACACATTAATTCGACTCAATTTACTTAGATGAGAAAATGGTTGACACATTTTATTTCTAAAATCATATTTAGTCGAAAAATTATTGCATAAAGATTTGAAAGTTTTCTTAAATCATAATTAGTTGTTTTTTAAAAAAAAGCTTAAATATAAAGATTAACAAAATTGTGTAATATATGTTGATATGGAATAAGTAAATTCATGACTTCACTGCTTTTTTGGAAACTTTAAATTCATAAAATCTTCCTCCATGGGAGTCCATGTCCAAAGTTCTTTAATCAAATCTACCACCACCCCTTTGAGAAATATCACATCTGTTATCTACAAGTAGAAATTATTTTGAAGAAGGTTTAAAGGCAAATTATAACCACTGATGAAGAATGAAAAGAACAAAGTTGAAAACAAAAGGAGAAATAAAGAAGGAAATATCAGAGATAGATGCATGTGAGTAAAGGAAGAAGAGATTCTCATCAAAATATGAATTATTATTAATAAACTTGCAAACATTAAAGAAGCATATAAAGCAAAACATGATTTGGAAATATAATAAGAAAAGAAAATATTCAAACAACGAAAAATTAAGATAAATTTCAATTTAATATCCAAATGTCATATAAATGAAATCTTTAGAAAACAAAGAAGTAATGATAAAGAGAGAAAGACAAAAGAATCTATATCATCAAAATGTTAACTATCATCTGCAGAAGCTGCAAGCATCCCCTGGGGCATCACAGGAACATCCTGCATCATGATGCTTGTCAGATGAACATAATATCAAGCATCTGTTCACCCCGAACATCTTCATCAAGTAGATCTAACACTCTGTTAGACTCATCACTGATGTTCGATAGAAACTCTAGCAAGATTTGAAAGTGTCAAAACCTTTAATTACGATAACAGATCGGCACGTGAACAAATAGCAGAGGTGGTAAGGAGTTGAACAGACTTTTATAGCTGACAACAGAATGGGGGGTCTCTCGACCCCAAATGGAAATAAATTTTATATTGGTTTAAGAGAATTATTGAGGAACAAGAGTCAAATTGGAAAATGACAATTTAAGATAAAAAGATTTTTATGACATTCTTTGACATCACTTGCTTGACAACAAAGTTAGAACCAATGTTGAAACATCTACACAGAAGACCATCACGTTGTGTCAATACTTCAAAAGATAATTTAAGGATTTTCAGAAGAGGATCTGGAATCATGGCGGCAATGGTCAAATTTTGGTCCCTGAAACGCCTGCAGTTCTTCTAGCCAACTATTTTGGCCATGGTGCAAAACTCTTCTTCCAAATGAGTCAGCCAGATCACAAAGACAACTAAGATAGCTATGATAAACTTCTATTTCTCCTGAGTGATCAAGACAGGTAAATTATATGGTACCTGGACACTATGTGCATACAAATTAGTACATCAAAAACAATTAACCACTGGACTAACGCTGTCAACAGTGATCAAGAACATACTATAATTAACCGATCACAGGTAGATCATCAACCTTAGAAGTAAATTAAGAGGAATTGAAAGTAATTAAAAGTAAATGGAAGTAATTGAAAGTAATTCAAAGGAACTGAAGGAATTGAAAGAAATTGAAAGAAATTGAAAGAATTGAAACTAAATGGAAGGAATTAACTGAATATGAGAGGCTATCATCTTTAGATTCTTCAAAAACCGAAATAGTAATGTTACAAATCCATCATCAAAAGAGTGTATTGGACAAATGTTGATTTACATTGTATGTTAAGCAAACCAAACCCAAGTTAGTCTTTATATGTAAATATAAATCTAGAAACCTCAACACAAAGTCACTTAATTACGATATACCCAAACCTTCTCTTTATTTAATTTTGAAAATTTATTCTAAAAATGTTTGTCTTAAAACTTAACTATTAACCCAATAGCAGGCCAACTGATCAAAGAAATGTAACAGAAATATATTTAAGACAAACGCTCCTTTACTCAATTACTCTTCCTTCAACGAGATGTCAACAGGAAATATTAGATCATATCTCTGCCACATAATTGACATGTTCTACAGAGTGAGTCTTCTGCATATGTCTCAATACCTATCTCATATATCTCAATATGTATCTCGTAAATCTCTTGTTGCCATTCCACAACTGCCTCCAAACTTCTGAGGAATGTACCTCATTACAATACACGTGTAAATCAATTAACTAAATGGACTTCTGAAGAGGCTGGTATTGACAGAATGCACTTGTTGACCTCCTCCCTGCTGGTCATCACTGGACAGTGGTTAGGTAATTAAGGAGCGTGTATACTGATGAGCTGACACCAATTAACTCTCAGGCTTTGAAGTTTACACTGACCAGAACAGACTGACCAATAAATGTCAGGTTCCTGACAGTCCAAGACAATGTTAGAATTCTATAGAATTTATGACTTGCAAGAATTGCTTTATTTATTTTTAAGGAGGTGATGAAATACAGTTTTTGTTGTTGTTATTATTTTAATATGCATGCATAAGACCCTTTTATTTCCACAATTAAAATTAAACACAACATTTCAAATGAGTAGTTCCTCTTACTTGGTTCTTCTGAAAATACTTTGCTCTTGGAATCAATGTCTCAGATCAAGAGATAATCTTTGAAGAAAAGCTACCAGAGGAATTAAAATAACCAATGAAATTAACACAGTCAGACCTAGTTTAACCAGACCCTGTATATCCGGAAACACGTGCATATGCTCGCTAGTAATTCAAATCCTCTTATGCATTTCTATGCAAATGATGATTCCCTTATCCACACGACTTGCTATCCAGATGATTTTCAACTGTAACCAAATTGTGCGGATAAATGGGGTCTGACTGTACTATGGTCAAGTCGAATCACTCTCCTTCAAAATGTCTCAAGTGCAAGTAATTATGCTTGGCATACTAAGATAGGTGCAACAAGGAGTTGTCTAATTAAAGAGTAATCTCCCTTGATTGACTCTTACAGGTTGGAAACATCTGGAGGCTACCCTAGAGTATCTGATGGAATGTCTTCACAGGAGATGTGATGTGAATGATTAAAGAGAAATTGTATTGTGAACTAATGAACCTAGACATGATTTTAGTCTCCTATTATAAATATAGACTCAAATATTATCAAATAAATATGATCACAATGATTAAAATTAAAATGACTGCTCGAAGGTAATTTATGGGATCTGACTGAAATAGCAATACCTAAACACTCAAAGTACGGTTTTACATATGGTACAATGATGGAATGGTCAACCATCTTGCTGTATGAACTCTCAAATCGCTTGAGACCAACAAATCTACGTCGCACACTGAAAAATTCAACAAAATTGGTGCAAGTGATCTGACTGATGCTGCCATACCAAACACTCAGAGTAGAGTTTTAATTATGCCACCATGATGGAATGGTCAACCATCTTGCTGTATGAACTCTTAAAATCACATGAGACCTACAAATCTACCTCTCACACTGAAGACTTGAAGACAAAATTGTAACTTTACACGTCTCACAATTTCCTTCCAATAACGATAACCGTTTTCTATGGATAGGGCGTATCAGGTTGTGTAATGAGAAGTTCTACCCTCTAACATAATAATATATTGCAGAAACTGTAATAATAAAGGCAAATTTTAGAAAACACAGTCGAATTGAAAGATATTAATGAAGTTAATATTTTGATGACTTTATATTTCACAACTTGATAAAGACATTAAGCATACATTTGTAGTCTAACACTTAGACTGTAAAAAAAAAAAATCATTGAAAAGGAGCCTTTTTTATACATTCCATTTCTTACAGTCTCCTTTTCAATATTTAATAAAATGGTGTTATTTTCAGAATAAATACTTTTTCATAGTCTGAGTGTAAGACTGAAAAATAAAAACAATGAGAACTGAAGTCATTCATCAGTGCTGCGAGTCGAGAAAACTTCGCTACAGCATAACAGCAAATTGTTTATTAGTTTTATGACATGTTTATTTACTGTATGAAAAGTCTATCAGTGTGTGTCTTTAGTTATTAAATTTTTTTAAAATAGGTAGAATATAGCGTGTTTTCATTTCCGCAATGCAAAAAAATCCAATATGGCGACAGAACCATCCCTTTAAGAAAAAGTAGAGAAGGCCAGTTTTGTTCTGAGAAACTGTGAATTACTGCACAGCCCTTATGATTAACTGTTCGTGGGAGTGATATAGATATATCATCAAAACAATGCATATTCAAATATTGAACGTATATATACTATCATTTTATACTTGATATCAAAATTTGAAATCAAGTACCTTCAAAACGTTTTGAATAACCTAATTTGCATAAAATATAAAATAGTTAAAATATTTCAGAAATATGAAGACATTATACTTACATTATGAAGATATAAATGTCAAATTTTCAAACGTCAAGCAGGTCTTTCTTTATTTTGAGAACATAATTTGGATACCAAAGTACATCATTTGTTCTTTTATGCATACAATTTTGCATACAAGAACGCTTGCATTACAAAAATATGCTGGAGGATACAAACATAAAGTACCACCAACAATGGCAGATGTTGTAACCGATCTGATTAAGACGAGAAACCTGTTATTACGCCACTCATCCTTATCTAAATAATCTCACACTTGAAACCAAAAAATAACATAAAACTATATCATCTCAATTAACGTTGTAATCATATCGCCCAATTGCATTTTTCCTGGCTTTACATGCATTTTACACATTCAATTACAGTTTTGCAAGAGGTTTGACACCGATACTATCCTCCCCACAACTGACTATAACATTGATACTATCTACATTACAACTAATAATAAGTTGTTTTCGGTAAAGCTTGAATTTTTCCTTGCTTTACATGCATTTAACACATTCAATTATAGTTTTGCAAGATGGTTGACACCGATACTACCCTCCACACAACTGTCTATATCATTGATACTTACTACATTACAACTAATAATAAGTTGTTTTGGGTAAAGCTTGACAACTTAGGCCTCCCTGAAAAGCAACCTATCAGAAAGTGTAGAAACATACAATTAGTGGACTTCCACATCAAAGGGAATGAAATCATCACGGGGAAATGGGTCGGTACAGACAGGAGCCGACAATTATCAGATCTATTTCAAGGTTCAAGCTGCATATGCTGTCTGTTATCTACAGGGCTGGTTTCTTCTCATCTGTCAACAGTTGTCCACACATTGATAATACTAAAATGATACTTTCCTAACACCTTGTTACAGATAATATTGAGACATCTATCAACCATCTTTAAAAAAAAAATTCAGGTAAAATTTTAACGGACCAAGATACGCAAGGTAACCACTTTGAGACTTAAAAGTTTGACTGAATAAGGCTGAATAAATGAAAAAAGAAATGATGAACTGGATTCATTCAAATCAGATAAATTTGGTTCTGAAGTCATCTATTTCCCTCTTACAAATATTCTCTTTAAACTATGTGACCCCAGATAATTTTGTTAAAAGTCACACTCCCTCAGGCAGTATGCAGTCATTCTCTTTTACGCTCTCTCAAATAATCCCCTACCCACCCAACCTGCATGTATATACAAAGTAAATACATATCTTCCTGTCAAAGCTCTTAACCCTATCCATAGCCATTGTAAATCAGGCTACATCCTTATAAATCCAAATAAAGGTTAAGGCACTTAAAGCTCTTTTTCGAAGGATATATATGTATACAAGGCTTCTTTTAATTGAGCTCTTTTTTGCTGAATATACATATATATATGCTGGAGAAATGTAATTATTAGTACCCTTTTCACCCCCAAAGAGAAAGTCATCAAGTAGCTCTTTTTTCTTGGAGGTACTCCTTAGTAGCTCTTCTTTGCAGGAGGTAGATATGGCCCTGAGAAGCTCTTCATTGCTGGAGGCCTAAAATGACCTTAATATTTCTACTTTACTAGAGGGATCATTCATTTTACTGAGCTATAACCATGACAGTGCATATTTTAAAACCATCGAAGCAAAGGCTCATGTCATGATCTTACATCTTGAATTTTTATCTTGAAAAAGACAAAACGCACTTGATGACTTGCCAAGATAGTGATGATGTATTCTTGATGACTTGTTGTAAGCTCCACCTTGCATGCATCATTTGGATCCATCAACTCTCAATCTCAATTCTTTTACTATCATTTTGGATCATGAAATGGTTTAGTGTGTGTTGAGTGAATGGTCAAACCCTCAGAGTTTAAGATGGAGTCCTGGTATGCACTGGCCAGGAATTCTCAAAGAGAGATCTACATATTGAAAGGGGGGGTCACCATGTGGTCCATCAGATTCTTATTCAAAATTTTTTGAAAGGCGGGTGAGGGGGGATCTACCACTGATATGGTAAGTGCAAGGGGAATAATACATTATAATCAATTTACTCAAGGGGGCTTCATTCAAGCATTTTATCTTGTCTTATTATAATTTGCAAGAATAGGGTTGTGTTTTAAGTAGATGATATATACCTTTAACACCTGGGCATATACTTTAAAAAATTTAACTAAATAACTGCATTTATTTCCTCTAAAATGGCTTGAATTCCAAGTTACTTCAAACAATAAAGAAATTCAATTTAGGAAGCAATTAATATAATCAATCAACATTGAGTACATATTCTAAATACTGATACATTATGTTTTACATGCATTTTCATTTTAATTATATACCCTAAAGAAAGATGTATTGAATACAATTATTGTATTTATTATCAAACTGATGTGCTCACTTGCTAAAAAGATACAAGTGAAACAATTAAAACAAAATATAAAGGCAAGACAAATTTGTGAAAAATATTGATATATGTGTTTCATATTTATTTTAGTTTTAACATATACATTTCACATATATATACAGATAAATTATATTTTATGTTGCAAGTTTTTTAACCAACATTCCTGGGAATTCAAGAAGAGTTCTATAAATAACAGGTATCTTTCAAGAGATTTCCCAACCCCTCTTCTCTAGTGCTTCTGACAACGCCTCTTAAAGTTAAATGTTACAGTGCTGCTATCAGCAACAGTTCTTACAGATAAGAACATTTCCTAAACATCCTTTTTAAATAGTCAATATTTTTTAACAAAACATGATTAAAAACCCACTGTACCACTGAAAGAGACTGATCGTGTCAGGTGGCACCCATCGTGTGACTCCTGCAATCTATCTTCAGGAAAATAGTATCACTTAGACAGAGGTAGTGATAAGGAAAGTGGCATCACAATATGATAAGTTCTTTTCTGAAATAGCCCACCTGACGACAGCTTGGACGATAGGGATAACCTTTATCAGGTAGACGGTTTGGAATCCGTCTAAAGAGTTGACCGTGGTCAAAAGAGTAATTTCGGTGTGAAACATAATATTCAATGAAAACTGTTTTAATGTATGGTAGTTCACAACCAGCTGAATTTTCACTGATAATTGTGGCTATACACAGAATGATTCTATGTTCTGTTAATTACAACCACTTGAACACTCAACTTTAAAGTGCAAGCTATATCACTGACAGTCCGCCATCTTGTTTTTTTTTGCTTTAGGTGAAATGAAAAATGCTGTTTTTGCACTAATCTTAATCTAAGTAGTAACTGTCATCTGGATGGTGCAATAAGTATGTATTAATAAGACATGTGTAAACAGGAATGTCCTCTCAAAGTTTGTTTCCACAAAAACTATACCCCATAGAATTCTTTAACATGCACTAATGCTTGAACACTTGAAATCTTGGACACTTGAATGCTGGATCATTTGAACACTGTAACACTTGGAAATAATACAGTGGAAATATCTCTCACCAGGTGAATCAAAGATTTTGATGCATGGATAATTTTACACCTGCAAATTGTTCGAACTTTTTAAACTTCAAGCATTATCAAGATGCATTTAGATTATTCAAGGACACAAACATCCTTGCATAGCACCAGAACAGATGTATCTTATGGAAGGGCTCTGGCGATAATGAAATGAAAATATTTTTATTTAATGGAATGTTTCAAGATATGAATATCACATAGATAAATAAACTATTGATAAATAAATTGAATTCTCCGGAAACTCGGCAACACCTGAGGAAAGCCACTTCAGAACAGTTGTGTCAGGAGAGAAGCATTCCTCTCTCTAACTTTCTAAATTCCGAGAAATGGTTTCTTGATGAAAGAGTTTTACGATAAGATTGTTAAGGACAAGAATTTCTGTTTCGCATCAGGAAACCAGGTGGGAAGACGTTACAAAAGATAATACAGGAACATTTTTCGTCTGAAAATATGAGAATGAGACTTTTTATTTCACCCCCAGTCTTTGCAAGCAATAAGCACACATTTTTGTCATTTGCATAATTATATCTAGATCCAAATGGAATATTTGGCCAAGAGCCATTGCAGAAAATTGCATGTGGAAATAGAACGGCAAACGGTTAATTAGTTCTGTGTGAATTCTTTGGCTTATCTGCAAGTTCCCCAGCAGAAATCTATGTTGAGATAATATTGAAGCTTACACTCACGACCATAAGAGTAATAGGTGTTTCTGAAGTGTGCTAGCTTTCCTGTTAATTCAGGTACGAAGAGAAATACATAGCTGAACACGTAAGTTTATCTTGAATTACAAATTACAGCGAATGCTGAATCAAAGAGTTTTCTGTTTACATTTCTATGTGATTATGTAACTGACAGTTTTTTTTTATTTTGCTGTGTTACTTGAGGATTTGGTAAGATTAATTTGGTGGAATGATTCTCATCATCATTCTCTTATCATTCCAATATAAGTGTTGAATATTTATAAAAACTATTCTCCTTTTCACAAAACAAATGTCACAGACTGTATTTTTCAACATCCTACAATGCTGACTATGCTAAGAAATGTCTAGATCAAATATCTACCTAAGGAATTTAGAATCTATGGAAGTGTTAATCCTAGGTGAATTTATCTGCAATAAAAATTTACTACAAAAAGTTAGGTTTGATCATCTGCATCAATGTGCCAATTTCCTGTTTAAGTTCAAAAGTTTCATTGTAAGGCATCTTGACAAATGGGTTGCAGGATTTCTTCCTTCAATGACTTCAACCTCTGCTGGATAAGTGAAATGTTCTTGAAAGCTGTGTTAAACATGCATTTAAGGAATTCAAGATCAAATCCTTGTCGACAACCTCTTTAAGGACTAGTGATGTCCTCTTTAATGACTAATGATTTAAGAGATTTCAGCATTTTGTATCGTCCTAGAGAAGGTCAGCTACAAGCTTGGGTCCTCTTTTAAGGACTAGTGATGTCCTCTTTAAGGACAAGTGATGTCCTCTTTTAAGGACTAGTGATGTCCTCTTTTAAGGACTAGTGATGTCCTTCTTAAGGACTAGTGATGTCCTCTTTAAGGACAAGTGATGTCCTCTTTTAAGGACTAATGATGTCCTTCTTAAGGACTAATGATGTCCTTCTTAAGGACTAATGATGTCCTTCTTAAGGACTAATGATGTCCTTCTTAAGGACTAATGATGTCCTTCTTAAGGACTAGTGATGTCCTCTTTAAGGACTAATGATGTCCCCTTTAAAGACTAATGATGTCCCCTTTAAGGACAAGTGATGTCCTCTTTTAAGGACTAATGATGTCCTTCTTAAGGACTAATGATGTCTTTCTAAAGGACTAATGATGTCCTTCTTAAGGACTAATGATGTCCTCTTTAAGGACTAGTGATGTCCTCTTTTAAGGACAAGTGATGTCCTCTTTTAAGGACTAATGATGTCCTCTTTAAGGACTAGTGATGTCCTTCTTAAGGACTAGTGATGTCCTTCTTAAGGACTAGTGATGTCCTCCTTAAGGACTAATGATATATCTGTATCTTGTTCTGTCCCGGAGAAGGTTCGCTACAAGCTTGGGTACATCTAGTTAGTTTAAGTAGAGGATGTATCCGTCTTCATCAGACTGATACACAACAACAGCTATAAACACTGGAGATGTACCTTTCAACATCTCTCTTTAGTGTCGTACAGATGTTTCTGGTAGCCATTTTGGATTTGGTATGATTGAAATTAAATGTTACAAAGTTTGATATATATAGGGTTGCAAAACTGTTAGAAAACCTGATAAAACATGAGGTCTATCAATTCCTCAACAGTACATACCAATACAATAGCAGTTGAATGAATTTTTTAATATCCTTTGAGTAAAAATCTACCACAATGATAATATATATACTCTTCTTTAGAGTAATTAAATCTTGTACAATGTGCAAGAAAAGGCTCTATCAAAACAGCCTTAAAAGGCCTTTTCACAGAGAATCTAATACAATGTGCAAAAAACGGCTCTTTCTAAACAGCGTATTAGATACCTTTTCAGAGATAATATTGTACAATGTAAAAGAAAATGCTCTATCAAATGAGCCTTAAAAGGCCTTTTCAGAGAGAATCTTGTACTACTGTGCAAGAAAAGACTTTATCAAAACAGCCTCTTAAATGCCTTTTTGGAGAAATTATTGTACAATGTGCAAGAAAAGGTTCTATCTAAACACCCTCTAAAATGCCTTTAAAAAGAATCTTGTACTGACATGCAAAGATGTTTAAGGCACTTTAAGTACAGCTCTTCAATTTTTTTCCAGAGACAATATTGTACACATATCCATAGAGAGGCTCACCAATTCGTTTTCAGTGAGAATCGTTCACTAATGTGCAAAGAAAGAACGGAGAAGAAGCACTCCTTGGAGGCCCCCTACTGCTTCTTCCTTCTCAGACCTACAAGCAGTATAGACATACTCTGCATTTGATATACAACTGTATCTATTAAAGGGGTAGTTTTCACATCAGCTGGTGTTTTAGAATGTTTAACAGATGGGATGGTATCTGGCAAGTGGACAGAAACATGTTGATTATGTTGCCTATAAAGTAAAGTATTTGTGCATGTTTCACAGTGAACTGGTATTAAGATCTAGTTTGTGTTGGCAGTTTAAGGGTTAAAGTTTAATTATATGTTGCTATCATGAACAAAAAGATTCTATGGTGTATTATTTTGACTAAGATTAACATTTTTTTAAATTTTACGTGGCAAAATGAGAATATTTATTTTAAAAACAAATGTTTCAAAAATAAATTTGAGAGTTGAGTATCAAACTATGTCTATGTTGGATAGATCTCTTGGCTTGTTAAATTTAGCAGGAAGAATTATGATAAATACAAATTTAGTCATTTTGAAATTCCATGTTCTCTTCATAATGAAAGACAACTAAATTGAAAGATTTCTTAACTTTCATCCTGAGAATAATGCTGTTTTGCTGTCTATTTCAACCTCACACTAATCACTAATCAAATATCTCAAATGACTTTCTTCTCCAAAATTTCATGATCAAATACATCATCTAACAAATAAAAAAAATTTTCTCACATCCTTTTTTATGAAACATTGTAAAACTAGCACCTTAACACAGCAAGCCTACACTGCAAAACTGGCAGGCATTGAAATCTTAACCGAAATAGCATTTAAATCTAAGCAGTCAAATTTCTCAAAAGAGAAATCTCCATTTAGACAACCTCAATTCATAATGGAAGATCCTTTAGAGGATATCATTCTATGAATAATGATATACATTTTAATTCAATGGATGTCAACTATAAGCCAATTCCATGCATGAGGTTAACGGTTTGCTCTTAGTAATTCTCATTCTTGTGATTGCATAACATGATTTCTAGGCAACCAAGAATTTTTTTTTTAAATAAGCAAGATTAAAAATGAAAAGACGTGTCAACTCGGAAGCATTTGGACCGATATAAAATACATGTACATGTGCAATTGAAAAGGATTTTATATCTTATGTCAAATATGAAATGAATTTTCACATGAAAAGAATCTGTGAAAATTTCTTTATTTCTTAGAGCTAACAGAACTTTGACAATAATTTTTAAGGTAAAAGGTTCTTTTTCAGATTGAAAATCAAAAACAATAAAATTCCAACCACTGTCAGAAAATGTAAAAAAAAAACAATCCTAAGTAAAAACAAGTTCACACTATACATTAATACCTCAATTAATTCCAGTTTGAATAATTCATTTAATTTTTAAACACCAACTCTTGCTTCAAGATAATTCCCATTTATACGTCAATGCACTTTAAATGTTAAACTACTCCCAGAAGCATGAAATATTTTCAGAATTTCTAAATAGCTTTAACAGGTGACACAGGAAAATAAATTACAAAACATCCATTTTCTTGTACATTTCCCTCTTCTGACGTTTGAAGCAGAAAATGCTGTTGTTCCTGTGTTCCGTTTTTTGTGGATCACTAAGACCTGGATCTATAGGAGGCGTAAGTTTCAAATTGAGAATAAATGCGGAAATTCAATTTAAACTTTGATGCATTTGTTTAACAGCTGATAGCTATAAAAGTGTAACAGATCTTTTCTTTTTAACGTGTAAGTGGTCTTTGACAGGGAGCTGCATTATGTCCAATTTAGTTAACACTTTGTCTGTAAAAAGTCATGATAAGCATAAAATGTATATAAGTTAACAGAAATCCCTTAGGATGAGGGTTAAAATGCATTAACTTTAACCCCACATTTAAAGGCATTTACATTTATCTGTAATCTGCAATCATTGAAGCTTCCCATTTGTTCATGAAAAAGTACAAAGTAGAGAAGTTAAATATGAAATGATGTTTGATATGACTTTAAGCAGCAGGTATGCAATGATAATTACAAGTTTTGTTTCAAAATAAAATCCAAAAATAATATCAATATTCTATCTAATAATTATTTCAATTTAACAGATTTTAAAAAATAACTTTTTAGCTTGTTCCTCTTAGAACTGGATTAGCTTTGCAATGATGAAAATAATGAAAGAGCTATTAAGCAAAAACTACAACATTATTAAATCTCCAAGAGTTCTTCAATTCTACATTCACAAAGAGTTCTAGTTTTGATTTTGAAATAATGAGTAACATGTAAAAGAGTTCTAATTTCATTAAATGCCCAATCTTTTTTCAATTCTGATCATGCAGCGCCAATGTGCCTTTCAAGTTCATTCTTCATTGAATTTATTACATTTCTTTCATAACCATCAAAAATAATTTTAGACTCAATTTTGACATAATCAAATCAAACTCTCATGAAAGTGTTTGTTTCTTCGTAACCATGACAACAACATATTTTCTCAAGATAGAGTCTAACAAAATATTTATTGTCTAAATACATCATGCATCAAGTCTGTACTCAAATGGCTATGCCTGTATGAAAATGTTGTGAAAGTTTTAGGTGCATGAAATCAATATGGTGCCGACCATTCCTGGAAGACTCAAAGAGATTCAAGTAATGATCCATTGGTTATTGAAAGAGTGGAATCATCTTCAGCAATTTGTCCAGTAATTATTAGCCTTTTGATATATTCTTACTCGCACAACTGATTCAGATTGGTATTCTGTTGAATGTGTATCAAATTCCAACATATAGTCATGAGATGTAGTCTCATTCAACGTTCAACATATCATCTCTTCTTACCTGAACTCACCTCAGCTCAAATCACATCTTCATTGTTGGTGTGTTGAATTGACTCTAAAACTGCTGATTTATTAATACTCATATCACCTGAACTCACCTAAGCTCAACTCACCTAACATTTTCATATATCATCTCAACTCAACTCAACTCACCACATTTCACATCTTCACACCTCAACTCAACTGACATCTTCAACCCTCAACTCACCACATCTCTCCTCAACTCAGATCAACTATACTCAACTCACCTCAACTTACATATCACATCTTCTCACCACAACTCACCTCAGCTCAAATCACATCTTTACACCTCAACTCACCTCAGCTCAAATCACATCTTTACACCTCAACTCAAATCACACCTTCACACCTCTACTCACCTCATCTCTCAACTCAAATCAACTCAACTCACCACATCTCACCTTAACTCAACTCACCATATCTAACATCATCACACCTCAACTCACTTCAAATCAAATCATCTTACCTCAGATTATTTGAAACTCATAACTTTGAATGATGACAATTATAATCAGATATATAAAGGTACATAAGGTGTGTCATCTCCACAAAAATATCCTGGATGTGTTGTAGAAATGATGTTGATGTCAAAGTACCAGTTACCAAACCAGACAATTGTAGCGCCAATGGCACATCAGAACAGTAAAAGATAGCTTCCTAATCTTGAGAAAGCAAGACCACACACAAGATAACAGATATGTTTTAATGCAAAGAAAGCACAGTAATAGTAGAGAATAAAAATAAGCAGTTTCCTATTGTAAACTTTGAGTCATCGCTCCACTCGCACAGTAGCAGTATCCAATGATTTGCTATTCTAGACAGAGCATACATGACTACAGCATGCTGGTAGGCAGATGATGATATTTGAAGGATAACAAATGATGCTTATTGAACACCCAGGATGTCTTGTAACAGAATCTTGAATGCAGTGGATATCAGTATTTGCAATCATTTAAAAGTGATATTTGCACATGTGTATAAGGCTAACGAATTGCCTTTGAATTGAAAATCGGATTTCAGAAAGAGGTGTTATTTTGAAAAAATTAAATGAATAAAAAGGAGCTTCTGAGAATTAATTTATGTCAACCTTTCTTGACTTGCTACAATGTGATAGACTTGCTTTGAATTTATTCACTATAAGGTTCTGGGTGACAGACTACATGTGCATATATAACATTTATGACATTGCTTATGTATTATCTTTTGGGTAAGACACAGTGTTTATTTAGCCAGTAGTCAATGACTTATGCATACAGTTGATTTCAAGTGAAAGCTTTTAAGTTTAAGATGATCCTTGGTCAAAGATATGTAAGACGATTTCACAATGAAGTAATACTTGAACATATGAATGTGCTTGTACTGGCTCTTTAATCTTTAATTTGAGTCAGCTGTTTGATGATTTATTTGAAAAATATCAATGCCAAAGAATAACATTAAATAATTTATGAAAATAAAAGCAATGATGACATAAGGCGTTAGTTAAACTGATGAACATGTCTTGCTTTCCAGGTAGCCCCCATCAATATTATAGATTTACAAAATACATATATATGACAACATAGGGACGTGAAGTTACAAAATTATTGTAAAACACATCAATGAATCACTTGTAGTGATGACAGGTTGTGTGAAAATAGTAAACATGTCCTCCCAAAAGATAGCACCCAACCCCTCATTTACAAATGAACTAACCCAGATGGACGTGCAAGATTGTCACAAAAATCAAGGGAATACTCTTTTTAAGCACTGAACCGTTTCAACTATTAAAGTCGCTAAAGTAACTATGTGATAAGTGATAAGTGACAAGTTTATTCTGTGAAAAGGCCTATTGGCCAAAAGCACATGAAATACAGATTATTAACTTTTTACAAAATGAGACACTTCATAATAATCAAGTTGGTAGATTTCTTTTCAAGTATATATGGTGTGATAAAAGTTCTTCCATTGAGGAATCAATATAAATCAAGCACTTAATCAACTTATCCATTCAAGCAGATAGCAGATGGACATAGAAGATTGTCACAGAAATCAAGGAAATGCTCCTTTAAAGAACTGAACTGTTTCAACTTTTAAAGTTGCTAAGTAATTCTATGATCAAATTTCTTCCATTGAGGAATCAATATAAACCAGCCACTTAATGCACACAGAAATGTATCCATTGAAGCAAACACATGAATCATTTTGTTCTTTGGGTTTGGGCCACTTTCCAGAGGTTGTCGAGGAATATCAATTTAGTCCATGCTCCAAAAGTCAACACAATTCCATCATGTTAAATGGTTGCATGTGCAAGTGAAAGATTTTGCAGTGAAAAGAATTAATCATGTTTGTTTTGCAAACTTGGCAAATATTTGTTGTTTTATTTATGTTTACTCAGAATTGCCTTCTATTCATGAGACCAATATAATTCAAATTTAATGGACATGTCAACAATTATTAGTAGTGTACATAATGAAATGAATGAAATGAAATGATTTGTCATACTTTACTATTTGAAGATATGAAAATATGACCCATAAGGTATTATTCCTTGGGAACATTCATGATTTCAAACTTCGCATGATGTATTGAAAATTGACAAAGAATCAACTCTTGAAATAATTCTTACTTTGAATCATAAAGATGTAAAATCTCAGGGGAAGTCCAATAGTGTACTGGAGTGGTATTTATATAAGCTTACAGCTTGTTTACCAATCCAATTCTTGACGAAATAAATATGTTTAAACCAGTGTACTGATCAAAATCTCAGGATAAAGCAATTAACTTAGTTAAAAAGTTTTTAACCACTGAATTCATTCTAATTATGCTCTTTTTTTTTTCTTTTTTTTTTTTTTATTTAATTTATGAATATCTGTATTTTGTATTAAGATCATGTGATAGACAGGTTATGTTATTTATTATGCTTTTTTTTTTTTTTTTTTTTTTTTTTTTTTTTTTAAAGTTTTATTTCAAAATAAATAGTATTACAATGTATAACAGGAAAGTTTCCTCTGATAAATTGAACATATTATACATGTAGAGGAGAAAGTAGTGGATAGCGATAGGGTGCAAAAGAAAGTACTCAGTCATTATGGAATAGGCTTGACCATTTTGTTTGAAGATCATTCTCTGAAAAAATGTATTTTTCTAAATTATAGTGGTATTTTATGAAATGAATGAGATTATTGAAATTTAATTCATTAATTCCAAATCTTGTTTTATTAATAAATTCTTTAGTGACAATAAAAATGTGATTTGTTACTACATTTGCCATTGGGTCCCCCAGTAGAAATTTTGAAATGTCTATATTGAGGTGGTTCCCGTCTTGATGCGGTACCAGGTTGCTAATTGTGAAATAAGATACTTAGATTTCTCACATGAAAAGAACAAGTGCTCAAGTGTTTCAATTTCTCTAGTACAGAAAGTATTATGCTCTTAATCTACTAAATATCACCCTGCAAGAAACAAAATTAACAATAGAATGTTTTTACCTTTACAACATGTAAAACATTTAAAATCATACAGGTAAATAACACACTTCAAATCATGCAGGAAACAATTTCAAATTATGCAGGTAACTCATTTTAAATCATGCATGTATAACTCATTTTAAATCATGCATGTAACTCATTTCAAAACATCTCGAAATAATTCCTTCTTTCAAGCACTAATCCCACATTTAATTGAACAGGTAAACATGATTTCAATGAGACATGAACACAAATCATACACTTTATCAAACCATAGGGCTAACACCGATCTAAGCTAAAATTTCTTTGCAGAGTTCAAAGATCTCAATGAACATTAAACAATGTGATTTCGACAGGACAAGAGAACATCCGCTTCTCCCGGACAGCAAATGATGTACTATTAACTCTCCGGGCATGTGTGGAATACACGCTCGTGATTAGTTTCTCCTTCCAGTTTTTCATCTCTTCCTCGTAATGAAGTAGTTTCTATTCCCTATAACGACTCGCAACAAAGAAACGCTTGCTCCGTGTAATCAGAAAACCTACCCTTTTTCCGGAGTGTTGTCAGGCATGTCCGTCAACGCTAAAGACAATTTGGTTCTACATATTTTCCGGGTTTGAGATAATTACAAGTTAGGTGTTCGACTGGCAATGAATTGAACATTTTAGGTGCTGATGGTTGTGTTTTAGGTTTTATTTTGATTTCTGTGGTATAATTGATGAAATGGTTTAATCATTATTTATGAAAATGTAATATTAAGCAATTCATTAAGCAAATACATATATATGTATATGTGTGTTCATTTAATGAGATATAATTTTTTTAAATTTAAATTTTTTTAATGATGTATTGATCATTTAAAATAAATTGATTCAAAAATAGATGTTTATAGAAAATGAAGATAGATGCATTTGAATTGGAATTTAAGAGTAAAGATATCGGTATGCTATATTTATAGCATAAAAATGACAAAGAGATCTGATTGGAAAATTTTGATTAAACAACAATGAATTATTACCCAAAAATGTTTGAACCTTTGAAGAATCAAGATATTGATGAAATCCGTGTCTACTCTGTAAGTTCAGCCATATCAGCCCATTACTACGTGTTAGAAAAACATTTGCAGATGTGATGTATGTTCATATGATTGGTGTGAACACATGTCATTCTTTGAAGAATTAAACTGCCAAATAACTACTTTTATATCTAACAACCATCATCCTCGACAAGAATAAATAGCTTTTAAAATAAATTGACAACAGTTTTCAAATAATCATATAAATCACTCAAAAGGTACTTATGTCATTCAATATATGTCAAACTTTCATTACTTGGGGTGAGACTAACGACACTTGATGGATTAATTTAAGCGATAAGCTATAAAATAATTAGTACATAACCATTCTGATTTGCCAACTTACAGGAATCACAATTGAAAAGCAGAAGGAATAATCCATGGTAAAAGCAAGTTCAGAATATTCAACGACTTGCAAGAAATTGGTTAAACGAAACCAGAAGTTGGCAAAATTACAAGATACATTTTAAAAGTACTAGTTTGAAGTTTTATACATCATACTATAACTTAACATGCCATACACTTCATGTGTGCAGTAGACTAAATTAAATTATCAAAACTAATGAAAACTGTTGCCAAATTGTATTTAAAAGCCAACTTCAAAGGTGATTTTTGGCAATTCCAGCAAACTAAATCAAGCTTGATAACAGATACAAATAGGACCATATGTGTAAATTAAATTTGTTGCAACTTTCCAATATTCCATGCCAATATACTTCAAACCAATGCCAAATTATTTTTTCTAAATTATGATAAAAATGAAGTTTATCTTATTTATCCTTAAATGAAGTTGCATCAAACCATATGTGCCAAAAATAGCACCATATTTTTTCAATAACCTCAGCTTAACCAAAGGCACATTTTTAAGTATAAGAACCAATGTCAAAATAATCAAAATTTATCTTTTCTCATTAAAAAACCTAAATAAGGTTTTCATAATTCCCATAATAAACCATTTGATTTGAAGAATATCATTATAATTCCAATATTCCATAATCATGAAGACAAAATGAAATTATGAAAGAGGATGCCAAAATATTTTAAAATGATCCCTTAACCATGTAGACAAAATTACATTATCAAAGAAGATGCCAAAATGTTTCTAAATGATCCCCTAAAGCAAGTTTTATCTTTTAGGGAACATAAATCAAACGTTTTATTTTCATTTATTATTCTTAGCTTATTACACAGATCAATACATATGCAAAGACAAGCAAATTTGGATCTGTTCCAAAAACATTACAACATGTTCTCTTAAAGAAACAACATCTTAAAACAGACTATTTAAAAGATTTTTTTCAGTTTACAAGAAAACCTAGAAACTCTTTGCAAGGTGGTCCAAATCTCAAGAAAGCAAAGTTCTGTAACCAATTTAGTGCCAAGACGTTATTTTGGTCTCTTGCATGCAATCCATGCCGCCAGTAACGGCTTGCATAGCACTATAGAGGAAAGCTATCCAAGACAAAATCGTTTAGCTGTAACAACAAAACAGTACCAGATTTTGCAACAAACGGAAAAATCGTGATTTATGGTTTTGCACGCTTGGGAAGTTTGGTCATGTCTTCTTTGAGTGTGCTAAGAAATTATCCTTTACATACCAAAACTATTCCTCTCAAAGTTCTTAGACAGAGATAAGGGTGAAAGTGTTGAAGAAATGGTAAAAAAAATTGTGATTACATTAATTTATGTTTTTATCAAAATCTTAATCTACACTTTTAAAAATTGTCAAATATGCATCTTCCTTTCCTTTAAAATGTAACTATTGGTCAACAAGACATTTAACAAGGAAAAATATTCTGTGAATAAATTGAGTAATTATAACAATTTGTGTAAAATTGAATGCAAGATAGATATCAATAGACATCGAAGGTGCGGTTAGGTGAGTTAGGGTTTAAGCCGCTTTCAAGAATATTTCACTTATATCACAGTTGCGTGTATTATTGCAGAGAAAAAAGCCGACAACGCCATGGTGACTATGCATTGTGGTGAAACCTGCGAGCATTGGCTGGAACTAGCGAACCATGGGTGATACTGCACTGAAATTTAGTGTAATGTTGCACCCAAACCTTTCTGCATGTGTAACAGTTCTCCACAGTTGCTAAGCCCCTGGCGGATTTGAACCCCGAACCTCTTGATCCAAAGCCAAACTCGCTAACCACTGCGCTATCCCACCCCTCAATGGACATTGAAGCATTACAATACAATGGCAGAGTTTTGTGTTCAGTTCTTCCAAATATAAAACCAAGATACGAAATTGTGCGATAGCTATCGCCACTCATCATGATGTTATTGACTACCAAGTTTTGAAGTTAAATAATTCAAATTTCCTCTTTGATATGATTAACTTCACCCGAGAGGATTCCCTCTCTGACTTTATCATTGATTGAGAAGGAACGAAAGTTAACCTCTCATTTTCATGCATAAGGATCACAATTCCAGATCCTTTCATATCAACTTTGAACCATTCCAGTGGAGAATTGACAATTAGGAGTAGATGATCCAGGAACTACGGACCATTACTTTGATGACTTTGATATACAGTCAATAGGATACCCTCAGCAGAAATGTTTGTGACGGGAAAATCAAAAGTGGATTACATTTGCATACAAGTCAACTTTTATTGTATGATTACTCAATGGAAAAAGAAGTTAAACATGGTTTTTTCCTCATTTGGGATACTCTCTTTTGTAATAAATGTACAATAATATGCAAAATTAAGTATGCCATGTTCGCACATTTTGCAAACACTTTGCCAACATTTCGTGAACATTTCACAATTATTTCACGGAATATCAGGATCATTTCGCGAAAATTTCACAAACATTTAGAGAACATTTAGAGAACGTTTCACTAAATATGGGGTATTTAATTCTGCACAGTAGTGTAGGTTGTGTTTAAGAACATGTATCAACTAATCCTCTAAGCAGTCAATGAAATAAGGTTCATCCAACAGACCAAAAACCTGATAACTTTTGGTCCAACAAACTTTTTGAAATTTTTCTTTAAATTAAATTTTCAATTACTAAAGTCACACTTTTGGGTTGGGTACTTCTCAAAGCACATTTCTTACACTTGTAAGTATTTTAAAGTAGATTTGAAAATGATTTCGACTGATAATTGTACAAGTGGAAAACAAACTACATTGACTATTGCAAAGGTTCTTTTTTCTACATGTACCAGTAATCAGAAATATCCATCATTCACATATTTGAAAATGATAGTATAAATAGGCCAGTACGTCAAAGTAAATCATATTAAGTTTTTGAACATACAAAATGCCATTAAAAAGAGCATTCAAATGCTTCATTTGGGAATGGACAATGAAGAATGGAATTGAAAAAAAAACATCAACTACTTACAAGGTTTTCATACACACGCAGTGCAAGTCACTTAAGATAAATTTTAAAACGTTTCATTGGGAATCAACAAAAAAGAATAAAAGTGCAAAAAACATCAACTAATGACAAAGTTTATACCCATGCAGTGAAATTACTTGAAATAAGTTTTGAAGCATTAACATTGGGAATTGACAATATAAAGAATATAACTGATTTAGCAAAACATACACGAACCATCTAGGATTTCAGTATACAGTGCAAACCATGAAATTCAAAATAGGTTTAGACATGTTTCATTGGGAATTGACAATTACGAATAAAACTGAATTAGCAAAAATACCAGGAACCATTAGGATTTCAATATACTCACTGCAAACCATGAAATTCAAAATGTTTCACTGGGAATTGATCATTAATCAAATAGTGAGGCGTAAAAAACTAATTCCATACATGGAGACAAGCATAGACCAATGACTAACAAAAATCAATAAAAGGTTTAGATATAACGTCCCTGGACATCGAAATCTTTCACCCCTGACAATAATGTCTGATACGATGATTCAATTCAGATCAATAGTCTTAGAGATGTATGATTCATCGCTATTTAAACTAAGACGCAATATCATCGGAACTTCATCCAAGTTGAGTACTTTGCATATAGAATATCAGGAATGGTTTTCGGTTTTGACATGAGCTTGTTTGGAGAATTTGGATTACATTCATATAAACATCAGTCTTGTTGGAGCAGAAAATCAGAAAACAATTGTTTAAATTTGTAGAAAGATATCAATGATCTAATGTACAAATATTTTGTTATATGAAAATATTTTTTCGAGGAATGTTATAAAATTTATAAAATTTATAAAATTTATATTCTTGTAAAAATTAATATCTTTTGCTTGTTGGTTAGAATGACACTTGTTACTGAAAATGTGACAATATTAGTTCATTAAGATCAGAAAGTTGACGTGTATGAACCTTTAAATTAAGTCTTTGAGGAGCATTTAAAAGTGGCATACATAAGAACAGGAAGATTTTCTGGATAACAACTTCTTTAATGCGAAAAAAGACAACGTTTCGGAGTATAAACTTACTCCTTCATCAGGTGGGAAAGATACCATGTCCATCTGAGGTAGGAATAAATATAACCTCTAAAATTATAAATTTTTATATGAAAATTTTAGATACAAAACATGCTTATACACATTCAGCAAAGTAAATCAGACCATTAAGAGAGTTAAAACCATTAAGAAGTTAATATTATTAAAAACTGACCTGATTTCAAAGAATTTGTTTACTCTGAATGTTACAGCCAATATATGAATGCAAAATTCTTTTATTTCATATATGCAATATATTACACACTGTGCATTTTGTTGCAGCTGTCTCCGTCATATAATGCATTTATGAGTTATATACTGCAGTTTGGGCTCCAGTCTAACGACTCATAAATATGCAGTTTATCAAATTAACGCTTAAAAGAACTTCTGTTCTCCGCAATTTATCTTGAAGTATGTCCTTGGGATCATATTTTTCCAACTTTGCCAATTTTTCCCAGAATACCACTTGAAGAATGTTTCAAAACTTGTATAACATAAGAAGCTAGACTGTCTTTTGGGTCTTTAAATGAAGATTTGATATTGATATATTTAATCTTAAATATATTTTTTTAATATTTAATAATATGCTAGATTAAAATATATTATAGTACATGATTAAAAAATATACTCTAGATCTGACATTAAGATCATAAACATTAAAATTTCTTTAAATAAAAAAAATCCTTCGTATCCTGCTGAGAGAATTAGATCTTAAATGTCTTGACTAAACGAATAAAATATCAATATCAATTGTAGATTTCATTTCATTTTAAATTTATGGTTTACAAATTGTAACGAAAAAAACATTTAAGTCAAGCATTTTCAATAAATGTCAAATAAGTACAAAACTAAATCCTTAAAAATTCCAGAACAAAGGATACATCACTGCACCTCAGCCATAGAACGAACTGACGACAAACCCAACCATTTAATTCAATCTCTCACCATGGAGGTCTTGGTTATCTGTACACAAGTAATTTATCAAGGCATTTTAAAATGTTTTCTCTAGGCAGATTTCACATAAGGATCTTACAAGTGTTTATCATTTCTATCTAAGCAGGCTATCATTAAATCCATGTTTCTGGAGCATTTAGTTTGCAGCTAGGGGATATCTAGTGCAAAATAATGACGGTGGTGAACCATATGAAATTTATCGACCAGACATGCAGTTTTGCTTCAAAATGTCCCAAGTAATTAGGAAAGGTATCCTTATAACTTATTTTGGTTCACAGTGAGAGCATAGGGGTTCTCTGTGCTGTAGAAGGGCCTGATGTTGGAAAGAAGTTTTATAGGATAGTGAAAGTTAGGGTACTTATATATAAATATAATGTACTTATTTAGTCTGTCATCCAGACCCTAGAGCAAAATATTCAATTGACGACCAACCCAGTCTAGAAAATTATAGCAAGTTTAGATCACTCAAATTAAGGCATCTTTAGGGCTGGATTTTGTATAAATATATGAATTGTTTGTAAAATGTTGTTTGTAAAAAAAATATTCTGAGACTAATACTTATTATATGTATGATGGTAAAGAACATTTTTAAAATTGATTTAAAGATAACTTGTGTGCCTAAAGAGACGAGGAAATGATAAAATGGTCAACTAAATGCTGCAGAAAGCAATGAGGAAGATGAAGAACAATTTTGATGAAAATTAAGATTACCCCGGTAAAATGAAGAAAAAGTCTCAGATGGAAAATTATAATTGATAATGATGATAATAGAAATGATAATGATGATAATTGTAATGATGATAACAGTGTTGATGATAATGATGATGATGATGATAATGATAATGATAATGATAATGATAATAATGCTGGTGATGATGACGATAATGATGATAATGATAATAATGATGATAATGATAATGATAATGATGACCATCACTTGCCCAAGACAACCAAACTCACACTGGTAACCGCAGACGCATGAGAGAAAGATCACACAACAGCACAGAAGGAAAAGCAGAAAACATCAGAACCAAAACACTAAAACATTCAAATGTACAAATCATTAACTCAGACACATGAGTTTACAGAGCAGGGCTCTGTTTATACCAGGATCAAGAGAACAGATATACACTGACCAACATTAACAGTATATCACTCCAGGCATATGGTCCAAATGTTACCCTATCTTTTGCCCACATGGGCAAGCATGTTTGGCCACCTACAGGGGGTTGTTTGGACAGGAGTGTACCTCAGGAAATACAGGTTCAAGAACGCTCGGTGCAAGCGGGGATCAGCCAAGGTGTGATGCTGCATCTCATGAATTTAAATTAAAACATGCTTTTAATAAGGGGCTTTGAAAAAGGTCTCCTTTGATGTTGTTTACATGCAATATTTTGCAAATATTTTCTGATATATTTGTTTACATGGAAATAAGCTTGTTTTTTCTTATAAGGAATGTGTTATAGATATTTTTTGTGAACCATATTTGAATAAAATGATTGAGTAAATTTCAATAAGGCAAATAACGGTTTGACTTTCAAGTCCTTTTTGCTTTGATGAGGAAAGGCTGTGGGAAAATATTTGTAATTATAATATAAGTATATTGGATAATGTTTTGGAAATGTTCATGAGGTATGAAGAAATGACTAATCTTTGCATGGAGATTATTTTTCATGTCGGAAATGTATACATATTTCTTAAAAAGATCTTCAAATAAACACAAAAGCATCAGACAAATTTCATAAATTGAATGTACCATAAGCAAAATTTTATGTTATTTTAAGAGAAAGTTAAAATGAATAAAAGAACATTCTAATTGTTTGAATGCAACCACTCTGATGTCTTCAATGAAATTTCTCTTAACATGAAAATATTTGGGATTTTGCGACTCTTACTTCAAAACAATCTACGAACCGGAGAAAAACTCAATATCCCTCGAAAACCACATAAACATACTACCACATCCAACTCTAATTACGTAAAGAATTCAACACTTCAAAAGACATACTCCTTCCATGAGAAAAAGGATAGTCTCCACAGTAACATGATGAAGTAACTCTTCCCTGGGACGACCCCCTGATTGCCCATTTCATGAATACATACGACCCCCATTGGTCTTACATGAATCGCACATTCAAGAATTTTCGTATTTTGACCTCACTTACACGAATAATTTCAAGAGCTTTCCGAGAGTAATTTAAAGAACCTTCGGAGCATTGTTCCGAAGCATGTTCTAAATCACCATTTTGAACTTTGACTTGTATGGGTGGACATGTCCAATGACGGACGACTTTTAATTAGATGTTTGCGATAAAGAGTGGACTTGAGTTGCAGTCGCCTGATGAACTTGGACTAGACCCAGACAAATTAACCATAAAAGCTGGTTTTATTACCGATACCTACATACCATGTTACATCTAAACAGGTGGATTACAACGCTTTTTTCTTTTTTCTGGTCTGTGGGTAACAAACTTCAGAATAATTATACTGATTTCATACATATAAAGGTTTTTAATTATGATTTCTCTCATAGTTTTTGGCAACCTTTAATCCTATATCAGGCGATTCTGTGATTTTCAAGGTATATAGGTATATAAGTTTGCTGAAATAACATTGTATTTGAAAGATATGTATTTTATACACAAAGGATACTTTCTTTGTCAGTTTCTGCACTTTAATCTGAGTAATGAAAAATCCCTATATATTAAGATATAGTTTACTATGCAAGTTTAAAAAAAAAACATGTTCCTACCGTTATTTTTAGGAATCTATTCTTTGTCAAACAGAGAAACAAACAGTCATAAAAAAAATACAAAATTTTCGAAAATGAAATAATTTTAAAATAACTTCGAGACGTGTGATAAACATTTTGTTTACATGAAGGTCAATGAACCTTATAGGTATGACAAAAATCTCAATATTATCTAATTATGTTATCATCAGCTCATTATTTTGAGGTCTATTCTCAAGACGGTTTCCCAAAATAGGCAGAGATATTGCCATCTCATTTTGATGATTGTACTTTCCTTACAACTTGCTACGACTTAATCATCAACGTTTTCTGTTTATCAGACCACACTTCTGTGTCAGAACCTTATCGCTGGGTTCGGAGAAGTTAGGTGGCTATCAAGAAAAAGGAAGTGAGTTACTTGCCCTTTGATAAACTTGGGGATGTTTTCTATTACAAGCCAAAAACACAATCCAGTTTTATCACAATCTGGAGACGGTAAAAGCTAGTTGATGGAGACAAGTGATAAGTTAGCTTTGTTGAAATAAATAGTGCGTTTGGACACAAATATGTTAACATCATGTGTTTGGTGTCATAAATTACTACAAAACTTTAAAATAAGTGTTTGAACATCCTGAATTCATGGGCATTAGTATCTTAGGAATATTTATATGAAAAAAATAGGTTTTAATTTGACATTAATTTTGTTTGTACAAAGAAAAAATATATAAAAGTATAGCTTTAAACATAAAATGTGAAGAATAATATCTTTTTTTATGTCCCTTAAACTTTTTATTATTGTTTTTAAACATTCTATCCTTGGAGAGAAAAGTGTGAGATTAAAATCTTTCAATGTAACATTATTCTGTGGACAAGACCACCCTCACTTCTAAATGCTTTACAAAACATACAAAAAATAAAAGACTAATAAAGTGTATGTAAAACAAAGAAATTGTGTGAAGACATTCTGAAAAAAAACATTTTCCTCTCCCACAAAAATAAGTATTTTGTGCAAAACAATCTGATGTGAAACATAGGAATTTTCAAGAGGTGTATACAAGAAGCCTTACTCAGACCATTTACTTCAGTTGGTCTTTGGGGATTTTCAAAAGGGGAAATTTCTCCACCCACCACAACCCCCCCTCCCAATTGTCTCAGCAGCAATACTTTACAAATATTCTACGTTTGGGATAATGGTTTCCATATGAAACAATTTCAAAACTCATTTTGAGTAAAATATTCACAAAGTTCTCATTTGAAAAGGTACTTGAATATTAACCTCATATTACCTAAAATTGAAAAAAAATCAAACCTATCACGTAAATAATTCTCCCAAGACATTTTTGAAGCTTCTGTTGCAACTTAGGTCTTTACATTTGACATTTGAAGACAAATGTGATGGAGGAGGCATTCGGAAAATCCGAGTGTTCTGAGGTTCCAAGATCAGCAAGAACGTACTGAATGACATGACCACACCTGGGCAAGATATTCCTTATGGACGAAAGGGTCTCAGTGGAACTACACTATACGGTGCTACAATGCTTTCTAACAACACAACTCCTCTTTTGCTAATCCATTAAAAGACTGGGGGTAAATACTGTTCTTTCTCAAAGTATTTTAGGCCCACTGGTTCCTTGTTTGTAGGTAAACAGTTAGCTAACATAAAAACTTCTGTAAGTCTCACAGGGAAGAACTGTAGAACTATTAAAGAATTGAATTGTGAAAGAGGGTGCTTTATATGTCTAAAGACGAATGCCTAATTGAACTTTTTGTATTTAGTATGTCAATATGACTTCCAATTCTTTAAATTATGATGATCCCCGGAAATAACCAAATTTTCTTCTTTTTTTCAGAATTTTACACAATGTCAAATGAAAATAACCGAAAATTTGTACTATAGGCAACTCAACATGATATTTTAGTCATATTATATAAATGAATTATTGTAAAAGGCACACAGCCTTCTATTTTTTCAGCCAATCCTCTGTCATGGCAACTAACGAAGGTCATTGTTTAATAGAATTTCAGATTTGTTTTGGCTTTTGAAACCAGAATCTTCAGCCATTCGTCAATCACAATTTATTGCATTTGCAAATTAACTATGGTTTCTATAAATTGTTTGGTACTAATTAATTCAAAGGTAATAAAGTGTTCATTTCCATATTTGTTGGTCATTGTTTTCATCTTTTTACATAGTTAAATAAACACATACTACTTCAGTTTCCAATATCCAATTGATGAAATTTAAACCACAACACCATTGACATACAATATATGCCAAGACAGGAGGTAAATCCTATTGTCACTTACGAACAAGGTAAAATCTCTGCCATGGACATTCTTAATAATGTCCACAAGATTTGATGGATTCAAATAAAGACAGAAGCTAACCACAGATCAAGGGGACAATGACATATTAAAATTTTGGCAATGGCTGCCACTCAGTCTTTGTACTAGTGGCCATCTTGGCGGCCATTTTGACAGTGACGGATTAGGCTGGGTGGTGAGGGACCTCAGACCCAAATAGTTTTTAGGATAATATTATATGGTGACACCAAGGGTTATGATCAATTGCATAGTCACTACATAATATACAATATCTACAGAAGTGTATACTATAAAATATGATACATCATGCACTTGGAAATGTTACAAATCTGGTCTGAAATCTGGTCTGAAAGATCCCTAATTCTGATCAAGTCATATAGAGCAAAGTTTTGAAACTGTCTGGGAGAAAGGTTGCACCTTGATGGTGTACAAACTATTTTTTGCCCAAATTATCTAAAATCAACATATTCTGAACCATTTCTTGTATTCATAATAAACTGATTATGCCAGAACAACATAATTCATCTTCCCACCAGTGATCAAAGCATGGCTTGTTGTGGCCATCACCGTGAAATACGACCACCGTAACTTAATCTACTGTCTCATCACAAACCTCGGATTTACCATCACACCTAACTATACCTCTTGTCACCTTCTTCATCCTTGCAACACCTTTAAAATACAAAAACAAACAACCGTACGACCTCTTATATTTTTTTGGTCATAAGCTCAAAAAATAATCTTGGTCAATTTCAATAACATCAAAGGCCTAAGGGAGATAAAATTTCCATGAAAGAAAGTTTGTCACATTTTTGTACAGTTTTTGTAGCATTATGTTACAGTTTCATTATGTAAAGGTTTGTTTACCTACAGTATATGTACAATAGGTAAGTATAAGGCTTATCTAGGTTTTACCTACGTGTGTATATATAGTTGTGAGTGCTGGTGTAATGATTATGTATATTTTATTTACCTAACCAGAGTGGAATTGAAACTGACTGGAATCTTTAATATCCAACGCCCATATTTTCGAAGCTGTCTTAGTGCTAAGATAGTCGTAAGTCAGTGTTAATGTATGGCACTTACGACTTTCTTAGTGCTAAGAGAGCTTTGAAAATATGGGTCCAGGTTTGGTTCTGTGTATTAACTCAGTTGGTCTCTATCAGTTAGGTTCAGCAACAATAAGTGAAGTTCATCATTGGATGGGTTGATACATTGATATCGATGGATGCATAAGAACATGAAGATCTTCTTTAACGTGAAAATATGTGACATCAAATTACACCTGATGAAGGAGTGAGCTTATATGCCACGTCTAAATACCCTTCAAAGACCTGGTGGATACTCATGACTGGATAATCTGACAACTGAAGCATGGCTCCATGAACTGAGGGAATAGTGGTGTCAAATTCGGCAAGAGACTTTATTCAAAATGTGCCTCCATTCACCAAGCAGTACAAGTGGGTACCTGGTGAAAGGTAATATGGAAGCGACTTTCAAATGGCACACATGGTAGCATCATTGTTTCTATCAGGATAAATAATAACTATAAAAGCAATAACATGTGGATTGGAATTCAAAATAATATATTAACAATAACACTTAACAATCAAAGTTAAAATATCATGATATGTCTAATCATTTGAACATCACATATTTGATATGTTGTAATATCATCCCTTTCTCAGCTGCTGACATACTGCTTCAGTGACAACTGATCTGATGTTGATACTATCTACACTTCTATCCATGTTTTTAAAACTTTTTTTCAGCATTTTTCGACGACGCTCTGATTTTCAGATATCAGATATCGGGATGAGTCAAATAAGGCTAAGACAACATGGTGGTAACTTTAACTTCTCAATGAGAAAATGAAGAAAATTGGCAAAAAACATTAGAAAAACACTCTTGTTGACACGTCCAGAAATCTAGAATGGGATAGCTTGCTTCTGATGGAAATACGCTGAAATCTGAGAGTAGTCTTATCAGCTGTTAGGAAAATAGATTCCCCTGCAAGACACTTAGTGAAGTTTTACCACACATTTAGCTGTAATTAGTTGCCACTTTATGCATGTTTTCTTTAGTTAAGATTATAATTTTGTACAGATTTTATGATAAGTCTGTAGTTTTATCACCTGCGGGTGGGTAGCTGGGAGTGAGAGGTGAAAATAAGAAATGAGAGAGTGAAGAAGGGATGAGATGAATGAAGGAGGGAGATAGGAGTGAATGAGGGATGGGATGGACTAGAGGACAACGGTATCCAATGAAGGATAGAATGGAAAGAAGATGATAGATAGAAGGAAGGAGAAAAATTGAGTGAACAAGGATGGAGAAAGGGATTGAGCAATGGTGAATGTTAAGAGAAGAAAGGGAAGAATAGAATGAAAGAAAGGATGAGTGTTCAAGGGTGAAGAGAAATGGAAGAAAAGAAAAGATAGAAGGAATGGAAGAAAGTGGAAAAGATAGAAAGAATGGAAGAAAGAGAAAGATAGAAAGAATGGAAGAGAGAGGAAAAGATAGAAAGAATGGAAGAGAACAAGTAGGATGACAAATGAGAAAGAGAAGCAAAATTGGTAACAGAGAAAAAGAACTGACAGAAGAAATTAATGGAAAAATAAAACAAAGATGGAGGAAATATGATTGATGGAAATCCAAAGGAATAATTTCAAAGCAATTCAGCTAAAAGTCAAATGTTATGATCACTCTTGTCCTCAATAAACAACAATCAATATCCTATAGTTCCAACAAATGAGAAAATAAAGCGTATATTTCAGATATGATTTACATGTACATTGCTGCAAGCATGTCATTTTTATCTTGTTTATTATCCGACAGTTGACACTAATCACTTTTCAGCATCACAGTTATTGACCATTTATTAATGATGCACGCTACGTCCAGAAATCACACATGCTCTGATCTGCCCAATTACACTAAAATAGTGAATACTCTCTTCAGTTATAGAATCATCTGGCAGATGGACATCTGTGGGTCCAAGTCATCTAATGTTTGTCTCAAAATTTGACCAACTTCATTTGAAGAACCCATGAGAGTTTGTTAACCCTTTACCCGTGGTTCTGAAATCTTCCATGATAGCATATCTTGCAGAACTCAAGCCAGTCTCCATCACTGGCTAATTTAAGCCTTGCAGCATTTCCTTAATGTTTCTGTGTCAGAGATTTGGAGCCTACTATGTATTTCAGGTGCAGTGCTCTGCTATCATAGCATGGGAAAGTTAAGGAAATGCTGAAAAGCTTAAATTAGCCAGTGATGGATATGGCACGAGTTATGACTTGCATAGGTAAGTTGATCTTGCAGTGACCAATATCAGATTATTCACTTTGTTAAGTTATAATTCTGAAGGATTTGATTCTTATTAATTCAGCAGCCATGCAAGTATCAATAAATAATATTAGATAATAATTTTTCATAATTTATGAAGATGAACATAAGATTATTTTTTTGTATTTGACTGCCTATCACTTAATATCTGAACTACCGATATTAGATATGTCCTAGGGTTATGTCAGATAATTTATTCTACAAACATACATTTCACGATGTAGATGTTGATCATGTTGAAGGAATATATCTCAATATTTTAACTTTTTATTTGGCTTATCTATACTTCTCAATGGAAAAATGTGCAAAAATAACACCAAACCCAACAGATTATGATTTTTATCAAATATTATCATAAACCATCCCTCTAGAAAAATACATTTTATCAAAAATTACGAAACTCCCTCGATTAAAAAACCTTCATTTTTATCAAAGACGTATCACTGGTATCAGTTTCCAGTTCCGCAACACATCATCCTGCAATTGACATCGCATATCTCGTCAGTTAGACAGATGTCAATTTCATCGCAGAATGATGACATCTGTCTTGTAGTTAACTTGTTCTGTTGGACAAATAAAGCCAATAATGTCTGCAAGAGTGTTTTCCCATGGTTTTCACATTCAAATAAGGCAGAGTCATTCCAAATTGTTTTCATGCTGCAACTTAACCAGAGTTGTTTTGAAAAACGTTACTCGAACACAAGTGATCATTTCTTCCTTAAGGTCATCCTTGATGACCTTAAAGGTCATCCTTTGATCTCTTTTAACAGAAACAATCAAAGTTTGAAATGTTTCTTTAATACATGTGCTTTTCTTTCAAAGTTCTTCCTTGCAGGAAAATGGCCAATTCCATGGCATTTCTAACCATTAGATTTTGTGGCACCGTTATACCTTGGACATCTGAGCATTCGGGGAACATTTAGAATATAAGAGATGCAGAGGTCCTCTCACCAGTATTTGTGTTTCTCTTAATTGTTACTTTAACACATTTCATCTTTTAAATTGCTCCTCCCTTCAAACAATGGATGACATGTGAGAAATGCAAAATTTTATTAATGATATTTTTCTTTCTCTTAATTGTTACTGTAACACATTTTAACCTTGACTTGCATTTTCCCTTTGCTTGCTTTGACACCTGGTAAGCAATAATCTGAAAGTTGTCTTTGATGAAATTTCCATGTTTGAGGTGTAAAAGGTATAACAGTGCCACATGCAAAATGTAATGGTTGGAAATGCCATGGAATTGGCCCTTTTTCTGCAAGGAGGAACTTTGGTTGTGGACGTCAAAATAACAATCATGATGATACCTCAAATCAGGTAATAATAATAATAATTGCGTACTTATATTGCGCCTTTTCCACACCCTAAGGTATGCTCAAAGCGCTACAATTATTGCCCTGAAGGAATTCTACTTTCAGAGCTGCTACTAAGCGCTTCATCAGTACTTCCCGTATTCAGGTACCCATTTGTACAGCTGGGTAGACTGAGTGCAATGTGAATTAAGTGCCTTGCCCAAGGACACAACACAGTATTCGACCCAAGTCACAAATCTTTGGTGTCTCCACTGGGATTCGAACCCGGGTCGTCGGCATGAGAGGCCAGCGTGCTAACCACTACACCACCGTGCTCCATTACCAGGTAACATTACCCCTTTCAAATAGTGATGGTGAAAATAGTATCAAACAATGATCAAACTAAGGTCCCTAAATATATTTATACACAGACACAAATGGAGGTTTTCATGACATCTTTCGGCCATGTTTGTCTACAACTGAAGAAGAATCATCACCCAAACAAACATGAAATTATTTAATAAAGATGGTAACTCAGCAACGTTTACTTTACTCATGCCAATTGGTCAGGGTAACCTAGTAGATTGAAGAGAAATTTAGTATGTGCAGAGTTGTCTCCCTGTAGGAACTCTTCTCTGATCAGCAGCTGCTCATGTTGTGGCCGAGGGCATCTGGAACATGCTATTGTACCAGACAACCCATCATCAGTGTATCGGCCATGTGGGAATACATGCAAGCTGTCAACATGCTCCAGTCTCTCTTATTTACAGAGTACAATTAGATTCCATCTGTGGATTCTTATTCCTCTGTGAAACTTCTATCTCTGTCAATCTCTTTATAAAATTGAACCATTTTTGGTCATCATCCTTTAGAAATTAAATATCCTCTTATCCTTTTAATAGTGCATAAACTTTTATCATAAATAGCAAATTTGAAGAATATATACTACAGTGCCTTAAAGTCAGAAAACTTTCTCTTGGAAAGCATTGCTGCCACCAATACTCATGCAACAACACCAGAGTATAGGGAATAAAACTCCCAGTATATCTGTGGAGAAAACTGGAGATCTATAAAACAAGAATGAGAAATACCTAAAGTTAACGAACATTATTCCAAGCAGAACAGTAGCAGAAGTGAACCACATGCCAAAGTTTCTAAAAATAGTGTACATTAAAGACAAAACTCACGATACATGAGAATTTGGCAAGCTTTGTTAAAACTTCCGACTACCATGCAATACACCGAAAGAACCATAAAACAAACAAGATGCTTAGAGCTGAGCTACAAGCTTGTAGGTGGGTAAATAAATAGTGAAAACATCTTCCATCTCTGACTCTCATCTGTGGCAGTCATACCTATCTTTATACAAACATTTCCCCTTATGACTGGGGCAGTACAAACTAAGTTGAGACATGCTCTCTCACGCGTGAAAGGTTATACCTTCAGGGTGTCTATCTTATAAACAGAGCTCATGATCAGTCGATGATTGCTACCAATTTAAGTTCAGTGTCTTTCGCTTCATGGTGACTATTTTTGCTGTCAGTTTCGGAAGAGGGGGAAAATCAGTTTTACATGCCAAATTTTGCTGGAGGGTATATACATCAAATGATGGTTGCTGGTTGTACCCCACAAATCTCCCTCTCGTGATGTGCCACCTAACTTCATAGTGACTATTTTCCCTGTTAGTAACTTTTCCATTTCCATATTTCTCTTGATGAGTTCAGATTGCCACCAATTAAGTTCTACCGGTAGTTATCTTTGTCATGTGACTCCTTTACAAATATTTCCCCTATAGCAATGTGTGCTATACATGGACAGACGATCAATTGCCGATATCCGCCAATTAATGTCTGATTTGTTTCTCTACAACCAATGGCTATTTTTCAATCTGATTCACGATAGGATTTCTTTAAATGTAAATAGCCTGGATGTATCCTGTTTGTATCTGTCTCGTCCTTGTCTGGGTGATTATCTGAATATCAACATCAGAGGAACATACAATTGTACAGTAATTGTTACCAGACAGTATTTTTATGTTTCTAATGATGTATTTTTATAGAGCAGAAAATATTGCTGAGTTGATAAAAGCTAAGGGGAAAAAAGTCCACCCTGAACAATACCTTGTCTTTTTAAAACTTAATTCAAACCATCATTATCTATTATTCTCCAATCATTAATCAGACTGTGAAAAATCAACAATTAATAAAGTTAAATTTTGAATAAAAAATAATAGCAAAGGTGCTATATGATACAGATTTTTTTGGTGCTCCAAACACTGATTTTTTTCATTTGAACTTAATATATATAAATAATAAAAATTAATTCTCAGGCAAACTAGATCACAATCTTAAACTGGAATCTAAACTAAATTCAATTCATCATCAAGAATTATTCTCCTATCATTGACAAATTGATCTAAATGGACAAAATACACAATTCAAAATTTAATTTTGAATAAAAACTAATAAAATTCTTCATGAATAATTCTGATTCATCCAGATACACATCCAGACAGACAGGTCGTCTCCTTGCACAGGTAGTGTGTTACCTGAAATACCTGGCCGTAGATTGTAACACCTGTAACGAGCTTTCGGTCATGCGCAGGTCAACGGACGAAGGGACCACACTCAACAAGTGCTTCCACTAACAGAGTAAATAAAGAAGACCCTTTGTAAGTTTATTAGTAATAGCATGCTTAGCCACTGTTCTGAATGTCACGGGGGACTGTACCTCAGTTTCTAATCGACCCCGGACCCCAATTCGCTTGTGTGGTCCAAGGTAACTTATAGGGTCTGCACTTGATTTAAGTAAGCTTAGACGATGGCTCTTGACTTCTACATAGAGGACTACAATAGACCATTTGCTCTTAAGATTGCCTGACAGGACAGGAATGATTTTTCTTGTTTTAAAGAAGTAACGTTACCCTTAAGACTGATTATGGATGTATCAACTTGGATTTTATCCTGTCACACGGTTTTAATTAAAAACATGTTTTAATGTATTTTGATTTCAATGTTGTGGTGTTAAAATTTAGAAATTTAACTTGGGAAAACATTTATCAAATTTTTCTTAAATTTTACTTCAAATAAAAAAAAAGATTTAGTAAAAAGAAATAGGAAGTTCTGATTCATAATTTTTGTTTTTAAACTGACAGAATATTTTGACATAATTTTCCTATAAACCTTAGAAATAAGAGGAAGCTCGACTTTTTTATTTACATTTTTAAAGAAAATTGCCAAATATTAATGTAACTTAAACCTTAGAATACTTGAAAGAAAGCTGCATCTACATCAGTTACTGCTTATCTTTACCTTTTTCTAAAGAACCCTCAAGGGATGCTATATCAGCATTTTCTTCAGATGGGGAATTAATAGTTTTTGCCACACCCTGCCATACATTCAAAAGGTACATTCACATGCAGAAGAATAATCTTTGCAAGTCTGTTTCCCAAGTTGTACATCTTTGAGAGACTGAGTGAGTGAGTGAGTGAGTGAGTGAGTGAGTGAGTGAGTTGGGGTTTAACGCCTCTTTCAAGAGTATTTCACTTATATCGCGGCTGCTAGTATTATGGCAGGGAGAAAGCCCGCAACGCCATGTGGCTATGCACTGCGGTGAAACCTGCGAGCATCGGCTAGAACTAGCGAACCATGGGTGGTATTACGCTGAAATTCAGTGTAGCATTGCACCCAAACCTTACTGCGTGTAGAACAGTTCTCTACTGCAGACAAAGTTGCCGTGCCCCTGGCGGGATTCGAACCCCGGACCTCTTGATCCGAAGCCGAACGCGCTAACCACTGCGCTGTCCTGCCCCTCTTTGAGAGAAATTGTTAATGAAATAGATTAAAATTATATTTCAAGATATTTGGTTCATAAGCACTAAGGTAGCGCATCAGTTATCCCTGCATTTGAACATAGTTCATGTAGATTCAAGGAAGCTCACTAATTGTTCATATACCGTATTTCCTCCAATAAATGCCCCTGGTGTCCCCTTATTCAGACCTTCTTCAACCCTGACATCTATTCGAGACCCAACTATCAAACATATAGAAATGCAATCATGACAAACTTTCTTTATGAATTTGTTTTGGTGAATGTTTATTCATTATTGAATGAGAAACATATATTCCTTAAGAGGTTTACATGAATATATAAACATTGTTTTTTTTAAAGACTTTACTAATGTTATCCCCTGGCATTTATTCGAGACCCAGCATCTATTAGAGGAAATATGGTACTCCCATAACCACAAAAAGTGAATCTGTAAGAACCTTCAGCACGATTTAAGCAGAATGAAGTACTGAAAGTCTATGTTTGTATATGCAATATTAATTGTCCCTTTCAGGCAAGACATGTAGACATTTTGCTGTAAATTGGTAGAAGGTCTCATTGCAGTTCTTTTACTTTCCTATATAAGTAATGCAGCTGCACAGTTTCCAATACCAGCAGGAAGACAATGCAAATGCAAAGTTCTCATACCAACAGGTAGACAATGCAGCTGCACAGTTTCCAATACCAGCAGGAAGACACTGCAGCTGCACAGATTCCCATACCTGAAGGTATAGACATTGCAGCTGCACAGTTTCCAATACCAGCAGGAAGACAATGCAAATGCAAAGTTTCCCATACCAGCAGGTAGATAATGCAAATGCAAAGTTCTCATACCAGCAGGAAGACAATGCAAATGCACAGTTTCCAATACCAGCAGGTAGATAATGCAAATGCAAAGTTCTCATACCAGCAGGAAGACAATGCAGCTGCACAGATTCCCATACCAGCAGGAAGACATTGCAATTGCACAGATTCCAATACCAGCAGGAAGACAATGCAAATGCAAAGTTCTCATACCAGCAGGAAGACAATGCAGCTGCACAGTTTCCCATACCAGCAGGAAGACGATGCAAATGCAAAGTTTCCACTACCAGCAGGTAGATAATGCAAATGCAAAGTTTCCCATATACCAACAGGTAGATAATGCAAATGCAAAGTTTCCCATATACCAACAGGTAGACAATGCAAATGCAAAGTTTCCCATATACCAACAGGTAGACAATGCAAATGCAAAGTTTCCCATATACCAACAGGAAGACGATGCAAATGCAAAGTTTCCAATACCAGCAGGAAGATAATGCAAATGCAAAGTTTCCCATACCAGCAGGAAGACAATGCAAATGCAAAGTTTCCCATACCAGCAGGAAGACGATGCAAATGCAAAGTTTCCCATACCAGCAGGTAGACAATGCGACTGCAGATTCCCCTGCAAACAGGCTGCAGTTGCACATGCAGGCAGACAGGTAGGGTATGCAGTGATGCATTACGTGACACTGCGCCGTGTTTACACATGTTTATCTCTGCAGGAGTCTGCTGCGCCCATCTTGTTGATGTGGAAGACAGAACTGATGCACTGTTAAAAGGCATGCCACTCTCATAGCTTCATGTTTATCGCTTCTTAATACTTGTCAGGTATACAGAAATATTCTCTGCTGATATGACGAGGGGTTTTTGGCTATTAAAATGTTTGGGTGAAGCAGTTTTCTTTCTTCTTTGCTATAATTAAATTTATCTGATGAGTCTTGAAGTTACAAGCAGTATGTTAAAACTTAAAGTATTTTTTAAAAATTTCTTTATCTTAAGCTCATATATTTTCAAAAAATATAAATATTTGGCTCCTTCTCAAATTTTTAATTTCTGAAATTATTTTTTAAATAAATGACCAAAGTTGAAATTCCAGTTTCAAAATACAATCAATTATTTTTTTACATGAAATAATAAATAGAAATAAGTGAATGATAAGATTCAAATTTATGAAATACCATTCTGCAAGATGAAAAATATAATTTCAATAAAACACAAACATTTGCTAACTAATTTAAATTGCAACTGTATCTAACATGGCTCAAATTTTAACTTTTTTGGACAGAAAACCACTAAAAACTACACTTTCAGCAGAAGATGTCACATATTTCCCTGACAAAGTAAGCAAGAATGTTTTAATGTCTGACAAAATGTCAGAACTCACAGCATATGTACAAAACCTGTACTTGGCGAAACTTCAAAATCGTGCTCATGAAGAATGAAAGATGAAAGACTAGAGTTCACAACCGTCAAATTTCAAGTCTGCAAATGGTATGTTTTGGTTCAGAAATAGTTGTAAGGATAACAATATATTCTGCCTGCATGTTTACAGGACCTTGGTAGTGGAAATAAACACATGAATGTCAATTTACTCTATCTTTCCTATATGTCATCATAGAATAAAAAAGATCTGTGTTATTTCTCCAAGATGCATTGAGAGTAGTTGCATGGTCCAAAGACTACATACAATCAGGACCGAAATAGATTTATCCTCCCATGTAAATAAAACAAACATGTTTCAATTCATGGCTAATTAAGCAGAATGCCATTGATCAGATGTCATTTAAGTTGTCTGGCTAGTAGCACATTTCATTATATCAACGCAGAAAACAAATTTAAGGTTACAATACATACATCAGTTGTCGGACAAGCAGTTTTCAATGAATAGGTCAAGGGGAGGAACCATAACAGATATACAAACAGTTGTCAGTCTAGTAGTTTTTCCAGATCAGTGAAAATAAACCAATATATAACAGCCAGTTGACAGGTACGTTGTATGCATCATTGTTGCCATGAAAACACATGAAATGACAAACATTTTGCAAACATTTCCAATGTTTATATTTCCACTATTTTTAAAAATTTTCCTAAATGTATTTCTGTATAATTTCAAAATAAACAATATATAATTACCTGTAGATTGTAAACTTGTTGAATAATAATAAAAAAGCATTTTGAATTTGTAAAGTTTTAATTGATATTAATCATTTGATTTTCAAATTTACATCTTTACAGACAATATAGTAAATTTTGCTCAAAGAAAAACCTAAAACATATCGATGGCTTTCAGAACTTTATACATGGTACAAAACTATAAACAGAAACACCTTTTCCTGCTTCGATATACATCTTCTTACAAAAAGTACTATTTTCCTTCACACTAATCAAATTTCATTGCTTTCTCTGTCATAATTGAGAGAGTCAAACAAAGTACAATATTGATGGACCTTTTTATGTCAGAGTCGACTAATCTGTGAAAACATTACATGTATTCCCATAAACACTGATGATAGGATCTCCAGACCATCTAAGACTTTCCATAGAGGTTTAGCATAACAATGAACATATGTCTCATCCATCACCTTATTCAACTCAAAGCTCTTAGTTTAAACAAAAGTAGTCAACTGGAAAGTAGTTTCATGGTGCAAAAAGTATTCTCCTAAAAACAACTCTATTTAAGATCATTGCAATGTTCTGTTTCAAAGTGGTACAAGTATTTTCATGTATCACTAAAAAAAGTTACTTGCTGGATTCATTTGTCATGGTGCAAAAATATTTCCTCAAAACTATCATTATCATCTACACAGTAAACAGTAGAAAGTAATGTCATTGTGCAAAAGAAAAAACGTTTTTGTTTCAACAAAAGTAGTATACAAAGTGTTCTCTTTGCAAATATCTAATTCGTTGTATGATGATGTACTTTTTTAGTGCAAGTCCTTTATGGGATTTGAAATCACAACCTCAGAGTCAGGTACCAAACACCAGCATTGACTGTACCAACAATTTACCCATTCAGCCACACGAGCTCTGTCATGATACAAAAATGAATTCCTTTCGAGGTAATAAAGTTTTATTATTATTATTATTATTATTCAGTACTGGACGCTGGTGCCATATTCTCTTCACTATGAAAATGGCATGGATTTCTATTAATCATTTTTTAAATTAAATTTTCAAAAAAGAAAAGCAATTGTTTAACGTCAATAGCTCCCATATAAGTATAAGATGTACTTAACTTGATTCGCATGAAAGACTTTTAAAGCACAAAATGAGTTCATATCACTCCTAAGGTTAAGATGCCAGTTTCCTAACAACTGGTATTTGTCTCATACTGGCTGTCACACAACTACTATTGTATGTTTTTAAAAAATCATGGCACTCCGTTGAAGTGCATTATATATTTCCTGTAGCTTACAGCAACAAAGGACACAGCATTTGACTGAATTTGGATGGGCAAACAAGGAGACATAATAGTTCATATGGGTACATGACATTTCCGCTATTCAGCAAGGAAGAAAGGTATCATCGATGTGGAAAATGGATGAAAAGGTGCATCAACATGGGTAACCCTCATTTAACCACATGCAAACCTCGACTTGGTTTCTCAAACCGACAAAAACTCACCTTTACCGTACATTTTGATTACCATGAAACTCTAAAGACTCCATTACCCGGTCTAATAATTGTCAAATCTCACATAAAAGATGTTAATTACGTCCATGAAGAATGATGACATAAGGATTCTTCTCGTTTAAATTTTCAAGCACCAATTTCATTGACATTTGGTTCGCCCTCATAAATACTATGACGTCTTCAGAAAGTTTAGAAAGTGCCTTTTAACAGACGTGCGTTTTACCTTCTGAAAAGGTTTTGATGCTGAAATTCGTTTAGATTTTCAAGCACTTATTTCGATGACATTTATTTTAACATCATAAATACAAAGAAGGCTTGAGAAATTTAGAAGGAACCTTTTTACAAACTTGCATTCTAGTTTCTGAAAATCTTTTGAACTTTTGATACTAAAATTTGACACTTAAACATGAATTCAGGGAAAAGGAATTGTTATATATGGTTTCTTTATTTTAGTAGAGTGAAGAAATTAATCATGATATGTAAAATAATCTAGACTTGCTTCATTACAAATTTAGCTGC
The DNA here is from genome assembly GCA_936450465.1 of Gibbula magus. Classification (NCBI taxonomy): domain Eukaryota; kingdom Metazoa; phylum Mollusca; class Gastropoda; order Trochida; family Trochidae; genus Gibbula; species Gibbula magus. The sequence goes on from OW388294.1 coordinate 57,081,101, forward strand.
TGAATTAAGAAATACTGAACCGTGAACCAATTTACAGGAAAATCAACACATTCACAGAGCTGATAATCTGGTAATTTGGGATTGACCATTGGCTAAAGAAAGCTTTCCTGGAATATGTGAAGATCTGCAGGATAAGGGTTAATAGTTGATCCTCTTAAGGATATTGGGTATACCAATACACAATGTTTTGGATTCGAAATTTTGTTATCATAAATTAATATAGCATTCAATGAAATAAGGTCCTGAATGTTTCTTTAATGATAAATAATACCAGGAGACCTAAGGTTCATCTAGAAATGCCAAAATATTTAGACTTCCATTCCTTAAAGGGGCAGTAGCACGTTTTTTTCGGTGAAATAAGTCGATGAAATGTATTTGAAAAATAATGTCACCAATAGTAAAAAATCCCTCCCTCTTCGGAAAATCAATTTAAAAAATGAGTGTACATGGTTCAGTAAAGCCATGGGAATCGTTTTTGTCATTCGAAATAATAAAATGTGTTCACAATAAAATGGCTGCCATACAATTTTTGCTTTCTACGCAACACCGTTATTACTACTACTGATAATTGCTTTGTGTAATAAGATGTTATACTCTATCATTATAAATAAGAAATTTGAAAAAATAAATTTTGCCAAAAAACGTGCTACTGCCCCTTCAATATTGTTTTACCTAGGATCTGGGGCAGCCGATCACTTTCAGAATGGTTTCCAGCAATGTCTGGAACCATTCGGTACATCATGATTAAACTACATGTGCCCCCTATATCAGAACATAGGGAATAACATACTATCTTTACCGATAGACATTTCATCAAACATTCATCACACAAATAACTCAATATTGCAGTATCAACAGAAATTGTATCTTCATTTCCAGAAAACTGTTTTTATATTTTCCAGATTTCTCCCCATCAGACAAATCCAAACAAAGAATGACAGATATAGACTTGCCTCAGAGTCTCTGAAATAATATTTTTCCTATTGGAGATGCAGATTTGGTCAAAACAAAGAGAACTGACATTTGCTGACTGATTTGCTGTTTTTTTGCAAAGGCCAATGCTAATATACAGTATTCAGTAAAACAATTTTAGTATCAAAAATAGCCTTGAAGATGTTGCTCTCTGGTTGTATTACGTTCTTGTACACCCCTTTCTTATTCAATTTACGCATTGGAGGTGAGGTGAGGTGATATGGGGTTTAACGCTGCTTTCAAGAGTATTCACTAATATCACGGTTGCCAGTAATATGGCAGGGAGAAAGCCTGCAACACCATGTGGCTATGCATTGCGGTGAAACCTGCTATCATCGGCTGGAACTAGCAAACCATGGGTGGTACTATGATGAAATTCAGTGTAGCATTGCACCCAAACCTTACTGTGTGTAGAACAGTTCTCTGCTGCAGACAAAGTTGCCGTGCCCCTGGCGGGATTCGAACCCCAGACCCCTTGATCCGAAGTCGAGCGCACTTACCACTGCGCTATCCCGCCCCTTAGGCTTTAGAGTATCCTGGTATCCTTTAAATAGTGGATCCGTATGAATGGCCAGGATCAACCTCCTGAAACAACCCCTAGAGCTTTGAACAAGCACCACCTCTTGTTGTTGCTTAGTATTTCTTAATGTTATAAGTAAGAAACTTAAATACAGTCTAGGCATATGAAGAAAGCAAGTACCTAGAAAACATGTGTTAGGCAAACCCTGAGATATTTTTATCTCCCAGGCCAGTTTCAGAATGGGCTTCTATGTCTGTTCTACAGTGACATATCAATAATTGATATACCTGGGCCAGGTGTCAATGAGGGGGCTATCATTGGCTAATTCTGAACATAGACTTTGTTAAGGGATTATAACATTTAATATTGTCTTTGATTTTGTAATCAATTGATATACCTGTGCCAGGTGTCAATGAGGGGGCTACAGTATATCATTGGCTAATTCTGAACATAGACTTTGTGATGGGATTTTTACATTAAATATAGTTACATATTCTTTTTTCGATTATGTAATTGATTGATATACCTGCGCCAGGTGTAGTTATTTCACTATTACCAGTGTGGGAAAAAAATCCACAATATGATTACAGTCAAGCTGCGATAGCCGGCCCTCGATAATCCAAATCTCGCAGTGTCCGAACGGTAGCAAGCTGTAACCAAACTAATCTCTATATAAACTCCACCTGTTTGGTTTATTTCAGTAGACCGAACATTTCACTATCCGAACGTTTTTGATGAAAATCGGAAGTGTTCAGAATATCGAGGTCTGACTGTATACCAAAGTCATTCAAAATATTCAATTTCAAATTTAAAAACAACACCTATCATGCTCCTTGAAACACAAATATTGAAAATCATTGAAAATAAATACGACATTCATTGTCAAACTACATTTTTTAGTTCTGTCTCCATTACAGTGTCATGCAGTCAAACTTTTAAAAGGTTTTAAATATCCAAATAAACTCATTAAAACATTCAGTTGTCTCGGTAAAGATTAACACATGTCATTTTGTAGAGAGACAAAGGTAATAAATGCAAAATAAAAGAGTAATTTGATTTCTTTCTTGAAATCTGTGGTCTTAAAATGAAACAAATAAAAGACTTTTTCATTCTTTACAAGAAGAGGGATTAAAATTTGTCTCCATTTTTGCATTAAAAACAAGACAGAGATGGAGAGAGGAGTTTCTGAGGTTGTTTTGTGAGTTGAAAACCTTTATCTCGTGATCTAATACTCACTTTTCTAGCAATTGAATACAGAGAGAAGTATATCTTATAACATAGATACCATCTAGAGGTGAGTTTCCTCTTGATGTTATTTGATGCAGCTGTAACCTACCAATATAAGAAGCATAGATACAACTTTATTTTAACACCTTACATGTGCATTTAGTTGTAAGATGTTTGTAATAAATTAAGTACACAAGTTATACGACATTTATGTTTCAAAGTTGCATGTAAGCGAATTCTAACACATTAATTACGAAAATACCTTTAATGACTTTTGTTGTGCACTTTGGTGAGCAACTACAGTTGAATTAATTTTGCCAAAAATCATTCTGAGTGACCAATCTACATGTATTTACAGGATTGTCTCTCTCAGACTATTCTGTTTCCAGCAGGGAAAGGGTTAACAGCAAATCTTGTTCATCATGCAATTTTGGTAATATCTTAAAGGTACAGCATCACATTTTCATACATTAATATTTTGTCATTTATAACAAAAGTTTATGCAGTTTACTTAAGCATGTAAAATAGCCCATTACAGGATCCGATTATCCATAATCATAAAACGAAAACTGTAAGTGGCCATTTTAGTGTGAACACCTTATAATACTAGTTACGGTAATTCGAGGATGGGAAATGGATAGGAGTTGCTTAACCATTTGGTTTACAACTCAATTTATTGATTGGGGAGGATCGTTTTGCAATTGAAAACCCTTCTTTTCTATTTAGGCAGATCTCTTTATTTTATTTCGAAAATCTTCAACAGCCCCTTTAAACCATTGATTTGAAAGCACTACTGAATCTTTGTTATTTTTGTAGACCTCCAATTTGAAATTTATGTCAAGATAACATCTGTGATATGGATTAATGAACAAGTAGTCCAAATGCAATTTGTTTTTATTTCTTCTCCATGCACAATACTTTATGCTACATCCAGGTGGAATTATAAACATTGAATAGCTTTAATGCATATTTATTATGAATTTCAAGTTTCTTTGAAATCGTCAGAGCATTTTGGTGCATTGAAGTCAAAATGTTAAGTTATACTTAACTCATAATTTATTTCTTAACAACATTTCCTTTGAAAGATGTAAAACTGAATAGATGTGTTTGTGGTACATAACCATTTAAAATCCCATTTAGTTGTTTATGACCGATTTATATGAAAATATTTGTAACATTTATGTCCCTTAGATGTATTTGGATGTAGATGTTTGACCTATCGTTTATTTATTATTAATTCTAGGTTTAAAGGATTAATTTTTTGTAAGACAGATTTTTAATGAATAACAAACAATAAAGACATTATTTTTATGACAAATGATATTTCTCGTGTACTTGAATACCAATTAGTTCTTTTTTGAGGAGACAAGATATACAGTCAAGCCTCGATAATCCGAACGCTTCCGTTTTTCATCAAAAACGTTCGGATAGTGAAATGTTCGGATTACTGAGTACTGAGGACTACTAAAGATATTAGTTTGGTTACATCTTCCTACCGTTCGGAAACTGCGAGATTCGGATTATTGGTGGCCGGATTATCGCGGGTTGACTGTATTTCTAGATTATCAACTTCTTTAGCTAATAATGGTAATTAAGTTTCGGTATAAATCCTTATACCGGTTGTGATCCCACACCTAAGATTTGCTATTATACTGAACTGTCTCCATTGTTACATAAAGAAGTTGATCATCCATAAATATGCTTGTCTTAATTCTCTGTAACACCAACTTCTTGAATGCTTCTTAAACAGTTGACTATTTCATACCTCGATTTATCAACAAGAAAACATGGGTTCTTAATAATATTCTTCTATAACTTCATCATAAGATTGATAAAGTATAATTTACTCAAAAATAAAACCACATTTGCATTTTTCTTAAAACTCAAAGATTCTTACATTATTATTTTATTATTTTCTTACTTGATTTTGACCAGATCACCACAAAAAGTACCTGAATTAGTTCACACCCAAATATTTCTTAAGGGGATAAAATGCCTACAGGATTAAAACATACCGCTTCATTTCATATGGGAAAATACATTTATAAGAACTTAATGCATACTGAATGGATAGAAGACCTTTTGAAGAAACTATTCTGTGCAACAGTGACTTAACAAAACATTGGAACTGAACAGGTGTTTACGAACCAGCCTTAGTCTGATTTGTTTTCTCCTTTTGATTGTTAAATTTGTTAAGTTCTTAACACTCTGGTGATTCTGAAATAAACATTATGCTAGGGGTTGTTGCATTGGGTATCATATTCAATGAATTTGAAGCACTGAATAAAGATGGATGAATTTCGTTTTGCTAGGGTTAGTTGCAAATGGTATTTTATCAATGTATAGTTGAGCATTAAAGAAATACGTCGTTTCATTTTGTACATTGAAGATGGTACATGTTTTATATTTCATATTTCAAATGAAATTTATTTTATTCAATGATTCTGAAATATGTGAGAGATAACCACTTTCCCACTATTATAATGGACATGAAACATTTTTGTTTGATACATGGTATGTCATCATTTTACAATTGAACACTTCTTTCCATTTCATTTACTTCATTCTTGGATAGATTCTTTGCACCAACAGGTCATTGAAATATATATATAGAAGCAAGAACTATATATATATATATATATATATATATATAGAAAGAAACTCGGCGTTATGTTTTTAATTTTTTGATAATTTGAAGCAGCCATACACCTGGACATTTGACTTTTTGTATGTATATATACCCTGTATGATATGATTATCTGTATTATATATACGTTGTATGGTATATATATATATATATATATATATATAGTTCATACGAATTTAATTCTTTAGCTGTTGAATGAATTCATGTACTGTTAAGTATGTTAGTTTACATCAAAGTATCATCCAAGTATGATTTAAAACTCTCTTTATATGATGCTTAAAAGTGAATTTTGCATTTACATTTTGCCATTTGTATTCAATATAGTTATCACATTTTTATCATATCATATCAGAATTGATATGCTACATAATCAGTATTGTTAAAACAATAACTTATATAATACCAGATAATCAAATTAATAATTTTCTGAATGGCTAATTTACAGGAATTCCAACTCATTATCAAAGAAAATAATCTGTGGTTGGTCACTGGTTATAAAGAGAGGTTATCATTAATAAGTCAAAACCTCCAAGGTAAAGGGTTAATGTTTGAACTTTTTATAAAACAACCAAATTTAATTTTTTAAACTAAATTTAAAATTTAACATCTGTTGTTATAAGAAATTAATATTATCCCACGCAAACGCACAGCACTATAAGACGATTAACAAATTGAAAGAAATCCAGTAGCATGGTAAGTCTGTTGACGTTAGCTTGTCTTACAAGTGTTATGTCTAAGATTTAAGCCAATAAGAGGCCCCACATAGGGGGGACAGATGGTCTAGGAGCTGAAGGGGATTACATACAGGGCTTCTGTTATTCTAAATCATACAGGGAGTACTTATTATTAAACAGACAAATTGGTATAGCAGTTGTATGTATGAAATTGACAATTTACATTATTTTTAGTATTTTATACAATTTGTGTCGTTTTGATGAAGCCTTAAATACATACAGATAAAGTTTTGATAAGATTTTCAATGCAAAATTTATTCATTTTTATCTTATTTGTTATATGCTGAATTATAAATTGAGAACCATTTGAGAAATGGAAATTTGGTCAAAATTTTAAAACCTAGAAGCATAAAATATATTCAGATAAACAATTAGAAATTATTAGTCGTTCAAGAATGGACAATTTCTATATTAATGAACTGAGTACTATTTGAGATAAAGGGAAATTTTGAAATCTAGATATATGCTTCTAACAGTTTAACTGCTATACACTGTCATTGTTAACCATCCATTGGCCTCTTACAGCAGACAATTCAATGGAAATGTACATGCTATATTCTCTATGCAGTGTCCAATATTTTGTTACTGTCACAGACATTCAATGGAAATGTACATGCTATGTATGATACCCAGTGTCCATATTTTGTTATAGTGACAGACATTTCAAAGGCAATGTACATGCTATGAACAAGAGATCAAACCCTCTGTCTCTGACATCCCAGTGATACATACATCATGTAGCCAATGAAAATACACTATGTTTACTCTGGGGTTAGTCTCGACAAAAAATCAAACCAGGGAGGTTTTTTTCTCTTTGAAAAAAGTCCAGTGACCCTGTATGAAGTGAGATATTTCAAATATTTACCTTGAAGGTAGTTACAACAGATTTGTGGGGCTTTATTGTCCCTTCTTGTCCAGTGCACAAATAAGGACAAAGAAGCATGAAAGATAAAACTAACAATGGCCTGAACAATAAGAACAATTTCTGTAAACCTATAATGCATATACATTTTTATAATGTTTTTCTTAATAATCAATTTAAATTTGTATTTTCAATCATCCGAAACCAAGCACAAATTTTAATAAACATTTTTCTTCAAAACAAAATCTTCCTTTTTTCAGTTATTTAGAGTTATGTGTAAAATTGTTATTGGGATAACACTATCTGATATAGTACTTTTATGGGACAAGTCTTTTTGAGGATTCAACCGACACCCTCAGAGTGAGGCACCAACAAACAGCATTGACTGTACCAACTTAGAGTCATTTTGAAAATAAAAATATCAATAAACTTTCCTTTCATTTCCCAAAATCATGATTAATAATTTATAATTAGTGATACCTCAGTTACTAATAAAAAACATCCTGTATGCTGCAGAGTCTCCTACATATGAATTTATACAGTCAAATCATTCCATATCCCTAATTCAAAATGTTACAACAATGGCAATAAGAAATGTCAACACTAAACAACACCAGTTATAGTAACATGAGGTGCCAGGCTTGTATCAGCAAAGGTCGAGATAGAGGTCAGGGGTCAGACAAGGTGTTCAATGGTTCTTCAGATCTTTGTTTGTCGTGTTAACATGATGAGATAATCTTCGTAACACTACTCTGTGCAGATATGGTTGCATTACTCAACCCCAATGCATAGTGTGATATGACCACAGTTCAAAGTCATTGTTTGAAGCCTTTTTCTCAGGTCTTTAAAGTAAGTGATAATTACTGATGAATTTAATTTGAATTTAGAAGTAAATTATTACAATAAAATGATGACTTAAAGTAAGTTATAAATCTTTGTTTGAAGAAAGTTTATTCATATTCAAGGCTTCATGGCCAAAAGTACAATATTGTATATACAATTTTCAGTGCACATGGACATCGAAGTGACTATTTACATAAGTAGTTTACGCTTCAAGAAAATTGCGAGATTTTTTAAGGGATCAATTTTATTGGAAGTTATTAACAACTTAAACTTTTCATGTGATGGATATGTATAATAGTATATAAATCTTCAATATTAGTACTAATACTTTGATAAATACAAAACTTAATCTTTAAGAGTGGGTCAGACAATGATATGGTATACCTCCATATTTATTGATGCATAAGTCACAAACACATTCGAGTTTTAACTAAATGAAGTCCAATAAAGTCTACAATATATAATTTACAGTCAAGATTAACCACCTCCATTGTATGGAAGAGCTGATGCCAAGAATTCAATGCCATTTTACAGATCTTCTAAAATTTGTCTATGTGAAATTTTTCTTTTAAATGTAACTCTATTCAAACATTCTAAATCTAGCCTCTGAAATCATAAATTCTTATGTTCTGACTCAGACCTGTATTTCTGGACAACTTTATCTAATTGAATAGCAAAACAGTCTGACAAAGTCATTGTTAAAGGATGCATTGGACATATATTCTCAAAGATACAAATGTTTTTTCAATGAATAAACACATTCTTACAGACATTATCTATAAAATTATACTATGATGTTTTTAACTGAATCAGACCCTTTGTTTGGTGTGGCGGTTAAGTTTATGAAAAACTATTTGATTAAAGGTTTAGAATGAATTGAAGCGAAATAATAATTCACTGGACTGTGTGAAACTTTGAGCAAGTGCAGGATATATTTCAATGAATTGCATGTGTGATCTTATATAGAGGGGTATCTTTTATGGTGTAATTTATCAAATACAGTTTATCTCGTCCTCTGAAAAATAGATGCATCCAATTTCTGCACTTTGACAATAGAACACTTTGTCAACAGAAATTGTTAATTCAAGCATTAGCAGATTTTATTTCATAGAGGTTAAGGCAGCGAGAAGAAGATATTTCTACTAACAAGAAGTATTTATTGTTATATGTTGAACAATGTCACAAACAAAATGTTGACAATATCTCCTCAAATTCAGACTATTTCTTGTTATCTTGCAATCCCTGCTTATTGATCTTCTTTGTGATTGTATCGTTTCAAATAAAAAGGATGCTTTTCTATAAACAAGCAGAGATTTTAAAACCCAGAAAAGAAATTGAAATATTTTCTTATAATACACGTCAAATAGCATTTGAAATATACTTTGAACTTTCCAATTCACATGAATCTTATTTTGTATTTTCTACGTTTCCAATGTCATGTTTATGTAGAAAGCTATATACAAAACTCATAAATATTTTTCAAAGGCAGTCACAGAGAAAGTTTGGCTAACATAGAGCAAAGAAAAGCATTTTTTTAATAGAAGTTACACTTTCCACATTTAATATTTGATAACATTAAAAGGAGTCCCAAAACTCATTTAATCAAATATTGAATATGTATTAATACAACAAAGTGAAGTAATGTTTCTGAAAAGTCACTAAAGTCATTAAATTAATCCAAATATCAATAGCATTAGTCAGGAAGTTATAAAACCACTCTCAATACCATGTGTTCAAACCATTTTACCATAGTATTAAACCATTCACGAGCATGACACGACATCGATCCAAAAAGGAACTTAATTACATGGATTACGCTTTGTTGTCAATGCAATCTAAAGAAGTTGATCATCCATAAATATCCTTGTATTTATCGATAAAGCTTTGACAACAAAATAATGATAACTTTATTTCTAATTGCCTTTGTCTTGTTGCTAACAGACATTACGTTCCTCACGCTTAACTGAAAATATAGCGTCAATTATTTCATTATCTAATACGAAAATAGGATAAAACATAATTAAGGCCGTGACTGACAACAGATGGATTTTAGAGGTCTATGACAATAGGAATTAGACTGAGAGTTAACGAGGGGGTTAAATAGCGAATGAAATAACGGCTGTTGAATCGTGGTTATTATTGATTATTTTCATAAAATGTCAGTTACCGACACATCATTGTTAATTTTTATGACTAATCCTAAACAGGGTCAATCAACTGTAGCCATTTTCTACAGTTGTCTTGTTAAGCTGCTATTGAGTTGTTCTTAGGGAAGTAGGATTTAAGAAGGTCAAGGCCATGGGTTATTTGAGTCATGAATTATTCAATTCTTAATTTTTATAAAATAATAATGATGGGATATTTTATATTTTATGTGATTCCCAACACATTGTAATGATAGCTTCTTTTTTTTTAGAGAATTTTCAACATGTTGAGGAAGAAAAATTTTAATTCCGGAATTCTATATTCATATATTCATATCAAAGATTATAATTTCATAAATCTTGAAATCTTTACCTTTTTATGGAAATATTTCTATAATCTCTTGAAGCAAAATTACAGTCGATAAATGAAAACCAGATGTCACCCATTGCAAGGGTTGTCAATATCCTTTTTGTTATCAATGACAAAAATCTGAGGCGCATGCATGCTTCTTATACTATCTGTCACAATGATCTTTGATTTAGCATCACAAGATGTTCCCCAATCAGAACACATGCTTTTAATGTTCGGCAAAATAATTGTCATTCTTACCACTTCAATTTCATGCAAGATGTCACTTCAAATCAATAATACTATGAAAGAAAATATTACTAAAACATTTTCAAACTTCATATGAATATTTCTCTCGACACTTCTATTTTGTAACAGTATGTTTCAAAAAGCACATATACTGGACCAAAACGACTAAAATATTTCATAAGAATAATTATTTTGACATATTTATTTGTAAAAGATGTTTCTCAGAAAGCATGTACAAGTACCAAAATTACTTACAAATTATATTTGAGTAATTGTTTTGACAGACTTATTATTTGTAAATAATGTTTCTCAGAGAGCACATAATCCATACCAGAAATACTAAAATTATTTTTTAGTTGTTTTGACAGACTTATTTGTAAATGTTTCTCAGAAAGAACATATTTCAGACCAAAAATACTTACAAATTTCATGAGTATAAAGGTTTTGACATACACATTTGTAAGGAACATTTCTCAGAAAGCACTCGTGGCCAAAATATTTACAAATTTGATATGATTATTCAATTTGACAGACTTTTATTGATATCATCAATATCTGTCAAAACCCCTTTTTCATAGCGATCTTGAAATGCCATAGCAATGCAATTAGTGTGACTATATAAAGTTTCTGCAAATGGTCTATGGAAATGGTTTCCAATGATAGAGATCTTGACGTTGAAGAACTATGACAGACAATCAGAGATAGTGGGAAAAGTACCAGAAAGTAATAATAAAGTAAATTATCCACTAAAATGGTTTGTTTAAGTGCACCAATCATCTCACAGACTTCAGAGATCTTTTCTGGAGTGAGATGAACACGATTTTAGACAAGATGGTCTTGCTGTTAGTGCATCCATTACCACAGTGACTTGAGTGACATTGGTGTAAATGGAAATGATATTTCTGTGGTCTTTTTTTTTTTCAAGCAATGCTTAAAAGTACCAGAAGTAATTAGAAAGTCTTCTTTATGTATTCATTCTTTTCTGGAGTGAGATGAAGATGATTTTAGATAAGTTTGTCTTGCTGTGAGTGAATCCATTACCACATGCAGTGACTAGAGTGACTTTGTTCTGTCAACTTTTTTTTCAGCAAATGTTTAAAAGTGCCAAAAAGCAATTACAAAGTAAATGTAGTCTTCTTTATGTATTCATTGGCATATTGGCAGAAAATTTCATATTTGTTGTAAAAAGATGATGACAAGTACAGGAATGATGTGTGCAATGTGTACAATATATGTAATATATGTAATATATGTAATGTATGTAATATATGTAATGTATGTAATATATGTAATATATGTAATATATAAATATATGTAATATATGTAATAATATATGTAATATATGTAATATATACAATATATGTAATATATGTAATATATGTAATACCGTATATGTAATATATGTAATATATGTGATACATGTAATATACTGGTATGTAATTTGTGCAATAAATGCAGTGCTTTCATTCATAATTTACAAAATATATTCAATTCATTCCATCATACTTATATTTCAAATGAAAAACCAAAATGGGGCAAAGTCTTTTAACAACATCAGTATAATGCATCATATAAGTACATCAATCAGGACCAGCAGAAAAGGTTCATGGTTTATTTAGAATAATGAAAAAGGTATACTTTTTTATGGTATTTGCACAAAAGAATTTGAAAATTTTACTTGCTCTATCTCAGAAGATCAAAAACATGTTTTTTTCATGTTCTTGACATCGTGAAATATCACAAAACAGTGGTAATGAAGAGTTTGTAAGCTGTTACAAGTATGTATAAGTTTCTTTGAAGATTGTATAATTGACATAACCAAATATTTCAAACATTTCCCTTTCAGATACAAAGATTGATACAGTGTTTCACTTCAGAACATGTGCTGACAAAGAACGAACAACGTTTTTCAGCAAAGTCATTTCCCTTACAAGCAAAACCTTCACGACTGACAATTTAATATTGTCATCATCTCGTCAGACTATGCAAAATCAAAATCAAATATTTGAAATATTTTCTTTTCATATAAAGGATACACATGTTCCTTTTAAAACGTTACAATGTTTCTTGTAAAATGTTACAATGTTTCTTTTTAAACGTTACAATGAACAGACGATCATAAAACATGAAATCACATTTTTAGGATGAAAAAGATTTTTTGATAATTTAACCAAAAACATGTACTTTTTGTTACAAAAATTAAATATAAATTTAATTTTATAAAATTACAAAATTCTTTAAGTTCACAACTGACAGCTGTGGACGTGTATTCAATACGCTGGCATATTCCATGGACAGGCATTATAGCATGTTATAAAAGCATGGCTCCTAGTATCCAGGAGTCAAACGTCTTTAGGATCCCAACCAAGCATGAGATGTGTGTGTCTGGGCTTCGTGGAGCTTTACAATTTCACATTTCGCCAGCCTCGTGTGGCATAAATGATTCTATTCAGAGATACCTAATATGACACCGCAAGTTTCGAGGCTCTAGACACACTAAGCCTATGCTCCACGGGTTGTCGACTATGAAAATGAGACGAAATTCACCCTCTCTATTATAAGTCATATCAGAGTATTTTGAAGCAAATTTTAGCATTCTTATCTATTTTAAGTCATTCCAGAGGAGTATTTCAGTATTTTGGTTAAAACGTTGTATCCACAAATTACATTTATCGCAATAATCTATATTTTTACATTTGCACGATTTATTGAAGAAATCAGAAGATTTTAAAGTCAATATGATTTTACACAATGAAATGGTCTGGTTAAGCCATTCGAGTCTATTTCCCATCGAGCAGCCATTTTAATGAGTTCACATTAAAACGGCCACTCAAAGGTAGTACAAGTGATCTGACTGATGTAGCTCATAATACATAAACACTCACATTAGAGTTTCAAATATGGCACAATGATGGAATGGACAACCATCTTGTTGTATGAACTCTCAAAATTGCATGAGACCTACAAATCTACCTCTCACACTGAAGAGTTCCACACAATTGTAGCTTTAGACGTCACATCATTTTCTTCCAATACAGATAACCATTTTCTATGTATATGGCTTATCGGGTCGTGAAATGAGATGTTTTACCCTCTAAAGTAACAATATATTGTATAAACTTAAAAAATATTTGACATATCTGAGAAAAAATAACATGCAAAAAATGCTACAGCACTTTTAATATTAAGATTTAAGATTAACTAATATCATTAATGCATAATATCCCTGAATTAAGACATCACTCACTTCTTATTTATACAAAATATTGCTATCAAAATGGCTCAATGCAATATAGGACCTATATTCAAACTATAACAGCTCATAAGTCATTATTTATACACAATGGTTGAACATTTTCAAAATGTCAAATTTCAGAATAAAATCTTTCTTTCAGTGATGAGACCAGCCCTATGTCCTTCATATTACTACGACGTGGTTAAAAGGTCGTTAAAGCCTCGAACATCCATTCTACTTCTCGTCTGGGACTATAAAGCAGCTGGAACTATTTTATTGATATTTAATACTATGTTTGTATCCCCAGGTATCAAACCATTAATAATCAGTGTTGTAATTTTCATGACATAATTTAGACCTGTATCTTTCAGTGATATCAGTAATTATATTGATTCATTCATATGTGAAATTATGATGTATAAATGATTTTCTAATTTCCTTTCATATTTTCAGATTCAACTGTAATATTCATAACTTATATTTCCCACAATTTTCAGAATTTCGCATTACTGGAAGAAAACAAGAATATGCAACATTGGCTTTTATTAACTTTGCTTTATTTAATTTTTATTATTTCAAAAAATATAATTTAAAACTCAAAGTATATCCAAAGTAGATGCCATTTTCTATATAACAACTGAAAATCATTTTCACCTTTTACAAACAACCTACAATCAAAGGCATCTAAAATGTTGTTTCCACAACTGGTAGAGTCTTTAACAGCACTTCAAACAACAGGCAGTAACTTCATCGCTCTGAACAGAATGACTGCAAATGGCCGGAGATAGGGTCCATTCATTGACCACTTAAACTCTTTGCCCATCACCTGTTGGGGTATTACAGGTGAAAATATACTCAAGTAGGTGAAAAGCTGTTTAGAAGCAGATCCTAATTCCCCTATTGCTTTTTCTCCGAGGGTCTGATAAGGTAAAAGAGCAAAGCCATATTGCACCTAAACGAACAATTTGACGCTTGACCTACAATGCCATTGAAATCGTGATAAAATCTTCGAGTCAGATTTCACAATTATCGCTTGTGAAGAAAGGTTAAATAATATCAGATATCATTATCTGTCCAATATCAGAATCGTGGGTCCTCTACCCACAATGCATTGCTTTTAAGAACGACGCTGACGGTAAGGGATATATTACATCTACAAATTTTCATTATGACACTCGATATCTTCTTTTATGATACTGTCAAAAACAACCTCAGAACCAAAGAAAGTGGATGATAAATCTTCACATAAAACTCAATCCGATACGAAAACTTCTAAACCCGTGATTAAAGCGTGAAAAGAAACATACTGGTCAGTTTATACAAGAGGGAATTAGGTCAGTGATAATTGGTCATTTTTCTGGACCATTTAAAATTTATCCTTCCGTCCATTGACAAATATATAAGGAAGCTACGGTTCACCGATCCACTTCAAGAGGGGACCTACGTCCTCTCATGTTTCATTCCTATAAACAGAATTTGTCATAGAAGATAAACTTATAACATGTTCCATAAACGATGCCCGAGACTAATTCAATGAGAACATATACAGGCACTTTTAATCACGCATGTCCAGAAGAGCAAAGTCCATATCAATAAAGACTGACCATAAATGACCCATCAAAAGCTTGACAGGGCTCGCACACCAACCAAATTGACCAAAACTATAATCATCTCAGGTGTCCATTGTTTACCAAAGAAACATCAGTCTGATTAAAATCGACCTTGTTCCGAGGAATAAAATTTGCAAAATTTTGCATCTGCCGGGATACGAACAGGTTCTGTAGATTCCTCGCCACAAGGTCTGAGAACACCCCGTATAGGCGTGTGTTCAGAACCAGTTTAGCGCAGTCAAAACCCAGTCAAATAGCTGACCAATCACATCATAGTATTCAAACGGTTGCGGTTTTGAAAGCATTCGGAACAGACAAAAGGATAGCTGTTTGGAGTTATCTGCCCCTAGTTTCTCGCACCGAAAGCATTTGTTGGGCATCTTTTGATTGGCTAGCTGAATTGCGCCCGAACGCGCTAGTGTACGGGGTGCTTTCAGACGGTTTGGCGTGGAAACCCACGAACGAGTTCGTATCCCGGTAGATGCACTATTTTGCATTTTTTATTCCACGGAAAACCGTCGATTTTAATCAGACTGAAAGAAACATCAGATGAACTCATTTGGTAAAGCTACCCTGCTCAGCATGTGACATTATACATTGAATAGAAGAATTCATCGTCTTGTTATGTTTGAAAATTCCAAAATTGTTTTAGATTGTTCGTCCTTGGTAATGTCAAAGTCAAAACTACATCAAGTTGACCATAAGGGCATAATAGATGTCATTAGAATTCATCGTGTCTTCACTCTTGTAACGTCTGAAAATTCTTCTAAGTCCAAAAATCTTTATACAAGATACGTCCTTGTCAAAGTCAAAACTATGGTATACCTCAAGTTTTGACCATAGGGGCATATTAGATGAATTCATTGTGTCATGTAACATCTGAAAATTCTCCAAGTCCAAAAATGTCATTGTAAGGTCAAAACTACATCATGAATTGATTATAGATGCATATAGGATAAATTTGTATTGTAACATCTGAAAGTCCAAGAACTATTATAGTAAGTACATCCATGTTCAAGGGAAAAATTACACCATAGAGGCATATAAGATCAATTGATGGTCTTGTAACATCGGAAAATTATTCCAAATCCAAAAATGTTTATAGAAATATACATATATGCTTAGGTGAAAAGTACATCATAAATTGACCATAGCAGTATATTGGCTGAATTCATACGTCCTTGATAGGGTCAAAACTACATCAAGAATTGACCATAGAGACATATTAGATGAATAAACCTGGCGTAGCATCATTGAGGATCCCTACTAGGGTGAAGCCATATCTCGCATTAAGTAGCTTTCGCCTCATGCTAGTGTTCACTGGACCTGTTGATTGGTCGGCATGGAAATATGCTATAAACAGTTTATCCCATAGATTCAAAGCATCTTAAGGCTAACATGATCTTGCGGACGATCCTTAGCTCCTTCCAGGGGGTTAGGGGACAATGAAAGTTTTATGAATTCAAGTTGAAGTGCAGGTCAATAACTTTAAACTTTGGGATAGTCACAGATGGGATAGGATGATTCAGGAAGGATCATTCAGATTGGCCACGTCTTACCCATGGAGTTGAGAAGTGACAATATATTAAGATGAGAAAGTTCTAGACTTCAACAATTCAAAGTGCAATGTACTTTGATACACTTATGGATGTTTCGGCAGAGCATCAGAAAAAGGTTTAAACACACGAAAAGCTATTAGCATTGATAATTCGGCAGAGCATCAGAAACAAGAGTGCTCTGAGAGCACAAGAACCCCCCGGTTCCTTATCCTCCAAATCAGCAGTTTAATTGTAAGGGTAATTTCATGACCTATTAAAATAAATCAGCTTAATTGTAAAGTATCGAAGGCCTATCACCAATCAATCAAAAATTATGGCCATGGTTAAGTTTCTCACAAAATGGATCCTACATCAAGGTCAGGGTCACATGGTCAAAGGTTATAACTTCAGTGTGCGACATTGGAAACATAACATGTTGAATTAAAAGTTACTGCCAGTGTGAAATTGGAAAGCTGAGCGCTCTAAGAACTTTTAAGAACTTAAAAAGATTCCTCTAACATGCAGTCTGAGGAATTTTCCATAAAACACATTCCAAAAAGAAATGTTACATTTTACACAAATCCAGAAAAGAAGCAACTACCAACCCTATACTATTACCAAAACATTATGTTACACCTTGTATACTAAACAACAGGTAGCAAATTTCATTTGAAGGACTCCCAATGTCACTTCGAAACTCAAAACATCCCAAAGAGATGCCATTACCTCCGGCTAAGTCTCTGGCATTTTTTAAACTGTTTCTCTCAAAATGCCATAATCACTATTTACCTGAAAGACCTACAGAAAGGAACAAGGTATATTTCAAGAACATTCCTCTTAACGCGAAAGAAAACAAAGATCTGGTTCCATGCCAAATGTTTTTAAAAAATTTGATGATTCATACTTACCTGTGTCGTTAAGAAAGCAATTACCTGCAAGTTCTTACCTGAACACTTCAACGGACAATAAACAACGAGTCGAGGCAATTCTAAACTTCCTTTCTCTCACGTAAATATAACAATAGAGCTAATTATGGCATCAACTGTTATTCCTAAGATGCAAGCTGCAAAGCGCAAAATGATATAAACACACTTTCTGTTAATTCCATCTTGATGCTTAACGACTTCTTGCAAAATCAAGAATTGAAGATGACTCAATAATTCTGAATAAGATTTTAAACTTACATACATTAATAAAAGTTTAAGTTGTCTTAAAATGTACGGAAACTACATCCTATGAGAAGATTTCTTCAAAGAACTGATTATCTGTAAAACTCAAATCTAAATACCCAGTACCCAGTATATGAATTAACCACATGAAACTATATTCTCATTAAGTTGCATCCTTTCAAGATACAAGGAATTTCCAAATATCCATTCTCAAAATAAATCTGTATTAGTGTATGTTGGCCATGTATATCCAAATGCCTGCGGAAGAAGGCAACAGTTAAAATATTGTCAAATCAGGCAGTCTGATAAATGCTTTCTGTGGATGAACATGGGATGATCCTTGAAGACTGGTGGTCTTCTTTCAACAATAAGCAAGGGTCACGAGACATTACTGGCCAGTGATTTCAGCCAAGATATACCTCAGAAGACGAGACATTTTTACGATTGGCCCATACAAGGAGCAGCCATGCAAAGAGAAACAAAAGACGCATGAAATCAGAATCAGGCCTTAGGTCTTTTAACTGTCTATAACAATGGAAATATGTCACTAGTTGATTGTTACTAAAGATTTCAAGTGACCTACACAATGAGTTGTGAGTCATTAAAGAAAGTAGCATCTTAGATATGTTTCTCCTGATAGCACTGTAATTTCATCACCATTTAAAAAGTGATTTATTATTGCTTATATCTCAAATGAAAAGTTAATGATGAAGATTCTTGAAAGCTAGGACATATGAATGTTAAGTCATCCAGCAGTTTTATATTTGGCAAACAATTTGCATTAAATCATAGCCTAATTTAATATGTAAAGAGGAAGAAGAGAATTGAGGCATAAAAACCTGTGGTCATTTGATCTTTTGTTATTTGGTAACAAATTTAACAGAGAAAAGACTGACTTAATATAACTAGCATGTATGAGACAACTATCATTTGTTAGGAAACTGGGATCTTAACTTTAATAATAATAATAAAATAAATAATAATTTAAAGAATGTGAAACTTAGCAGATACTTGTTAAATAATGTGATGCTAAAGACATTTCTGATGTCATAAACAATAAACTTTCCATCTTCTAAGACAACCAACATATTTTAAATACAAGTAAAAAAACGATAAAAAAACAACACCAAACAAACTTAAAAGAAAAGTGAACTTACATTTGGTTAAGACAAGGTTGTCACTTTTTCCATTGCTTTTTTGTTCAATGTACCATATTAAAGGCAGTATGACCTTGCAAAGCATAAAGCTTTTTATGACAAGAAAAAAAAGATACAATGATGTTCACTATGTAGAGGCATCACTCCTAACCAATTTGGACAAGATATCATGGGGTTTGGCATATATAACATACCCCATGGATGTGTAAAGAATGTAGTATTTCACACTTAGTTAACAATGGAGGGCTCATAACAATGCTGAGGTGCTTACCGTTGATTTTAAGGCTTTTTTATTTAAAAATCACACCACCGTTAAAATTGATGTTGGTTTGTTATAATGTTTAAGTAAACTTTAGATTCATTTATGCATAATGTATTTTATTTTAAAAGTTCTGATGAAAATGGCATTGGAATTTATAAAATGTGCTTAAAGAGAATCTCATTTCTATGAAATGATGTTTTTAGAAGTTATTAACATTGTGCATATAAAATTGTCATATATTGTATATATTGAAATTGATTACAGAATGAAATTCTCAATGTAGTTAACACTTAAGCTGCTAAATCAATTAGTGCCAAACCATTCAGAGTCACCAATTTACAGGAATTATTTGTTCAGGGACTGATCACTATCCCGTGTCTGCGGTAAGGGTAAGGTAAAGGTAAAGGGTTAAAATGAATACCATCATAACTGATGTTTCAAAATTCTTGAATTTATATGACTAATTTCAAACTTTTCATTGTATATAATAATTTCAACTATTTTTTTATTTTTGTACTTCAAACATTGATTCATTGATTGTGAATAGTCTTTGAAGGTATTAGCACAGGTTCCAATAACAACTAAACTGAAAAAGTTTCTGAAGTACTGACAACAATTAAGCAACTAGACAACCATTGACAACCTGTCAACATAAGCAAACTCTGTGTGAACTCTTTTTGATGAGATGGTGATTTAGCAGTTCAAATAGTTGCCAATGGACCAATGACAAGAGCAGTATTAACAACAAAATGGACGCCAGATCCAAAACTGTCATGGTCGCCTCTATAAGCATGTCGGTTAATGCTATATTCCAGATGACTGCTCCCAATGTTGATGAAACTCAAAAGAACAGCATTTGGTAAATAGATACATAAATGAACAAGCTTTGAAGAATAAAGTGACACATGGCTGAGAAGATGGCTTCAGTTTGTAACAACAATCCAAACAGGAAACAGTAGTCAGCCATGTGTAGAAACTCATCATGAAGAAAGTTGTCAGGAAAATACAACAGGCTGGAACAAACACAATAGTCTTGGGAGATGGGGTAGGATGGGTGAAATTTTATTGGTATACAATGTACATAAAATATGTTTATTACTAAAGATATCAACTTAGAATTGGTATCTATTTTAGGAAATGATGTGATCATATAATTATTGATTATATCAATTAAAGGCATTAGTTTGTTAGAATTGTGTAGACAAATTGAAAGTTTAATGCTTATAAGCGAAATAAGTACATTTTACAATTCTTACAAAATGTAGATAAAAAAAATAAAAAAATAAATTAGGTCAATTATTTCTAAATCATATATGAATCACTTGCTGGTCAATTTCAATAAGATTTCATTATCTACACTGTGTCAGTGGTGATGGTTACCTGTCAATCAAAAAGGTTTGCGTCTTTGCTCTAGGCCACTCCTCCAGTGTGGTAACAACCTCAAAGTCTTCGAAGATCAAAGAGACAGTTTTGGGGAATGGACATAAAGTTTTTAATTTATTGGTCAATGCATACTCATGAATGTTAATAAACCAAACAAAAAAAAAGATTGATGTAAAAATCAACCTGATTTTTTAGCCATTGGTCACGTTCACGAACGGAGGTCAACGAGTACAAATTCCATGGACATTAAAATCTGAAATATTAACCAAAATTGTCATTTTCAAGATCTCTGTCACAATGAAAAGGTTAAAATCTTAGAAAAGGAGCTTAACTCTTTGACACTGTCAGCGACCATGAACAAAGGGGTTGCAATTTTAGGTCACTTTGGATGAAAAGGTTCGAAAACATTGGGTCTATTTCGATGAACATTAATCACATAAAACGCATTCAATGGAGTTATAACATTACACACACGTCTTATCAAAGATTATAAAGAATTTGCTGACTCTACAAATAACAATAAAATTCACTAGGCTGGACATAAATATGATATTCATTCGATCTGAACAAATTGTACAGTTGTTGTTTAATAAAGTGGAGAGTGACTTGAATGATAAATCATAACATAAAAAGGACAGAAAATTTTCATTGCTCCCTGACTACAGTTTGGCTGGCGTATTTGATCAGAGGAGTTTTGTGCTTGAGCGAACACAGGCGAGAAAACGAGCGCCCAAGGTGTGCCCAGGTAAAAAGCCATTATAGGCGACCAGACAGCAGGTAAACGTCTCCTATGTTAACAGCACACTTTGGTCAATGATCTTTGTCCTGATGCCTCAAAACTCACAAGAAACGGCTTTTGTTTGTGCACTGGAAACTTATTTCTCATGAAAATGAGTTTTACTTTGTAAAATTAAATTTACTCGAAAAAACTATGCTCGATGGTGTAAAAATATTATCATTGTCAATGAAAAACACTTTTTGGTAGTCAAATTGACAAAAATCAATTGACAGAAATTGACAGTTAATCAAATTTAAGTACACTTGACAACTTAAAACTTTTTTATCTTTATTTCCAAATGTTTCTTAATTGCAATTATTCATGTATACAAATATATTCGCAATTTCAAAGTCAGTTCTTTGCTTGAACGATTAATGTACATACACCTCATTTCTCTCGCAGACACATCAGATATCATCTCCTTTTTCAAAAATACTTATCATAATTGGTGTATATATTAGATCTCATCTGCAGGAGTTATCTGTGTAAGTCAAACAATGATAGACATAGATATGTGCTGATATTTAACAGATAATTTACATATATTTCATGCTCAAATGTGTCTGGATGCCTTATTATACTCTAAATTTAATCTCTAATTGATATCTATATGCCATGGTAAATGCATGCGTATACAGTGTATGAGGTGATTTGGGTTTAACGTCGCTTTCAAGAGTATCTCACTTATATCGCGGCTGCTAGTATTATGGCAGGAGGAAAACCCGCAACGCCATGTGGCTATGCATTGCGGGGAAACCTGCGAGCATCAGTTGGAACTAGCGAACCGTGGGTGGTACTCGGCTAAAATTCAGTGTAGCATTGCACCCGAACCTTACTGCATGTAGAACAGTTCTCTACTGCAGACAAAGTTGCTGAGCCCCTGGCGGGATTCGAACCCCAGACCTCTTGACCCGAAGCCGAACGCACTAACCACTGCGCTATCCCATCCCCACACAGTGTATGAAATAAGGCAGCCGGGATTCTGGTAACTTTTGCTCCAGGCTCGTAAATATTTAGGTTTTCTTCCATTCCAATTCTACAATTTCAACTAACAAAACTACACTTTCAGACAGGCTAGCCTTGAAGCTTATTTGGTGTATATATATAAACCTTTAAATTTATATGATCAAGAAGATATATATCATGAAGTTCAAGGTATGACATCAATTAAAATATCTGTCCAAAATGTCTGGTGTCATCTCACTAAACCCGTTTCCTTTCTGAAGAATCCATACAAACGTGTGTAACCAATACAAGCTAACAGTCAGTGGGACACAATTTCAAGTTTCATATTTTCAACTATCCCAATATGATGTCCGAACTCTATACAATGTTTTGAAGCCTGACTGGAAAAGGCTTTTCAGAAATTTCATCACTGTCTGGAGCCAGTCATCCATGGGACGTTTTTCATTAGATGTAAATAGACTAGGATCTTTTTTCACGAGGTGCAAAACTTGACTGACACCCCTGTAAAGGTAACTTCTCATTGTAAGGTATTAATACCAGAGGGGTTCTTTTGATCTGCGGACAAATACCTATATAACACCCCAGCCATATTGCATTATAACCAAAAACATCCTTCAACATACTATTAGGAATGAGAACAACTTGAGCATGAACATGTCAATAAGTTATTTATCGCTGCCTTGAGTTAAAGGCGTTCAAGTAACGTCTGTTCATGCAAGGAATGACAGACAAAATATAAATGACCCTAATTCGATAGGTGTCAAAGATCCACAAAGAGTCTACATTCCTATGTATATTAATATATTTAACCCTTACCTCTTTGCAGACATGATAGACATATACAAATTCTGGAGCATAAAGGTTAAGTTGGGTTAAGTGTATTTAAACCTTGTTGCTTTGCAAATATTTTTTAAATTTTGCAGGGGAAAGTTTTAATCTGGCCAGACTATTCTGGATTCTATTTAAAGGGAGGTTTCAACATTTTTTTCCCCCATACACGCCAATGCAAACATTTTTTAACATGAGATCAAGATAACTTACAATACAAGCATGACATTAACAGCAAATTAAACGGTTGTTGTATGTTGCATTAAAGATTTTTACAGTCAAAAACATGTGATCTGACTACTCATAACACAACTTAACACATTACATTATAAAGGTGCAATAAAGATCTACATGGGTTTAAGACATATGACATCAATGTTTTGCCATAAAGTATTTGATAAATTCTGAAATCCCTCATGTGAAACAGTGTAATAAAAAAATATAGATAGGATTAGATTTCATCCACTGTTGGATTTGAAAGGACATACAATACATAAATATTCTGAACTATGTAAGGAATCTAAGAATATATTATGATGTATAAAGTCATTACTTTTAGGTGTACATTTCAAAGGGACTACTCTCCTTTCAATAAACCCACAGTATGATAAGTTACTGAAGCTAAAGAAATTGCATCTTATTTCAGATAAAAGGTTTATTTTTAGAATGTTAGCTGTATCATCATTTTAACTTCTATTTGAACTGCATTTAAATAAGGAAGGACAAGAACAATTAACATAACAACCAAGTGACAAAATTCATACAAAGGAGGAGAAACATTGATTTTGTGGGGATTACATATGATTGTGCGCTCAAGACTGACTTTTATGACTGTAATATCTAAAGATTTGATAGCAAAGAAAAAGTGAGTTAGTAGCACAATAGCAGATAAGGAGGAATTAGAAACAAATAATAGCAATAAATCATTAATGAATATCCATGGACCACTATGTTTTTCCAACATATACATAAATAAATATCGATGTATAACATATCATTGTCTGACCCCACTCTTCAAGATTTGATAACAAAGAAAAAGTGAGTCAGTAGCACAATAGCAGATAAGGAGGAATTAGAAACAAATAATAGCAATAAATCATTAATGAATATCCATGGACCACTATGTTTTTCCAACATATACATAAATAAATATCGATGTATAACATATCATTGTCTGACCCCACTCTTAAGATTTGATAGCAAAGAAAAAGTGAGTCAGTAGCACAATAGCAGATAGAGAGGAGATGGAAACAAATAATAGCAATAAATCATTAATGAATATCCATGGACTACTATGTATTTCCGACATATACATAAATAAATATGGAGGGATAACATATCATTGTCTGACCCCACTCTTAAAGATACAATTTTGTATTCATCTAAGTATTACTACAACTATTGAACTTTTCTGACTTACTTTAAGTGATCATTTCTAAAATAAATTAAATTCATCACTCATTATAATATAGTTAATATATACAAAATAATCCCAAAATAAATCTGACAGAAGATGAAGATATCAAAGAAAAGTGTTACAAGTTAACTTTTTGGTCTACACTGTGAAATCTTGTTCATGTGTTCACGGAATGTCACTGGCATTACATAATGAATTCTTTATAACCTCTTGCAATTTTTCTAGCGCAAATATGCAAATTAAATTCAGAATATTGTTGCTGTGAACTCATGCTTCAACCACACCGCTGATAAGCTTATATAGGTATATATATAAAGGGATACAAGCTTATTGAAATTCAGGGAGCTTTTCACTACAAGTTGGTCAAGGTTCATATGTAACATACATATGCTGATATAGGTATTTCATGAATGTCTCAAGGGCTCGTAACTCAAAGTGAGACAGTGGGACAAAGACTGCGTAAAGCAAAAACACAATTTGTATAAAGAAATTCAAAAACTGCTTATCTTGTAAAATTTATAAAAAAGATGACATAAATTCACGAAGCATTCATAATTCTTAGTGTTCACCGTGTAAAATTTGCATGACACGGTTATAAAAAACGTTCTGCACTAATATTTTTAAAGAAATTGTGACAATGTTGTCACTCAAAGTTATGACAATATTCCTGGGTACATCAACTCTGATGAACAAACTACTTGTTTATTATCTAAATAATAATCTGAAAACATGAACGTGTCTTATATTCAATGGCTAAAAGAGTCACATCATTATTCAATCTTAAACAAGCTTGTTTTCCTTAAATTTCACACATGTAAGCTGGTAGATTTACATTCAGAAATGATACTTAAGAATATTAGGAAGGGAAATAAGGAATATCTCTTATATGATTGCACTTAACAAACTTTGTCTTACATCAAAATTTTAAAAATAAAATTTAAAGTTACAAAAATATTACCCTCAGTGATATCTTTCAACTGTCCCCTCAAATTTCATTTCCACAAAAAGTACTTTGATCGAACCATCCCTTTAACAACCCCTGTTAAATTCATCCCTTAGATCCTTTCTATTGGTCAGAGGCAGTATAGGATAATTCAGGAATATTTCCAGACCAGCAGATAAACGGTTAATACCCAGTAATGTAACTAAATTAGACTTTCAAGCATACTTCCTTTCAGAGATTTATCTTCTCTTACTGAATATTGTTTTATCCATCAATTATTTTGTTTAAAGATTTAAGCATGCTATAACAACACCAAATGGTCCTGAAAATAAATTATTTCTTCATAAATTATTTAATATAAATAACCTTAGTGAAATATAAAAAAATCCTCTGGTCTAGCATAAAGCCCATTCTAGCAGCATGTGCAGAAAAGAAGTTTTACCTTCTATTAAAAGATGAATATTACAGGCAAATGTAAAATCATCTATTCTCTTCGGTATTCCGGTACTCTACCACACTGCACTCAAAGAGGTTATATCCATTATAATGATTAAGGGCTGTGTATCATTCCTCCCAAGAAACACCCATGCGATGTTTGCAATCCAAATGTCTCCAAGTTCAAACTTATGGTACAGATCAGACAGGGATGTGTTATTGTTCCGCGATATTAAAGCAGCAGTGTCACCGCGACCCAGGACAGCTGGGCTATGAGATCACAGTCTAGCATTGATGGTCATGTACATCATCATGAAATAGACAACGTTTAATGCTTGATTTTTTTTATATTTGACTTAAAAACCTCAAAGAGCATGAAATAGACAATGTCAAATGTAACAGGCATACCGGGGTCATTTAGTAACATACAAAATCAATATTGTAAGATGTGCAAGTTTTCATCATGATGAATGTGCAATACACAACATAAAAGATGAAATTGACATAATATACTTTATACCACAAGTTTTCTTATATCAACAATGACAACCATCAAAAAACCTCTGATTATGCATGCTGTTCTTACTTGTGAAATCTACACTACTAAATGTACAACAGACAGACAGGATGAAATTGACATAATCCATTAACTATCTGTTATGAAGCATGCAACATCAAGTAGTATGAATGTTGATCGCATTCTGCAATGTACATCATGAAATCTACAAGAGATTACTATGTTGTAAGAAGATGAATTTACAATCTTACATAACCCGTGTAATAGATAGCATTAACAAGTCCGTGATAAGTGTGTAAGCCTGCGTTTTCATAATAGAAGAAATATACAACAAGATCACTGTTTATATACTTATGTCAACTTGGCAATAAACAGAACTTTATGTTAATTTTCTTTGCATAATGATAGCTTTTATCTGTCTCTTTAAATATTAAAAAGGTGTAAAAAATGGAATCTACTCCACACAAGTATCTGAATAAGAACATGTTTGGAATATTCAAATATGACTCAAAAGTAACTTTAAAGAAAATTTACAAGAGTGAAATGTTCGTAAAAAGATATTGATGTTTTACCAAATTTCAAACATTTGGTGAGTTGAGGTGATTTGGAGTTTAACGCCGTTTTCAAGAGTATTTTGGTAGTATTATTGCAACACCATTGTGACTGCATTGCAGTGAAATCTAAGAGCAATGGCTCGAATTAGATATTGTATTGTATATTAGGTATTGTGTTCAGTGTAGCATTGCATCCAAACCTTAATGCATGTAGAACAGTTAAGACAAAATTTGAAGCTCGGCGGGATTCGAACCCCAGACCTCATGATCCTAAGTGAAATATGGCCACCTCTGTGCTATTCCACCCCTCAATAAATATGAAACATAAGTATGCTTTTCTTACACAATATTATGAATTATGTTTCTTAATCCTGGTACCTGTTTCCTAGTACACGGTTTAAATTCCAATTTTATACAACCCGTACTCAGTATCAGTGAGATCCCTACTTCAAATGATTAAACTTCAAAAGACGCTAAAATACATGCAAGAAAGATAGAAAGGTGTAAAGAATTGATAATTGAAAATTTATGCATAAACAGTTTTTCTAAACTTTTAAAAAACTTCTTTGATTCAACAAAGTGTCTCAAACTTGATTTATGTACATCTTTGTTGAGTAAATTACTCTAAAACTCTTAGGCATATCTTTCCTTGATAAAAACCCTTGATTTCCTCATTAAGAGAAGACGCAAGTAGATATCTAGAGTAAGCAAATCCTCCAACTAAAAGATAAGATAAAAATTTGTTTGTCTGGAACGGATAAAAACCTCTTCTCTCTGTTCTTAAGATGATTATTTTAAGTCCTGAAAAGACTTTGCAAAAATAATCATATGTTTTAAAATATTGATGTTAAAATTGCGTTATGACTGGATTGAGGATTCAGGATTTTTAAGGGGTACATCCCATCATTCAAGGCTGTCAACCCAAAAAATGCTCAAACCGTTTAGTCAAGATCCACAAATGAAGTATATGCTGTTTTTATTTGGGACTTTGGAGGTTAGTTTTTATAATATGAAATTTATATCTTTAATCATTAATCATTTTATAATCAAGTGACAACATGGATTATATTTTAATACATCTCGTACATTTCATTACTTCTATTACACAGTGACTTAATAATCTTATAAAAAGATGAAAAATTTGACACAAAATATGCTTAAGTAATGAGAAAGGGACCTTCAACTGACAGGCAAATCCATAAACTCTGCAATCATTAATCCAGTGTATCAATTTTAAAATAAAAATTATGTAATTCTAAACCAATCTCCTTCATGTTCAATAGGCGTGTCCATATCAGAGATAAAGGTCATTTTTTAGTGGTCTGCATTAATCCAGAGTGATCTCCCCTAATCAATCACTGCCACAAGTGGTCATGTATCCTCTCTGGTCATGGCTTGGTGAAATCAGCACTTGAGGTGCTGTCACATGACCCTTGACCTCTGACCTTTGCCAGGTCATGTGGAACATCCAGGTCACAGATCAACTGATATTAGATTGGAGAGCTAGTCGTCTGCCATTATACAGTGCATGCTGTTCATATAATTATGTTATGAAAAGACCAAACAGCATGTCATGTGATTAAAGGAAATTCATGAATTTTCATACATGAACATCCTTTCATAAAGGATTACATAGGCTCTGACATATCACTGTTTAACAACATAAATATTTTTATAAAACCCCCACTGATTTGGGTCTAGTCTCGAAGCTCAAGAGTTAAGATGAAAAAATCACAAGTCATCTCACCTTGTGTGTTAAAAGTACATATTATGATGAAAAGAATCTGAAGTAGAGCCTTGTAGGCTTCTGCCAACTTTGCTCTCATGCGTAAATATTAATGACTCTTTGTAAAGTGGCGTGACATTTTGAGGTGTGAAATTTATCTCATGCGTAGATGTAACAGTTATGCTTCCCCATTTGAGTTTTTTCATCAAGAATATGTTCATGCAGGTTTTTTCACTTGTTATTTGATTGTTAATTTTAAAATTATATTATTATCACTCTGTATAATCTGTTACCGTCGGAAGGACACTCGTTTCGTATAATTCGTATCTAATGAGACCTCGTGTAGTATTCTCTATTTATGACATCTGTTTTTAAAAATATTCATTCTAACCTTATTCATTAATGTTAATATGTACAACATGTGTTAACGCCATGTTCATTTTAAAAATGTGTTTTGATTGTGTGGACTTGAATGAAATTGGAGTTTTCAGACTTTGTAATGTAGTATATTATATTGTGTGAAATGGGTTTCTTAAAAGTTTAGAAAACATAAATACAAAAATATTATATTAAAATTTATATTTGACATATGAAATTTTCTAAAAATATAACAATTTGAAATTTCTGTATCAAATATTTTTTAAATTCTAAAATTTTCATTTTGGAATGATAAAAAATCACTTTTAAACAAACCCATTTGCAAAAAAACGATGTCCTACCTTGCGTCCATTGAGCGATGCTCTTGTTGCCCAGGTTTGTATTGATGAGGTAACCAAACTCTGGATCCACAGAGAGACTGTATTTGAGAGTATCGTCAGGACTGTCACGATCTTCAACACGCATGTATTTCTCCGTGATTGGAAATCCTAAGCTCCCTCCATCCATTACTTCTAATGTGGAGACTCCGCGATTTACCGAAATCTGTGGAGTTCCATTGTCCACGGGAATTATCTCAATGTGCATCATCTGTGGTTGTTTGGTTGTCTCAGATGTTTCTGGGAAAACAAAATAGTCCGAGTGGGTCCCATCTGTCACTGTGAAGGAGAAGCTGTCCTTCGTAGTTTCAGATCCATCGTGCTGGTAACTGATCATATTCTCATTCAGATCTTCCATCGTAAAGGTTGCCAGGATCTTTGTCTTGTTGTACAGGATGTTACCATGAACTGGAACCTGGGTAATAGTGAACAAAACATCTCGTTCTTTTGAATCCCGATCATTGGCCTTGAGTTCGAAGGGAGTGACCAGCTTGTTGTCACCTTCTTTCAGTCGTAGAGTCTGGAACATGACGATAGGCTTCTTATTGTCCACATCACTCAGAGAGATCCTGAATGTTCTGGCCACAGGATTGAAACCATCAGTGACCTCAAACTCAAAGCTATCCATCTTCATTTCATCTCCGCTGGTGTGGACATACCTGATCTTGTTGCCTGCCAACTCCAGTTGAGTAAAAGCTGTTATTGGAACTCCTGGCATGTCGGCACTTTCAAGATGTCCTCGGCCAGGAGCTCTGGTGACAATGAACTGGAGGTTCTCATCAGGAGTGTTGAGATCTGTTCCACTGAGAAGATCTGTAGTCAGGATGACCATGCCACCTTCAGGAAGTTCTACTCCTTTGTTGATAACAGTCGGGAAGGTCATGTCAATCCCTTCAACTGTGATATAGAAGTATCGGTCCACCAGAGGATTCAGTGTATCAGTGACATCAAACTTGACCAAGTCCCTAACTCCTTCTAATCCTGTGTGAACATACTGTATCCTCTTCTCATCTATGTCCCTCTGGGTGAAGTTCTGGCCGAGGGTCAGATTCACAAATCTTTCTACTCCAATGATTTTCTGCATGTAGCCGTACTTGGGAATCCTTCTCACGATGAACAATATGTCAGGATCATTGGAATCAAGATCCTCTGCTTTAAGGTGTTCATTAGTGATGAATTTGGTTTCACCTCCATGCTCCAGCTCAAGACCATTGTTGATGGTAAGTCTTGGTGTTTCATCATCCACAGGTATCACAATGATGGGCACAGTCTTGGTGACATTGTGAATACCATCTGTCAAGATGAACTCAAAGGAATCTGATGTTGTTTCTGTGTCATCATGCTCATATTCAATTGTGGATTCACCAGAGATGTCGGCAAGGGAGAAGGACGTGATTGGGTATGTTCCACTTGGCCTCTGCTGTACAATATGTCCATGTTCAGGCTTCTTCGTAATAGTGAACGTGATTTCTCCTGGTGGGTCATCACCATCAACCACACTCAGAATGGGAGCATCAATCATCAAGTTCATTCCCTCAAGAACCATAAACTCCCTCAGGAAAACCTTGGGTTCTTCATCATTGCTGGCCACAATGCCAATATTGAAGTTGAAGGATGGAGAGGTATTGACTCCATCTGAACACCTGAACACAAATCTGTCTCTTCTGGGTTCAACTCCCTGGTGAACACTCTGCACATAGTTGATGGTTCCTTGTCTCACATCTCCCACAGTGAAGGCTGAGATTGGCATGCCAACTCTTGACTTTTCAGATCCAGGAGCAGGAGCTATGTTCTCAACATAACCATAAGTTGGAGCTGTAGTGACTGTACAGATAATCTCATTGTCATCGGTATCAATATCCATGGCATCAATGTGAATAGGCAGGATTGGTGCTTTGTCATTCTCACGAACATCAAACTCATCCACCACAGTGACAATTGGAGCTTCATTATTCACTGCCAGGATTTTGACAGCTACAGACACTCTGTTGATTTTGTTTCCCTCAACATTGAACTCCCCAGACATGTCTGTAAGCATCAAGACAAAACTGTCATTTCTTCCTTTGACTCCCACTTCTCCTCCGGTGTGTTGGTATTGCACTGTCTCGCTAAGGATGTCTCTCTGGGTGAATCTGTCTGTCTGTTCACCTCTCACCAAGAGGATACCTTCATAGGGGGCACGCTCTAGGATAAATGACAACATCAGATCATCAGTGTCCATGTCTGTTGCTTTGAAGTCATCCGGAGGTAGAGTTACAATTGAGTTCTCTGGTACTTCAACTGTAATTCCTAAGACACCTGCTTGAACATTGCCCAATAGCTTTGGTGCTTCGTCATCAATTGATTTCACCTTGATCTTAAATGTGATTGGTACGTGATGAGCACCATCGGTCACATCAATCTTGATAGAGTCATGATCCATTTCCTCTCCAATATTGAAGTAGGCAATCTTTCCATCCATAAGTTCAGCCCTGGTGAACAGATCTCCAACCCCAAGTTCCTCCTCTCCCAGTTGAAGTAAGCCATTGTGTGGTTCCTCCATAATGGTAAACATAATCCTATCACTTTCGGTATCAGGGTCTCGCACATCCAAAACATCAATGTCGATTAAGGAAATGCCATTCTCCTCCACTTCAATTCCTCTGTTGATCACCTCTGGCGGCTTGTTATTCACAGGTTTAAGATTGATAGTAAACCTCTGTTCTGGGAGAACATTGCCAGACTCATCAGTCACAGAGTATCCAAACTGGATAATCCTTGGCACGATTCCCATATCAGCAGTGGGTGGCTTGTAGCAGACCTTGTGGTGGTTCACCTGGGCCTGCGAAAAGGAGTTGAGCTCACCTCTGTTGGGATGGTCACAGAGGACAATGGCGCCAGGTCCTAGAAGTGTGTTGAGATCTGTGTCAAAGGGCAGCTCTGTTATGTCATACTTCAATTTTCTGTCATCTGTGTCATCATCTGTATACCTCAGGAACTTCCTCTTGAAGGATGTTGTTTCAAATTCACTTACTCTCATCGTAAGAGGAATGTTCGGATAGAGATAAGGAAGCTGGTCATCCACAGGAGCAATTTTAACCTGGAACTTATGAAGGGGGGACTGGTTTGGTGGGTCACCTCCATCAGCCAATCTGAACTGGATCTTATCCATAATGAAGTCGGTTCTGTGAGGACCTACATGCTGGTAGAACATATGACCATCCACGATATCCTGCTGGGTAAATTCATCCACGATCTGCTCATATACTCCACTCTTGAGTTGCCAGTTTTCAGGATCTGGAGGAGTCTGAAACTGACGCTTCAGGATTATTCCTTCCTCTGAGTATGGAGGTTCTAACACAAATCTTATGTCAGAGTCATCACTGTCGATATCTGTAGCACTCAGAACAAAAGGAGATATTTCTGCAACTTCATTCTTTCGTATTTCTAATCCAGTGTTCACGTTCAGTATAGGGGCTTCATCGTCCTCTGGGAACACTGTGATTGGGAAGAGAAATTCAACCTCATTTTTACCGTCTGTCATCCGGAAGATGATATTATCACTGTAAGTATCACTGTCATCGTGTTGATACACAACTACTCCACGATCAAGATCCGTTGGAGTGAAAAATTTCTTACCACCAGGTATGATCAAATCTCCATGACGAAGTCCGTCTGCTACAAAAATCTTGACATTTTTCAAATCATTTTCATCTGATACCTGTAGATTCAAATCGCTTCGCAGAGCTCGTGACTGACCTTCAAACAACTGTACACCTGTATTCCTTGTCACAACCGGGGCTAGTGTGTTCATCGGTTTCACAACGATCATTAACATTATTGGGTCGACAGAGGCAAGTCCGTCTGAATCAATTACCTGAAAAGCTACCTGGAACACTCGTTGAACGTAAGAATCCTCAGGTGGAGGTTTGTATGCAATTTTGAAATCATTGATGTCTCTTTGATAGAAGGCTTTCACTGGTTGGTTCCTGTCATCAGTGCTAACAACATGACCCTCCCCGATTCCAAGTGGGGTGGTGATATTGAAAATCAGCTGATCAGGGGGTGTTTCCAAATCTTCAGCTGCCAAAATTTCGGGTGTGATAGCTGTCATGACAAACTGGTCAACTTCCATAACAAGTAAAGCACTGTAACTGGCCTGGGGTCGGGTGTTCTCCAATCCACCCCTTATCCGAGCCATCACTTGGAAATATTCCTGTTTATCCAAATTACCATTTCTATCCAAGGTTTCAACAACAAGTGGTATAAAATCTCTGTCAGGGGAATTGGTTTGAGCAGTGTGTTGATATCTTACTCCCAGATCCAGAAACTCGTCGCAGTCGACCATCTGAAGACGTGAAGTGTCGTTCATGATAACTCCGTACCGCGGCAGTCCACTTGCAGCACTCAGTACTGTCAGTTTACAACTTCGTGAGGACCGGTCATATGCAAACTCCAGTACGCTGCTATCAATCGGTTCACTCACTCCCATCAGTTTTGACACTTCAATCGGCATATTCCGTGTGACAACTTCAAGCTGCACAAAAGATACCTCGATATGGATCGTGAAGGGAATGATTAGAGTTTGAGAGTCGGAATCGTATCTAATCTGCAGGCGAATTCTATCCTCAGTTGGATTTCGGGATCCGAAATGCGAATATTGAACATCCTGTAAATCGAAGTCACATGAAAACACTGACGGCATGAGTCTACCTGGACGTTCGGACAATGCATCCGTGTCCACTACGGTCACTTCACACCTGTCCCCAGGTCGGACTCGAATCCGCAGGTCTTCGGGGGTGATATACACTGATCGTCCCAGGGGTACGGTAATTTTTCGGATCCCAATCAGCACATCGGTTGGTGATAACACCTGAGATTTCACGGCAGTCAGCGTGGCTAGGTACAAAATCACAACAGTCACCTGTACGGCGACAAGTGCCCGACGCTCCATTGTGAAGTGCAGCCGAGTTTCAAACTTAGGCCTGGCACAACACTTGCGAGAGAGACGATGCAGCTATCTCCTTAGATGAGTGGAGAATTGTACAACTATCTTCCTCTCACAAAGTTTACTGCAAGCTCGCGCCGCCCGTAGAACCATACTCTACCTTTTTACC
Source organism: Gibbula magus (assembly GCA_936450465.1). NCBI lineage: Eukaryota > Metazoa > Mollusca > Gastropoda > Trochida > Trochidae > Gibbula > Gibbula magus. The sequence continues at coordinate 57,116,017 of OW388294.1, forward strand.
CAATAACATTACACGCATCGCATTACGCTGACCTCTGTTCGTTTATTTCCGGTACACTGATTTGCATAACTATGTACACAAAAAGCTCATGCACTATGTCGCGGGCTTCTCATCATCCAATCAGATTCGTTGTCTGACATATAGTCCCGCCTCCGACTGTCTCGCATCGATTAACTCTTCGATGAGTGGTTGTAAAAGAGGCGGGACTTGTAATTAATTGACAGCTGTTGTTTATGTCAATATAGCCCGGCACGTGGTTCTGTGTACTACAGTCAATTTGCTCTTATCTCCCGGTATCTGCAAAGTGGGCAATGTTGGACTATACTAAGCGATATACATGGTCCGGTGACCCTTGGGAAACCTATATGGAGATGGTTTTGACCGATACAGCTGATAAGCACTTATTACAAAATACAACGGTAATTAGAAAATGTTCACATAACGCTCGCTGTCACTGAACGGAACCCACACGAGTTTAAACTGTTGAACTCTCATCATCAGTATGTTTACATATATGTATACATACTTATTTAAAGTAGGCATTCGATCCTTTTCAATATATTCCTTTAAAATGTATATCCATGACTGAGGGAAAATAAAAATGTAGGTAAACATCGATAGGACCATTTAAATGAATGAATGAATGAATGAATGAATGAATGAATGAAAAGAAGTAGTAAATATAAGAGATTTTGATATAAGTTTCACATCAAGCTAACTTTAAAACGTTTTGATTTCTCCTAATTATTTGATACATACTCTGCCATCCAGAATCAAAATTTAAAAAATAGGGCCTTTTTAAGTCTATGAAATGTTGGCCAGTCCAGTTGCCTAAGCTCTAGGCTGATTTACATCCACCGAACAATGCTGATTTTACAATGTTGTCCAACGTACACTAGAGCAGTATTGCGATATAATTATATGTATGTTGCCCTTTTTAACAAAATCAAATGCCTCACATTATAATCAAGAACATTATTATATCGTTTTCAAATAAACAGAGTCGTGCTATTTACCAAGGTTCAAGTCACACGTGCAGTTTAATAGCCATTCAACAGCAATAGCTATAAATGCGAGCAATTAACGTTATCAATTATACATCTAGCCTTTTGTTCGAACTATTCGTTTCTGTGTGTTTTTATGTTATATATATCTGCCCTTGATCGTCTTATGATAAAGCGTGTCGAAATTTCCGCTTTTGGTTCTAACATTATGTTTGTGATTGCATGTTGTTGAATTATAAAAAAATATATGATTCATGTACAGTAAAGTTGACTCAAGCTTCTTTTGCATCATAAACAAAGCTGTTGCATGTTTTGTTGTTTGTCATCCACCACAAATAAACGTGAAAATGTATCTTATTAATCTCCCATGTAGCGACTCTTCAAAATTTCATCTTTGATCTTTAGCCACAACCGGTCTTTTCCAATTACTTTGTGAGTTCCAGCCGAAAAACCTCACGCAGGCACAGTTTTGATCGAGTTTTAGAACAAATGCATTCGGAATGCCTCAAGACAACCTCGGTTTCACCTCGCTGCCCATTGAAGAAGTCACAGGCGAGAGATCAAGTTTCCTATTCCGAATGCGCTCACCCCCTTTTGTAGTTGCGCGGCCCTTTTCTCGCCTCGGTCGGCACTGCTTTGATTTCACGTGTGAAGCGGTCGGCTGGACTATGAGAAAGCTTTATGCCTGTGCATAAGCGGTGTCTCGCCTGTGAAAGCTGCACGGTGCAAAAAGAGGGATTGTTAATTTAAAAATATGAAAATGGCAATATTTTAAAAATGTATATTCCATTCATAGATTATAACCGAACTGTGCCTTATTTTAACGTTAAAGAAATGTGGCAATGAGATTGAGAAGGTAAAGTGGGTTTGTTGCTCAATAGATGGTAAAACTATGAGACATGTTCATTTCACCGAAATTCCCGTGCAGTTCGTGATTTGCGGTAGGGTGGAGGTTTCAACTGCACGGATGAAACGTGTTCGCCATGACTGTGCCATGCAGTTGAAATATATATGATTGATTTGGCAGCGTGCTTCTTGTCAGGGAGACAGCAATTAACACGTGTTGATTTCAACTCCACGTTACGTAAGATTCTGAAATAAAATGAAGGGAACCGAGAGTAATCCTTTGAGCTAATTTAATAAATTGTGTTGGGATAATTAGAAAAAAGTATATGACATCAACAAACTTGGATATCATGCTGGTTTCATATTCCAAAGTTATAAAACGTAATTGGATAAAGGTCCAACGGATTGGACGTGTTAGTATTGTATGAAAGATTGTACAAAATCGTGGCATTTCAAAGATTAAATCCGATATTTCGAGTTCTGCAATGAATCTTTCTTATACGTCCTATGTGCACTATCGTTGTTGCATTCTCTTAGAACTGAGTGGCGTAATCCCTGTAGGAATAAGATGTCTGTCGAGGGAATTGAATTGTAGCGATTTATGATTTATGCGTTAGAAAAGTATTAAAGTCCAAAATAACCATTGCAGGAAGTGAGTTAGCTATAAGTTAGATTGTTAGTTTTAGATTGTCCCTCCTGTTTCGTATATTGTTTATGGTGAACTGAACATACTTATATTAAGTCATTATATATGCGTATCGCGCAGTTTTTCAAAGTATTTGAACGAATAAGTCTATAGTTGAGTCTGAAATTCCAATTTCTTCTTTGCCACATTTAAAACTAGGGTTTTAAGAGATCACATGTATATATGTTGTCAGAGCTTCAGTGCCAGACAAGTATATCTGTTGATGGAGAAATGACTTCTATGGATTTACAACTTCTTTATTGCAGAAGTGCGACGTTTCGGTATGTTTGTTATTCTCAATGAAACAGAAGGGCGTATTAATTGGAGATTTTACGAGCGCTTCCAGTGGTTCTGATTTCGGGAACATCTTTATTTCACATACATTTTGATGATGTTGATAACTATTACTTATTTTCTATGTACCCAAAAGTCAGAACATTATCTAAATGTAAATATGAATACAAAGAAATGATGTGATGTTACAACCATACGATATATATACCGAGCGGTAAAAGAAAGGATGCAAAATTTTCAACAGCGTCAAACACAAAATAATTCGCCAGGTAACTCGATTTTGAATGTCCACCATTAGGGTATTATCGTAAAGAGATATCGAAAATTTGATTCATGAGATCTTATACTTAATATTTTGTTTCTGTTCAAACACACCTGTGGCGCTGAACTTGCTATTTCATAGGGTTTTTCTTTACATAGTATTTTGAATTTAAGGTCAAATTTTCTAAAATATCGAAATTATGTTAGTATAAGATGTTATCGTCATAATGTATCTTCTTGGACTTAAATTTGTTGACGCATCATCACTGTAGGAATAAATAATACAAGGCAAAAGGCCTCTGACTCTCCATCGGAACATATATAAAAGAAGTATTTTATCACGTATGTATGAAATGTATATTCGACCCATTTTGAAATATGCTTCTGAGGTCTGGGATAACTGTTCGGATGTTTTGTGTGACAAACTTGAAAAGGTCCAACTTGAAGCTGCAAGAATTGTAACTGGCTTACCAAAGTTTGCTTCAAGAGATAGCTTATACAAAGAAACTGGTTGGTTGCCTTTAAAAATTAGACGTGGAAATAAGAAACTTTGTACTTTTTACAAAATTATTAATATACAAGCTCCAGGTTATCTGATTAATTTACTTCCACCAGCCACTGAAACTATTTCTCATTACAACTTGCGTAACAAATCAAATTTATCTATTCCAAAATTTCGAACTGCAGTCCTTCAAAAGTATTTTATTTATGACTGTGCTTATCTGTGGAATAATCTTTCCTCGAAAATAAAATGTTCAAATTCATTATCGTCATTTAAAGCAAAATTATCTGAAAAAGAATGTAAAATCCCAAAATATTTTCTATTCGGCGATAGGAAGATGAACATTATACACAGTAAGTTAAGAAGTTCTTGTAGTTCCCTAAACGGTGATCTGTATCGTGTCAATTTATCTGAAAGTAAATCTTGCAATTGTGGTGCTTTAGTTGAAGATGTTTTTATCATTTCTTCTTGAGATGTCCAAGACATGCTGATCTTCGTTTAGAATTAAAGCAAAGATTTTATAATTTAAAGGCAGAATTTGATATTAATACAATCCTGTATGGAAACCCAAATCTTCCACAAACAGTAAATGAAAACATATTTCACCATGTTCATAAATTCATTGGAAAGAGTCAACGGTTCAAATAATACATAAATATTAATGTACGTATTTACCATATTCAAAGTGCATTTTGTCATAAGAATAACATTTCCAATTGTGTGTTGCCTTAATAATGTATATTACATGTTTACCCACTTCGTCACTTGTAGATTTCTTACTTTCTTGTTATGTATTCTAGCCTTGTAAAATAATTGTTGATTACCTGGAGAGGGCTTCTATAAGTTTCACAACTTGTGCCCAATTCATTTCTTAAATGAATAAAATATGTTTTCAATCAATATATAAAACCCTGGGTAACCGAGGATGCTGACTCTCCAACCTCGTCTAGTTAAGGAGATTCGAAAAGACCATTTCTTAAAACATGTTTTTCTCCGAAGTAAGAACAGATTATGTTTTGAAATTTCGGTTTAGTTGGCTTCTGAAGACCTGATGTAAATCTATTTCAGTCGTATGTATCGCTCGTAGATTGAAATATCTTGCATTTTTATGGCATCGTTTCTTTTGCCCCTGGGTGTAATTCTCAGTATGGTTATCCCACAATACCAAATTAATATGTGTTGTGTTATGGTGTATGAGAGAGGCAATATAGGAGAAACGAAATTCCAACCATATGATATGTATAATAAATTCAATTCAATTCTAAATATGAAAAAGTGATACGATCATGACAATGGTCAATGAAATCTCATGAATTGAATACAAATCTTGTGATGCTTTCGACTCGAAAACATAAATCAATTAAGAAATGTTTTTATTTTCGTTTTAATGAATTCATGACCATTTTCTCTTTTTATTTGCTTGGCTTGCAATTTCCTGAAATACTCAGCCTCGCTCGATGAGATAAACAAATGCAAGGGCCTAGGACATGAGGCATGATTAATAATTAAATGTTGAATCATGATATACCTACATTTGTATTTATGATTTATATATTGAACACGAGTCGACGAGAATATTTCAGTTAATAGAATTATCAATATCGTTATAATAAGAGTTGAAATCCTTCATTACTGTTTAAGTGGGTGAGCCGTCTTTCGAAAACAACGTCTATGCAACGTCTAAAAAAGTATAATTACTCTTGCAGTGGGATATATATCTGAGCATTCGGACGTTAAACTGTACACACATTAACACGTTATTTACCAATATAGTTAGGCAGAAATGCCTCAGTTATTTATACAGATGAAGAATATTGAAGATGTGTCCGTTTCAGTCATGTACACAACTATTTCAAAATCATAAATCTAAACCTTTAGATACATATACTATGTAATATGTTCTAACATGCAACGTAAAGACATCATGTATTAAAATATAAAAAATGGACAACACGTTGTTTTGTTTAATTCACCAAATGTTTCAGAAAGCTGAATAGGAATTTAGCAAGTCGTTAAGATTTTACGAGGGCTTCAATGAACACACTTTGCATTTTTCTGAATAGACTCATTTTACGAAATAACGATACTTTTAAAATGAAACCAAGTATTTAGACTAAGATATGGTTCGGACATCTATATGTATTAAACAAATGAATCCAACATTAAAGGCTTTCCAAAATTAATATAAATTCGTTTATTTAGTCATTTCTTAAAATATAGTTTTTGTACCCTTGAATAAAATTTAGGATACACATAAAATATCTATCTATAGCTTCACTGAATTATCAAAGTAAGTAAAAAAAGATAGGCCTAATCTTAATCTGCGGTTTGAACTCAGAACCCTTCTACATTTGAACAGACTTATCGGAGCCATGTGGTTAGTTAGGCAGAGTTACTTTCCGTGGAAATTGTTGACCAATCAAATTAAAGTTTATCCGTCAGCGCCAAATGCGAATCAAAACAAGTTTGGCTGGAGCTCCACGTCTCACAATTTTGAAGAAGGTTGAAACCATAGATCTAGATTGAATGTCCAATTAATATAGGTGAAAATGTCCGCGAAGATTCCTCGCCACCAAATTGAAAACAGAATCAAGAAAGGTATATTTTGATTTTACTGTCAACGATATATTGTCCCTTCTGAACTCGTTGGAATATATATTCTTCTAGTTCTACTTCTTTCATTTTTTAAAATAAAATGTCATTAATATATAACTCAATCTATTTGAAACATAACCAAGGGTAGTGCTTTAATGGCTTGATTAGTTGATTAAGACAGGCTGAAGCAGACATTCACTGATCCTGAAAAATAAAAGCATGAAGTGAAACCATTGTGAAAATCAGGAGAGCTTTTCTACTGCTAAACTGACATTATGATCTGTCTGATGATGCCAAACCATTTGCTACATTTGCGGATGGTCTATCAATATATATATATATATATATATATATATGTTTATTTATTATTTATATGTGCATCATTTCAAACATAAACAATGTAACAGTTTTCTAAAAGAAACACATGGGAATTATTAGCTGAATAATGGTAGATCTACACCCAGGGACGAAAAGTTTTTCCCCATCCTGGCATTTTCCATAGACTTACATGTTAATTAACCATTGCAAGAATAATTTCCATAATTAAACTGTATGCAAAATGGTTATCAAATATATAACAAAATATTGGAAATCACTTCAACTACATAAACATGTTTGTTGCAATGGTTAATTAACATGTAGGGCAAACTGACCTAAGCTCGGACACCACCCGAAGTCGCCCGAACTTCGGACACTTTCAAGTTACAGCTAACGCAAAAACAAAGCAAAGTGTAACACTCCGTTGGTTTCTAAATATTTCTGTTCAATTTCGGACAATACTTGATTCTTTTGAGAAATATCTGACAGTCAGGTATATTTCAAAAACGAAATTTAGCGAGTGGTACAAATACCGTTTTCATGAAAGAAATCGACGAAATATTTGTGTGAACGTAAATTTTGTGTGACAATTCAGGGAATGAAGGAATCGATCATATTCTTTCAAATATATGCACGTACATGAAGAAACAATTAGGTAGTCGATTAACTTTGTATTTTAGTACTTTCAAATTTATTCTTAGGTTTAGAATTGCGATTTTGATAACATGTCAAAATGACCTTGGTTCGGACAGGTTTGACCATGGTTCGGACACTAGTAGACCAAAGTTCGGACACAAATCGACCAAGGTTCGGACACTTCCGGCTGCTGAATAAAATGGCGGGAACATTTTTGGTTTCACGCGGGAATTTCATAATGGACAGTAAAACAACAAAATAAGATTATTTTGCATGGGACAGTACTCTAATGATATGGCGCCATTATATGCGATGCCCGTATGACGTCATATATTACAGTGACGTCATAGTGGCCGTATCTCCGGTAACCAGTCAGCCAGACAAGTAAAAGCTGCGTTAGAAACATGTCAAGTCCCCAGGCTTATGAAACAGTTTTGCTGATTATAAGAAAAGCTGCCAAGATGTATAACGTTGCGAAATCTACAATTTCTGATCGGGTCAATGTAAATAAGTAAAGGCAGGGTTAAAGTGTATGCTCAGAACGGGGTACAACCTCAACTCACCGACACTGACGGGAGGAAACTGATCGACATGTCCGCTAACAGGGCACTGTATGGTGTTGAAATAATTGATTAAATATTTGTGTTGTCTCACTTGTCGACTCTCATCTTTTGTTTGGCTCAATGTAACAAAGAATACCAAGTTATCTAAATGTGTTACAAATGAATTACAAATGAACAATGCGTATCACGTAACTCCAACTGTATCTATTAAGATTAATAACTTCAATGTGTTACACTGTAGTTTTTACTAAGCATTATCATATTGTATATCGTATGAAAAGAATAACAATTAAATAATTAATGCACATGTACAACATTGTTGCTAACGCACACCCCTCCCGGTCCCCCCGAGAGGTTTTATTTACGTCTACACGTGGTTAGAGTACCGTAAATCATTTAATTTTAGCCGAGTAATTACTTGAACCATCACCTGCATATATTTTCTTTGTTTTAATACTGTTCGAAATTTCTTAAGATGTATTTGAACCACAAACGCTAAAATATGATGCGCATCACTTAGGCTGCGGGATAAACACGGCTGTTGATCGATTATGATTACAATGAAAGCCTGCTTAGACTCCTTGATAATTTTTATGTAGTTACTTAATCAAAGATTTACGGTGCTCTGAAAAGTTTTTTGTTAATAGATGCATGTGTATTAAATTGTAGGCAAGTAGTGACCAAATGATACTGTACCCGGCCCATGGTAAAGGTGAAATCAATTTGAATAGATTTTAAAAATGTGAGCTATTCTTATTGCTCACAGCTTTTACACGTGACACAAAACGTTCTTACCTGCATGTGAATAGATGTAATTAATTATCCTGCCTACTAATTACTTTCAAAAATTATTTAAATTACATTACAGGCCGAAACAAATAGCGCACTGCAGTTTATCTTTCATCCTTTATGTGTCCATGCTGGACTGGAAACGAACTGTCCGAACTTCGGGCGACCCTGTCCGAACCAAGGTCAAAACTGTCCGAACCTTGGGCGAATTGGTATACTCGCCTAAAACTGCTAAATTACATATTTATTCATATAATGAACGAATATAGTGTTTGGAATTTTGAACAATATACCCATTCTCGACTTTCACCACTTATTGTTGGCTGTTAAAGAGTCAAATATTAATAATACAACGAGCGAAAGTATTTAGATCGGAACACTGTCCGAACCTCGGTCAGTTTGCCCTAAGTCTTTTGATAGACGATCGTGCTCGCCTCGGTCAAGCTCCCCTACGCTGGGCTACGCTCCGCTGTTACCGAACGCTGTGGGAACGGAGGTTTACCGGAGATCTAGTCACGGCGAGCATTACATCGTCTAGTCTTTGGGATATCCCATTTTGGGGAAAAACTTTTGACCCCAGACTGTAGCTATATAACCTTTTCCTCCACTATCATCGTCACTCAGGGCGTCAAAAGGGCCTATTTTGATGAAGTAACTTTAGCTAGGGCAGGCCTCAAAGTAAGTAAAAAAATTGTTCAAGGAGCAGCTACGCTCCTAACATTTATTCTTAGGAGCAAAAGAAAATTGCAAGGAGCACATATAAAATGAGATTGTTAAAATTCCCTATAAATTAATGAATATAAGCTGAAAACTGTAAGCTAGTTAAATCAATACTGTTTTGAAGCAATTGTGATGGATAATGATTAAATTTAGCTTAGGGGAGCTGGACAGGAGACAGAGGTGACCATGATTGTCTCTTTTAACATATGCAGCACATCAAATGTTGATCTTGCATACATATATATGACCAACATAGAAATAGTCGATCTTGATGTTTACACTCAAAATAGAGAAAACAAGATTCACTGTCTCATAACAAATGGTGCTATTGTTAAAAAATTTATTTTTTTTAAAAACAATTATTCAGCATGACCCATGTATATCTGTGCACTTTGCAGTTAAAATATTGAGACAGCCAGCCATCTCAAGATTACTCTATTTTCTTGAATTTATGGGAATTGTCGATCGATGCAATAAAGAGTCGGCAGGACTCTGGAACCATATCTGTAATACAGTTGAGTTTTGGTTGATAATTTAGTCACTCAGTTGAGCTCTCAGTCCGTTTGCTTTGAACTGCGACAGGCCGACGGGACAAGGTTTATTGGTGGAGTCGAGAAGAAATAGAGAATCTCACCCAAGTGTCTTCTGATATCAAATATATCAACACGAGTTGATTAAAGTTACAAATATCCGAGGCTTGCCGAATATATTTTTACTTTAATCAACTCGTGTTGATATATTTGATATCAGAAGACACGAGGGTGAGATTTTATTTATCATTCAAAATCATTCTTCAACAATTATTAGCAAAATAATGAACATATCTGCAACACAAAACTGCCATTTAACTACTTCAGCAGTGAGCTCAGTGATGTCATAGCATTGTGACGTCATCGGCATTGTGGCCTCATAGCATTTTTACGTCATCAACTTTGTGACGTCATAACATTGTCAGCAGTGTTCTCAGTGATGTCAAAGCCTTGTGATGTAATTAGCTGAAGATGTAATAGGATTGTGACGATTTGATTGTTGCGATATCTACAATTTAGATATCGCTTGTAGATATCGTTTGATCTCACACAAGCAATATCTACTGTGGGAACCAGTTTTGGATGATAAATGATGATATAACAATGTTAAGTATCCTGTCCCTGGTATAAAGTTCACTGAGTGGAAGCTAGCCTATTGATCATTCAAATCTATATAACAATATTAAAGGGGCTGTAGCATATTTTTGGCAAAGTTTATTTTTTTAAATTTCCCATTTATAATGATAGTTGATGTCATTTAAATTTACTTTAGAGGGTAAAACATCTTATTACACCAACCAATTATCCGTAGTGGTAATAACAGTGTTGCATATAAAGCATAAATTGCTTGCCGGCCATTTTAATGTGAACACATTTTATTATTTCGAATTACAAAAAACGAACCCCATGGCTTTACCAAACCATGTACACTCATTTTTAACTTGATTTTCCCAAGAGAGAATGGTGTTTTACTATCAGTGACAGTAGTTTTCAAATGCATTTCATCGACTTATTTTAGCCAAAAAACAATGATGAAATAGACATAAATTTTATTCTACAATAAAGCACAACAAGTCTTCTATTTCTTATATGAGATGATCATAACCTTAAGGAGGGTATTTTTAGTGGAAACAAAATCCGAGAAGATATTCCCGTTTACACGTATGTTATAAATTATGAATTATAACTTATAATTCATGATTAAAACACAGTCAAATTGTCAAAGATATTAATGAAGCGAATATTTTGATGACTTTACATTTCAAAACTTGATATACACAAGAGCACATTTGTTGAAAAATAAAAACAATGAGAATTGAAGCCATTCATTGACATTACGAGTGGGGAAAAATTCAATACGGCCTAACAGCATATTGTTTATTAGTTTTATGATACGTTATGTGTTACTTTGTGTGAATATTCTATCAATGTATGTGTTTTATTACTGCAAAATTTAAAATTGGATTAAATATTGCACGTTTTCATTTCACAAAATACCAAGAAACCAAGATGGCGGATGCTGCCGATAGATCGGTGATAGAACTTTCCCTTTAAACAATTACCTTCTTTTATATAAAAAAAACATTGAGATATTATGTTTTTTGTATAAACTATATTTTGAAAATATTAATTTCTCCTGTTGTAGAACACTTCGGTGCCATTCACTAGCAATTGAACAATCAAAGTGACGTAAGATATGACATCATTTGCTTAGCAACGCTCTTAGTGACGTCTTAAATCAGGAGCATGTTTTATTGTCTCATAAAGCATGCCGTGAGTCCCATTGATCGCATGTGTTTTTTTGCTGTGGATATTTTATATATAACAATATTAAATCAACTTTCTTATTTTCAGAGGAACAAGGCCCGTCTAAAAAAAAAGACTTCAAAAAGAATGTGAAACCCCTCCAAAACCGAAACAGGTAAATTTAATATGAAATGTTTCTATATTGTGTGTTACCTGTTGAGTCACTATGATTGAATGTGATAACCTATTCAAACTTAGTATTTTCTTAGATAAGGTGTTTAACCAAGAACCAAAATGAATGCATTGTGTTAAGCTTAAAATGTTGTCGTTAGTGGCCCAGCAATTTCTTGTCATATATTTTACAGATTTGGTGTAAACAGGTAGGAGTAAAAGGGTTTGGAACCCAGTATTGCAATTAAAATGTAGGTAAAACGTAGGTGAAAAAACCTCAGGGGTAGAAATTAACTTGAAACATATGGTAGTCTCACTAGTCTGCATGGCTAGTTGTTCTTATTAGGTCCCCCACAAAGCTTGTGCCTTTGGAGGGTAGGGACATTTCCCCCTGGTTGCTATGAGAGGCCTGGCACTTATTAGAGGAAGTATGGTATGTTAAAGAGCCATCACGGATGTTAGTGTTTCAAATTTTTGGAAAATATACTTATAACGTCATTCGCCAGAGAATTTTTTTATCTACAACATGGCATATGTTAAATAATTTTCATATCAGGACAATGTATTGCTATTTGGTTGCAAAGAGAAGTATCACTTCGACTAGCGCGCGCTACGGGTATCTGACGTATATAAACAGAGTCCCCTTTTTTGCGTAATACGTACTACACAAACAGCAAGCGCTTCCGAAGCGTGAAGGCTCGTCTCTAGCGCAAGTCGCCATAACAACCCATGTGCTGCACGTGCTTCACGCCTTGTCACACATTACTGAATGTGACGATTGCTTTACAAACTATGTTTCTAAATGTCCTGAGAATATACAAATTATTTCCTGTTTAATGTTCTTTTTATTCAGATAAGACCAGCAAATTATAACAAATTTTTACTCTCATTAATTATAAAATTCAAGAAAAATACCTAGTTGGGTAAAACAATTATTCCAATATCTGTAGCAAATACATAATTAAATGAAATGGTAAATAAATAACCATCAACAAATTATATATTTCGATTTCTTTCATTGCTCATATTTTTTGTTATTCTTTCGTGTCTTTGTTTACTGTGTGTGAGCTAGACCATAATGCTTTGCGCTTGAAAATAATAGACTGGATCTATATTTAGACTGGAAAACACCTTTACTAATTAATGCAATTTCTCGGCTTATTTTAAGTTGGAAAAATTAGGGAAAAATTAAGTGTATTTATTTCACGGAGATAGATTTTTGGAGAAATTACGATATTTTCATCAACATCCGTGATGGCTCTTTAAGATGTACGTGATCAACAAGAACTAAAATTAGAGTATTTACCATATTTCCTCTAATAGGAGCCGGGGGGGGAGGGCGGGGGAGAGGATAGCGTAGTGGTTAGCGCGTTCGGATTCGGATTTAGAGGTCTGTGGTTCGAATCCCGCCAGGGGCACGGCAACTTTGTCTGCAGTAGAGAACTGTTCTTCATTCAGTAAAGTTTGGGTGCAATGCTACACTGAATTTCAGAGTAGTACCACCCATGGCTCGCTAGTTCCAGCCGTTGCTCGCAAGTTTCACCGTAATGCATAGCCACATAACGTTGCGGGCTTTCTTCCTGCAATAATACTAGCAGCCGCGATATAAGTGAAGGGGTATACTCAAAGCAACCACACACACAATACCTTGCTCATGCTGTCACTTTGTAGGCTGATTGTGTGATTTAAACTTTTTCTTTTTCAAGGAACGAGAACAATGACTCTGAAAAAAAGACTTTCAATTCTACAAAGATGGGAAAGCCAGAGACAACTCGGCCACTAAGAATTGAGTCTGGACCTGAAGATCAACTCTCAATGAGGTTTGTTTATAAAACAGTGGATAATTCATTACTTCCCCATCATGCATGTTCAGAGACAGAACCTATGTGTAAAATTTAATCCTAAAATCAGTGTAAATGACAATCTTGAAAGCTAAATCTTGAACTTGCCCAGCATCGGATCCAGAGGGGGATTTAGGGGGTTCGACCTCAAGGTGAACAACCCCCAACCCCCACACACTTAAAATGGCCGCTCGCAGGGAAATTGACATACATGGCTTAACCAACCGTACAATGAATATTCGTTTTACAACTATTTTTTTGATTCAGTAGTATTATTTAGCCATTGGAAACATGTATTTACCTTTTCGTGAGATCACTTTAAAGGGGCAGTAGTTCGTTTTTTTCGCTCAAATAAGTCGATGAAATCTATTTGAAAAATAATTTCACCAATAGTAAAACACCCTTCTTTCTTTGGAGTGTACATCTCTCAGCAAAATCACGGGAATCGTTTTTGTCATTCGAAATAATCAAATGTGTTCACAATAAAATGGCCGCCATGCAATTTTTTCTTTATACGCAACACACTTATTACCACTACGTATAATTGATTTGTGTAATAAGATGTTTTACCCACAAAAGTAAATTTAAATGACACAAACTATCATTATAAATGGGAAATTTGAAAAAATAAATTTTGCCAAAACCCCTTTAAGAAATATACATTCATATACATTGTCCTCACTATATAGATATTCTTTGTACCCAGAGAAAGATTGAAGATGTGGAAGCAGGAGAAGAAACAGAAGAAAGAAGAGGAGGCCAAGTAAGTTTGAAATATCAGTTTTTCAGTAAAAAATATTTCTATGAATGGTTTTTGGTCCTTGCAGAGAACAGAGAAATCATTTTCAAGTGGCTTTTCTTTGTTACTTTTGTTGAGATTCTTTTCTACTTTTGTTGAGATTCTTTTCTACTTATGTTGAGATTCTTTTCTACTTATGTTGAGATTCTTTTCTACTTTTGTTGAAATTCTTTTATACTTCATGAGATGAGATATACATGGTATTCGACAAGAAATGTCAAATGTTCTTTTTATTAGATTTAACAAGTTATTGACGTTCATTTTATGAAATGAGCATCCAAGATCGACTTGCTTTTCCACGGCCATCTTATGATGTCGTCCTATTGTTACGGTGACTTCATATGATTGAAAGTATTATTTTACTGAGTAAAATAACATGTTATTTCGCTCAATGAAAGTACCAATTTTATTTTAACTGATAAATGCCGTTTTTCACCACAGAAATTATGATAAATAGAGGATATCTAACTTCACCATACAAGTTCTCATATATGTTTTAAATTAACTCCGGAACAAATTCCAATGATTTGGCTGTCAATTTTTTGGAGCATCTTTGAGTTGAAACCCCTAAAAGGCACAACACTGCCACATAGAAAGAGGATATTTTGTGTTTTCAGTGTGATATCCCTCATCTTATCTCTCATCGAGGGACGGGGTAAAGCTGATATTTTCATAAGTGGCGCAGTTAATTATCTGCTTCTGTGGTCGGAAATGTGGTGTCCAATCCTTTATCAATTGAGCGAGTTCTGGCGACGTCATACCACTTTTGCAACGGCGATGAAGTTGCGTTGATTGTAAACGTGACGTCATACCATTGTAGACACGACGTCATCCCCATTGTAGTAATTCACTGTGTTGAGAAAGTGATGAGAGCATATAAATTTTCAAACTCACATCGTTTCACATCGCTTAGCATATAATAAACTTCAAATTTGGCGTGGAACTAACCTAAGTGATATAGTTTTCAAGTTTCAATATCTGACAGACTGACACGCAGAATGCTATATATACCTACCCCCACCACACCAAATTATTCAAATAATCATATATTATTTTCAGAACAAAAAAACGTGCTCCTTTTGTGCCAACTGCAGGCTTCAAAACCAAAAAGGAACCGACTAAACCAACAACAGTAGTTGACCGACGGACTACTTTTGGAATTGCAAAACCAGCACAGCAAGCGCAAAATGTGCAAAATACCAAACCCGACCTTACAAAAAAACAGGCAAAAGTGACGGTAAAGAAACCAGTGTTAGTTGTGGAACCCAAGAAGCAAGTTCATTCGACAGTTCAACAAACAGGCCGACCCGTCAATGACTGCAGACGTCACAGTGTCGCAAACAGACGTCGACTCTCTGCGGGTATGTCAAAAAGGCCAGTCGGAATTCTGAAGAGAAAGTCATGTGCGCCAGCTATAGACTCCACCCCATTCTGTGCTGGGAGTGAGGGCGGAGATAAACAAGGGGAGAGCACTCATGTTAAATTCATTTCACCGAAAGTGACACCAGGGCAGCATCAGACTTACAGAAAAACTCCTAGCAAGAAGGGTACAACGGACTCAATGAGGTATGTGGAAAATATATTTTTGTTGCATAAATGTCACTTTATTTGCATTATAACTTAACAACAAAAGTTTCTTCAATGATAAAACATCAAATGGGTGTCGATCAACAAAATTCAATAGGTCGAATTGCTGTGTATTGTTGTTTTAAGCTTAACCTTTAGCCTTAGGGGAGTGCAGTGAATGGCCACAAATGAGGCCTAGAGCAGGCTTGATCTTAAAGGGACTCTGCGTCGAGGATAAAAATGAGTCTCATTTTCATCTACCTATGCTGATTAACATGCCTGCTAATGAGTTACGCTTCGCTTCACTGTTTACATGCAGTAGATTTTATTACTAATTACTTCAATCGTTTGAAATTGGGGATCTGTGACTCGTTACCAGACACGTTGAACAGCAAAAGTAGATAAGTTTGATCTCATATTTTTTCTTTAGGAGGTGTCCCTTTAAATTAACAATTTACACTGAAAACCTTAGTTCTGGCAAATAAATATAAGGTGTAAAAAAACTCTTTAGTAAACATTTCATGAAACAGTCATATATTGTAAAAAATCAGGTTATGAGCAAAGATCTATTATGACTAATATGAGTACATCTATTTGACTATTATAATTATACGGCTAAGTTAACATGACGATTCTATGATGTCATATTGTTTGTGTTGATGTATTTGATTTCAGAAGACAAGACAGTGTTTATTTGATGAGCAATGAAATACTGGGATTTATCAGTGAAATATCAAGATACAGTGAAAATAACTTTTATTTTCACTGCGACCAGTGACTGATATAATTTGACGTCATAAAACAATGGTCTGACACGGAATATTGGCTTATGACATCACAATGTTGCTGTGGTGATGGGCTGTTCCTAGCGGCCATTCTGCGAGAAAATGACCCTTTTCGAAACGTAATTACAAGGATAACATCATATAATATATAGAATATCCATGTCTATCTATCTCACTCGATGAGATAAACATGGTAGTAGTCAAGAAAAGACAGATATCCTCTCTGCATCATTATGTAATAAAATCAGCATCACCTCACTTGTACAACTTTTTGTCTGTCAGACACAAGTTGAACTGCTGGCTGGAGGCAAAGGGACGGACACCCTCCAAGTTCCGACACCTCATGTGTTTTGATGCCACCATGTCCGAGAGGAAGAAACAAGATTCTCAGACGGCTCGTTCTCTCACCATCGCTCAACTCTCTAAACAGGTACGATGTTGTACAAGCAGCAACAGAGGTATTATCTTCCCACAGAGGTTACTCCCTTCAGATTTCCGATCCTACATCGAATCCTGAATCCGAGTGCAGAAATGAAGTGTCCTGATTGGTTGCAATTGAATCTAATTGTGCAATCAGCGACTCCGTTGTAAAAGAGACATTTGCAAAATGACACGTCATAATGATAAAATAAACGTAAGATAAATGTTTTCTCATTTAAGTGTTCCTTGAAAATTTTGATTTTGTGAAAACAATAGATCATAAACATGCTAATAAGTAAAGAAGACCAAATCAGAGACAAATACCCAAAATAGTTCAATAGTGTTATTTAAATCAGACATATTTGAAGGACATATGCTAATAAGCAAGAGTCAAATGCCTAGATCTTTGAAGTAACTTGGTCTGCATGGCTGCTGAAAGATGAGTTTTCATTGGTTAAAAAGCAGGAATACAGTATGAGGTTCCCCTTTTCCCTGCTAGGGGATTTTGCTGGAGCCTTGAAATTGACATTTAGGCCATATAGAACAGAGGTTAGGATCCAAAATCTGAAGGGAGTAACCTCTGTGGGAAGAGAACGCAACAGAGGCTACTGAAGTCATTTCTTCTTGTGCAGTTAGCAATGTTATAAACTTAGCATTTGACATGTTCTCTAAATCGTTCCTTTACTTGAGCAAGGTTGGTTAGTGCGTTCAGTTTCGGATCAAGAGACCTCAGGTTCGATCCCGCCAGGGGCAAGGAAACTTTGTCTGCAGTAGAGAACTGTTCTACACGCAGTCAGTTTTAGGTGCAATGCTAAATATAGAATACTAAACGATGTCCCGTTTGATAACATGTTAATGAAACGAGTGGATGGTTTTGTATTTTAACGAGCGAAAGTGAGTTAAATACCGATGCCTTTTACGAGTTTCATAAACATGTTATCAAACGGGACCGAATTTAGTATTTTATTTATTACTCAATGATGTAAATGGCGCTGAATTGCAAGAAAATCATTAGCAAAAAGGTCACCCGCTATTGCAGTCGTGCGGGTAACATTGTGACGCCACCAAAAACGACTATGACATCACCATGTTTGAGTAATAAACTGAATGTCAGCATAGTACCACCCATGGTTCCAGCTGATGCTCACATGTTTCACCGCAGTGCATAGCCAAATGGCGTTGCAGGCCTTTTCCTGCTTTAATACTAGCAGCCGGCATTTAAACTCCAACTCACCTCACCTTGAGCAAGGTGTCCCAGACAGCGAAATACAGGAAGTACCACTGGAACAATGGTTTCTGGGGATTGTGATATGTGCACATATGCTTGTATCTTAAATATTAACTTGGTCATTTTAAACCATATGGGTTAAATTTGTATATCAAGTAAAAACAATTGAATCCTTTCGTTTTATAATCTCTATGTTTAATTTTTACAGCAAGAGAAAATGGCAAAAGAAGAAACAGGGACTGGGTCAGTTTGCAAGAATCTTGTGTCGGAGTTTGAAGCGGCGAGAGACGAACCAATGGACATTGAGAAGTCTTCAAAAGTTATTAAAGAGCAGCTGGACTCCCTGCTTACAGAGTGTCACCATCTGATTGAGTCGGTGAGGTTATGTTTTTTAAACAAAATACTCATTCCTTTTGCAAAAGGGTCGGGATAGCGTGTTCGGCTTTGGATCAAGAGGTCCGGGGTTCAAATCCTGCCAGGGGCTCGGCAACTTTATCTGTGGTAGAGAACTGTTCTACATGCAGTAAGGTTTGGGTGCAATGCTACACTGAATTACAGTTCAGTACCACCCATGGTTTGCTAGTTCCAGCCGATGCTTGCAGGTTTCACTGCACCACCATGGCCATTGCATGCTTTTGCCCTGCAATAATACTCGCAGCCATGATATAATTGAAATACTCTTGGAAGCGGCGTTAACCCAAAGTTTCCTCACTGTTTGTAAAATTTATCTACTTGTGCTACAATATATTTTTTTTCCCATTCTCATTTCACATCTAAATAAAAAAGTTAAATGTTACTCTGACATAGGTGCATCACTTTAAAGGGACACTTTGTATGTTGTTGTTGTAATATGGGTCAAAAGTTACCATGGGTGTTATTTTATCAAGAAGTAGTAACTGTTGTCGAAAATTACCCTTTTAGTGCCAATCTGTTCAGTATAGTTACATTATCAAGATGTTTAGTCGTGATTATGATTGAAAACTGTACAATTGTTCAAACGTCATTTTGAAAACTAGCAGATAAGGACAGATATTGGTTTGTACTGTTCAATGGAACATATAACTGGCATACTTGTAAATGGGACGCATGAATTTGGCTTCTCATCGTGTATTAAGCCGCTGCTCCAGTTTCATTGAAAGCAAGTTATTGTCAAATATTTGGCGTTGCATATGCAAGTCGAGTGAGATGATTTGGACGTAAATCAGGACATTTTATATTTTTGTATGTATCAAATCTAAATAAAATTTTATGAAAATCACAAAGTGTCCCTTTGAATGACCTAGTAACAGAATTCTACTGTTATATCAAAAAAGGAATTATGAATTTGCAGCATCATTTTTGCTGAACCCCAAAATCTATTAGTCCACCAAACATAAGGGTCTGAAAAAAAGAATATGTTTGTATAGTGATGATGGAAAAATTAAAACAAATTTTGATGAAACTCTTCTTTCCCCAGGGGTGCAGTACCGACACGCTACTGTTGTGGTTGAGCAGCATATACAGCAACATTCCGCTAGCTCGCTACTACGTCCCCTGGTATCGGTGTAAGGTGGACGCGGTCATGAGGGACGGACATTACACAGAGGTTGCTGATGTCATCTCACTTGCAATCCGCAACTCTGCACAGGTAACTAACGAGAGATTCAGTCTTGGTTTGGGTCATTCCTACAGATCTTAGGCTAAATAAAAAAAATGAAATGTTTCTTGGGCATCACTTTTATTTCTGAGCGTGACAGCCTTTCATTGTCATTTACACCCATGGTTCGCTAGTTCATGCCAATTCTGCAGGTTTCATCTCAGTGCATATCCACATGGCGTTGCGGGCTTTATCCCTGCCATAACACCAGCAGCTTTGATGTAAGTGAAATATTCTTGAAAGCGGCAATAAACCCAATCTCACCTCACCTCACATCTTTATTCATTCAAGCCTGCCTCAGAACTAGCAGATCTCACCTCGTCTGTGATGAAAACCATCTTTGACAAGGCGTCGGTACCTGTTGTCATCGATACAGCTCTTGATCAAATTACTGATATTGAACCAATCAGTGATAACGGGGAGAGCCCGGTTACCAAGGTAGTCGAGGAAGCGTTGGAGGAAAGGCCTGTCAAGAGGAAGTTAGAAGAAGAACCTGAACTGGACGCACCATTTCCCATTCAATACTATGTAGCAAATGTGACTCCATTTAAGAAACGGTAAGTGTATTACTGACAGTGGTGTCTTTGAGTAACGGTTCTGTTATTTTTCAATCTCCATCGATAAACCTTCAATTTCATGTAAACACAAATATTGTGGTTTTCATAGTTGTTTGTAAGGTTCTGGAGACAGGAGAATTGGTCCTTGTTATC
The DNA here is from genome assembly GCA_936450465.1 of Gibbula magus. NCBI lineage: Eukaryota > Metazoa > Mollusca > Gastropoda > Trochida > Trochidae > Gibbula > Gibbula magus. The sequence goes on from OW388294.1 coordinate 57,136,662, forward strand.
TCCGAATGTAACGAGGTTGTCGGGGGATATTGAAATGACCTCTGTCTGTTAGTCTGTGAGTCCAGGTTTCATTTCCGGGCCAGAACTCAAAAACTGTAAGGTCTAGCACAATGAAACTTAATATGTGGAACAATCATCATGTGTAAATGTGCCTTTTGGGGTTTATGATTTCTATGGAATTTTCTATTTTTAGCCGTTTCCATGAAAACATTCGTTAACATTTGATTCCGGACCAGAACTCAAAAACTGTAAGGCCTAGCTCAATGAGACTTTATGAATTGATTACTAATGAGTGATTCAGGATTTATTAAAGAATAAAGCTCAATAATCATTGTTCACTATGTTTCACTAACTTTTCCCACTTGGCGGGGGATATAGTCGACTCTGTCTGCTTGTATTTAATTTGAGACAACTCTGCTTCAAGTGCCATGCCATCTGAGAGATTTTGTTTCTGTATTCAGGAAGAGGGCCCACAGCTTGAGCACCCCGCAGCTCACCCAGACGGTGGTCACCCCAGTACGTAGATCTACACGCCGCAGTGTCGCAGGGAACATCACTGACTCGGAAAAACTCATCAGCTCCATCAGCGAACTTTCCGAGTCCGAGAAAAATTCTGCACTCTTCCGACCTAATCATGCCCTCGATAATGTTCTCGAGAAATACGAGTAGTTCAAGGAGCTTGATTTTGTTTGATTTTTCTTGGTGTATAAGGTTTGAAATGGTCAACATTAGCATCCTTTAAAGGGGCTGTAGCACTTTTTTGCAAATTTTAATTTTTCAAATTTCCCATTTATAATGATAGTTTGTGTCATTTATATTTACTTTAGAGGGTAAAACATCTTATTACAACCCCCAATTATCCGTAGTGGTTATAACGGTATTGCGTATAAAGTAAAAATTGCATGGCGGCCACTTTTTTGTGAACACCTTTTATTATTTTCGATTAGAAAAACATTTCCCATGGCTTTATGAACCATGTACACTCATTTTATAACTTGATTTTCCGAAAAGAAAATAGTGTTTTACTATTGGTGACATTTTTTTTCAAATACATTTCATCGAAAAAACTTGCTACTGTCCCTTTAAGACAAACCATGTCCTGCTTGTGAAATAACAATGTTTGATCAAGGTCAAATGAGCTGCCAATACTTTAGTCTGCAATATTATTGTCCCCCGCCACGAAGTGGAAGGGGGATATAGGTTTGGGCTCCGTCCGTGCGTCCGTCCGAGATAAAGGGGACAGCTTTTCTCAGAAACTGTTTAAGATAGGTTTACCAAATTTGATGAGTTGCTTGAGGGCATGAATACCTTGATGGAGTTCGAAAATGAGAAGGGTGCAATTATTTTTTCCAGAGTTATTGCCCTTGTTCCGTATTTTTGGACCTTGTTCATGGTATCTCCAAAGGGGACAGCTTTCTCAGGAACCATTTAAGATAGGGTTACCAAATTTGATGTGTTGCTTGAGGGCATGAATACCTTGATGGAGTTCGAAAATGAGAAGTGTGCAATTATTTTTTCCAGAGTTATTGCCTTTGTTCCGTATTTCTGGCGTTTTTTCATCGTATCTCCAAAGGGGACAGTTTTTCTCAGAAACTATTTAAGATAGGAGAACCAAAATTGGTGTGTTGCTTGAGGGCACACATACCTTGATGGAATGAAAATGAGAAATGCACAATTATTTCGAATTATTGCCCTTTTTCCAATTTCTTGGCTCTGGCGGGGGGATGTTGATGACTATGTCTTCTTGTTATTATTTTTATCATCATTTGTTTGACAATGATGTACAGCGGTGTCCTGAAGTATTGCCGTAAAAGCACAAGACCAAATCCTGAGTATTTTGACGTTTATAATTATTCAAAGTTTCCTATTGTCATTTTATTCGATGGTCTCTGCAAAATTCCTCAAGTATGAGTTAGTAGAAGGGAGACCAAATAAAGAGGAATAAAAATGGATAACCGGTATACATATATATCAGAAATATTTTGGGTTTGGTGGGCCATTGTTGATCATTATTGTTGATTTTTAGAGTTCCATGAGATTCCTGGAGATCGTTACACAAAACAACCTTAATGGTCAGGATTACCTTAGTGCCTTCTTGTAAGATTGCACTAAGGCTACATAAGGGACCTAAGGTCACCTTTGTGCAACCGGCCCATTTGATAAAGTCCCCAACAAACAAATCTTCTTTCATGACTTAGTGCTTCAAACATCAGGCTGTGTACATTTTGTATATATATTATATTTAATAGATACTTAATAGATTAAAAAGAAAGATATTTTTCTTGATTTAGTGCTTTAAAACTTTAAGGTGTATATTTGCATATGTTTATTTCATGTTTAGTACTTAACATTAAATAGATATTATATAGATAAAGCAAATTAAATGTCAGTGCCTTATATCATCCTGCTCCAACAGTGTATTGGTTTCCGCTAATAAAAGTTACAACATTCAGTGGAGGGTGACGTCGTAATTTATCAGACCCGCGTTAGAGCCGTATGTGAGTTGGATAAATGCTAGGGTCCGATAAATTACGATGTCACCCGAACAAACTGAATGTTATAACTTATTATATTTTCAGTGGTGAAATACGGCATTTATCGGTTAAAATAAAATCCGTATTTTCACTGAGTAAAATAACATGTTATTCTACTCAGTGAAATAACACGTTCAATCATATGACATCATCGTAACAATGGGGAATGATGTCATAAGATGTCGTGGAACAGCAAGGGGATATTGAATGCTATATTCATAAAATGAACATCATTTACGAACTATGCATACTTTATTGAATCTTATAAATTGAACATTTGACATTTCTTGTCAAATACCATGTATATCTCATCTCATGAAGTAGAAATCATATATTCACACTTCTGGCTGCGCCACTCCTGAAAAAATAATTTTCTACTTCACTCGATGAGATATACGTGGTATTCGACGAGAAATGTCAAATATCCTCTATTTATTTATCTTACTGCATGTCTCAAATATAATTTTTAAAAAAAGAATTTTTTTGACAGAAAACAGCTGATCGATCGACAAACTATGACCTTTAACTTGTGTCACGTGACATGGAATGATTGATGTGGATGCATGCTTTATTCATATTACGGGATATAATTAATGGCTTGTCAGTCCTCTCAGGGGCGGGATAGCGCAGTGGTTAATGCATTTGCTTTGTATCAAGAGGTCTGTGGTTCGAATCCCGCCAGGGGCACGGCAACCTTGTCTGAAATAGAAAATTGTTCTACACGCAGTAAGGTTGGGGTGCACTGCTCATTGAATTTCAGTGCGGTACCACCCTGGTTCGCGAGTTCCAGCCGATGCTTGCAGGTTTCATTGCAATGCATAGCCACAAGGCGTTGCGGGCTTTCGCCGTGCCATTAAATTAGCAGCCGTGAAATACTCTTGAAAGAAGCGTTAAACCCCAAATCACCTCCTTACTTCATAAATACGGTAAATCCTTGAACAATTGCCTGCCTTGAATAATCACCGGGTCTAAGCCCTCTTTGAAATTAATAATCACCTGCCTTGAAAAATCGCCTGGTTAAATTTAGCAAATGTAGCTATCTCTTTTTCCAAAATAATTCCGGCACAAGCATGTATATATATGCGATGTTTGCCCTAACCCTTACGTTGCACTTTGTTTACAATATTAATTAATTAATTAATTAATTTAATTAATTAAAACATACTGCAATGATGTTATTTGAATTATTTTTTTAAAATTCACATAGCCAAATATATATCTCCTGCCTCTATTAATCGCCTGTCTTGAATAATTGCCGGGTCAAATCAGTGTTTGAAATTAATAATTGCAGGGCGATTATTCAAGAATTTATAAATATAATATATATAATATAAATAAAATAAAATAAACAAATAAATACTTCGGTTGAATTGGTTCTTCAAACTGTATGTCGGCTGGTGATAAAGATATGATCATTCTCTACATGTATAAATGATAACCATTATGTCACGGTTCAACATTTCACTGACAAGCACATGCTGTGCTGCAAAATAGAAAACTATTACACTATTACAATAATGATTTTTAACATCCCGAGTGTCAATACAGGTTATCAGTAAAGGTCAAATGTCATCTTTTAGAACTTTGATATCATATTGTCGCCTCTGTGAAAGTATAATGGAACATTTTTTATGTCAAAATTTGCATTAAATACCTTGTTACGGAATCGACCGTACAAATTGGAAAATTACGTAACAAGAATAATTGTCATATCTTGTCTATTTCATGCTGTTAGGTCTAAAAGGTCAACAGGGAAAATGTTGATAATAAAAAAGATAAACATATTGTGTTGTCTGATATTACTGTGAAAGGGATCATATATTTCATCTATGATTTTTCACAGGAAACTGAAATGCTATGTTCATAAATAGAATGGAAAATTGTGTATCAGTAATAGATATTATGTACCTTTTACCGATTTCAGTAGCTTGTGAACTGTTTGAAGTTTGTTTTCTATTATGTTTTGTGTTGCACTAATTGTCATTAAAAAAAATTTTGTTACTGTACAGTACATGAATTATCAAAGTTTTCTTTAAATATTTTAGGTTTGAAATTCAGGTCCATGTATAAGCTCACTGTTGGGATTTGGGTCCTGACCCCCCCCCCCCACTGAGAGGAAAAAAATAATATTTTGGGACCCCCCCCTTTCAAAAGTCCTGGATCAGCCCTTGACAAATATGATATAAATACATGATTAAAACACAGTAAAATTAAAATATATTAATGAAGTTAATATTTTGATGACTTTATATTTCACAACTTGATAAAGACAAGTGCATATTTGTTGAAAAATAAAAACAATGAGAAGTGAAGCCATTCATAGGCGCTGCGAGTGGGGAAAACTTCGCTATAGACTAAACGCATATTGTATATTCGTTTTATTACATGTTATATGTTACTATGTGAATTTTCTATCATTGTATTTGTTTAATTTTCAAAAAAAATTAAAATTGGGTTAAATATAGTGTGTTTTCATTTCACGTAATGCCAAGAATCCAATATGGCGGATGCTGCCGATAGATCAGTGATAGAACTTTCCCTTTAAATTGTTTGCTTCAAGCACTTACAAATTATATTTTGAAAAACAAAAATAAAATGTACTTCTCCCTTGTCCTTATTTGTTCAAACTAAAAGAAATAAAATAGAAGTCCTACTGCCTCGTCACATTAAAAAAAAATGTGCCCGAGAAAGATCGATTTTTTTAAGAAAAGAATCTCCATTTTTGTTCTAAAATTTAAATTTTACTAACAAAATTCCTATCAGAGACTAAATGTTGACTAAGGATTACTCTGTGTAAATCCTTGATGTACTTCATTAAGTGCTGTATATAATTTCTCGTAAAATCAAAAATATGTTCCTGTTAAATGTGCAATATACTATTAAATATGTTAAATAATACAAATGTTATGTGTTTGTTTTATTTTATTCTTTTCAGAATTCTTCATTTGTTCGTTTAGTCTTTTATTAATAGCTTTCAAATCGTTGGACTTTCCAAAAAATAGAGCCATGGGCTCTGTAGCTCATAAGGGTTTATATTGTTTAATGATGAATACTGAAATAGATTTTTAGGTCATGGCTTGAGGCCCTTATTTGGGTCACCACAGGGTCACCATATCTACAATTTAGAATCCCCATTGGCTAAAGAGTATGCACACAATATTACAGCATTCTAGGTCTCTTTGTTTTAGAGAAGGAGAAGAAAATATATTTTTAGGTCATAGCCTGTGAGGCCTTTATTTGGGGCCCCAGGATCTCCAAATCTACAATTTAGAATCCCCATGAAGAGTCTGCACACAATATTACAGCCTTCTAGGTACATTTGTTCTGGAAAAGATGAAAATAGGTTTTTAGGTCATGGCCTGGGACACGAAATCTACAATTTAGAATCCCCATTGACCAAGGAGTCTGTACACACATTTTCAGCTCTCTAGACCTTTTGGAACTGGAGAAGAAGATGAACATAGGTTTTTAAGCATGTGACTCTGTGACCCCATTTGGGGTCATGGGTTCACGAAATCTACAAATTAGAATCCCCATTGGCCAAGGAGTCTGCACGCAACGTTTCAGCTCTCCAGACCTTTTGGAACTGGAGAAGAAGATGAACATAGGTTTTTAAGCATGTGACCCCATTTGGGGTCTACGGGGTCACAAAATCTACAATTTATTATCCCCATTTACCAAGGAGTCTGCACACAACTTTTCAGCTCTCTGGACCTTTTGGAACTGGAGAAGAAGATGAAAATAGGTTTTTAAGGATGTGAAATACTCTTGAAAGCAGTGTTAAACCTCACCCCACCCCATCCCACCCCACCCCATCCCACCTCACCTCACCTCACCTCACCTCACCTCACCTCACCTCACCTCACCTCACCTCACCACACCACCAAGATATACACTTAATTTTGATTTTAGATAATGGACTTTCGGGTTTTAGTGAAAAAGATTTGTTTAATATATAGCCTAATCAGAATACAAATATCATTTAACAAGTAAAACGTCAATAATTTGTATATCAGGGCCCGGTTGTTCAAAGTGCCGTTATTTTAGGAACATGTTAATTTGTCACATATGTGGTAAGGGTAACTTGCAAGACGAAAACAGTTGAGAAGAGAGTTTCACATGGGTTGCTATGGTGACTTGTGAAATTGACAAGCCTGCATTCCTCTGATATGCTTGTTGCTGAGTATTACGTAGAATGTAATAAAGGGAATCTGTTTATAGGACGTCAGATTCTATTAACACGCTTTAATTAAATGAGTACTTGTCATTGAAACCAAATTTCAATTGGATTACTGTGATATGAACATTATTTATCATCTGTCATTTAGCATTCTCTTCCTACAGATTACTCTTTTCAGATTTCCGATCCTAACCTCTGTTATATTTGGCCATACATCTCGATTCCAGCAAAATTCGCTAGCATGAGAAGGGATATCACAAACTGTATCCCTGCTTCTTATTCAATGAAAATACATCCTTCATCGGCTTGGTGACTTCAAAGATATCAGCATTTGACTGAAAAGGGTTTTGCTAATTAGCATATATATGTTTTTCAAATATGTCTGTTAATGTAAATAACACACAAAAACTATTTTAGGATTTGTCTCTGAATTGGTCTTTATTCATCACCATGTTTATCATCAACTTTTTCACAAAATCAAATAGCGAGGAAAAACACATAAGAATTGGTCTGTTTCCAAAAATAGCATTATGACGTGTCATTAACAAATGCCACTTTTACAACGTCTGATCGCACAACTACGTTACTAGATTCAAATGCAAACAGTCAGGACACTTTCTTTTAAGACGAAAAAGTCCTTATAGTGGAACAGAGGCTAGGGTTGGAATGAAGGGAGTAACCTCTGAGGAACGAGAATGGTCATGTTGTAGACAAAAGATTTCTCAAGCATTTGACTTAGTTTACAAAAATAATTTTGTATTTGAAACACTAACATGGCCCTTTAAGTCTCCCTTCAGATTTTAGATCGACAGTCTTAAAGGAGTTACTTCCACAGTGGTTCGAATCGCTGTTTGGACAATAGGGCCTATTTAAAAAATTCTAAATTTAGATTTTCCCTATGTCAAAAAGGGGGATATTTTATCTTAAATTTTCATTTCTTCACCTATTTCGCTCAAATTTGGAATATAAGCTCACCACATCATATATTACTGTATATGATTGCAAAAATCTAGATTTTTAATTTTAAAAATATAATGTCCAAACAGCGATTCGAACCCTTCTGGTTACTTCTGTGGTAAGAGAGTGACCATTAGGTAACGTTAAGTGAAGTCTGAACGAGAAGTTCATGCTATGAAGCGCCTGTAAAATATTTCAAACTGGCTACACGGCCGTCCTCTTCGTTCTGCTCAATGGTTTAAATATCCACAGGTCAGTCCTCTGAATGTCATCATTACCACGGGGGCTGGTATTGCTGAAAACAATACGTCCTTAATCAAAAACTTCGTCCTCTGACAGCTACTTACATACAAAGAGAAGGCCTACTGCACTTTACCGGGCGCTAGTAGACTGCACTACCGACCCTTACGCTAGACAAACTAACCTAAAAGATCGCCGAAAGGGATCCAAGGGTTAAGGTCGTAACGAAAAGATTTCCAAATGGATAGAGATCTCGATACGTTTCACCTAATCTCACCTTTTTGATCGAATTGCAAATTAACCATGATTTGATTTGAAAAGTAGTCAGCCCAAAATGTTTTAATTTGATTTGTTTAAAACCTTGACTTGGTTGCCATCAGTGTTGCTTTTTAGTTTTGTATTATTAGTGTCATTGGGATTTACTTGAACATTATTGAAAGTTTTCAGGTTTACTAGTTTTATTAAAATGGACCGTTTTCTGAGGAATAAAAGGTGCAAAATAGTATATCTACCGGGACTCGCAATTTTCCTCCCAAGACCGACCTTGTGTCGAGGAATCCATAGAACCATGCAGTTCGTACCCTAGACTAAAATTTAGTCTATGGATGTTTTATAATTACTGTACCTTCACCAGTTTGATTACGGACTGTCAGGTTAAAGCAAAGGAAAAAAGAAACATTTATGAATATATCTTTTTAAAATTACTATTATTCTGAGCACCATTGTTTCCTGGACTCTCTGAGTGCCATTCTAGAAGTTGGTGAAGAATGAAATAATTTTACCAAATATTCGATAAATTTGAAGAATTATACCCAGAATATCGCCCTGGGCCTAATAATTTAATAGTAATTAAAACAAATTTAATAAGATAAGTAAAACGTGATTAAACCCAGTTACATATATATATATATCATATAATCTTCCCTTTTTCCCTATATAATGCACTGTTTTTGTTATAGGCTTAATTTAATCATGAATTAACCTTTATAAAAGTTTGTCTCTCTGTAACATAAATGATAGCAGACAAAACCCAGTCTATCCAAACGCTAGTGTTACGCTGCGCACTTCCGGAATCGTTTTGTTTACTTCATCTGTCGTCTTTTGCGGAAGAAACACTTCTTTGAAACAGGTACAGAAGTTGAACACTACTCGATTAAATGACAAATGTGTAAAGTTATGTTGTAAATCATAGGGAGTTATAAGTGTAGTTTATTCAAGGTAACTTAGTTCATACACACGAAACAAGTCGACACAGTTTTCGTGCACGTCAGGACTCGGGGGTTGACTTTGTCCAATGCCCCCAATTCACCTCAGAAACCTCAAATAGTCTATTGGACCAAGAACAAATTGTTACCATGGAAACAGAAAGTAAATTGATTAAATAGAGTCATTGGCTCTGTAGCTCAACAGGCTTTGTTTTTGTATCCAATTTTGAAGACTCAAACACAGGGGCTTGTATTGCTGAAAACAAACAGTTCCTATGTTCAATACTATGATGCGATATACCTATACTTATAAATAAAGAAAGGGATGCAATGCCAATTTTACCCCCTGTCCAATCAAGTCGAAATTTCAAAATGTTAACACACTTTGTACACCTAAAACACATTGCAGAATTAAAGCACAGTGATTACTCGTTCGATTAAAACAAACATCAACACAATCAATCTATTATTTCTAAAGTTATGACGCTTCAAACAGGATTTTTTGCTCGTCAAACTGGAGTGGGCCAAAATGGTGTCTCAGCAATACATCGACAAAAATCGAGGAAAATGTCGATATTTCATTCCTAGCAAAAGCAATCAATCTCGAAAAGAGTTTTCTACTATCACTTTATATCCCTGATACATTTGTAATACTTGAATAGTTAGGGTATTTTACCGTAACAACTTTATTCCAACTTTATAGTAACTATACAGGCAATTTTTCGAGCGAACTGCGCCATCTTGGAGGAGGATCCGGATCAGTTCGTACCGAAACTGGTTCGTCCAAGGGTCAGTTTGTATGGGTTGGTTCACCTCGTTTTTAGTGGAACCGGTATTGGTACAGGAGGTGATATCGCATCTTTGGATCTTCTTTAATCTTGCCCTCCAAAATTGTTGCATTCATCTTTTGGCTATTGAAAATGAATGTCAATGTCAACAATTATCAACTAACGTCATCAAAAATATTAATGATGTTACCATTGACTGACCCTCTCTCTACAATAATTACTTTATTTTGCCATATAACCTGGATGTTACTCAACCCATCTGATGGAGGATATTCAAATAACAAAATAGTCTCACCGCGACCTCCTGGTTAGTGTCGTCTGTGACGTCATACAACGATTGTTCGTGACGTCACTGTAGCTTGCCGTCGCAAGAGAAGTGGGCCATTTCCTGGCTATTTTTACGCGAATCAAATGAAATAAAATGGGTAATAAAGAAACTGTTACACTTGAAAGTGTGTCATATGACTTTTACGAAACTCATGCAAATTTATGTATAACCCTCGCTCTCGCTCGGGCAATACAAAATTCACACTCGTTTCGTAAAAGTCATAGGACACTTCCTCTGGTAATAATCTCTATATCTGAAGCCATTGACCCATTGTATCTAGTGACAGATCTAGGAATTTTGAAAGGGGGTGTCCACCAATTGGTGGGGGGGGGGGGGGGGGGGGAGGGGTTGTTCGCTTTTGGGGTCCCTATACCTGCCAATGCCAAACATTTTGAAAGGGGAATCCACCACTGGTATCTTTATGTGTGTTTGTGATGTTGTCTCTTTAGTCTCCTGAAACGGAGGTTTGCTTTTTAAGTCTGATTGGTATGATTATGGTTAGTATAATAATTTGTCTTTTTCTCTTTCCAGGATTGAACAGGAGCCAAGTGAGATCATGACAGAAAGTCTGAGAAACCAAAGAGATTTATCCCAAAAAGGATACTGAGATCACTGTCAATAACAGTATACCTTCAGCATTATCCAGAGAGAATGGTGAGATGGGTGAAAGAGATATAATGTCAACCAACCTTGTCAACCATTGTGAGAATCACCCTAGAGTATTTAATGGCAAGATGGGTGAAACAGATACATTGTCAACCAACCTTGTCAACCATTCTGAAATTCAACCAGGAGTATTTAATGGTGAAATTGATGAAACAGATACATTGTCAACCAACCTTGTCAACCATTCTGAAATTCAACCAGGAGTATTTAATGGTGAAATTGACGAAACAGATACATTGTCAATCAACCTTGTCAACCATTCTGAAAATCACCTTGGAGTATTCAATGGGGAAATTGTTGAAAGAAGTACAATGTCAACTAACTTTTCCCACGATCCAGAGATTGACCCTGAAGAGGATGATGAGATAGATGAAAGGGATACAAAGCCGACCAACCATCACAACCTTACAGTTATTCACCCAGCTCTAGATGGTGAGATTAGTGAAATAGATACAAATCTTCACAATTGTCCAAAGATTCGCCCTGCCTTTGATGTTGAGATCAGTGAAAACGATACAAAGCCAACAAATCTTCACAACCAAACAGAGATTCACCCTGCCGTAGATGGTGAGATTAGTGAAAACACTACAAAACCAACAAATTTTCACAACACTACAGAGATTCACCCGGCTGTAGATGGTGAGATTAGTGAAAACGATACAAAGCTAACAAACCTTCACAACCTGACTGAGATTCACCCTGCTGTTGATGGTGAGATCGGTGAAAACGATACAACATCTAGTAACTTACTGAAGAGCATGAACATTCACAACAGGGAGGGTATCCACAAGTGCAGTAAATGTGAGAAGACGTTTTCACTACTAAGCAGCCTTGAGAGACACATGGCAAGACATACTGCAGCCCGACCATACAGTTGCAGGGAGTGCGATAAAACCTTTGCAGAATCCAGTAAACTACGAAGGCACATGAAAGTCCACACTGGAGACAGACCGTATAAATGTAGTGAATGTGGTAAAAGTTTCACAGTATCAAGTAACATGGAGCGACACATGAGAATTCATACTGGAGAGAAGCCATTCAAGTGTAGAGAATGTGGTCAAGCTTTTAGAGAGTCGGGTACCTTGAAGCATCATATGAGTCTTCATTCTGGTGAGAGACCGTACAAGTGTAGTGAATGTGGTAAAACCTATATAACCTCAGGAAACCTGAGGACCCACATGAGAATTCACACCGGAGAGAAGCCATACATGTGTAGTGAGTGTGGTAAATTCTATGCCTCGACAGGCAATCTGCATATACACATGAGAATTCACTGTGGAGACAAAAATTTTAAATGTGTCGTTTGTCAGAAAGTATTTACGCAGTCTTATCACCTGCAGAGACACATGAAAATTCACCTTCGAGAAAAGGAAATTAATGACATTAAAGTAAGTTCATACCAGTGTAGTGTATGTGATAAGATCTTTAAAAAAGCCAGAGAACTACAAAACCATATGAGAATTCATACCGGAGAGAAACCGTACATATGTAGCGAGTGCGGTAAAGCATGTTCACAAGCGGTCAACCTGCAAAAACACATGAGAATACACACAGGAGAGAAGCCATATAAATGTAGTCTGCCTGAATGTGGTAAAGCCTACACATCATCAAGTAGTCTGCAGATACACATAAGAACCCACACTGGAGAGAAACCATTTTTGTGTAGTGATTGCGGTAAGTGCTTTTCACAAGCACCCAATCTGCTAAAACACATGAAAATTCACACTGGAGAGAGGCCCTATGCATGTAGTGAATGTGGTAAAACGTTCCAAGAATCCAGCAGTCTTCAGAACCACACAAAGACTCACACTCGAGTCAAACCATTCAAGTGTAGTATTTGTGGAAGATGTTTCTCAGAGGCAGCCTACTTGCAAAAACATGTAAGAATTCACACGGGAGAGAGACCATTTGTATGTGAAGGGTGTGGGAAAACGTTTACCCAATCAAGTAGCCTGCAAAAGCACATCAAGATTCATTCTGGAGAACAAGCATCCATGGCCAGCGATTGTGGTGAAACCTTCAAAGAATCAAGTCTTGTGCAGATTGACATGGAAACTCACACTGGAGATACACCATATGAATGTAACAAGTTGAAAATATTCACAGAATCAACTGGCTCAAAGAACATGGAAAATCAGGCTTGGAGACCATATGCGTGCAATGAATGTGGCAAGAAATTTCCATCCTCAAGTAACCTACAAAGACACATGACCGTCCACACAGGGGACAAACCCTATGAGTGTAGTGTGTGTGGTAAATTATTCCCAGTAGCATGTAGCCTGCAGAGGCACATGCTTGTTCATACCGGAGAGAGACATTTTAAGTGCAAAGAGTGCGGTAAATCTTTTGCAGAATCAGGTTCTCTGTATAAACACATGAGGATCCATACCGGAGAGAGGCCGTTCAAGTGTAGTGAGTGTAGCAAGACATTCAAAGATTCCAGCAACCTCCAGAGGCACATACGATCTCACACTGGAGAGAAACCTTACAAGTGCAGTGAGTGTGCCAAATGCTTTATAGAATCAAGTGCTTTGCTGAATCACATGAAAGTCCACACTGGAGAGAAACCGTACCAGTGTAATGACTGTGGTAAGTTCTTTGTGTCATCAAGCAACCTTGGCACTCACATGAGAATTCATACTGGAGAGAAGCCGTACAAATGCAGTGAGTGTGGTAAAGAATTTACACAAGTGGGCAGTTTGCAAAAGCACATGAGAATTCACACTGGAGAGAAACCATACCCTTGTAGTGATTGTGGTAAGACGTATAGATCCCAAGGGAACCTGCAAGCACATATGAGAATTCACACTGGAGAGAAGCCGTTCCTTTGTGTTGTTTGTGGAAAAACATGTAGAACAACGGGTAATCTGAAGAAGCACATGATTGTTCACTCCGGAAAGAGAAAAAGTAGGAGAATTAAAATCTAGAATAACTTGCATTTTAAAAAACCCTGTCACTGTGTACCAAAAAAAGCAAAGGTTTTTCAAATATTGCATTTATGTGTGAACATGAAGCATGTCTTGCAAATGTACTAATAAATTGTTTTGGTCTGAATTATGAAACAGAAGCTTTTTCTCCTTTTAACTCAATAGGATTTACAGTATTTTATCTAGGCCTCTGAGTCAATTTGTAAGCAGGACAAAGTTCAGTTAGAAAGATTTCATTATCCCCATGACGCTTTGAGGAATGCCTTCACCAGTAGAATTAGTCACCTTAGGATTTGTTGCAAGATCAAAGTAGGGATTTGATGTTTTGATGACCAAATGATTGCTTTTATTCACATTTTCAAGTTATAAGTTCATCTGCCATGGCGTCTGTCATCCATACACTTCACTTCTTCTCAAGAACCAGTGACTCTAAGAGAGCTGAAATTTTATTTACAGACTCCTTGGCTAATGGGGTTCAGAATTGTAGATTTGTTGACCCAATGACCCAATATATGGGTCACAGAGGTCATGACCTAAAAACCTATTGACATCTCCAAAGCACTAAGGTGATCGTAAGTCACTAAGGTTACCTTAGTGCAATGTTAAAGTATAAGGGTTAACCTTTGCTTTGTGAAAGGAGGCCCAGTTCAGAAATTTCTAGAAAACTATAATGTTGTGGAAATAATCCTTAGCCAATAGGGGTTCTAAATTGTAGATTCAGTGACCCAGTTGCCCAATATATGGGTCACATAGGTCATGACCTAAATACCTATTTACATTGTCTCCAGTATGTAAAGCTCTAGAAAGCTTTAATCTTGTGTACAGAGATCTTTGTCAATGGGTTTTATAAATTCTATAATTGGTGACTTTGTCACCCCAACTTTGGGTCACGGTGCCATGACTTTAAGACCTATTTTCATCATCTTCTTCATCATCTTCTTCATCGTGTAAAGTATTTCAAATTTGTAATACCTCTGATAAATACTATTGGAAAATCTAAATTTTGAAACTTATTTAGTTTATTGTTTAAAGCTTAATGAGCTACAGCTACACCTTACCTATTCGGCCACTGTGACCATGTTGGTACAGTCAAAGCTGGGGGTTGCTGCCTGACTGATGGTGTGGGTTCGAATCCTGCAAGGGACTTATCCTGTAAAAAGTATGAGAATTTGTACTAATTCAGAGATTGTGATCCCAAATATAACAAGTTAAGTTATAAGCTACCCAGGAAGACACTCACTGGGGCTTATTATGCAGCCATAATGAAGAAATTGAACAAAGGTGGATGTTTTCTTTTTCAGTGCAATGAACCTGTTCACAAGATTCAAATTATGCAGCTTGTCCTTTAGTGACTGCTAGATTGAACGGTTGAATTCCCCCCATTTTGCACATACTGACAATAACCTCTAACCTGTTCTACACGTTCTACACCTCTGAACTGTTCTACACGTAGTAAGATTTGGGTGCAATGCTACACTGAATTTCAGAGTAGTACCACCTGTGGTTCGCTAGTTCCAGCCGTTGCTCGCAGGTTTCACGGCAATGCATAGCCACATGGCATTGCGGGCTTTCTCCCTGCCGTAATACTAGCAGCCGCGATATAAGAGAAATACTCTTGAAAGCGGCGTAAAACCCCAACTCACCTCACCCAACTCCATTACTGGCTTGAGGTTTCTGTGCTTGGAAATCGGAGCCCAATCTGCTTTTCAGGTGCAGCAATCCACTATCTTAGCATGGAAAAGTGAGGAATATACTGTAAGGCTTAAATAAGATGATAGAGATGCTGATTGTGTGACCTACTCAAATATTTGATATTACTTATTATAATAAATATAACTTTCTATATTATATACCATGTCAAAGTCAATAATTTTTCTTTAGAATAAGCCATCAAACATAAAAATTGATTGATTGATTGATTGATAACAAAAATATGATTTTTCAAAGCTGGAAATATTACCATATAGTTTACCTGAACCATTTATATAGCCCACCAAATTGATCCAAAAATCGCTTGAATCTTTAGCTTATCTGGCCTGAAAGCCCAGCGGCCCGATGGGCTTATGGCATGGCATGGTCTCCGGCGTCCGTCCATCGGTCTGTAAACTTTTCGCATTTTCGTCATACGAGTTTTCCCGCGTTCCCCTTAAACACCTATTTTCATCTTCTTCTCCAATACCAAAAGGTCTAGTAAGCTGAAATGTTGTATATAGACTCCTTGACCAATGGGGATTCTAAATTGTAGATTTTGTGACCAAATATAGGTCACAGAGAGGTCATGAGCTGAAAAGCCTTTTTCATCTTGAGATTTTATGTACTCTTCAAAGGGAGGTAATTTAAAGGAAACAACAGTGATGAATTAAATCCTCAAGTGTGTCTTTATTTGTAGGGGATTTTATCTCTTGCCTCAAAAATAGGTCAGAGGGGTAAAAACCTTAAGACCTATTTCATCTTCTCCATTTAAAGTGCTTCCTTTGTGTTATACCTCTCACCTAGAAGTTGACATTTTGAATTAGTTAATGTATATAAAGCCTGATGAGCTACAGAGCCATTGGACTTACTTTTTTGTTGTAAAATCACTTGAAATATCCTGTCAGCTAATACGTATTCAGTTACAAAGCCCAATATTTGGTGCCTCAGATCGCGCCAGTATTATAACATGACGGGACACTGCAATTAGTTTCCCCTGTGGTACCACTCGAGCAACGCCGCAAAAACTGAACATACTGGATGGATTCAGGTGACTTGTTCAAGGCATCCATGACTACGTCCAAAATCATCCCAGGACGGCACCATATACATCCCAACACTATCAGTAATGGTTAACGTTCATATGGGATCGAACCCAGTCTGATTTAAATCAACGGTTTTCCGTGGAATAAAAATTGCAAAATAGTGCATCAAGCGGGATACGAACTCATATCAGTCGTAGGTTCCACGCAAAACCGTCTGATAACAGCCCGTAGACTCGCGTGATCGAGCGAAATTCAGGTAGCCAATCAAAAGACCCGCAATAAATACGTTCGGTGCGAGAAGCTAGGGGCAGATAACTCCAAACAGCTCTCCTTTGATCTGTTCCGAATGCTTTAAAAACATTGACCGTTTAAAAACTACGTTGTGATTGGTCAGCTATTTGACTTGGCTTTGGCTGTGCTAAAATGGTTCGGAACATTCACCTATACGGGATGTTCTCAGACCTTGGGGAGAGGAATCTACAGAACCTGTTCGTGTCCCTGTAGATGCATAATTTTGTAAATTTTATTCCTCGGAACAACGTCGATTTTAATCAGACTGGAATCGAACCACGACACCCTGCCAAATGACCCATAATATTTGTTAAATAAGTAAAGGATAACGACTGATCACTAGGGCCTAACATTAAAGGAAACCCCGCTTAGCGAGAATTTGGCCAAGGGGAAGGGCATTAGCCTGACCCCGATGGAAAGCCCGATGGAGAGGTCATTTTGTGTCTTATATAAAAAAAAAACATCACACACATTTTTTTAATCGCTTGCCTAGGCTTCTTAAAAAAGAATAAGAGTCGTCCCTAAAATCTCGCTTTAATCCTATAAGTCGTAGGAATGAGAAAATATGTGGTGTTCATATTTCTGTAGGGGTGGTTCGAATCCCGCCAGGGGCATGGCAACCGTGTCTGTTCTACACGCAGTAAGGTTTTGGTGCAATGCTACACTGAATTTCAGTGCAGTACCACCCATGGTTTGCTAGTACTAGCCGTTGGTCGCAGGTTTCATCGCAATACATAGCCACATGGCCTTGCGGGCTTTCTCCCTTCAATAATACTAGCAGCCGTGTTATAATACTCTTGAAAGCTGCGTAAACCCTAACACACCTCACCTCATATTTCTGTACGGTAAACATCATCGACAGTAAAACATTACTTCAATCCATAGTCTTTGAGTCCTGTCTAATGGAAAATGATATATTCGTCATTTGCAAGAAAAGTATAAACCCATAAATCTCTGCAAATACGTATACTGGACAAGGTAAATCCTCAAAGGAACAGGTGTTCTTTGAGGGAACGTTTTAATCTAATGGACATTCTATGCTTACTTGACAGTCTTTAGTATGTAAATCTAAAGTTACCTTCAAAACAGCATGTGTTAACTAACCAGAGCTTATGCTGTTTTAATAGAAACTAGATAAGTAGTTTTAATGACCTATATGCAAGCTTGTTGAAGACTCTTTAATACCTTTCCGAGGGTAATTTCGGGATCTGAAAATACACCCCATTAAATGATTAAACATGCATGGCCAAATGGGATTCATAAAGCTTTTACGGATACAAGCTTCTACATCAAGTGCAACTTCCCAACGCAAGGCATAACTCTTGTCAGTGTCCATAACTAACTGGTTGGAGCCTTGTCGCATTTCGTTAAAACGAGGGTTCTGTCCGGGTATTTTAAATTGTGAAAATTGTATCTCAGTTGAGAACATCCAATCGTTGTTTAAATACTGGGGTATTTACTTTAATAACATTCGTTTATATGTTTTCATTAACAAACTCTGTGCATACTTCACTACAGTCAGTTAAGCTAATCCCAAACTCTCTATTTAGAGGGCTTAACTCATTGAGATCATAGGTTATGTTGGTGGTGTTGTTTTAGTTAACCCTTCATTTACTGTATGACTAGTGGGACGTGGGACGTATGACTAATGGGCGTAGGACTAATGGGACATGACCATTCAAGAGGACGTTCAGGTTTACAGATATGCTATTAATACACGATTAAAACACAGTCAAATATAAAGATATTGATGACTGTAAATTTTGATGACGTTATACGTGTATTTCACAACTTGATAAAGACAAACGCCTATTAGTTGAAAAATAAAAACAATGAGCATATTGGTGCTGCGAGTGGGGAAAACTTCGCTACGGCCAACAGTAAATTATTACCAGTTGTATGACACGTTATGTGTTACTATATGAATATTCTATTATTGTATACATTTTATTATTAACAAGTTGTAAAATGAGGTACGTTTTTTATCTTACGTAATGCAAAAAAAACCTGAACAAGATGGCGGATGCTGCCGATAGATCGGTGATAGAGCTTTCCCTTTGCGGTTTCCGTACTAGGAAATCAGAGCCCACTACGCATTTCAGGTGCAGCGCTCCACTATCATAGCACGGAAAAGTGAAGGAAATACTGCAAGGCTTAAATCAGCCAGTTGGGAAGACTGACACGAGTTTTGCCTTGGTAGGGAAGGTGCATCAAATCGTGATATGCAACATTTTTTGGGCCCAAAAATGAATACTTACAGTAATTTTAAGGCAACAATATCATGTGAAACTTATATAAATATATATAAATAATATAAATGTACCTAAGTTTAGATCTTGCTTATCACGATTTCGGTTGAGTTCCCATAGTTTAGAAATTGAAATAGGACGTTATCAACACATATACCTCGGGAACAAAGAATATGTAAAATGTGTAATTTAAACTTAATTGAGAATGAATATAACTTTTTGCTTATCTACCCAGCCTACATTGATTTAAGACGAAAATAGTTATTGTTGCATTTTTATAGTACAATTTAATTCTTTGCTATCAACCCACAATTTTGAAACGTGTTTGAACACTGCTAAATATCTTTACTATGCATTTGAAAAAAGAAAAACTATTTTGTCATATTAATATTATATCTTAAGCTTGTTATGTCACATACATTTTGTCATTGAAAACCATTCAATGTCTGCACCGATGAGGTGTTTTTTGTATCCATAGGCCCGCGGCCTTACAGTATTTGAAATAAAAGATTGAGAAGATATGCAAAATTGGTTTCTAAGAATGTGTCTCGTATTTCTCAATTTTAGAAATGTCGTGACTGAGAAAGTTACATACGGGATGTTTCCTTTGATAAAACAATCTAAAATCAATATCGGTTTATCTTTCACTCATGTTCCATTAAGCCTCGTGCATGTGTGGTATAGTTTCTGAATATTTGACAATTTCGTGATATCCGCGTAATTGAGCACGTGATTCTGTCATTAAAGACGTAAGTGATGTCAAAACCGAATTATCGATGAGCAACATAGTTCAAAGACCTTCATCCTCGGTTCCCCATGGTTTTATATATGCTCCGTTACTCTCCACTATATCATGTAGTGGAGAGTAACGGAGCATATATAAAGCCATGGGTAACCGAGGATGAAAGACCTTATGATTCGATATATCTTTTTAGGATATCTGAAAATAATCGAATGGGGATTTGATATGAAATATAAACAATTTAGTATCTGATCTGAAATATAAGTACTTAAAGGTACATCCATTGTGTTGTTGGGGGTCACATATTCTAACGTTATAACTGGTGTTACTTTACCGAAAACTACCATTTTGATGATAGTGGATTGAGTATATAGACGATATGAAGGTAGAAGTAGTGGTTCTGATCGAAAACCGGACAATGCGTCTCGATTGACGCGCGCCAATGGGTCAAACGTAATTTGGAATCTTATTTATAACAGACAAAATGCCAACTTTGAGTTGATAATGTTTAATAGGTCATATAACTACTGTGCATGTAAATTGGACGTGCAGTTTTGGTTTCTAAACATGCATAATGGTGTTACTGTACTCGATTTTAATTGGAAACTAGTAATTATGATATGGCGATTGGAGCTTATTATGCAAACTGAGTGAACATATCTGTACTGTAAACAGCTCATATGGTGTTTTGGAACGTATTAAAGCAAAATAAAATTGTATGAAACACAATGGATGCACCTTTAAGGATATGATCTTTTTAGTATTCGATTAGAAATAAAACCAATTTAGGATTCGTTCTGAAATACATTGACGTGCCTAGGATAAAATATTCTGTACAATTCCAGTGCTCAATGGAAGCATATTGTTACCTATTTTACTTTGGTGATAAAGGGAACATTTTATAGTTTTGTTCATCGCATATTATGTTTACGACACTCGTGTCTGTTTGTTTAGTTTATCATACAACATATTTAATCTATATTTTATGATGCAATTTACTTAAACTGTTAACTGTTAATGTCCTACATTTTCTAAGTATGTTGGGAATGAAGTTAGGTGGGTTATAGAGTTTAACCCCGCCTTCAAGATTTTTCACTTACGGCTGCTTGTTGTGGCTATGCATTGCGGTGAAACCTGCCAGCAACTGCTGATACTGCGTTGAAATTCAGTGAAGCATTGCACCCAAACTTTACTGTATACATAACAGTTCTCTACAACAGACAGAGTTGGCGAGCAAGACGTTTCGGGGCCTTTCCGGGGCGAGCGCTTATATAGCCCATTGCTCGCTCAAGGTAGCGCTCAATGATATATTTATTTCCTCTAATATGAATGATGAATTTTGAAAGGAGTCAATGTCACGTGAGAGGTCATATTTAGCACATAATTCCAACATATGAAAAATTGGTGAATATTTACATTTTTCGAACCTTTGCGAACTCTCACCACATTTATATTGGGCCAATGGGACATCATGCCAAGGATATCCCTAGCGATTAAAGAACATGAGCGCTTTGAGAAGCCTTGGACCTTTTTACAAAAGTATTTCTGAGTTCCGTCCAACAAGTCATATTCTTTCCTTGACAATTTGCACCAGACATTACAAGCAAACATACCACTGGACAAGATTATATTTTCCCATATATGTATTGCGTGAATTGGATGCAAACCTCCGAAGTAAAGTCCATGGCTATGATTGATGTTAACCATTTTCCTAAGTTTTTCACATACTGAAAGAGTGCGAGCATTGGTTGACTTGGCAGTATTGATATATAAACCAGCATATACTACCTCACTTTTACAACTAACGTGTTGATCTCCAAGAAACAACTGGGGACATGTCTGCTTTTTAGTACTACCAAAGAAAAGGAAAACGCTTTTGCTAGCATTAAACTTGAGATGCTAGGTTTGACCATATTTTGGTATAACATTGAGTAGACATTGGATACCATCAGGTGTACAGCTTGATAGCGTTGTATCATCTGCCAATAGTATGCCTGGCATACTACACCAAGGAAGTTGTAAGCCTCTACCAGATTTATCAATGTCATGTATAGGAGGTCATTGATATAGCGTGTAAATAGCCATGCCGATAACACACGTCCTTGACCAACACCTTGCTGTATAGGAAATAGATCTGAAATATGACCACCCATACCAACACGTGACTGCATTGAAGGTGACAAAATATGAAGAATTCTCCATGTTTTGCCTTTAAACCCAAACTTGTGTAACTTGTAAAAAAGACCATTCAACCAAACTCTGCCAAAAGCCTTTTCATTATCCGCAAAAACACAATAGACAGGTGTATCTCTCTCGTTGTAATATGCAACACTTTCTACGAGAATGAGTGCCGCCACTTTGACAGCACCAGCCCCTTTCCTGAAACCAAACTGAAACGGATGGGGAAACCGTTTGACATCAGTAGCCCATTTATCTATTCTATTTAGAATAACACGTTCAAACAGTTTGCCTAGAACAGGGGTGAGGGTAATTTCACGAAAGTTAGATGGGTTATCCTTACTTTTCCCATATCCTTTATGAATAGGTATAACATTACCAATATTAAATTGATTAGGGACGTATTCGTAAGCAATAATATCATTATACAGCTTGACGATGTGGTTTAAAACTGATCTACCGCAGAATCTAACATGTTCATTGACAATGAGATCAGGCCCTGGTGATTTACCATTCATGAGCGACTTTACAGTCTGGAGCAGCCCCTAAAAGCTAATGGGACGTAACAAGAGGCAGCTAATTTCATCATCAGTATCAACAGCATTATGTATATCATATTGCTTGCATGTTAGTTCATGAATAAAACTATCCACAAATTTGCTAAATTCTGAATCAAAACTCTGATCGTTAGCAGGTTTGGCCAGGTCTTTAAAGTACTTAGCAAAAAGGTTGCATATATCTTCTTGCGTGTCACATTTCATCTCATTTGCATAGCTAAGAGTTCTGATATGATCCTTATTTTGCCTGTACCGTTTGGTCACTCTAGTTATACTCCTAAATTATATAAATTATACTCCTCCAGCCTGTCATATCCATGTGCCATGTGATTATTGTTAATTTGTCATTATTGTATATTTTAGCCTTTTTATATCCTGTTATATATTTTTGTATTTCAAATGTGCTCAATTCATGACAATTCAAATTACCTTCCAAGGGCAATAAAGATTTATCTTATCTTATCTTATCTTATCTTATCTTATACTCCTGGATGTCCACCTCGGCTGCTTCGTATATCTCTCTAAACTTATCATCTTGCGGCTTGCGTTTAGGGTGTCGATGTTGACGGCGAAATGCCCCTTTTGCCTGTTTATATTTAACATAGTTGTCATTTTCCTTGTCACGAGATTTGCCACTAGTCACCCAGTCTCTACGGGCATCTCGCATCGTGTTGTGTATCACTTTCAGATTGTCTCTTTTCCAGTAGGGTTTCAAGTGAGATTGAAACTTGGAAGCAGGTATGCTGACTGCAGCAGCGGCATGCAGAGAGTCAATGATGTAACTATGATATGCTTCAATATATTCGACATGAGATATAAAATCACACAAATCAAACTTCACACCAGAAAAATAATTTTCACACTCATACCGATATAACATAAAATCAATACTGTTAGCCATGCGCCAATTAAGGTGTGTACCTCCATACTGTGCTGGCGTTACATCATGATTTAGACACCGTGACAAATACAGGAAGATGATCGGAGGCAGTATAAGGTACTGCAGCATCAATGTCAAAACCAATCATATTATTTCTAAAGTCAAGGTTGATGAATATATAGTCAAGCATAGTTCTGACAGTTTTACATTTGCTTGCATAGGTATAGAGGGTGGAGTTGTCAAGAGGAACATCTGAGATAAGGTTACTCTCTTTAAGAGCCCTCTCTAAGCATTTAGCTCTGAGCGATTACTTTTAAACCTCTCTTGAACATGGCCCTTGGCTCTGTTCCATAACATCCATAACAGCGAGCGCTTATAATCGCTAATACATAAACCTCTCTTGAAACTTCGAGGAATCGCACCATGTCGTTCAGGAGAGAATGCGCTACATTGACGCTAATTGAGCGCTACATTGAGCGATCAATGAGCGATTATAAGCGCTCGCTGTTATGAAACGGAGCCCGGATTGGACTTGAAAAAAACATTTAACAGAAAGTGAACATGGTGCCATGTGATCCTTGGACCACCAGCACACCCAACAAACTCACGGAATTAAAAAAATGATGTGATATGAAGAACTCCGGTTCCATCAATTAAAAGATACATTTAAAAGTGTCTTTCTCACCAAAATGAATGCATACATATGTAAACAAGCCTTAATTATCCACATGGGCACACACATAACATCGTTATATTTGGGATAACACAACCTTGAATTGTACAAATTATTGTACTTTGGTACGTGGGCACACACGTTAATTAATTTTTAAAATGTATTTTTGAAGTATATTACATTGATGATATGCAGAATATGATCAAAGTATGTATATAAAACATCATAGGTACATGTGTTGATATGCATAGAACAGAATAATACAATAATTACAATATTCAGGTTATTCACACGTTAATTAATGCATGCAAGTATACAATCTCTTATTTTCCACAAAAACATTAATGCAAAAAATAAAAAATCTCTTTTTCATCTTTTAATACAAAAAGGAAACACTGTGAATATGTCCATATGTCTGTCCGGACATTATCTCATTCTTATTTTCTAAATGCCATGCCGAGGATAATGAAATTGGACGTCTTTCCAGAGCGGAAATGTCTTAATAACTTCCCTCTCTCGTTACGAAGTCCATATCAACGAATACCATAATTGATGCGAACATACCACTGGGTGATATAACATGGCTGCTTTAAAGGTCGATTTGATACAGGAGCTGCAGCGTGGGTACCTGATGGGATTTCGATGAATTAATAAGGTACGGTTGTTCCCCTATATTCAACTTCACAATCTGTAAACCCTCTCGGTAATCTTGTCATCTGCTGTAACTATCTCCACCTTAATGCTTGTGTTACAGTGTGGAAACATTTGAAATATCGCTTCCTCAGTGTTGTAAAATGTTAAAGGGGCAGTAGCACATTTTTTCGCTCAAATAAGTTGATGAAATGTATTTGAAAAATAATTAAACCAATAGTAAAACATCTTTCTCTCTTCGGAAAATAAAGTTTAAAATGAGTGTACATGTTTCGGTTAAGCCATGGGAATCGTTTTTGTAATACAAAATAATAAATTGTGTTCACAATGAAATGGCTGCCATGCAATTTTTGCTTTATACGCAACATAGTTTTTACCCCTACAGATAACTGGTTTGTGTAATAAGATGTTTTACCCTCCAAAGTTTATTTAAATTACATAAACTATCATTATAAATGGGAAATTTGAAAAAAATAAATTTTGCAAAAAACGTGCTACTGCCCCTTTAAGATTAGATGAAAACGGTAAAGGTTCTTGTTGTTCTGATATAAGAAATATTATTTCCATGTCTGGGTTTATTTACTTAAGCAAGATTGCATGATATATTTGATCAAAACTGGCTTTCTCAATATCCTTTTAAAGGTTTCTTTGCCATTATTCAAGTATGAAATCGTTCCTTCTTCCTGAAGAATTTGTAACTTAAATTCATGATGTAACATTAAGAAGAATCTTTTGTAAATTACGAATATACTGTTAATGTTAATAATCTTCGAAAGAAAACAGTACAAGATGAAAATATGAGTTTATATCATTATCGGAATGAAAGGCGTTAGGTTATGTCGAAAAATGGTTTCTCACCTGTACATAATCATTATGAATCTTAAAGGGACACCGCATCGAGGATAAAAATGAAATCAGATTTATTTACCTATGCTGATTAACATGTCTGCTAACGAGCACTGACTCCCAATTCAGACAATTGAGGTAATTGGTAATAATAACGACTCTTTGTAAACAGTTAAGTGAAGCGTATTTCTTTAGCAGACACGCTAATCAGCATAAGTAGATAATTCTGATCTAATTGCTATCCTCGACGCGGTGTCCCTTTAAAACAGATACTTCCCTATGATATCAACAGTGTACGAAGATGAACAACTCCTAAAATTCAAGAACAAACAATATCAATTATATCTGTGTCAATGTTCTAAACTGATTTTAAAAATTAGACGTAAATGATTGTATCGATCATGTATTTCCACGTACAAGTTGAAAAAAGATTGTATATATTATGGGCCATATGGCCTAATTTTACCAAATAAAGCTTCCTCTGTCGGACTATATGGAAGAGGCTTAGCTTTTCCAAAGCTTCTATGGTCAAGGATGTGAAATCATGCGAAGATATTTTGCTAGATGCATTCAGGAGCCCCGTTCCATAACAGCGAGCCCTTATACTCGCTCATTGATTGCTCAATGTAGCGCTCAAGTAGCGCTCAAGTAGCGCTCAAGTAGCGCTCAAGTAGCGCTCAAGTAGCTCTTGAACGACACGGTTCAAATTCCTCGAAGTTTGCTCGCCTTGCTACGTAGAGCTACATTGAGCAATCGCGTTCAAGAGAGGTTTAAAAGTAATCGCTCATTGAGCGATTACTTTGAAACCTCTCTTGAACATGGCCATTGTTTCGGTACATGACTTCTCTGCCTCAGCATTAGGGAAACCTAGGTTTATGGATAATGACAGGCTTAATACATAGATGTAGACATTTGTTCTTTTATAGACTATGCAAAAGTTTCCCCACAATACAGAGATATTTTATTATTTCGTGTCTGCACTAGCTCAAAAGCAAAATTCTCAAATTATTTTTAACTTCGTGAAAGACCTACACATCTACCTCTCACACTGAAAAGTTCTACACAACTGTCGTTTTATACGTCGACCAATTTTCTTCCACCGTTTTCTATTAATACGGCTTATCGGGTTATATAATGAGATGTTTTACCCATTAACGTTCCAATATATTGCATACACTTTAATAATAAATGGCAAATTTGAGAAGACATAATTGGCAAAAAAGTGCTACAACGCCTTTAATGTTAGTGTATATGCACAAATGGAATAACTTACACTGAAGATGAAATGTTGCCTCTCTTTTCTGGACGTGAACTACCATTATAGGACCTGATAGTCCTCTTCAGTAAGTAGCCGGCAACATCTGTTACTAATTACATTTCTACATTATATATATTTTTTACTGACATAAAAAACATTTCTGGCGCTATATCATTGTTGAAAATGCGATTCACGACTCAAAGTGTCATACTGTGCTGTATAAAATTACTTCTGTACTTTCTATTTCTGCATGGCGGCCATTTTAATGTGAACACCTTTTATTATTTCGATTTACAAAAACGATTCCCATTCCCATTACAGAACCATGTAAACTCATTTTTTAACTTGATTTTCCGAAGAGAGAATGGTGTTTTACTATTTCTGACATTATTTCCAAATGCATTTCATCGACTTATTTGAGCGAAAAAAAAAAGTGCTACTGCCCCTTTAAAATAAACGGTATAATTAGGTTAACATACTTTCAGAATCCAGTGTAGGAGTAACATGTAATAACAGTTGTTAGCTTAACAGCTTATGTTAATTACTCGTCCGTCAAGGAGTGACATTGACAAGTTGATTGACATGACATTACCTACATATCTTCAAGATAAGTATCAATTAGCATTAATATTTGCCTTCAGGTAATGTACGGACTAACTTATATCCATAATTGACAGACTTGTATAAACATTATATACATTCCATTTCAACTTAAAAATTTAAGCACGGTTTGTGATTTTTCCACGACAATCGTCAGAAACCAGTTGAAGTTCTGTTAAAGGCGCTGTAGCACTTTTTTACAAATCATTTTCTCAAATTTGCCATTTGTTATTGAAGTTTATTCGATATATTGTTACGTAAGAGGGTAAAATATCTCATTACACGATCCGATAAGCCGTAGAAAACGGTTATCCATATTTGAAGAAAATGATGGGACGTACATAGAGATTATTACCCGAGGAAGTGTGTCATATTACTTTTACGAAACGAGTGTGAATTTCTGTATTGCCCGAGCGAGAGCGTATGTATGAGTTTCGTAAAAGTAATATGACATACTTTCGAGTGTAATAATTTCTCTATTACCCATTTTATTCCATTTGATTCGCGTAAGAATAGCCAGGAAACGTTCCACTTCTCTTGCGACGGGAAGCTACAGTGACGTCACGAACAATCGTTTTATGACGTCACAGACGACAAAATACGGGAGGTCGCAGTGAAACAATGGTTGCTAGGCAAACGTGATATGTGCACATGTGCTCATATCAATAATATTAACTCGGTTATTTTCAACCATATGGGTAATAAAAATGTATAAAGCGACCTCTTCAGTGTGAGTGGTAGATTTATAGGTCTTGTCCGAATCGGTTCAGACAGCAAGATAGTTCACTATATCGTCATGGCTCCATACTTAAAACTCTACTCTGAACTCTATTTGAACTACCTTCATGTGACCATTTTAATGTGAACACCTTATAATGGTCACTCGAAGGGAAATGGACTCGAATGGCTTAACCGAACCACGTACATTCGTTTTAGAACTCTTTTTTATTGATTCAGGAGTATTATTTCGCCGTTGATAACACTTGCTTACATTTTCGTGAGAACACTTTATTTCAGGAATAACACCGTGCAACAGTGCCTTTAAAGACAAACCTCAAACTGTGAACATATTCGATGGTCGTTAACGACTAGTCCTCGTTGCTAGGGGAAACCGAATTGCCATTGCTGCAAGCTGTGAAAAACATAAATGGCAAAATAATAAAAATATTACGTTCAAACATAAAAAATGAATCAAAATATTTACATGACTTTTCCTGTTACATCATTTCTACGCTTATTTTTTAAAAAACTATTAACATATTACACCATCGTTAAGTCTTTATTCCGATCACAGTATGATAACTAAATAATTAAAATTGTATCCTATCCTATTATATGTATGCTTTTTCTATCTCTTTTACTATGTTTATCGTCATACTATTTATATTGTTTTAAACATGGTAGGAGTCATGTTGGTGTATATTTAATTTCTTACCCCTGTATACATTAAACAAAGATATTTTAATTACACACCAATTAATTCATTCAAACTACAGCAGGCAGATGTGTGATATTGTCATCGTGCCATGATCAAATGCATTATATATTTTTTAAATAATAAATTAAACGAACATCACAAAATTTATTTTTTATTTTTAATGTCAGTGTATAGTTGCAAATAAATCAAATCACAGGGACGCAGCTGGTTAAAACATGATAAATAACTAGTGGTAACATTTCGAAACCGCAAAGCCACTTAGAGTTGCATCCATTGTGTTTCACAATATTTTATTTGGCTTTAATACTTACTTACCAAATGTGCAGATTTCAGATCAAATAATTTCCCGCAGCTTGCATATTCATCGCGGTGCATTGTACATTTTCGATAATAAATATCTCCTTTTACATTTATATCGTCACTATGCTGAGTTTAGAATAATCAAAATGGCAATTTTCGGCAACAGTCAGTACTTTTCGATAAAACAACACCATTTTTAACATTTGGCCCCCAAAAACACACTGGATGCACCTTTAAACACTGTTTGCAAGGAAAATCATAAAAACATATTTTCTTCGCAGGATACACCTGTGTATCTATATTTCCAAATTACACACCTATTCACCTGTCAACAGCGAATATATGATCAAACATATGCAATGGTGTATTAACATCTTTAATTTTGATTAATAATAAATTTAATACAACTTAAATTTCAAATAACTAAAGTTGAATCGATTTGGGGTGTGGTAGCCAGTCACACCATGATGGACTCGTCTTCCCATTGGCGATTCCGAATCCAGAGATTGTGAATGAGCCTCTGTTACAAGCATTGACGTATAGGCGTTGTAAAATCACCGCGCTATAGCGAGGTAAGGAGGGATGCTGAAGACGGAACCCTAAGCGAAATGAACACTCAGCCACTGAAAGTAGGTCGCTAGAGATGCCTTGTTTGTGCCGCGATCACCGTAGATTTGTATGAAGATTTACTTACAGCAAAACCGAAGACGAGAATTGACATTGTCATTTTGTACTTTGCTTTGAAGAACCACATTGGATAGAGAAATACTGACGAGAACTTGAGGAACATTTAAACGGAAGCCACTTTGGTAAGTAAATACGCTTGACGGAACTTATGAGAGGCGTCGTTTGTTTTTTTCTATTTTCTTATATATTAGAATATTCTTTGACACGATACGATAGTTTGATTATACAAAATGTGGAATATATTATACAAGGTGAATTGCGAATCGGTGGCCATATCAAATGACACATTTAGACATTCCTGAAATGGGTTTGGAACTGCCAGCTATAAATAAACATACGTATGATAAGTAATATATATATATATATGACGAATTTCTTACAGTGTAGTATATAAGATGTCATGATAAAGTAACACGTATTGTTACCGTCCATTTACGTTCATATAGTACTTGTGTACACCGGTATCCACAACACCAGAATTTTCTACCTTGACCTTTGACCTTAGCATGCATACGACTACTGTTTCGAAAGTTTTCACCTGTTGACACTAGAAACAATCCAAGTTATAAGTTGTGGTCAAATTGTTTGGATATTAGCATTTTGTTGCCCTCGATCCCACGATTATACAATTGGGCTGATAAGAACCGTATGACTAAATTCGGAAACAGTGTTAAATTGTATTTATATCCCAGGGAACCTCGCAATAACGCTCATCGGAAGCAAGCGACACCATATACGTTATAAAAACTAGGAATATATAAAAAAAATCATAATATTTGCTGTAATTCTCTTTAAAAATAACTTTCTAAAATAATTTTATTTCTCATCCCCCTATATTACGTTCAATGAAAACCATATGCGCTGTGTAAACAGGGCGATACCACTCAACATATATATTTACACTGATTTGTAAACATTTCGAGGAAAAGTGACTCACAAAGTAGGTTGGCTTGTTTCGTCGCTGGATTCACTGCTTTTCAACAAATATAATATGGCATGGAATATATATATATATATATATATATATATATATATATATATATATATATATATATATATATATATATATATATATATATATATATATATATAAATGTCCATGTCCTATTATGTATATGTATGTGTATGTTATATGTATATGTATATGTATACTATATGGACATATATGTATGTATACTATATGGACATATATGTATGTATACTATATGTATATGTATTCAAACTTTATGGTCACATATATTAAGTACCTGCGTAAACCTAATAAGCATTTTTCGAATCAATCTTCTTTAAATAATATAAAATCATATTTTGTTTAATTACCGTCTGTTGACCAGAAATATCGGATTCGATAACATTGGCTATTTGTGTACTGCGTTATACTAGTAATAGTATACCAGTATATTGCAACTCAATACATGGTTCGTTGATTGTGAATAAAATATGTTGGTTTATTTCAATATTTCCCATTTCCATGTTTACATTTTTAAAAATCGGTATGTGAGAATTCGTATTATTACTACCAGAACAATTGTTACTGCTTTATTTACAAATCAATTTTAATGCAAATATTTATACATACATACTATTGGAACAGGAAGATTTTCTGGATAATAACTTCTTTAATGTGAAAATACACGACGTTTCGGAGTACATACTCACATTCACATTCCACCTGATGAAGGAGTGAGTATGTACTCCGAAACGTCGTGTATTTTCACATTAAAGAAGTTGTTGTCCAGAAAATCTTCCTGTTCTTATGTATACCACTTCTAAATGCCCTTCAAAGACCTGATACATACTATTTATATAAAAAAAATCATAAATATTCTCTTGGTGGAATCCATCTTTATTCTCCGTGCTTGAATGTGCTATAACGGATTGACACTTACTGACAAATACATTACTATCATTTAAATCCAATTAAAAGAGCTAAATATGTTAATTATGAAAATAATGTGTATAAGTAGCCCGAGGCTTGAAGATACACGAAACATGTACATATGATCGACAAGCATACATCTACCGTTGGTCAGTGGCATTTAACATTCCGGGAATATTTTCAAGGACATTCTAATATGAAAATACCTTAAATTTGTATTTCGCCAGTTTACAAATGAACCATGGTCGTTTCAAAATCTTTCAAAATTCATTTTTATTTTTTTTTAAAAATGTTGTTTCCTTCTCTTGAGTTAACGTCTTCTGTTACAACTTTTCTCCAAATTTTCCATAATAATTTATCAGTGTTACAATATTTCATCAATAATTCGTAAATATATAAAAATATATTTCATATTCTCTTGAATTTTATATTTATAATTTAAAGCTTTCAACAACGTTACCATAAAAATCATCAATAATTGGTATTCTAAAAAAAAAACGGCGTTAACAAATATATAAACCTTTTAACAAAGTTAAAATAAAACCATCAGTAATTGGTATTCTGAAAATAGTGTTACCAAATATTATTGATTAACGTCTGGACTCAAATTTAATTCGAATGTGTGGTACATAAACAGCTTCCTTACTTTCAACCGTAACTATGGTGACAAATATTGTTTACAACACCGTTCAGCCTACACGTATCACACCTGCATCTTTGATATAAACACTTACCTATAATAGCTTGAATCACCTGGCAACAGTTTAACAGCATTAATAACCAAAACATGACCACTTTTCACTTTTTGCCTAAATTTTCGTTTAGCGGGTTATTAAATTGAAATTGATTTATATTCGGTGAATTTCAACATCTACATTGAATTCACTTCTGTGAATTAGGGATATTCGTTTCACTTATTGTTGTTAGATCTGAATTTACAAATCAACAAAATCATAATTTAAGATTAAGGGACCTCTTATATCTTAAAGTCAGTATGTTATCTTACACGTATAAAATACTAAACGCGTCTCGTGTAATACCATTATTTTCATAAAACGAGTAAATGGAATGTCATTCGCGAGTTTCGTAAACAACATTAAGAAAGGGGACCGAACTCGGTATATATCGTTTATCACTCACTAATATTATTAATCAAATTATATGGCAAAAAAGTTTCTGATGATATAACACTTACTCCAAGTTGGTCGCTTTTGACCGCGGTGATTACAGTGTGATGTCATATCACGACAATTATGCACATCAATCAAACAGAAGCGATGTGTAATGTAATGTTGTATGTAATCGTAATGCATTGCAAATTTGTCAAATTAGTGACGGGCGAATAATAACGTAACGTATCACCTTACGAGAGCAAACATGTTGGGGTTCATATTTTTCATACGATGTCCTAGGTTAAAATATCGCTTTTTTTCGGTGATCGTATGTAACCCTATGCTTGAATGTAGACTTTTGCTTATTCTCAACGCCAAATATATATGCAGTTGTTATACGACCTATTAACAATTACCAACCCACATCTGTCTTTTTGTCTGTTATAGGTAAGTTTCCAAAATTACATTTGACCAATTGGTGCGCCTCCTATCCGGTTTCGATAATAAATTGGCATTCACCTTTAATTGTCACCTTACTGAATGAACTAGCATTAAAATGATAATTGTCAGTACCTCTCGATAAAATAACACAAGTTGACATAATTTGACACGTTTGACATAATGTGACTCCATCAACATTTTCAATGGCACTTTAAAGGCACAGTAGCACGTGGCACATGTGCTCTCACGAACATGTAAATAAATGTTACCAAGGGCTAAATAACACTCCTGAATCAATAAAAGGAGTTCTTAAACGAATGTACATGGTTCGGATATGTCATGAGAGTCCAATTCCCTTCGAGCGGCCATTCTAATGTGTTCACACATCAAAATGGCTGCTCGAATGTAGTTCAAGTGATCTGACAGGTGTAGCTTTACTTCAGCACAATGTAGAGTTTTAAATATGATACCAAGATAGAATGGTCAACCATCTTGCCGTCTGAACTTTCAAAATCGCTTGAGACCTACAACTCTACCTCTCACACTGAAGAGTTTCACACCACTGTCGCTTTATACGTCGCACCATTTTCTGTAAATTGGGATAACAGTTTTCTACGGATACGGCTTATCGGGTCGTGTAATGAGATGGTTTACCATCGAAGGTTACATTATATTATATAAATAGAGAATACTAAACGACGTCCCGCTTAATAACATATTTATGAAACGAGTGAGTGGTTTGGTATTTAACGTGAGAAAGCGAGTTAGATACCGATACCATTCACGAGTTTCATAAATATGTTATTAAATGGGACCGAGCTTAGTATTTTATTTAATACGCGCTGATTAAGTTGCACAAACTCGTCAATAAATGGGACAAACTTCATTGCGACCGCGGTGCTGATATTATGACGTCATGTTTTAACCCTTATCGCGTCACGTCAATCGAAAGCACTCGATGTTATTACACAATATGTAATAACATTGTAGATTTATTAAACCGTGATATTTTCAACGGATTAGTAATAAACTGTAATTATAAATGCAAATTTGAGAAAACTCAATGTGCAAAAACATACTGCAGCGCCTTTAACTACACTAGAGATAGTATGACACGGACACTATGTAGTATTCAATGTTCAACAGTATGGAATCTGTGCTAGCTCACTCAACTTAAGTGTAAAAATGATATGCTTATGAATTAATAATCTACAAAAGACACATGCGTATTTTTCGCTTAACTCAACATAGGATCTAAGGAAAATACCATAGAACCAATGTTAAACACACACACCTAATGACTGACAAATTTCAAACACTGAAACAGATACATTTTCATTGCAACAACAGCCAAATGCTTAGGCTCTTAGGTCATGTTGCGACGCGGAAAAATATTTTATATTTTGCAGTATAGAGTATGTAACTGCAGCATACATATAAGGCCGTATAGGAAGATTGCAAATTTATGCAAGTGCAGAAATCACGTATTGGTGTTCGTTAAGGAGACGCTGTACTCCAATCAGTATTGTGTCTACATTCTCGTAGTCAATGATCCGAACAGTTCATGATTGACATATATACATGTACTAATATACCTCGTTTATCTAATTCGTCCGATTATTATGCAATTTTACAACTTAGAATGTAGGTTAATCATATTTTTAGTGGAAACGTCCTCTGTCTTTGGTTGAAACGCTCATATGGGTGGGTGAAGAAAACAAGCTTTTCTGGTTAATAACTTAAATTATATAAGTTATTATGTAGATACACGACGTTTCAGAGTTCCTTCTGATGAAGGAGTAAGTATATATACTTCTAAATGTCGTACATCTATACAATAAAGAACCATTTCTTAAATGCCCCTCAAAGACATGGAAAGGTTATGTGACTGTTATAATCATTTATATTTCCAAATCATCCACAACATAAGAACAACAAAATACGATGTTCCGGCGAACCCGTTTATGTTTATCAAACAATAGGGAATAAGTCAAAAGTAAATATTTTCTTCTAATATGTGATACATGAGAACGATCAATTTAGATCAAAAGCACATGGGATTAATTCATGACATATATTTTCAGGTTCTCACCTTTACTATTTGACTAACTATTTACTCCTCTAAACTTGTTATTAAAAGGTTTCACCAAACTGCAGTAATAGACTCACGTGTTATTTTGAGCCCGGGCTAATTTACAGCAAGATTTCACGCTCACGTATCTTTTTTAAATTTAGAATGCTAATTATATCTTAATTACTTTTCAGCACCATGCACTAGCCTCCGAATCTCTCTGGAATGAAACCTGAAGCCACTCATGGAAAGCCGAAAGTAAGTGATGGATTCAAGCCTTTTTAGACCTCTTACGAATTTGGTGGTTTGGGAGAGTCGTTCTAATAATTTACAACTCCAATTATATTGACCTTAGTGCCGACGTGTTATCTATACGCCAAGTTTGATAAAAAATATATTTTCGGACCCAAAAAGAATCTTGGTCTTCAGTATCCATAAAAGTAATAACTTCATTGCGTAAAACATGTCTTAAAGAAGTTGAATACAAAATACCACAAGTTCAAAAATAGCTGCATTTATTTTGTAGGTAAATATGTCCTGAATCTATTTATGTCATAAAATTATAGTATGTTAATTGCCCCATCATTTGATCAACACGCCGCTGGTTATTTGACACCGGTCAAAGTTATCAATTAGTAACTTATCTAACATTGTTTTATTCGCAATTTGGACCACTTTCTGCAATGGTAATAGTCTTTTTTCGGGACGAGTCCATTGTAGGATTAGAACCCACACCCTCAGAGTCAGGCACCGACTGCCAACATTGACTGTACCAACAGCTTACCACCGGTCCAACAACCGTTAGATATGCTATTTTACATTCGGTACTTCTCTGATAGATGCACAGCTCCAAAGGCTGAATGCATTAGAAATACATGCCCTTTAGATAGCGAAGTACATGTAGCATATACTTGTATTTGTACTATTTCAGATATTGTTCACTCAACGGCATGTATTTCCAGTTAATTATCGTTAATAAATGGTTACTCTAGTGAAATGAAATATGCCGTATCTTTTGTTTAGTTTATACTTGATAGAGAGTTAATCATGACCAAAACGCTTAGAGTAATTTAAGTACTGCGACAGCCAAAAAACCTTCTTATAAGCATCAAAAACTAAATTCTTAAAGCGTTTAAGTACAAATTAGAACTAAATAATTACATCAATATTGACATTGGACAAGAAATCTTTAATTCTAAGGTGAATCTTAGTTCCATCATTTGAAATTGCACTAGGGCTACCTGAGTGTTTTAAAGGGACTGTAGCACGTTTTTTGCAAATTTTATTTAAATGTCCCATTTATAATGATAGTTTCCAATGGCTTTACCGAACCATATACACTCAGTTTTTAACTTGATTTTCCGAATAGAGAAGGGTGTTTACTATTGGTGACATTATATTTCAAATACTTTTCATCAACTTATTTGAGCGAAAAAATGTGGTACTGCCCTTTAAACCTTTGTACAAAGGGATCCATACCCTAATGTATATTTGAATGTCTTGCTACATATTAGGATTCTGCATTGCACTTTATACAATGAGGGATGTGCTCAATGATAATGTCGTAAAGAATTCTTTACAGTCATACAAAATCTGTATCTGTAATCTATTATTAAAAAAGATATCAAAGTCAATGCCAAGCATAATTGTTTTATGGTAAACAAGGACGAAATTGTTTTGCTTTGCTGAACGTAAATGAATAAAGTATTCATATGTCGAACATGTCTGGAAATGGAATGTGTAGTTTAAATAATATTCAATCCCCTTTTTATTACGGAGAAATAGCTATACTAGCGATATAATTTTTTGTCTAATTAATTTTACGTCAATTCTCTATAATCCTTGTCATTTTGTATGTTACAGGGGAATGTTGTTGCAGAAAGTGAGCTTTACATTCCTCCTATTCATCTCCGTGCTCATAATGCTGATGGTCTTTGACGACTTCTTCAGGAACTCGCTGGGGTACGGCAGGGTCGCCTACAACCTCCCTGCCTTTCTTGTAGACGATGACATTTCTTCGCTTAACTGCAAGTATCTCTTCAGCGGCAATAAAACAGAGATTCAAAGAGCCAAGGCCCGACTCGACAACGGCTTTGACAGTTGGGATTACATAGATGACTCGTATATCAGAGAAGGAACAAACAATTGCTCAACATTTATTGAAAGTAGGGGATATGTTACGAACGTTTCGCAAGAAGAGGAGGATTTTCCAATAGCCTTCAGTATTGTGCTGTATAAAGATGCTGCCCAGGCTGAGAGGCTGCTTCGGGCCGTGTACAGACCGAGCAACCATTACTGTATCCACGTTGACGCCAAAGCGTCACCGTCAGTTCATAGGTCAATGCGTAAGTTGACGGAGTGCTTTGAAAACGTCAACATGGCGTCAAAGACGTTAGACGTTGTGTGGGGAGCGTTTTCGGTTCTAGAGGCTGAACTAGTGTGTATGAGCGATCTTCTACGTCGCAAAAAGTGGAAATATTTCATCAATTTAACAGGACAGGAGTACCCTTTGAAGACAAACCTGCAGCTTGTACGGATATTAAAAGCTTACAACGGAGCCAACGATATCGATGCCACTGTCTCAAGGTAATTACTTTTGCATAGTACAGTAGACAACGAGTTATAGTTCTGTAAAAGGCAGAAGGAGGTGATTCCCACTTTCAAAATTATTCCAATCGTCATTAAGTTAAAGACTTTGACGTTTCTTCTCCGAAATCAAGGTAATTCTTTTGATCAACAGTGTAGTGTTTATTCTTCAAGAGAAAGTTCTAATATCTTGAAGTTCAATTTGAATTCCCCCACTTACATGAACTATGAAATCATCAAATCATTGCTACCAATGCAGTATGGAACGAGAACTTGTTCGTAACGAACACGTTATTACCTTTGATGATCAAAATGGGTCCTTGGAATTACTGGATCGTCCTTGTCGTTTATATTTCATGGCACAATTCACAGCAGCGTAACGAAAGTTTGTTCACCTAAGTGTGTATTTCATGTGTTAAGCATCGTATCAACGCGAAAACTAGACCGATGATTATGCACTTTTGCACTGTACAAAGACAGTTGAGTGTTCCATAACAAAATCCGATATGATATCTCATAGTAAACAGTTTTGGCAGCTCTTTGAAGTGACCAGAGGTCAATCTTTTCAAAAGTACAGTTTTTATTTTCTCCTGTGAAATATTCAGTAAGTGATCAACTGTGACCCACTTTTCTTTTTCATTATGCAACATTTCATGAACATGTACCACTGAGGATCACGTTTAAGAATGATTGTTTTATTCATGGATATATGATGAGTAATTGTCATTGTTTGTGATCTAGTTTTATTGACGTTACAATGGACGTCAATTTACATGTTCTTTGCACTAAAATGGTGAACAAACTTTCGGTACGCAGCTGTAATGATGTTTAAGCAGTTCATATAGAGCCATTGATTAAATTCACTATAACCGGTCCCATTCCTAATGAATGGCCTTATCCAATATAATTAGTAAGGATCCAATATTATTTTGAAAGTAATTGACTTTGATCAAAGATCAAAGACGTCAAAATCCAATGTTTAAAGTTTGTCCAATAATGACTCTAATAACTTTCATAGCACACCATACACTTCAGTATGGCAGAGAGAAGCGCTCGGTCATTACTGTACTGACTGTTCTGCACTGGTCAAGATTATTGTAAAATAGAACTTTGACCAGTCAGTGATGAGTATGTGACCATGGCACCTACCGATATAGTTCTAATAAAGATATAGTACTAATAAAGGTATAGTTCTAATAACGATATACTCCCAATAACGATACGTGTTATGCTCTGTTTATACAGACCCTTTGCAGAATTAGTTACCTGAAAACCGTTGTCTGACTGCATTCTGATCGCGGTCAACTGCATTCAGATTGCAGTCTGATCGCGGTAGGTACCGGTACAGATATCTGAAACCGTCTGTACATTAGTATAAGCCTTCTAAATACAAATGTATGGAAAATATGGGTGTTCATATTGCGTGAAGCGATGTTGTTAGAATAAATAACTGCTACATTGTCATAAAAGAACCTTTATAAGTATGCTTAGTTACTTGTATTAAACTATAAAGTAATTCATAATCTTAAAACAGTCGACAGCAGCAGTTCTTCTAGGGTTTAATCCAGGGCCCAAAATTTCGAAGCTGTCTTAGTGCTAAGATAGTCGTAAGTCAATGTATGGCACTTACGACTATCTTAGCGCTAAGAGAGCTTCGAAAATATGGGTCCAGATCTACAATTTATGATCCCCATCTGCCAAAGTGCCCAACTATTGCATTT
Organism: Gibbula magus; assembly: GCA_936450465.1. Classification (NCBI taxonomy): domain Eukaryota; kingdom Metazoa; phylum Mollusca; class Gastropoda; order Trochida; family Trochidae; genus Gibbula; species Gibbula magus. The sequence continues at coordinate 57,176,382 of OW388294.1, forward strand.
AGTTTTGGGAAGAGGACACATATTCGTGTTTGGGAGTGACACCTGTGGCCCTTATTTGGGGCCAAATCACAAAATCCACATTTATTGACCCCCATTGGCCAAGGCGTCTGTACACAATATTTCAGCTTTCTAGGGATATTCGATCTTACGGTGTCTTTTTGTATTAATGGGCGATGCGGTATGGCGACGTTTGATAGTGTAAACTGAAGTACAAAAGAAAGTACACATCCCAGTTGGTTTCGAATAATTCATTATTTTAAAAGACATGTGATGCATTTGATTATGGCACGATTACAGTAACACATATCTGAAGTAGTTTGAATGAATTAATTGATGTCTGATTTATGTTTAGTTAAACTATCTTTGTTTAATGTAGACAGGGGTAAGAACTTAATTTTACACTAACATGACCCCTTGCATGTTTAAAATGTTGTAAATGTGTGCAGAATGAGGCACATTTTATTCAAATAGAATATATCTTACATTGAACAATTATATTTATCCAAGTTGATTTTATTTATAATTTTATAATTTAAACTTTAATTTTACAAAACTGATGACTGAGGACTAAACACCTGCACTATTCAGTTTTAGCGAACGACGTCAAAAAGTGAAAATATTTATACTTGAAAATCGCACATATGATTAAACAAACTCTGTGTACTTTCTTTCGTACTTCAGTATATCAAAACTGGAGAAGTTAGTCATTCCCCTCTGACTTGTGACCAGAGGGGTCGTCAATGGTCGATGTCAACACAAAGGGGACCATGCTCCTATTTAATCAAGTCCCTATCCCCCACTTGACGTGTTAAGATCTACCAATCTTTGTTAATTACTTGGCATTAATGAAGAGTCGAACCCTTATGCTCAAAGACTGAAATCCCTGGAGGCGACTATTGAAGAAGTCGAAGAACTTAGTCCAGGTTATTGAACACTGGGCCAAACTGGAGACCTACTGTTATTAACTGTCTTATGAACTGAAGACCCTTTCTAATGTTGTGTCCTCATTCGTTGGCCTTTAGTGTTCTTCTTTGTTTTAAATTAAAGCATCGGACCAAATTTGAAAGATGTTAAAATAATTAATCAAAATATTTTGTTCTCGTTTGGATCTATTTTACCTCTATGTTGGTAACTTGTATTTGTATGCATGTACGATATTTTGTGCTTTGGTATTGGTATAATAGTATTAATTCTAACTTTCGAAATGTGGTGTGATAACTATTCGTTATACTATATACAATGTAGGACCATGTTACTGAATGATTCGATGTATGTTATTTTGTATTTAATATGTTGAAGTTGAAATGATATTGGCTGTATTCTGAAACACTTTCTTCAGACTGTTTAATGCAGTAACTGACACATAGTACATAGCACCGTGACGTCTCACATGAACCAATGACGTCACAATGTACTTGACAACAATGCATTGATTTGATGTCAACAATATAATGTTAAAATTTTGCCCATTGTTAGAAGCTTAATACAATTCTTTTAAAAGTAAATCATTTTCATCGTTGAAATGGTGTTTATTCATCGGTAAAACTTTGAACTTATCATTAACACGTTAATTTTTAACGTTCATTGAGAGGAACAGTGCGGTTTCGGGGTTGATTAATGTGGGCTCGTTGTAGATTCATTCGCCTTTCAAATTTGTGTTCTAACTAAACCTTACACTGTAACCCTAGGCATGATCACGTAATGTACAGGAAATTGTCCGGTCTTAGGAACAGCAAACGTGTTTGGAAATGCCAAATGTAAGCTTTTTCATCTTTCCATGTTAAAATGACACTTCCCACGAATGGGTTAGACCCAATGACGCTAACGGCTGGGCTCCAGACCTATATTTATTGTTTATTCTCACTGAATCAGAGTCTGAAAGGTCTGTCTGTCTTTGAAGCAGTACTTATTTTACATGAACAATATACATTTTGTTGTATGAGAGGATGTGTGTGATAGAAAGAAAGATTACCGAAAATATATTATTTTTTGTTTTCCAAGCCTGAAAAGTCCTTGGACTTATGTCATGGCGCCAAAGTCGTTCATCCGTCCGTACAGATTTAGCATCGTCTTCTCAATAACAACTTGCTCTAGAGGGCTGATGTCTTGTGCACAGACAACGCGACCAATGGGGATTTCATTGTAAATTGGCGACTGTATGGGCCCGATCATAGGGGATTTGCCCTAAATCTAGTTCCCAATGACCTTAGGTCAAAGGGAAGAGGGAATTGAGTAACCTCTCCAAACGTCGCCATACCCTATCACCCATTAATACAAAAAGATGCCAAAAGATAGAATAGCCCTAGAAAGATGCAATCTTGTTTACAGACTTCTTGGCCAGTGGGAATTATACATTGTAGATTTGGCGATTTGGCCATTTGGCGATTTGGCGATTTGGCGATTTGGCGATTTGGCGATTTGACCCTTGATCGATGTCCTCAGCCTATATGTATAATATTGATGTCTTTATTTCAAAAACTTTCAGCTTTTGAAAGTGAAATATTTAATGTTGTGTACATACGTCTTTGCCTATGTAGATTTACTTGACTTTGAGCCTGAAATAAGAAAACGTTCGTATTACAACAGAAATATCACGAACAAATATGTTGAATAACCTCTATGTGAAGAGAATGTCATGACATGGTGGTGAGAAACATGCTTTAAATCATACTTGAGTAAAAGCTAATTCAGTAATTAAGATCCAGTCATGATCAGACATAGAGACAAACATCTGCTCACATCTGAATTGTATCAACTTGGTGTTATCAAGTCATCAATGGAGATAAAGACCCTATTTGACTGTCTAGACATCACTATAGCCACAATTGGCGTCCAAAGTGGGCATTTATCACCAATAGCATTGACCAGACATCTCCAAGAACAGCATGAGCGCTCCAGTGAAGAGACATGAATTACCACTTTTACAAGTGTAGGTTGATTTGTCAAATGGAATTTGAAGGGTAATAATGTAGTTATTACCCATATGGTTGAACATAACCGAGTTGATATGTTTTATGTGAGCACATGTGCACATATAACCATTATTTCACTGCGATTTCCCGTATTTCGTCGTCTGTGCCGTCATAAAACGTTCGTGATGTAACTGTAGTTTGTCTTCGCAAGAGAAGTGGGCCGTTTTCCGGCCATTTTTAGGCCAATCATATGAAATAGAATGGGTAATAAAGTATTGCGCTCGAAAGTGTGCCAAATGACTGGTGCACATATACATGTATGTATAACACTTGCTCTCGCTCGGGCAATACAACAATTCACACTCGTTCGTAAAAGTCATATGAAGTTACTTCCTCGGGTAAAAACTTTTATGTGGTTATGGGCATGAACATTAACACCGTCAACAGGGGTGCAAATTGACATGAAGCAACAAGCAACACTAGATATTCGATTTGTGCTCAAATTGTATGAATAATATATTTATTACATAGTGACAAAAGTTTGTAAATTTTGTCCTGACCCCCTCCTCAAATATAGGCTTAGTAGAGCAGTGTGCGAGGAGAGGGGGATTAAAGTCATGTGTTGCCTATCTATGATGATTTCAACAGTTTTGAAAACTATTACATGTTTTAGAAATATGAGGCATTTCACAATGTAAAAGAGTAAATGTCAAAGAGGTGGCCCCTGAAACAGTTTTCTCCCAATGGATGAAAAACATTTGAATTCTGAAACTTTGTCAACAGATCAGCAGACTATAATTGCATGTTTGGCGAAGATTCATTGCCAATTATGAACATATTATTGTATATGTAACTCTTCAACATTATCATGCACAAATTGATTATACAAAGCTCAGTCGCCATAAGAATTTGTGGGGTTTCATTGACATTCTGGTGTATTTCCAGTTTGAACTGACTATGCATCCCACAACAAACCATGAATATTATGAATATTATTGATGCATAAAAACGCAAGGAATTGATATATCCATCACTGATATTTTAGTATTTTGTCAATATCTGAGAATCGTAGTAATATGATGGCAATGGCGTTTTAACAGATGTTAAAGGTCCATCCATTGTGTTGATGGGGGTCAGATATTCCAAACGTTATAAATGGTGTTTATACTTTATCGTGAAGTACCGACAGTGTTTCTTACTAGATTTTAATTGGAAACTAGTAATTATGATATATTAGGCGATCTGGGAAGAATATGCAAGCTGAGTGAATTTGTTATTCCACCGGTATGTAATACCGTGGGATATGGTCATCACCCCGTCCGTCTGTCCGTCCGTCCGTCCGTCTGTCCGTAATCATTTCGTTTCCGGAGCAGAACTCGAAAACCGTTCATCATATCTTCCTGAAACTTTGCATGTGTATTACCCACTAACTGAAGTGGTGCCTTTTGATATTTTTGATTTTTCTTAAAAATTAATTTTTTTCTGTTTCCATAGAAACATGAGAGGGATGTTGGTTGTTGTTGATTTTGACTGCTTCTGGAGCAGAAGTCTAGAACCCTTAACATACCTGAAACTCAGCATCTGTAATACCCACTAACTGAAGTACGGTAGTAGATACACAAAGATGTGTTTTACAAATTTTGTGGAACCGGTGGGATATGTCATCTTCTGATGACTCTTGTTTGTATTGTAAACAGCACATATGGCGAGTTGGAGCGTATAAAAGCCAAATATGTTTTTATGAAACATAATGGATGTGCCTTTAAGAGTTGACTCTCTCTTAGAGTGAACCAATCATCGTTGCAACATACATTTCTTACTGAACTGCAATATGTATTTCATATAAGCAAAAACGTTTCAACATTTCAACCCATTTTAAGTTCTGATTAGAGACCGAATTGTCATTCCAATAGGACTGATCGACATTATAAATATGGTTTATTTGAGCACCAATTCAACATGACCCCTCTCTCACTTGTTACCTATCACTAAATCAAGTTTCATCATCATTTTTCATTTACTGAATATTATTGATAATATAACTCATAGATTATCAACCATTATGGCTCGTTATTTACTGGTCAAAATAACCCCCACCTCCTCTTTTACATTTTATCCAATTCTTATATCAAATACCCATGCCATTAAATATATTCATAATATTTCAATTTTCAGTCACATTTGGTTAGCTGTGCTCTGGTTGGGTTGAGATATGCATCAGTCTGATTGTGATTGAATCATTCGTTTGTGGAATCAATTTCTTTAAATGCCGCATTGTCAAGCGTTTACCAACTTACAGAATTTCTTCAAATTTAAAATTTTGGATTAATGACCTTTTTTTCTATAGAAAGGATACAGTGACGATGTGAACAAATACATGTAGTAACTTAATTTCTTTGAAAAACAAGGATGACCAATTCAACTTTTTAGAACCGTTGTTAAAGGTATTTCTGTCTTCAGTAGAGCTAATGATACCGACTGCACTGTGCAATAATCTATTTGTGGGTCTAGAAGCTAGAAGCTGTATTAGCGCTAAGATAGTCGTAAAGCACCATTCATTCATTCACCAACAGTGGCTTATGATTAACTAAGCACTCAGAAAAAGCCTCTTTAATTCAGGTCCAGAGGGCCTTTCCACTAACGGATCTTAGTCCTAAGATCATTTGTAAGTCAATCTTTTAATGGATTAGATTCATCTTAGGGCTAAGATCGGTTTGAGGAACGGTACCTTGACCTATAGTGAACGGAACTGTTGCTTAGGTTTAAGCTTTGATAAATGATTGGGTCCTTACGTTCTTGAAGAACTTGACGAGTAGTACAGAGAACAGATGACTGGAGGACCAATCAGAGTTGAGTTCTCACTTGGTATTATGCTTTCAATGCATGCTAATTATTGACTTTTGTCCCGACAAAAATGGCAATGGGGCTATGGACACCAAAGACAAAGACAAAGACAACTTCTAACGAATCAAATTATTTGGTCATTTCACGTGGTCTTCGAAACCTAAGTTATAATATCTAGATAACGAATGGAGCACTGGAAATATAAAAACATATTGTAACGACAATGAAACAAAACGTCAAGCTGTCTGAGAGATTTTCGAGTTTTGTTTCTTGGTAATTTAACGGTAATCCGATACTTAATTTCTCCTTCATGGCTCTCCTTGTGCTGTGTTAGTCGTGATTTCCCATTACATGTTCATCACCGTACAACACGACATTATCTCTGGGAAAGATCATGTTCCCAATATAATTCTTAGAACACAGCAAAATTAATTCTGGTGGTTCATGTTAGACTGGGTTATAATGTTGGTTGCGCCCTGAATCCATAACGTGAAGAAATTGACGCACCACAGGGGCTTGTATTGTCGAAACTAGCGATTACAACGAATATGAAGTCGACGATCCAGCCCCATAAACTATAAAAAAGTACTTTTTTAAATAGTATATGGGGCTGGATCGTCGACTTTATTATTCGTTGTAATCGCTAGTTTCGACAATACAAGCCCCTGTGGGACGCACTTTAATGCCATCCGTTATTATTATTTTAATTTTTCGACGATTTTCCCAAACGTTTTTCTTGTGGCAAACTTCTAGGGTCTACTAGGCCTTATGGGTTATGGTTTAGCTGTTGTTACAGTCAGTGCTTGTGTTGGTGGCTGACTCTGAGGGTGTGGGTTCGAATCCCGCAATCCCAAAATGTACAAGAATTTGTACCATTGCAGACAGTGTGTTCCCAAACTTAACAATGTAACATGTGTTCACTATCAAAATAACATGCATTTCTAAATGGAGGGATTGTCAAGTTATGATTTTAATGCTTTAAGCTTTGCTTGGATTATATGCATCAAACGATCTCGTTTTCAAAACATATATCTCTGTCTTACAGTCTCTTTAAGAGGCAAATGTCTGCTCTCATGAAATACCGTAGGTCGGATCTCAATTGGGTGACCTTTGACTGATTACTCATCATAAAGTAACAGTGGGATAGCAGTGTTTATTGTTATTCAATTATTCGAGTAAGCATCATTCCGATTTTCAAAGGAGACTATCTTCTTTGAAGATATCATCAAGTTACAATGAAAATAATCAGGAGGGTTTATTTCGTATAGAGGCCGTGAGACCCATCGTACAAAATGGTATTACTTTGAGTTACCTTCAACATACAGCGTTTACAGGCGCAGAATATACACAAATTCCAAAAACATTATTGATAATATTTATGTTCACAGGTTAACATAGATTTATTGGAATTATAAAATGATAGCAAAGGAACATCGAGGGAAGAAGGCCTCATTTGTCATAAACAGTTACTTATTCTCTCAGTATAAAACATACATAAACACATCTCTATGTCAGCAACATCTTGTGAGATCTTAGCTGTACCAAAACCAAAGTGAAACAACAATTCACTGACATGCCGAGTCCAAGTGGTACGTTTCCTGAAACATGTTCAAGAGAGGTTTCAAAGTAATCGCTCAACCTCTCTTGAACGCGATTGCTCAATGTAGCGCTACGTAGCAAGGCGAGCAAACTTCCAGGAATTTGCACCGTGTCGTTCAAGAGAGAATGAGAATGAGCAATCAATGAGCAATCAATGAGCGATTATAAGCGCTCGCTGTTATGAAACGGAGCCCAGAATTCAATAGATAACAAAACTTGATACGATTGATATGGATATCGATTTTGTTCCATTCGTAAAAGCCTTAGCCAGTGGTTGATGCATTTTACATAATATACATTTCTCAGTGGTACCATCCCGCATTCCCCATATGCAACAGCATTATAAGACCTGAAACTAATCTGTAGCAAATATTTGCCAAACTTTCGATGAATAAGTTCAATACTGTATATGTTAGAATTGGAACAATCTTTTTATAAAAAATATGAAAACCTTCAGAAATTGACATATCATACTTTCTAATAAATGATTTAATAGTCCACAATGCCTTATTAGCTTGATACGATAATGTTTTACATGCCCTTGTCCAAGTCAATTTGGGAGTTATTACGAGTTCCAAATATTTATACATATTAACAGTTTTCATTTGGATACCATTATAAAACCACCGTTCATGTTTTGATAAGGGTCCACCCATCTTAAACACAAATATTTTGGACTTTTTTTTGTTGGTCAATATTAATATCCACCCCATTTGTGGGAATACTTATATAGGGCGTCAAGACGACGCTGTAATCTAACAACAATCAACAACTAACGCTAAGTCATCTGCAAATAACAGAGCAACAATATTCATCATTATTTCAGAGATAAATATACCATCATCAAACGTATTTTCTAAAGTCATTTCAAGTTCATAAATAAACAGAGAAAATAACACCGGGCTGAAAATAATCATCTGCTTCTTCATCTTGCAATTCAAAAGAACGAAAAAAAACTTCTTCTAATGCATTTACGTAATATTTTAGCTTAACATTGGATCTTTTGAAAGAAGTTGAATTGGAAATAAGCATCTGTTTATTTCGGCAATCAAAAGAGCTTAACGATTCATCGAAGTAATATTTTAGGTTAAACATTCGATCTTCTGAAAGAAACATAAAAAAGGTGTTTTGTTTAAAAAGATGCCTGAGCATTGAAACTATTAAGGCACTTTACATTTAAAGGGACACTGCGTCGAGGATAAAAATGAGTCTCATCTTTATCTAACTTAACTGATTAGAGTGTCTGCTAACGAGTTACGCTTCGCTTCACTGTCTACATGCAGAAGTTTGTATTACCAATATTAACGTCAATTGTCTGAAATTTGGTGTCTGTGACTTGGTAGAAGACATATTAATCAGCATAGGTAGATACACAAAATCAAAATCTGATTTTTATCCTCGACGCGGTGTCCCTTTAAGATTCCAAATTTATTTAGTTGGTTTACGTAGCCACCTCTCATGGTTTAAAAAAAAATAATTTAAAAAAATTGCTACTTTGAATCCATCTCAAACAAACAAGTTGTTTTTGTATTTTCTGCCTCCTCCATTTTGACATTTTGTCCCTTAAACCAAGTAATTGATTTTGCTTTGCCTTATAGGCACAACACATCTGGTCAGCACTAATGTGATGAGATATATCAAACCATTAAAGTAGGATTCTCTTTCTACCATTAATAGGAGTACAAATTAGTAACCCAACGTACATTGTAATCAATAGTTTTAAACTTTTGTGGTTGAATTGCGTATCCTTTACATAAACATTTAAGGCAAAGGGCCATCTCAATTTTTTATTAGCTCATCGGGCCTGACATGGCGTCCTTCCGTCCGTCCGTCCTTCCGTCAATCCGTGAGGTGAGGTGAGTTGGGGTATTTCACTTATATCGCGGCTGCTAGTATTATGGCAGGGATAAAGCCCGCAACGCCATGCGGCTATGCATTGCGGTGAAACTTGCGAGCATCGGCTGGAACTAGCGAACCATGGGTGGTACTGCACTGTTATTCAGTGTAGCATTGCACCCAAACCTGACTGCGTGTAGAACAGTTCTCTACTGCAGAGAAAGTTGCCGTGCCCCTGGCGGGATTCGAACCCCGGACCTCTTGATCTGAAGCCAAACGCTAACCCCCTGAAGTATTGTCAACAGACTCATTAGCCACTATGGATTCTAAATTGTAAATGTGATAATCCTTGGCCAATTGGGCATCTAAATTATATATTTGGTTATTTGGTGACCCTGTTGCATATAGGTCACAGAGGCCACGAATTAAAGACCTTCACATTTGAAACGTATTGTATATATTGGGTAAAGTATGATAGCCTGATGAGCTACAGATCCAATGACTCGATTTTTCTACATAAACTCTTACCCTAACATGCACCAGCATTGCAGGAATTAACCGTACATATGTTCAGTGGCATGTTATGAATAATATGAATATTGTGATAGCACAAGATTGATATTTCAATCTGGAATGTGATATTTTCAGCAGATGATTTTTTTCTGATTAATATATTTTGCAGACAAACCGATATATGTGTTCATGAATAGACAAAATATGCATCTTTGGTGGCAAATTAGGCCATGAATATTGTAATGACGTATGAGCTTGAAATATAAACCCAGATACTGATATTTGAAGCATTCTGTCAATACCATCGTTGTCTTGGACCGAGTTGGCATTAACGATGTCACGAAGGACGTCATCAGATGGAGCTTGTTTTGCGATAGCATGAATATTCATGCCAGTCTGTGCATTAATGGATGTAAGGGAAAATTCACGATTAAGCGACTGTAGATGGTAATCATATGTTTTGTTGTTAACCTTTGAGTATATTAGTCATTAATCAGCTTACTCTGATGTTTCTAAAAAATATATAAAAACTTGGGATAAACATAACGCGCTTGGTCAGTTTTTTCTGATGCAACAAATCGAGGTTACAACTTATTACCATCAGTATAAATCCATACTTCATTTAGTTGTATTTCCTACCAACATATAATGCTTATTCAGCATCTGACGTATCTGATGTAAGAATATGATGACTTCCAAGATATTCATCAATTTCATTTAAAAAGAATGAAGATGTCGCCAAATTCGTAAAAATGGTACTTTCTGAACATTTTAATCCTTTTGCGTCCAACCATTATGTTAAAGCATGACTGGACTTCATGCGATTTGACCGCATTAGCAATGTTTAAAAAATACACTGAAACATAACACAGCATGTGAAACTACTGCTCTGATTTTTGAGAACAACACAAGAGAAGAGGAAACGTAACTGTGAAAAACGATGTTATATCGGGAAGCAAGATTCATTTACCATAACATCATGCACAAACATTACCAGCAACACTAGCCCTGGCTTATGCCTTGTCCAGCCGTCACATCAGATCGATTGGATCTGACGGCGCTTTAGATCAGAGGCGTGTTCAGCAGTACGAATACTCGCGAGTGTTCCCATGTACCGTTTCTGAACGAAGAAGAATGCCTGCGAATACACGCGTGGTCACTTTAGAGCCATACGAGTGTACACGATCAGGGAGTCGCGCGTCACAAAGTATGATTGCCTCATAACAAGTATTGATAAAATAGTGATTACCCCCTCAATTGAAATTTGGCCAGTTGCTTGCGCAAGGCGATTATATTTTGTCAAATTGGTGATGATGTTCTGACACCATCTTGGAAAGCGCTTTCGATCCAAGTTTCCGTTCAGCAGCCATTCACGTGTGCGCCAAACGTGCCCTCGTGCTGTTGAACAAACCTGTTGTATCGTGTAGATTACACCAGTCTCGATGTGTTATGAATATAGTTAAACTGTAATATAGGTTGTTGTGAAAGAGGAAAGATGTATATATTTACCATTATGTATAAACATTACTGTCAAGAAGGCAACATCTGACATTTTTCACAAACATTACTGTCAGGACAGAGGTGCCTTAAGCTTCATTTGGCCATGACCGGAATTAAATTGAATCTGACGTTGGTTTTGAGCTGCATCTGTATTGTCCCCAAGTCTGTGTCCACAATCTTGATATGTTAAGACTATAGTTAGACTATAATATAGGTTGTGATATAGGAAGACAAAAACTGTGTAAATAACAGTATGTACAGCCTTACTGTCAGGACATGGCTTACATTTCGTTTGGCCATCACAATATATCGATATAGGTTGAATCGGACAGATTGAATATCTCCGTTGGTTTGAGTAAGCTGACTGTCGGTCTCTCTTCATGTATGTTGTGACGATAGTTAGTTGTAATATAGGGAGAACAAAACTGTAACATTATTTTAAAATATTACTGTCAGTACAGATAAGTGCATTATACCTGATGTGGCCATCACCAGGACTAACTAAATCTGACGTTGGTTTAGATCTGCATCATTCTGTGTCCACCTGACTCTACTAAAAACTCATCGAAGTATGAACTTGTATGATACTAGATATTTAAAATATAAGGCGAAAAAAATTTATTTAGTTGGTTTATTTAGTTTAGATTTAGATCTGCATCGGTCTGTGTCCATAATTCGACTCGGTATGTTATGACTATAGTTAAAATGTAATATAGGTTACTTCGGAAGATAAAAAAAACTATGGAAACAGCATTATGCACAAACATTATTGCCATGACAGAGACACGGCTTATACTTAATTTGGCCATCGCCGGATATAGATTCAATCTGACATTGATTTAAAGCCTAGATATGTTATGACTAAATTTAAACTGTAATATAGGTTGCTTCGCAAGATAAAAACTGTGGATACAGCATTATGCACAAACATTAATGTCATGGAAGAGCAATGGCTTAAGCTTCGTTTCAATCTTAATAAATTTAGATCAACAGGTATATTAGGTTATACCGTGTTGATCTAACATCCACCAATGCATAGGAATGCCCCGTTGAACTTTGAATTTCGCCGCTCAGCCAATCACAAAAGAGGCCTCATCTCGCCTGAGCTTTCTCAAAACTCCAAAACATCGTTCGCCGATGTACGATGAAAGGAGTAATTAACTATCATTCGGAAAGCACCGAACGACCAAAACTTCGAAAGTCCTGCCAGCAAATAAGGATAAATGAAACATAATAAAAACATTATAAAAAGTGAAGGATAGTATTGCTCAAGAATAATAAACATGAAAGAATTAATGCAAAGAGCCAAGTTATTTGATAAAGGAGTTCTACGAATGACTGTTTGTAAGGGGTGATAACTCTTGACTGGAAAATTCAACTCAAGTGAACTTTTCATTTTTATCTAAGTTTACGGGTTATAGAGAAAATATCTTTTCTTCATCAAACAAATCTCATTACATACAACCATATAATACCGTTTTCTTTCTTATTAGTTACTAAAAATGATTTTATTTATTTCAAAATATGTTTATCGACATACTGTTTATGAAAACTGGACGGGAAGCTATAAGTCTCAAGCAGTTTTGTGGCTAATCGTGATACCAGACATGAATCATGATTGGTCAAATCGAACTTCCCTCTTTTGCACACGAAAGGTCAACGGGACGACGTTTCATACCGGCCACTATTAGATCGACTGTATATCCATGATATAGGACAGTCGATCTTAATTGATTTAGATTGGCTTCGTTTGCCCTTCACATGATATAGATTGAATCTGACGCAGATATCTGCGTCGATATGGGTAACCTCTCTACCAGTATGTGACAGAGACAGGCGGTAATGTAGACTGTGATGGGAAACAGTGCGGTGTATATAACATTATGTTGAACATTTACTGTCAGGACCGATATCTGGTTAAATGCTCGTCGTGTCATCCATTGGCATCGATTTAATCTGACGATTGTTGGAGACGTACATCGGTCTAACTAGAAGTCAGGTGCGGTGACTTAGGGTTTAACGCCGCTTTCAAGAATATGTCGCCTATATCACCGCAGCTAGTACTATTGCAGGGAGAAAGCCCGCAACACCACTGTGGATATGTAATGCGGTGAAACCTACGAGCATCAGTTGGAACTAGCGAACCATGAGTGTCAGTAAGCTGAAATTCAGTGCAGCATTGCACCCAAACCCTACTTCATGTAGAATGGTTCTCCACAGCAGAAAAAAAGTTGCCGAGCTCATGTCGGGATTTGAACCCGGACCTCTTGATCCGAAGCCGAACGCGCTATGCCGCCCCGGCATGGTTAGACTATCTCCAGTCACGATATGGTGGTCACTTTAGTTCGTTCGATGTATAAATTAAAGGAGAGTCACTTTTTGTATAACGGTGTTAGTAAAGATAGAAATTTCACATTCATTGCAACAATGAATTCGAAGTTTATTATCAATAGAACTAGATATCCCTTGAGTTCTACACATTCTATTTTCCTTGATTAGTACAAATTCTCAAGTTTCTCTTATCTTTTTGAAGGACGCAATATAGATTACTGAAAAACGATTTTTTCATAAATTTTAAGAACGGTTTTCAAGACAAAATATTTAATACAATAGACAGTTAGCTGACTTTGTGAATATATGTTGTCAGTAACTTATATAATGTTATCAATTTATCAACATCATTCAAGAATTTCAGAACCTACATATATGGTAGAAATTGTATTTATTTAAGATTTATCTATACAGCATTTGAGGCTTGCAATTGGAATGTTTTCTTTTATACTTTATGTTTGGGGGAACATATACAATTTTGTTGTTATATACATGGTTTCTTTTGGAAACAAATGCGTGAAATATACATAACTCACTTCGAATGTATGAAGTGCTTCCAAACCGTTTAGAATAATGATCAGTTGTGAATGAGTGGAGCCAATGTTTGCATTAATTTGATTAACCTTTATACCTGAAGTTGATTTGAGACCTTTGACGTTAAAACTATGAATCTTCACGTGTATTAGGCTTCTAAATTACACATAAGAACCACGGTCACATTAAAATCGACCCTGTGTCGAGGAATAAAATTTAAAAAATAGTGCATCTAACGGGATAGAACAAGTTCTATAGATGTGTTTGAAAATGAAACCTCCGAACGATGTGAGTTCGTACCCCGATAAATGTATTTTGCAACTTTTATTCCTCGGAAAACAGCCGATGTTTATCAGACTGATAAGAACCTTTACTGGGGGCGGGATAGCGCAGTGTTTAGCGCGTTCGGCTTCGGATCAAGACGTCCGGGGTTCGAATCCCGCCAGGGGCACGGCAACTTTGTCTGCATTAGAGAACTGTTCTACACGCAGTAAGGTTTGGGTGCAATGCTACACTGAATTTCGCTAGTTCCAGACGATGCTCGCAGGTTTCACCGCAATGCTAGCCACATGGCGTTGCGGACTTTCTCCCTGCCGTAATACTAGCGGCCGCGATATAAGTGAAATACTCTTGAAAGAGGCTTTAAACCCCAACTCACCTCACACCAGAACCTTTACTATAGGCTACCTATTTCATGTATAATGGAATAATGGCACTGTACATCCGGCCACTACCAAACGTGTTTAAAACGATGAAGATTAACATTCAGCAGAAATATAACAGAGTTTAAGAATTTACGTCGTTTAATAGACATAACAGTACAGAGTTCTTCACCTTAGATTGTTAGCCAGTACTTAACATTATACGACGCTTCAATTTTCATCATATGAAATGATACTATTAGCATTCATTACCAAAAACCTCTCTCCAAGCAAGATATACAATCTCTTGTGACACACGAATTACACGTTAACTGTTAAGGACGAATATGCGAAACAAAATAAAAGAAGATTAAAGACTAAATTACTTTTTTTCCCAATGATATTATTTTGATGATAATATTGTATCTAAATCGTGAAGCAGGTTTTTGTATTCATTTCTGATTAGCATTTTATTTAATTTCCATTACTGATTTTTTAACAGTATAGCCAAAAACTGAAATCAGACCAAAACATTTCGAGATGTAGCAACAACAGTTTGACCACAAACCTTTGAATACTTTAACAGTAGTTTACATACGTGTATGATGGGAAAGCAGTAGCTTGTGTCAACGGCAGTCTGATTAAAATCGACCTTGTTCCGAGGAATAAAATTTGCAAAATTTTGCATCTGCCGGGATACGAACAGGTTCTGTAGATTCCTCGCCACAAGGTCTGAGAACACCCCGTATAGGCGTGTGTTCAGGACCAGTTTAGCGCAGCCAAAACCCAGTCAAATAGCTGACCAATCACATCATAGTATTTAAACGGTTGCGGTTTTGAAAGCATTCGGAAAAGACAAAAGGATAGCTGTTTGGAGTTATCTGCCCCTAGTTTCTCGCACCGAAAGCATTTGTTGGGCATCTTTTGATTGGCTAGCTGAATTGCGCCCGAACACGCTAGTGTACGGGGTGCTTTCAGACGGTTTGGCGTGGAAACCCACGAACGAGTTCGTATCCCGGTAGATGCACTATTTTGCAATTTTTATTCCACGGAAAATCGTCGATTTTAATCAGACTGGTGTCAACGGTAAATTAATTATTATTTTCTCTGAGAAGAATATCTTTAATACAAATGTTTACCGTAGATCGCAGATATGTTTTCTTAATGCCATATGAAACATAAGACCCGCCACCTTAAGTTTTAATATCATACATTGGAGAGGAAACGGATATAATTGTTGGTAGGCTTGTCTTTCTAGACATTATTCTCAACGCCATTAGAATCAAATGACATAACCTTTAAAGGGGCAGTAGCATGTTTTTTTTCGCTTAAATAAGTCGATGAAATGTATTTGAAAAATAATTTCACCAAAAGTAAAACACCCTTCTCTCTTCGCAAAATCAAGTTAAAAATGAGTGAACATGGCTCAGTAAAGCCATTGGAATCGTTTTTGTCATTCAAAATAATAAAATGTGTTCACAATAAAATGGCCGCCATGCAATAAAACACCATTCTTTATTACTACTAAGGATAATTGGTTTGTGTAATAAAATGCTTTATCCTCTAAAGTAAATTTGAATGACACAAACTATCATAAATAGGAAATTTGAAAAAATAAAATTTGCGAAAAACGTGCTACATCCCCTTTAATAGCCTCAATTTAGATACTGGAACAACATTTTGATTGGTAGGCTTAATTCATGTGAAATATGTCATGCCATTGTTTAAAGGCCCCTGGGAACATAAGACCAATACCGTGCTTTATGCTGTCATGGTAGAGATATTTTGAAAATATTCCTTGGTTTCAGACTTTGAGAGAATATTTGGAGATGTTGATTAGCTGGGTATTCTTCTCACAGTGTAGGTCCAATCATTTTCCACATTTTGCAGAGTACAGACACTATAATCAAGGTCCAAATATCTTCAGTGTATTTGATAATACATAACCTACATTAGACTAACATTTAGTCTCAGAACATTTTTCCTTATCAACAACGTTTTACAAACAATTCAATACTTCTACAACATGGTAAAATGAGTAATCTAGACTTGCTATAATTTTATAGACTGGGCTGGTCGTCAATTGAATATTTCGCTTTAGGGTATAGATGACAGACTAAACCTGTGCTTCCCTATATAACAGATGTTGGGAGAAATAGTAGTTGGTGGATATCCACTGATGTTCAACTCTCTGGGAAAAGTTCAACCATAGGTACTTAGATATCATCCTCGGTTACCCATATAAAACCCTGGGTAACCGAGGATACTTAGATATCCAATAAAATATTAACTAAAGGCTGTTGAGGTATCAAGCGCCGGTGGCATGTTCCGTATTGGCGTGGGTTCGAATCCCGCAATGGACTCGTCCAAAAGAAAAAGAATATGCACAATTAAAAAACTGTGATTCCAAATATAACAATGTTTTATGTGTTCCCTATCTGACATGCATTTCCAATTGGAGGCATTTTCCATTGATAATGTTAAATTGATAAAATATTCCCCTCATTTGCCAGATACTGGGAGAATATACGGAGATGGTGGTTGGCAGGGCAACCTCCGCATGGAATACGACCGGTACTCGGATCTGTACACATCATAGCCAACAGACACTTTGTAGACTACGCTGTCAACCATCCTGTAGCTAAGGATCTACTCGACTGGGTGAAGGGGACAGCGATACCCGACGAGACGTTCTTCTCGACCTTGAACCACAACCCTCAGCTTGGTATCCCTGGGTCCTACGTAGGTGAGTAAGATGTCCTCTGTGGTATCCCTGGGTCCTACGTAGCTGAGTAAGATGTTCTCTGAATAATCCCTGGGTCCTACGTAGTTGAGTAAGATGTCCTCTGTGGTATCCCTGGGTCCTACATAGGTGAGTAAGATGTCCTCTGTGGTATCACTGGGTCCTACGTAGGTGAGTAAGATGTTCTCTGAATAATCCCTGGGTCCTACGTAGCTGAGTAAGATGTCCTCTGTGGTATCCCTGGGTCCTACATAGCTGAGTAAGATGTCCTCTGTGGTATCCCTGGGTCCTACATAGGTGAGTAAGATGTCCTCTGTGGTATCCCTTGGTCCTACGTAGGTGAGTAATATGTTCTCTGTGGTATCCCTGGGTCCTACGTAGGTGAGTAAGATGTTCTCTGAATAATCCCTGGGTCCTACGTAGCTGAGTAAGATGTCCTCTGTGGTATCCCTGGGTCCTACATAGGTGAGTAAGATGTCCTCTGTGGTATCACTGGGTCCTACGTAGGTGAGTAAGATGTCCTCTGTGGTATCCCTGGGTCCTACGTAGGTGAGTAAGATGTCCTCTGTGGTATCCCTGGGTCCTACATAGGTGAGTAAGATGTCCTCCGTGGTATCCCTGGGTCCTACGTAGGTGAGTAAGATGTCCTCTGTGGTATCCCTGGGTCCTACGTAGGTGAGTAATATGTTCTCTGTGGTATCCCTGAATCCTACGTAGGTGCGTATGATGTCCTTTGTGGTATCCCTGGGTCCTACGTAGTGTTGGTCCTACGTAAGATACGATATCTCCTCTGTGGTGTATCTTGGTCCTGCATATACTGAGTCCTATGTAGGCAAGATGGCCTCTGTAGTATCCACGAGTCCTACGTAGGAGAGCAAGATATATGCCCTATGTGGTGTACCTTGGCCCTACGTAATATTGGTTCTTTGAAGATAAGATGTCCTCTGTGGTATCCCTGGATCCTACGTAGGTGAGTAATATGTTCTCTGTGGTATCCCTGGGTCCTACGTAGGTGAGTAAGATGTCCTCTGTGGTATACCTTGGTCCTACGTAGCTGAGTAAGATGTCCTCTGTGGTATCCCTGGGTCCTACGTAGCTGAGTAAGATGTCCTCTGTGGTATCCCTGGGTCCTACGTAGGTGAGTAAGATGTCCTCTGTGGTATACCTTGGTCCTACGTAGCTGAGTAAGATGTCCTCTGTGGTATCCCTGGGTCCTACGTAGCTGAGTAAGATGTCCTCTGTGGTATCCCTGGGTCCTACGTAGTTGAGTAAGATGTCCTCTGTGGTATACCTTGGTCCTACATAGGTGAGTAAGATGTCCTCTGTGGTATACCTTGGTCCTACGTAGCTGAGTAAGATGTCCTCTGAGGTATCCCTGGGTCCTACGTAGCTGAGTAAGATGTCCTCTGAGGTATCCCTGGGTCCTACGTAGCTGAGTAAGATGTCCTCTGTGGTATCCCTGGGTCCTACGTAGTTGAGTAAGATGTCCTATGTGGTATCCCTGGGTCCTACGTAGCTGAGTAAGATGTCCTCTGTGGTATACCTTGGTCCTACGTAGCTGAGTAAGATGTCCTCTGAGGTATCCCTGGGTCCTACGTAGCTGAGTATGATGTCCTCTGTGGTATCCCTGGGTCCTACGTAGTTGAGTAAGATGTCCTATGTGGTATCCCTGGGTCCTACGTAGCTGAGTAAGATGTCCTCTTTGGTATCCCTGGGTCCTACGTAGGTGAGTAAGATGTCCTCTGTGGTATCCCTGGGTCCTACGTAGGTGAGTAAGATGTCCTCTGTGGTATCCCTGGATCCTGCGTAACTGAGTAAGATGTCCTCTGTGGTATCCCTGGGTCCTTCTTAGGTGAGTAAGATGTCCTCTGTGGTATCCCTGGGTCCTTCTAAGGTGAGTAAGATGTACTCTGGGTCCTACGTTTGACTAAACCTACCAAACACATACGAATAACAGATGTGGTATTCAAGTGTTACGTCAAGAAATACGTCTTCATATCATAGCTTTGTGATTAATCAAGTTGAGTTGATCCTTAGTAATATGAATAGTATGTGTATGAGCTGACCTGGCGACCTGGTATTACAATGTTATTACCTATGAGGGCAATCATATCGGGGTTTATGTTTCATACGACGCCCCAGGGCAAAATATAAGTTTGTGATGGTGACGTGACGTCATAAACAATGTTTATTTCATCAATTTCATGACTCGATCCGGTAATAAACAGATATGTCATATTATGTTATCGACACTCGTGCCTGAATATCGGTATATCCCTCGCTCTCTCTCGGGAAGTACTAATATTCAGGCACTCATGTTGTAAACATAGTATGACATAGACACTCATATAATATCCTCTATATATATCAACCAATACATGAGTTATGTTCAAATTATGAAAAATTCAAAGGTCATTTCATTTTTTCTTTCAGGCGTCCCAGAAACTGATCCTGTAAAGAAACCCTTCCTTGCCCGCTACAAGATCTGGGACAATGGGTTTCTCTTCATTCTCGACGACTGCCAGGGAAAATGGGTGCACCATATTTGTATCTTCGGGGTTGGAGATCTTCCAAGGTTTGAAAAACGTAACGAGCTTTTTGCAAACAAGTTCCACATCGACTTCGAGCCGATTGTATACGAATGCATGGAAGATCGGTATTTCTCGATGGTCAAGGACGAATATGTCGGAAGGTCAAATTTTGACAACTCGTACTATAAGTCTGTAGGTTTTGTAGTTAATCAAATTTCTGAAAAGTCCAATAAACCTTTGTGATATTTCCCCAACTTAGATGATTTATATAATTTGCAAAGAATCTTGTCCAAGTGATGGTTGTCTCATAAAATATATTTTTGTTTGCACTTCTGTAATAATTTGAACGTATGGGAATGATGAGTACTTATAGTCAGACCCCGTTTATCCGCACAATTTGATTACATTTAAAAATCGTCCGGATAGCAAGACGTGCGGTTAAGCGAATCACCAATTGCATATAATGGCATAGAGGAGATTTGAAATACTACAGCGCGGATGGCCGGGTTTCCGGATAAACGGGGTCCGGTTTAACGAGGTCTCATTGTTCATTAATTTTTGAAATCATGTGCTTTTTTGAAAAATAACATTGGAAAGAAATACAACTTGTGTTTAATATATTTTGGTACATATTGAGCTTTTTACTGTTCAGTCAAATCGTGTTTGGGGTGTTACTGTTTCACGTCTAGATTATGCAAATCTGTGAAATAATATCAATGAAAAAAGTAGCTTTCCCTTGCCTCTTATTATGAGTTCATGAAACAATCAGTACCTCAATTTGGTTTTTCTATTGAAATTTCGCTGTTATTCAAATTACTTATAATTGTTAATGTTATTCTTTTGATATTGGTTTATATTTTGTTACCTATTTATTTTACATATTTTATCTCACAAGGCCGGTAAAGCCGATTCACTGCCTGTTCATCCGTCTGTAAGCATCTTTATATTTTCGACATACTCTTGCTTAAAGTTTAAAGCTACTCTGTTCAATAATGTTATGACCTTTTAATGTCTTGACCTTGAGAACCCTTATAAAGAAAGGCCCCGAATTGTTTTTTAACTTTCTTCCAAAAGCGAAACAGAAATGAGTACAGCCTTTTCCCTTGACTTCCTAAAGCCAACTTTTCTACTTTTTCTACTAAAACATTGCAATCTCCAAAGAGCTAAAATCAAGTGAGGATGTAATTTGGTCATATGGCATATTGAATACAATTTGTGACTGCCCGACTATTCATAGGGGCAATTTCAAAAACCTGTTTCGATATTTTCATCTTCAATCACCCAATGCCCGAACTCCAGTGTCAATGACTCTGTTTTTAAAAAAATATTTATTTGTCTTCTATAGTCAACAAGAACTGTTCTTCCACTATTTATTTCAAAGTTTATTGTTCTAAAATTTATAACTTGCGTCTTCCAACACAGAATGAACACCTTATCGAAAACATTTATATTATATTATATTATATTTTATTGTAAAAGGATATACACCTTATTTACATACGTAGTCTTCCACACGCAAGGCATAACTTGGCTCTTGTATGTTTCCATCGCTGGCTGATTTAAGCCTGGCCGCATATCCTTATTGTTTATATTATAATATATTAGCACGGTAAAGTGAGGGAAATACTGCAAGGCTTAAATCAGCCAGTGATGAAGACTGGCAAGAGTTCAAGTATAACTTGCGGTTGGAAGTTGGACTACATATTTAGACAGGAAGCACTTCAAAATAGTCGATGAAAGAGTGAAAGAGTGAAAGAGTGAAAGAGTGAAAGAGTGAACAAAAGCTTAAAACTCAAGCAAGGTAGAACCTGGAGCTTCGTAGATTTGCCTTGTAAAGGTATTAAGGGTGGCTTGGCAATGAGAAGGTGTTTATAAAGTAACAAGAGAAGCTAACAATGGCTTGATACTTAAATCTCATGACTTAATCTTTTTTTCTTTTTTAAAAATATTTTATTCCATTTCAAGCTTCATGTACAGTTTATGGCAAGGTTAACATGATGACTAAACATGATGACTAAACATGATGACTAAATCTTATGCCGATGTATCAGCCCCAGATAACTCCAGTACAAAAAAATTACTCTAGACTCTAAATGACTCTCTTTTGAGCCTATGCCCATTTAACTCTAGAGTGTTTTGAGCCTAGACTCATTTAACTCTAGTACTTTTTCTAAGAATATTCAATTCAGACCATTCCACGGTCTCTGTAAAATGAACTAAAACATGAAAAATGTGAACTTATGAATACGTAAATCTTCTTTCACAGACAATTTGGTAGAGTCATTTGAGCCTGAATAGAGTCATTTGAGACTGGACTCATTTGTGCAATTGGCTAGCCCCATATGACTCCAGAGTCATATGAGGCTAGCCTCAAATAACTCTAGAGTCATATGAGACGGTAGAGTCATTTGAGACTGCTAACCGGGAAATTTAAAAGAAAGTTTGCATTTTGGTCGCAGAATGTTTGTGTTCATCAAATAAGAATTATTTTATTTAATTATTATTAAAAAGTAATGACTGTGTTAGTATATTACATGTTGTATTGCTTATTACCATTGTTGCCTTATTGACCTCTGATATGGTTTAAACATATTTTTATTTCAATGAAAATGAAATCGGGATTGGCAAACAAGCAAACACTGCTTATGTGAATGCCGCTCCCGACCTCTGATATTCGAGTCCTGTCATATTAAGACCCGTTCACACTGTACGATTTATAGTTACAACTTGTAGTATCAGCCTGTATTATCAACACAACTTATATGCAATCCATAGGGTTACTCGATACGACTTGGATGTTGTCACGGTGCAACTGAAGTTGATTACTACAAATCGTAGCTATACATCGCAACGTGAGAACGGGCCTTTACACGTTTAACATTTCTATATCCCTATAAGGTTTATCTTTCCTATCTTCTACATTCCTTTCCAGGGCTGTGACTCGTTTTCCTCCAATTTTTAAATATATATAACATCAGCGACATTATAAGTGCATTTACATATATTTATCAATGACAAGAATTTACATATATTCATCTAAAGAAATATATATATAGTAGATATATGATATTAAATTTCTGTTTTTGTTCGTTTTGTCTATTTGATCCAAATTGATTGGTTGAAATATTTATGTTTAAAAGATTAGGTAAGATATATTTACTACTACTAAAGCAGCTGCTACTACTACTACTACTACTACTACTACTACTACTACTACTACTACTACTACTACTACAACTACTACTACTACTGCTACTACTACTAAAGCTATTACTACTACTACTACTACTACTACTACTACCATCACTACTAATAAAGCTATTACTACTACCAGAGTGATTCAATATGCATAGTTTCATTAATATATTCCTTATATGATACTCAATCAAGATATTGGATTTGAGAAATATATTTGTTATAAGAATGTTATTCATATGTTATGCTTTTCATTTAATGCAAAAAACGTGCATTGAGATGAGATGAGAATTGGGACAAAGTGCAAGAAATGAACATATATTTATGCATGGTTTGAACTGGTAATAGTATACATATACTCAATCAGGGCTAGTCATAATTCAAACGGTACCCCGCCTCTGGATCTGGTATCACCGATGGCATGATAGAGGTATCCCTAAGAGGAGTACGTTTGAAATTTACTTCGAGTATATGTTTGTTGGTTTTAAAACATAGAATAGAAATATTATGTTGTTAGCACGTTTGTGTAAACCATTACAATTAAAATTGTATTTGTATTTCTTCAATAAAGTTCTGCCAATACAATGTTGTTGGTGATGAAGAAGAAGTTGTATTTCGTGTTGGTTGACTTATCATTTTATAGTGAACATTTGACTGAATTTTTTTAATTTAATGTTTTATTTTGTTGGATTTTCATGCATGCTGTAAAATAAAAAGACTATTCAAACAGAAAAAAGTAGATGGCAAGCTTAAGATGGCCTGGGACTCCTTCCACGAAGCAACCTTTAAGCAGGTTAACCTTAAAGGGGAAATAGCACATTTTTGCTTTATACGCAACACGGTTATTTGCACTACGGATAATTGGTTTGTGTAATAAGATATTTTATCCTCTAAAGTAAATATAAATGATATAAACTATCATTATAAATAAAAAGCAATATAAAATTTGCAAAAAAACGTGCTAAAGCCCCTTTAACATTCTTTAACATTGCACTAAGGTTACAGTAGTAACTTACAATCGCCTTATAATTTAGTGCTTTGTTAAAGGATGCCCATATCTTATAGAATCTATCTATTCCTGGACCAGTAAGAGCTGCAGCTTTGGTCAAAAGATAATATTATAGATCTCTTCTTCAAAGAAGGTGGGTGCTTTTTAAAAAGAAAATCTGTGATTGAAAATAATAAGTTTGCAGAGTTATATAATAATGTTGATTGGTCATTCGTTGCTGAAAACCAAGCACAACATGTTGTTTTAGTAGTGAAAGTCTTATTTGGATTATATACTGAACAATGACATAATGCAAGGATACCCAGTTCTTTAAGGACATGTACATTGTCTACAGGGCTATTCTGTTCAAGTCAAGAATTGAACGTTATTCGTTACTCAAATTAGGTAAGGTGAGGGGAGTTGAGGTTTAACGCCGCTTTCAAGAGTATTTCACTTATATCGCGGCTGCTAGTATTATGGCAGGGAGACGCCATGTTGCTTTGCGGTGAAACCTGCGAGCGTCGGCTGGAAATAGCGAACCATGGGTGGTACTACGCTGAAATTCAGTGTAGCATTGCATCCAAACCTTCCTGCGTGTAGAACAGTTCTCTACTGTAAGTACATTTTCATGTTAATATGTATGTTCATCAATGTGTTATAATGTCAAATTAAAAATATATTTTACATACAAAAAGGAATTGAGCGAGGGGCGTCAGCATAAAAATAGTATTCTTATTTATTGTTTCGTCTAACTAACAAAAACTGCAAGAAATAAGTAAATGAAGAAAAATTGCTGAAGAGTAGCTTAAATTATTCATATTAAGAGAGTGTCCCTTTAAATTCAAATCACAGCTCCAATATAAACGACTTCTGGCCTTACAATTTAAAAAATGTCCGTAGTTTACCATTAATACTTTTAATCCAGAATTAGAACGGATTATATGAATCCCGCTGGCAAATAAAATATCAAACTTTGATAATCCGTGTAATCTTTTCCGCCCTACATAACACAGCGCCAATTGTTGGTTATTCACAGGAAAAACGATTGGTAACAAGTTATCCTACTTAACATATTCTCTACTTGTCTCTACTTTAGAAAAATAGATATTTTGGAGAGAAAGATAAATTGAAAGAAGAGAGGAATTGCATATATTTACACGGAGGTCGATGCGAAATTAAATAAACTTCAATTTCATTTCTCATAACAAGCTTAAAATCGAAAATTTAATCATTGATAGATAATTTTTAAAAAATGATTTCTTTCTTTTTGTGGTACACGACATAACAGTTTACAAGTGGCATTCTGAGTACAGATAATGATATGGGTTACTATTACTAGTAATAGTATTGATGAAATAACTTCACTTAAATTCAATTTCATTTTATTTTTAAAACGAAGTTTACATTTTCCAAACACAAGTGTTGAATGTCATCGAGGTTAACTGCGTCACTCTCGAACTGAATGTCATTTTATCGTTAAATGTCAAGTTTAAAAAGTACAAAAAAAACTAATTTCACGTTAATATTTTTAAATTGAAAATATAATTCAAAGCAGCAACAAGAAAGGTCGGACAGAAAGTAAATACTATTACCTGTTACGTGTATGTTCCACATCCTTATCATGTTTCTGTTATTGTAAAAACGTGTCTTTGTGTCTGTCAGATGAATATTAGTGACTGTATTTTTAGATTTAAAAATTAAGTTTCAAATAGCCGTAGTTTTTAAGTAAAGAAAAAATCAAGGACGATATGATTTAAAATCATTTTTAAAAATTGGAATTTTTAATTGTTTATTAATTGCAAGTAAGTGATGTGTCTGTAAACGTGATTTGTCGCTTCTTACTTGAATTTATTAAATGGGTTGATGTGTTTCCTTTAAACACTTTGATGATTTATTTAAAATAGAAATAAACCAAAGAAGTACAACAATTTTTTAAAATGGAAATGCATTAAATATTTTGATTTGTTACTTATAAGTTAGTCATATACATTCGATAATATGGTATTTAGATTATGACTTCATATTATAGAACCTTAGATAAAAGCAAAACAATTATCCCATATATATCAAATTAATATAAAAATACAATGTACAGTAAACCACGTGCAAAAGAAACACGGCTAATACAAACGACGAAAACAGGACTACATCATTCTACAGAGTGCAATTCATTAACGTTTTTGAAACAGTATCTGTTCCATGTTTCTGAAAAACAATCCTTCTAAAATGTCGTTTTATAATATTCTTTACTAGGAGAATGAAAAGGGGCTTTTTGGCTTGTTTTATGGCGTCCTACAGTAATGATGCACCAACGAATTAAAACTAGAAAGGTAAATTATATCGCCAACATCCATTATTTATCAAATTTCCACTGAGAATCATTTCAGCACCCAATGAGTGTTTATACAACTATTTTTTAAGTATCATACCCCGATAAATGAATGTTTGAGTATTTCCATACACAACCAGGGACTCTCTTATCAGATGTATATAGAATCCCTGATAAAACATATCTGCTTACAAAAGGCATTCAAAATCGACTTCATCCAACCGCAGTTTTTCGGTTTCCTCTCTGTTGAAAATGTGGTAGCGTTTCTTTTGCATGTGAGTTTATCCATTATTATAAACTCGCAAACTAGAGATATCTATTTTACTGTTTGTGTGATGTTAAAGGGGCAGTAGCACGTTTTTTGAAATTTTTTTTTTCAAATTTCCCATTTATGATAATAGTTTATGTCATTTATATTTACTTTAGCGGGAAAAACATTTTACTACACAAACCAATTATCCGTAGTAGTAATAACGGTGTTGCGTATAAAGCAAAAATTGCATGGCAGCCATTTTATTGTGAACACGTTTTATTATTTCGAATTACAAAAACGATTCCCATGACCTATGTACACTCATTTTAAACGTGATTTTCCAAAGAGAGAAGGGTGTTTTACTTTTGGTGAAATTATTTATCAAATACATTTGATCGACTTATTTGAGCGAAAAAACGTGCTATTGCCCCTTTAAGGGGGTATGTGAAATTGAATATAACTGGCTTTTCAGAACGGACGTGAAGTTACTTTACGTTCTGGACAATACTGTATACAATCTTCAATGTGCATCTTTATTAACGGTGTCCTGTTTTGGAAGCCTGACCTTGGTCAGTTTATTGACCTTTTCTTTTAAGTCAGACAACAGTTATGTTGACCGTTCAGTGACCACTGAAGACCCCATTGTTTGGAGGTCACATGAAAGAATGGCGGTCAGGGAAAACATTACATTATACAGTTTGTTTTAACAAATTTCTCGGTGGGCCAAAATGAAAACCTAAATTTACCTGAGATATTGTATTAACACAACAAGATGTTTTGGGAAGATTTTATGGGAATTTCTTTTTGTTTTGGGAAATGTTTAGCAAAAGCAGTTGAAGGGTAATATCAACTTAACAATAAGGACTAAAATCAAAGTTACATAACGTGGTCACAATTATTTTAATTACCCAATAACAAATAAAAAAATCATTTTCAACAAAAAAAACCCCAAAAAACACAGCACAATTTAGGGCACTCAAAGTTGGCGTAGTTCATTTTGATAATGTTCATTTTTAAGCATCAATGACAATTATAACCTATTTTGTTCACGATATTCTAAGTATTGACCGCTTGCTCTTCAAACTTCTGTTTGTGCTTATGCAATCTTCAGTTTTGTATGGTTCGTAGACCCCTCGTTCCTTGAGTCAACGTTGCTGCAGTAACCTGTGGCCTGGAGACAAGGACATCAAGGTGTTAAGTGCTGAATAAACACCGACCTTGTCTGACACCTCGGTGTTATCTTACACCGATGAACACTTTCAGAAAAATATGCTGTGGAAATGTTATTATGAAGTTCATTCACTCTTAAAATTGAACACTTTGCTGAAGATTTCTTTTGAAATGCATTTGACAAATTTCAGCATATTATATATTAAGATGTGGTATTTTGAAACATAGAGTATCCATATTAATATAAATAAAATATCCATTTTATTTTTAAAAATATGACAAGAAACATCCCTTGAAAACGTCAGATTAAGATTCATTAAATAATTAATATTTCAAAACATTGATGGTGATGTTTTTTGCATGTATTTGGCATATTTCAGAATATTAAAGAAAAATAGCAAATCACAATCTTGAAATATAAGATATACCCCAGGATGAGTTATATATATATTTGTTAAGCATTATAGAGGTTGGATTGTTGACGAATGAAGAACCATTTTTATGGATATACCACTTCTTTATTTTTTATACATGGACAAAGATCTTAATGTCGTTGTGACGCTAGTAATGACAACATTTGATAATATTACGTTGATTATTAAATATGAACGACTATAAACAACTCTGTTCTCGTCCTCGTGACAACTATTTGGAAGATTATTTGGACAATTACCAGGGGTGTTCATCTTCTATGATGCTAGTGAAGATACTCCTCGTTTTAAAAACCTCTCAAGTGGATTTACAAAGGCTTTAAGTGGCACAAACAAAATACCTGAGAAAATCCTTCAAATACTAATCAAAACACCTCAGGTTGCATTTTTTGTGGTCGTAAACACAGCAAAACTAACTATTTAGTTGTTCAAAAGAAACAGGACAGGACAACTTTTCACAAAGAGTTATCTGCCCTTTACAAGTTATGAAAACCTCGTGCTGCCCTTTGGGTCCATCATATCGGCAACTTCCTACCTATAAGTATTGATTTGGATAGTGAACTGCATTTTCCCGACAAATAATTATTGTTTAGGATAGGGAACTGCACTTTCCCGACAAATAAGTATTGTTTAGGAGAGAGTGAACTACATTTGCCCGACAAATAAGTATTGATTTGGATAGTGAACTGCATTTTCCTGACAAATGCGTATTGATTGGATAGTGTGTAGCTTTTTCCTGACAAATAAGTACTGTTTTGTATGCTGTTTATCATTTTCCTATCAAATAGGTATTGGTTTAAATGTTTTAGCATTTTCCTATCAAATAAGTATTGGTTGAAATGTTTTAGCATTTTCCTATCAAATAAGTTTTGATTTGAATGTTTTAGCATTTTCCTATCAAATAAGTATTGGTTTAAATGTTTTAGCATTTTCCTATCAAATAAGTATTGGTTGAAATGTTTTAGCATTTTCCTATCAAATAAGTTTTGGTTTGAATGTTTTAGCATTTTCCTATCAAATAAGTATTGGTTTAAATGTTTTAGCATTTTCCTATCAAATAAGTATTGGTTGAAATGTTTTAGCATTTTCCTATCAAATAAGTTTTGGTTTGAATGTTTTAGCATTTTCCTATCAAATAAGTATTGGTTTAAATGTTTTAGTATTTTCCTATCAAATAAGTATTGGTTTAAATGTTATAGCATTTTCCTATCAAATAGGTATTGGTTGGAATGTTTTAGCATTTTCCTATCAAATAAGTTTTGGTTTGAATGTTTTAGCATTTTCCTATCATATAAGTATTGGTTGAAATGTTTTAGCATTTTCCTATCAAATAAGTTTTGGTTTGAATGTTTTAGCATTTTCCTATCAAATAAGTATTGGTTTAAATGTTTTAGTATTTTCCTATCAAATAAGTATTGGTTTAAATGTTATAGAATTTTCCTATCAAATAGGTATTGGTTGGAATGTTTTAGCATTTTCCTATCAAATACGTTTTGGTTTGAATGTTTTAGCATTTTCCTATCATATAAGTATTGGTTTAAATGTTTTAGCATTTTCCTATCAAATAAGTATTGGTTTGAATGTTTTAGCATTTTCCTAACAAATAAGTATTGATTTGAATGTTTTAGCATTTCCCTTTCAAATAAGTATGGTTTCAATGTTTTAGCATTTTCCTATCAAATAAGTATATATTGGTTTGAATGTTGTTTAGCATTTTCCTAATAAATGAGTACCGTATTGGTTTGAATGTTATTCAATAGTTACAAAATGCAACAGAGTAATGCCTTCTTTATTTTACGATAAACTGGAGTATATGCCAGGAAAATATCGAAGGTTTGGTGCATAACTGTACCAAGTGCATATTCCCTCATTTTGAGAAAACCGTATTTAAAGTTTTCAATGTTCCGTTGTATATGTTTACATTATCATTTCACGAATTTTAAATGAAAGTGGTTTTCAAGTATAAAATGCCATATTGTCTCTGAAAAATAAAACCTTAATTTCTTAATCATGTTAATTATTTCAGATGTTACTGCCTTTTTGCCAAATCATTTGGGGCAGTAAGGTACCATGTGACACTTGGTTCCTTTCTGCATACATGATTTCTGAGGTATTCACCTTTTACATACTTAAAGTATTTCAGCGATTAATGAAGGTACATTCTCCACATTTTTACACAACACGAAGAACAATGAAGCCATCCATACTCTGTAAATAAGTGAAAATGTGCCAAAATAAGTAACTTAGTAACGGTCTGCAACAAGCCCACGACATGATCATGGAAACACATCTGTACAACTATACGTATATCTGATATACGTGCATAAATAACATTCAGCACTACATCAAAATAAACAGTGCAAAGTAAACTACTTTCTATAATCACGTTCAATCACTACAAACAATACTTTATCGTTAAATACTGATTTTGAAAGAAAATTGATACTTTATTTAAAAAATAAGAATAACGATAATCATGTTTACCTTAAAGACACCGTAGCACCAGTTTCTTACTGAAATAAAGTGCTCTGACAAAAATATAAATAAGTGTTACTAAGTGTATGGCTAAATAATACCCTTACATAAATAAAAATAGTTCCTAAACGAATGAACATGATTCGGTTAATCCATGCGAGTCCATTTCCCATTTCCCATTTCCCAGGTAGTTCAAGTGATCTGTCTCATGTAGCGATACCTAAATAATCAGAGTAGACTTTTAAATATGGCACAATGATGGAATGGTCAACCATCGTGCTGAACTCTCAAATTCTCATGAATAAAGACAGCCGTTTTCTATGGATACGGCTTATCGGATCTTGTAATGAGATGTTTTACCCATTAACATATCAATATATTGAAAAAACTTTAACTATAAATGGCAAATTTGAGAAAACATAACATTAAAAAAGTGATATAGCTCCTTTAAAAACAGGTTGACATTACTGAACTCTGTGTCTATGTGTGTCATTTGGCTTTTACTGAGTAAATATTTGTACATTGTAATTTAACAGATTGTAAAATTTTAAATCGGGACAATGATTCGATTTACATTCTAGGACATTCAGATATTCATAAAAAAGTATGTTATCAACTTTATTTTGCCTTTAATGTTCTCTTTTTAACTATGTAACAACCAACTGATTATTGGTGAAATGTGGTATAAAATTATTCATAAGATATAAGCAGATATTTGAGAGAAACATATTTCCTGAAGATTTACGTTTGAAGGTTTGATGGTTAGGTGTGTGTTAATATTACAATATATGCATACACTTGTTTCATTTGTTTTGTTTTGTATGAGCAATACGTGAGAATGCGATGTTAAGAGTGCGAAGACGCCATAGCAATGCCCTATTTAGAAATAGTTTTATGTCATCACTGACAAATATTATTACCATTAATAGAAACTTTTCAAAGTTATTTTTATGATTAATAAAGAAATAAGTACTCTACCTTATTTCATCTGTCATGTAAAACATTAAATCTTAAACCATTGGAATCATTGTTATCACCCGCAAATGAAATGTTTGTAACAGTACCTGAAGAATAATTTCAAAATAACTTATATTAACAAAATATACTGTTTCGTCTGGCTATTCAGAGATTAAAAAAAACATAGTCACCATGTCGTCTGAAAATGTTACTCTCACAGCATTGCTTCGTTTTCAGAGAAAAAATATTGAATGTGCCAACGCATCATATTTTGTTTGTACTTTCACTTTAAATGTGTTTCGTTGCTACTTAAATGTATAAACTCAATGAATCCATTCTTAACAACCACATATTGGGACACACGATTCAAATATCATTCATAGACGTTTCTGGAATAGGACACCTATTTCTAAAAAGATGTAAAAGTGTATCATCTTCCGGCTAATCACTTATCCGCTATCGTTTTGTATTATACTGTTATTTTGCCTAGGTTTTTTTGTTCTTGTTCTGTTATGAAGTTTGCCATTGCAAATACAATTACGCACTTTTTCGCCACCACCACTTGACACATTTTCAATATATACCACAAAATCATTAGCTGAATCATGGACAACGCCACCCACAATTTCATCACTCTCAAAATTGCCATAATTCGTAAATAAACTCCACATGCTTTCGAAAAGAGCCAATACCTCACGCTGAGGGCCGTCGCATGAGCTGACATCACGTCCAGTATCGGACCGTGCTCCCTAGCGGCGAGACCGGAGCAGGGATTCTAAGGGCAGGTAACTTTGGGCGACCTCCCGTCTGCAACCCACCAGTAAATTAAACAAACGATAGAGAGAACGCTGGGGCTCTGCAGGGGCAAGGAACTAAAAGGAGAATTTAGTTGATTTCTTGTGCCTGTCTTGGTCAATTTTCAATAGAGAGTCATACTTCAAGGAGTGAAACATAAGGGTTCGGCTGAACACTATTGTTGAAGAAGTCTTAT
The DNA here is from genome assembly GCA_936450465.1 of Gibbula magus. Classification (NCBI taxonomy): domain Eukaryota; kingdom Metazoa; phylum Mollusca; class Gastropoda; order Trochida; family Trochidae; genus Gibbula; species Gibbula magus. The sequence goes on from OW388294.1 coordinate 57,209,155, forward strand.
AATTCCATAGACAGACGTTGTGGAATAGTCTGTGATTTTGCGGTTGGATGTTAACATAAGTGCCTTCACAATGAGAATTGTTTTGTGCCTAATAGGTAAGGATGTTTTTTTTTTTGTTTTTTTTTAATCTATTGCAAATATCTTTTCTGTTAATGGTGCAGGACTGTTAATTAACTTCAATATTTCATAATTTTTTCAAATATGTTTCTTTTGGTATTTGGTACGTATACGTACCCTTTGTGGTTTCTGTTTTAAAATTGTTTAATTTATGATCACCTAATGTTAGATTATCACTATTATATATCATTCTTCTTAATATCAAATTCATCATAAATACTTTTCATTGAAATATCGCTACTTTTTATAACTATTTCATAGTATGTATCTAATTTTACAAATAATTTTAAAATAACATAATTGTAAAACATATAGTTAAAGTTTACATTACAATGTATAGCTTTGATATTAGTGTATTTTAAGTATTGGAGAAGTATGTAGTAGTTTATATTGCAGAAGTGTGTTATTGTTAATAGAACCATTACTATAGGTTCATTGCAAATGGCATTCAATATGCAAGAGTATACGTAACTAATAGTAATATGGTTATATATAATATATAATAATTACAGGGTCACATTGTCTTACTGTGAAACTATTTAGTAAATGTCATCACTGGGGCTAGACTCACTCTCAGAAAAGAGCTAAAATGAGTTTTTGAGGTTTTCTGAGTAAATATTTGTAGCGATAATACATTAAATATGATGCAATGTACATTTTAATGCAAGTTTATTTTAAGCATCCTAAATCAGGTGACATTCCATATTTTATAACCATTCAACTGTCCATCGTTAATGAAAATTAAAATTTTCATTATTTAGTTTCGCAATATCCGCAATATTCCAGAAATTGTCAATTATTATTGTTTACGGAAAGTTTCTGCTTGTGTATATTATCAGAGCCAACAAGGGACATAGTTAACATAATTTACATAACAAAGTCCAGTTCATTACGTTTCGTTTCCTTCTTTACAAATATCATCGTTTTTCCGTCTGAATCTTCCGCATAACTGTGTGAATGGAATTCCTGAACTACTGGTACAGGTATAGCCACCAACATACTGAAACTTGGTATTCGAGACGTCCAAATATGGAAACAAATAAAGGATATTTTGACTCTACGATATTACGACTATTCCTCTCAGGCCCTCTTCCCGAAAAGTCACGTCTGAAATTTTGGTTGTTCCTATTTTGCTCCGGTATTTGCCCGCTATCTGCGTGACACGGGATCTAGCGAGAAGAGTAAATATTTTCAGAATGGATTTAGTTTTTAAGCTAGGAAACAGACAACTTTTTCAACGCCAGAGTTAGACCATAAGCTCAGGCAAACAACACTGGACGAAGAAGGCTTTCAAGTGAGGGTTGAAGGTCGTCAATTGACATTATATAAAGGAAAAAAGTTTGCCTGAGAATCTAATAATGTCTTTGTGGAATCCTGAAAGAGAGTCTTAAAGAGAAAACGTGAAACGTGAATCATTCGATACCAAGTTATTCTGGATTAGCGTTTTGTTTTGTTTTTTAGCGGTACGCACTTCTGATGATCCTTGATAATCTCCCTTATGAATTGTCCAAATAAGGAATCACGGATATGTTTGCGAAGAAGATATGTGCAAATATGATTATGATGAAAACAATGCATGAAAATGGTTTCAAAATGTGGTAATCTCGACATATCGTTTATTCTTTATTCGTTGTGTTGTGGTTGCAGACAACTGTTTATATAATAGTAGCATTGCCTTTGATATGGCATTCCTTTAAAAGTTTCTTTGTGAATATGGGAAGATGAGATGAAAATTTGTTTTGCCAAAAAATTAAGTTTAGAGCAATTGAGTTTAATTGATAATTGTTACTAAGATAACGTTTGACGTTGAATACCGATTTATTTAAACTATTTAACAAAACTACAATAATGTTTTCGAAAAATAAATTTATAACGAAATGTATTTGTAAAATCCATTGGAAATGTAAGTGTCCCGTTAATTCCTGTTGTTTACTGTTTTATTAATTCACACTTAATTTGACAGGTTAACAATTATGACGAATTATGATATATAAATACCAAACCACCAATGATCTATCTTAAGCCCTGTTTATACGGCGAACTCTGCACATATGCAATAATGTTGATGGTAGTAATATACTTACGTGAGTAAAAGTAAATTTAATATGCATTCATACGTGTTTAATTTCTGCCTAAGCAAATGGGCTTCCAACTCTTTTAATATATGAATATAGAATTCCTAAAACATGCCAATCGATATGTATTAGATGTAAACTAAATAAATTAATTCATATCTGTCAATATTGGTTTGGCTTTATCGCCCTAATTATAATGAAAATCGGATAGTCAGATGGTCCTCGCGGGCAAGAAGGCGATTATCTAATATAGAAAATTTTAAAAAACAATATTAAGAGTTTAAAAATTTTCTTAACCTGTGTGAACTTTTACTAGAATAGTGAAAATACCATATTTACTTACGGTAGTAAACATTTGCACCGCCCCTGACTTGGTGCAAAATTGCTTACGGTAGTGAAAAAATTGTTTAAGGTAGTAAAATATACACATGTGCAAATGCGTCATTGCAGTGAATTTGGCTCATATGAGCAAATTTGCATATGTGTAACGATTAACTAATAGGTAAACGCTCGCCGTATAATCAGGGCTTTATATGTAATACGGAAAGTTATGCTTCTGATACAATTAGTTTATTTTGTGGACAAATACTTATTTATGAAATTGGTTGTATGAACTCATGCATGTACGTACTGATGCAATGGTAGATACTACTTAAGGGACGTGTTTAATGAGGTGAGGTGAGTTGTTGTTTAACGGCGCTTTCAAGAGTATTTCACTTATATCGCGGCTGCTAGTATTATGGCAGAGAGAAAGCCCGCAACGCCATGTGGCTAAACTTGTTTAATGAAATAAGTGATTAATTGTTTACAAAATCATTGTATCCTTCGTGCTGATGGAACCATGGGGTCAGTAATTCAAATGTGTCTTAGGCATTTGTACAAACTATATGGATTAAATGCGCTGTAGCACGTTTATTTGCCTATTATGTTTTCTGAAATTTGCCATTTATTATTAAAGTTTACACAATATATTTGTACGTTAATGGGTAAAACATCTCACAACGACCCGATAAGCCGTACCCATAGATAATGGCTATCCGTATTCGAAGAAAATGGTGCGGCGAATAAAGCGACAGTGACAGTTTATTGAACTACCTTTCAGCGGCCATTTTAATGTGAACACGTTAAAATGGCCGCTCGATGGGAAATAGACTCGCATGCATGGCTTGATGGAAGCATGAACATTCGTTTTCGTACTCTTTTTATTGATGAGCAGTATTATTTAGGCATTGGTAACACTTATTTATTTTTTTGAGAGATCACTCTACTTAAGCGCCTTTAAAACATAGATTAAAATTGGTTTTGCGTTTAAAAATAATTTCAGTGTATTTTTTTATTTTTTAAAACTATTTTTCAAGCGGTGAGAATCACTTTTATTTAACACTCAGTTTCCCTGACAATACGTTACTGTAAATAGCGAGTGCGATATTGACAATCTAGTAACTGCACCTTCGATTTTTACAAAAGACGCATATCTCATTCTACTCATCTCATCTACTCATCTACTCATCTACTTCTTCTCAAACAAACGTACTCTGTTTCATTGAGTACTTCCTGGGGATCTCGTGTGCTCTATGTCACGATTTACACGCAACTCGTTCGACAATAGAAAGGTCGAAGCTCAATATTGAGGTTTATGCATCACCCATGTCAGGACATTCTTACAATATGGGGGACGATTGGTGTTTTTCATACAATGTTCTCTTTTGCATGTCTTACCAAAATGACAAATTTAATTTTAGGTCAGTCTATCGTAAGGTTGATGTGTGAAAGGTGTCCTTGATTATTGACCCAAAACAAAGACACCGATCATTTATTAAAAACAATGTAGATTTTCATAACTTACACACAAACAAATATGAAAAAAACTTTTTAAAATCATAACTATTTACCTCCCATAATCTATTGTAGCTCTCGAGCAACGTCATTAACCAAATGATATTAACCAAAGTAAAATTGATATCATCATCCACATATGGTTATTAAACAAATGATATTAACCAAAGTAAAATTGATATCATTATCCACATATAGTTATTAAACAAATGATATTAACCAAAGTAAAATTGATATCATCATCCACATATGGTTATTAAACAAATGATATTAACCAAAGTAAAATTGATATCATCATCCACATATGGTTATTAAACAAATGATATTAACCAAAGTAAAATTGATATCATCATCCACATATAGTTATTAACCAAATGATATTAACCAAAGTAAAATTGATATCATCATCCACATATAGTTATTAACCAAATGATATTAACCAAAGTAAAATTGATATCATCATCCACATATATCTATCTTTTGAACTCTTCCAGCGGTAGGAGCTCAGATTTTGATCGCATCTGCCCAGCAGCAGTCTGTGGCTCAGCAATGTCTTACTGAGCAGGTACGAGCCAACCAGAACAACGCCGGCAGAACTACTGCAGCAACTGGACGGAACAGGAACAGGAACAGACAGAGAAATGGCAGGAACAATGCCCAGACTGCCACTCTTAACGCCTTCAGAGCCATCTGCCAGTTAGTGAAAACTTACTTAAATACGAAATTGAAATAGGATCAACCCGTTTATATGCTCAACCAGCAGTTTAAAGGGGCAGTAGCACGTTTTTTCGCTGAAATAAGTCGATGAAATATATTTTTTAAGTAATGTCACCAATAGTAAAACACCCTTCTCTTTTCGGAAAATCAAGTTAAAAAACGAGTGTACATGGTTCCGTAAAGCCATGGGAATAGTTTTTGTCATTCGAAAATAATTAATTGTGTTCACAATCTGGCATAATGTAGAATTTTTCCTAAATACTCATCTCCAAGTTAGTATTACCCTTACAAGACTCATAATAATGTTTGGATTGTGCTCACACAATAAAATACTAAATCATATTATACTTTTAGCAAAAAGATTAATTTATCTTTCAAGTATCAAACAACATGACCTTCGGAAAATCAAGTTAAAAAATTAGCGTACATGGTTCGGTTACGCCATGGGAATATTTTTTTGCAATTCTAAATAATAAAATGTGTTAACATTAACTGGCCGCCATGCAATATTTTGCTTTATATGCAGCACTGTTTTTACCACTACGGAAAATTGGTTTGTGTAATAGTATGTTTTACCCTCTAAAGTAAATATAAATGACATAAACTATTATTATAAATGGGAAATTTAAAAAAAATAAATTTTCCAAAAACGTGCTACTGCCCCATTATTTGAGGGTTAAATGGATCATATGGCTTTATTACATTGTTACATTTGGGATAACACTACCTTCAATAGTACAAATTATTGTACTTTTCGGGCTATATGACTTCAATATTGAAAATTAGTATGGCCCTAAAACACATTTTACATGTAAATTTAGACAGTGTTTTAAATCAAGGGACTCTTGTTGTTGAAACTCAAGGTGTAAGATACATTCACAATAATCTGCATATTAATTCTTTAAAGGTCATCTTCCAAAAGGCACACACATTCATATGGTCACACATACAGCATACAACTCTTCTTCTTTAAAAACAACATCACTTTCATCTGCGTGCAATTTTTCAGAAACTTCGAAAGCTATATCCGTTGTTTCGAGACACGTCTTCGGGACTCCACAGTGGCTAACGACAACTTTCTCAATCTCATCTTCGACGGGGACGACATGCGTGCAGCTTACAGAGGGCTGTGCGGGGATCTACCACGTATGTAGGATCTAAGCTCCACACAGTTCATGCTACACATAATCTGCTATATATGTGCAAATGTGTCTTTAACACCATGGTTTGTGTGATGTGGAAATAATTTTGATATTTATTGAAAGATAATAAATGGATTGTACAGTATGGAGGATATAAAGCTGTGACGTGTTGTAAAGCGAAAATGTAAAATTAAAAATATGTTTAATGTTGACTATGTTTACCGAATGTGCAAGGCAGTGACATGCACAACATTCCCATCAGAGGCCGTGAGTGATTTAGAGATTTAAGGGGCAAATAATGATCTTCATGTATAACAAGAAAAACATGATAGCGTGTCGTATCATTGAGTGAATTTGTTTTATTTTTAATTACTTACATTATGCATCATAAAAATGTTCTCTTCATTATTCAGTAGGCAACACATAGATTTATCATTCAAAACAAATTTTCAGTTTAAAGTTTCAACGGAATTGTTTGAATCACTTAATAACGTTAACTACTTCAAATATTTAGAACTTGAAGACAACATCAGGTGTTTGCTGACCACACCTCAAGTCCAGCGTTGCTATGACAACTTCCGCCAGTCCGTGGTCCAAGTGGTCAACATAGGGCGTCAGAGGCGTCTGTCTCAGCAGGATCTGGAGCGAGTAGCCTGCAAGTAAGTATCAGTATGAATATCAGTCTCAGTATGAATATCAATATCAGTATGAATATCAGTATGAATATCAGTATGAATATCAGTATGAATATCAGTATGAATATCAGTCTTAGTATGAATATCAGTATGAATATCAGTATGAATATCAGTATGAATATCAGTCTCAGTATGAATATCAGTCTTAGTATGCATATCAGTATGAATATCAGTATGAATATCAGTATGAATATCAGTATGAATATCAGTATGAATATCAGTCTTAGTATGAATATCAGTATGAATATCAGTCTTAGTATGAATATCAGTATGAATATCAGTATGCATATCAGTATGAATATCAGTATGAATATCAGTCTCAGTATGAATATCAGTATGAATATCAGTATGAATATCAGTATGAATATCAGTATGAATATCAGTATGAATATCAGTCTTAGTATGAATATCAGTCTTAGTATGAATATCAGTCTTAGTATGAATATCAGTATGAATATCAGTATGAATATCAGTATGAATATCAGTCTTAGTATGAATATCAATATCAGTATGAATATCAGTATGAATATCAGTCTTAGTATGAATATCAATATCAGTATGATAATCAATTTCAGTATGAATATCGGTATCGGTATGAATATCGGTATCGGTATGAATATCAGTCTCAGTGTGAATATCAATGTCAATATGAATATTGATATCACTATGGATATCAGTATCAGCATGAATATCAGCATCAAATTCAGTATCATTATCAATTTATGTCGTTTAAGTATGAGTATCAGTATTACTATCCCCCGCCACGAAGTGGAAGGGGGTATAGGTTTGAGCTCCGTCCGTCCGTCCGAGATAAAGGGGACAGCTTTCCTCAGAAACTATTTAAGATAGGATAACCAAATTTGGTGTGTGACTTGAGGGTATCGATACCTTGAGTTCGCAAATAAGAAGCGTTAAAAAGTTTTCCGGAGTTATTGCCCCTGTTCCTTTTTTCGACTTCGAGTTATCTTCAAAGGGGATAGCTTTTCTCAGAAAGTGTTTAACTTAAGGGTATCGATGTAATGAAAATAAGAAGCTCACACTTATTTCTTCGCGAATTATTGCTCTTGTTCTGATTTCGTTGGTCTGGCGGGGAATGTTGGTGACTATGTCTTCTTGTTATCATTGTTAATATGTATATCTCAGTAACATTATCGGTATACGTAGCAAAATAAGTATCAATATTCAGCACAAATATCAACATCAATATGGTATCATTATCACCATCAGCTGCTGCTTCGTTGTCACTATCAATGACAATAATATATTGACAGTATATGTATCAATGTCAAAACCAACCGATTTGCATAATCCTGTATTGTCTGCAATTATTCATCATCATCTTTCCCTGCGAACATGCAATTCAATATTGTACATGTATATTATATAATATTATAACTTTTCTTTGTGAATAGAAATCTAAAAAACGATAACCTCCTCTTTAGAATTATTAAGAAAATTTACGTTCCCAAAACACTAGTTTCTCTTGTAAATTAAAAACCCTCACCAGCTTGATAAAGTTACATTTTCCTTTCGTTTTGTAGAATCGTCATAGGTTGTCAATATATAAAATCACAACCTGATTCGTATTGTGAATTTAACTAGCGTCCATGGCCATCAAAATAACACAAAAAACAACGCACAATGACCATTGTCAAGTGATTTTCTGATCTATGGGCTAAAATATAAAACTTAAATTCTTTATTTCAGTGTATCAGTGGCCCGCTACCAATGCGAGACACAGGTCTACTCCTTCTGTAATAGCCAGGCAGGGGAGATAATGCGCAACTTCTTCTATGCCGGAATGCCAGGTCAATGTCGTAGAGACGCCGGAGTTACCTCCCGTTATTCCGCCATGTTTGGAAGGTGGAACGGGGCTGAAATGTCCCATATCTCGACCTTCATGATGTTGCTTCCCATTGGAGCGCTCATAAAATCGTTTTGGTTATGGTAACATTTCGGGTGGAATGGCTATACAAATATTGGTGAGGTTTATGTATGTAAGAATATCAGATGAGAGGAGAGAGGTGTCATGGGTATTCTGAGATATTGACGTTAAGTCATGGTATACGTTCTTGAAAGGTTTGTTGACTAATGAATTGCTAACAATGACCAAATGTTTAATTTTTAATTTTAAGAAGAAAACGTTTAAGAAACGAACTTTTGTTCTTTACAAATTTGCGAACTTTGACTAGTACTTAAATGGGGAAATGGAAAAAAAAACGTTTCAAGAATAGAATCGTATTTTACGAGAACGTTTGTGACGAACACCTTTTTGACAATTTACGTTAATGACGTTTTTAAAAGAAATTATGGCAGATTCGTATCCGTACGTTCTTTGTGACAGACTCGTTTTATGACGTTGTAGACAGTTAACGTTTTAGAAAGCAGAATATGACCGATAAGGGTGACAAAGACAGAGTTGACAAATACTTTTTGATGACGTCGACACTAGTAACGTCTGACATACGCAATATAACAGATATATACGATTTAGTAACTTTGTTTATGACAGACTATTTGATGATGTTGACACAAGTAACGTTTGACATACGCAATAAAACAGATTCTTTAATGACGTTGACGTTTTACGCCAATAACGTCTGATGAATAATTTGAAACGTATACGACGCTATAACGTAACATAGAATGAAAAAGTATCAAGTATAAATAACTTCTTTATGATGCTAATGTGACGACAACGTAAAATAAGGTTGTGTGTTGGCAAAAGGTTGCCTAATGCATGGCTTTATCCAGAATTGTTGGGAATTCCTTAGACTCTAATCAAGCACACATATATATTACATTCTAAATTGAAAGAAGACAACTGGCCTTTTATATTCAAGTACATGTATTTAGTGTAATGATTAGTTATCCTTTTATTTATACACACTAAAAAGTTAGGGAAAATCCAAATTTCAACATTGAACAAATTATTATGAATTATTAAATACATCAATATTGAAATTTTGGTGGTCCGAAACTTTTTGTCCAGTATATATTAATGAAAGCTGTTCCAAAGCTCTTCTCAATGTGATTTATTTTAATTTCTTATTCGTATACGGGTGATACGATGAACAGCCTTGTATTATGAATACAACATTTGTTTTTATATGTGAGAATATGAATAGAGATGATAGTATTATTTATCATAAAATATATCCATGGTAATAATTCAAATCACTAAATGATGAAAGAAAGATAAATTTGTGTTAAAATTCTTTACTGATTATTGTACAAATGTTTTGAGATTCTGTTGAAAATGTGCATATTCTATACACGGGTATTTGTATTAAAAAGATCATTTTATTCGTTCACCTCTTTTCACACCTCAAGTGATCCTTCGCATCTCGTATTTTCACGAAGGATTACAATGTTGATTTAGTTTGGACGATTTCTTGCTTTTAAAAATCTCATAATTGGATGTTTTACCTCTAACAGAAATTTTGAATGGAAAATAATGTCCAAATCTAAATTGTAAATACATTATTTTAATTGAGAAAAATGAAATAAAATATTGTCATTATTCATGGTGTGATGTGTTCTCTGTTCCTTCATATTGCAGATACCCCTAAGCAATAGAAAAGTTGAAAACAAATAATCAAAACTTGAGTCAACAGCGTGTATAACTTTGAAATATTGAATAACAGTCTTCAATAAGGTTTACGTGTACATTGGTACTAACAAATAATTTCCGGAATTATTCTCAATATTTTTATCTAAATAATTTGCTATCGAGAACAAGAGAATTAGTGAGCACAGCTCACTAATATACCCCCGCTTTTAAAATTGGTCAAAGAAAAAATGTTTCAAAATAGCAAAAGGACATCAATGTTTAGACTTTTGTATGAACAGACCACGGAACTATTATTAAAGCAGAGTAAGTATGTCTTCATAGGTACACCTGTAAGCGTGTTTCAGAAGTAAAAGTAGAAAAATTCGATAATTGGCATTAAATATGCAAATGAGGGTATGAAATATACAAATGACAAATGTACACATCAGTGGTTATAAGAATCAAGTTTCGTAACATTTGAACAATTAGTGTCTGAGTTATGAGAGGGACAGATAAGTGTGAATGGTGAAGTAAAAAAAATTGGAAAATTTGCATAGATTATGCAAATGTGGGTATGAAACATACAAAAGGCAGATGTACACATCATGGTGATTGCACATATCAAGTTTCGTAACATTTGAATAAATGGGGTCAGGGTTATGAGTGTAATAAAAAGTTTGAATGGCGAAGTTGAAAAATAGAGAAACTTTGCATAAATTATGCAAATGAGGGTATGAAACATGCAAAAGGCAGATGTACACATCATGGTGATTGTACATATCAAGTTTCGTAACATTTGAACAACTGGTTTCAGAATTATGAGTGGAACAAAAACCGGACGGACGCACGGACGGACGGACCCACGGACGTGCTGACCGCTTTATGCTCCGACTCCTTCGTAGCGGGGGTATAACAACGCATCAATGATATTTGAACAGCAATATACGTCATAGAATTAAACCCCTGTTGTACATTTTCTGATCTTTACTGTTAACACTTATATACAAAATTTGTATTTGTATACTTGTATTCAAAATTAAATCAGCGGTTCTGTTGGAGTATTAACGATGGAAGTCCACATATTAAATTTTATTAAAGCGAAGCATAGTAATTATTATTAAAATAGTACTTTTTGTATAAATTTCATTTTCATTTTTCAAATTTTATGATGAGGAAATTGTCAGCCATTTAACGTGCTGTGAACAGCGGTTAATTTCCACGTTACACAGTGTACATTACTGCAATTAGTAACAGTGGTATCTTACATATAACCCTTTTCACATTCCATACATAGTGACACAATTTCATACTTGGTATCCGGCAAGGCGATTTCCTTTGACCCACCGCATTCGTGATGTTCATGGAGTGAAATGTATTAGACTGTTAAGCATCTCTTCAATGCTATTTAGTTAATTTAAATAATCAAATGATAAGTTTATATCGGCATAATGTGCAGTTGGGGCTTTTTAATTAATTAATTAATTAATAACAAATATTCCATGAGTTTAATATAATGTCATCACATTGTCATGTTATAGTTCATGCGCGATCTGATGCACCAAATACTGGGCTATGTAGCTGACAGGATATTTTACGCGATTTTATCATATTTTTTTCAAGCGATTTCAAGCGATCAATTTCGTGGGCTCCCTTAGGGGTCAGATGAGCAATGTGCTAATATTGAAAGGTTTGAAAAATTATACCTTTGTTATTACCCGATCGAGTTTTATGTTTGATGTCTTATTTTAAAGAAAATTGTATTGGCTTTGACGTGGTATATAATATTTAATGATGATATGATGACAACATTCTGAAATATAATTTCAAACGGACATGTTGTGTTGACCTCGTTACATACCGTTACTATTTTTATGGTATAATGAGCTTGATCGTCGACTCCATATGCTTTCTAATCGCTAGTTTTTCGACAGTACAAGCCCTTGTGAATGTAATACAATTTATTACCTACGAGGGCAATCATATCGGGGTTCATATTTTTCATACGATGCCCTAGGGCAAAATATCACTTTTTCATGGTGATGTGACGTCATTAACAATACTACGGCGTCACGCTTCGTCTATGACGTTGCATTCTAAATACGGCGACTGTTGGTCGCCAGCCTATGGTTGAAAGTGGATTTTAGCGTATTTTCATTAATTTCACGACTTCGGTAAATAAACAGAATATTTTATTCGTGTCTATGTCATACTATATTTACGACACTCGTGCCTGAATATCGGTATATCCCTCGCTCTCGCTCAGGAATTACTAATATTCAGGCACTCGTGTCGTAAACATAGTATGACATAGACACTCATATAATATCCTCTATATAACTTTAGCAAAAGTCATACCAGCAGAACAGTCAGCAAGCTTGTGGGACGGACAGCGCCAGAATGAGTTTAAATCATGCAGCTATATACACAGTCAATCAGTTTTGACGCATCATAGCTTGGGGTGAGGTGAGGTGAATTGGGGTTTAACGCCGCTTTCAAGGGTATTTCACTTATATCGCGGCTGCTAGTAAAGCCCGCAACACCATGTGGCTATGCATTGCGGTGGTATTGCACCCAACCCTCACTGCATGTAGAACAGTTCTTTACTGCAGACAAAGTTGCCGTGCCCCTGGCGGGATTCGAACCCGGGACCTCTTGATCCGAAGCCGAACGCGCTAACCACTGCGCTGTCCCGCCCCCATAGCTTGGGTAATTCACAGTTTACCAAGTGACCCTGGGTAATTCACAGTGCCATTGTGGTTGTATTACATAACATATGTTTCTTCTTGCCTTGGCCTGATGACAAATGAGTTCAATACAAGAATAATCTAAAATAAATTAATTTACTTTGAAATATAATTGTTCAAGTTTTTGAGGGGCATTTTGAAGTGTAATACACAAGGAAACAAGATTTTCTGCATAATAACTTTTATATACATAACGTAGATACCCAAACATCGTGTATCTACACAATATAGAAATTGTTATCAAGAAATCATTTCCAAATACACATCACGTTAATTTTTAATATTTCACAGTTGGTTCGTTGCCCTCGAATAAGCGACATTAGGTAGAGCTTTCTGAAAAAAATAAACACCTGCCTTAATTAAACACCAGGTAAACCGATTTGAAATGATTAAACCAAATATCGATTCGCCTGTCTCTAGAAACCTTATTACGAAATAGACGTCTGTCGTGATTTGAAGCATGCCTCGAATAGACGCTTATGATGTGAGATTGAACGAATATGCTCTACTTTTTATTAGGGATTTACGGTATGCAACTGTCTAGCCAGTTGTTTCACTGAATGGATTTTTAACAAGAGTGCTCTGAGAGCACAAGAACCCCCGGGTTTCATATCCACAAAATAAGCAGTTTAAATGTAACTGTAATTTAATGACCTAGTACAAATATATAAGCATGTCAAGTATCAAAGGCCTATCACCAATCAATAAAAAATATCGCCATTGTTAAAGGTACATCCATTGTGTTGTTGGGGTTCAAATATGCCAAACGTTATAAATGGTCTTATTTTATCGAGAAGTACCAACTGTTACCGAAAACTACGATTTTGATGATACTCGACTTAGTATATTGACGATATGAAGGTATAAGTGTCGATTTCTGATCGAAAACCGGACAATGCACCGCGTGTGGCGCGCGCCACTGAGTCAAACGTAATTTTGGAATCTTATTTAAACCAGACAAAATACCAAATTTGGGTTGATAATGTTCAATAGGTCATACAACTACTGTGCATGTAAACAGGACGTGCACTTTCCGTTTCTGCACATGCATAATGATGTTACTCGATATTAATTGGAAACTAGTAATTATGATATATCTGGCGATTGGGGATGAATATGCAAGCTGAGTGAATTTGTTTGTATTGTAAACAGCACATTTTGTGTGTTGGAACGTATTAAAACCAAATAAAATTTTATGAAACACAATGGATGCACCTTTAATGTAGGCATAACCTGAACAATTATCTCTCTTCTCTCCTTGACTGGATGGAATATATTATTTGATTTCTATCAAGTCTGAAATAACACATTTACTTCAAAGACCATACGATGCAATAACCGTTTTGCCAGAAAAACATGACAGAACAATATTTGTGAAAAATACCTTATACGCTATCATATGCTCGGGGTGTATATTCGGGGCCATGTGATGTAATAATTGTCTTATTATTTTGTATATTTGATATATTATGAACATTAAGAGTACATCCTTATGTGAGACAGGTTCTGAAATATCGCATGGTCATTACAACCACATGGGGTACTTATTGTGTCAACAATATTTGTAAACATTACAGTAAACATATGAACGCATCCATATATCACAGAAAGACAAACAAACTGACATATACTGACGTACTAATCATATTCTTCCGCAAGTTAAATTCTTAAAAAGTCAGCATATGCCAAGATGAATGACGTTATACAATTCACCCTACGTAAAAGTGGCACCAGCTTTATGCATGAGATGAGCTCGTGCCACTGAGGCCATGTTAAAAGTGTCATAAAGGATAAAATGAAATGGTTTTATTCATGAAATTGACGCACGATTTGTAAAAACGTCTTCTTCTATTGAAGACGTTATTGCTACCTCACTTAGGAAACGAAATAGTTGAGTTTACCAGTGATATTCGACATGCTGAAATGTAAGTATATCATCTTTAACGCTCTCATCCGAAAGTTTTTTTTTATAATAAAATGACGTCTTTAAGAGCTACATTTTTACAACTGTTTAATGTGATCTTTACATTGTCTGTTTTTAAAACTATAGAACTCTTTTGAAAAAAGGTCCAGATTAATTATTTTGATACTGAAACCTTAAGTAATGCTATGATGTTACAAAATCGTTGAGTTGGTCAGAGTTTATTGTTTTGTTATTTGACTTGTCGCGTTTATGAATGTTACCTTTTTAAAAAAGTATCTTGTCGTTGAAGATTACATCATATAACGCTACTGAGCATCTTTAAGGTGGATATTAGGCGCTTTACAAATCTATTATTATTATTATTTTGCTGGGGTAAAAAGATTCGGGTTCTTTTGTACGTGGTTTATTGTTTTATAATCATTAGATATATTATTTTATGGAATACTCTCTAAAAATGATGACCTAATTTTTCAGGAAACATATGTGTATATTGGATGTTGAAAATTAACGTTGACATATACTGTCTTTGCTAATATTTGCCAATAATGTACCAGATAAAGACAAGCAAAAGCATGAAATGCTTATGTTTATATACATTTCATAACGCATAAGGAAGTTCAGTCCTTTAGAAAAAGATAATTAATACACCCACCAATTTATTAATTTAACTTAATTTGGGTATGTTGGTTATCCGTGTCAAATTGGTAGTGGTCTGTATTCCCATAAAAACAATATTCCATGTAATAAACAAGATATTAAATAACAACCCTGTCTAACCCCTCTACTTGACATTGGCACTACATGGCATTTTGCTCGATTAGGGGTTTTTTTACAATTCAATACAAACTTTTGGTCATATTTGTGCTCAATATATAATATTCTGTTCGATCAATCTAAAGCAATCATGCCTTCGCTCTCTTTCGAACATTTGAAATGGCATGTCAAATGAAATATTTGGTTTTCTCCCCCACCCTCTTCATCAAATATGTCAGCAAACATGTGTTCGTCAACTTTGACACACAGTAATATGTTGGCGCTATTTTTATTGATGACTTTGATGCCGGGGTTCAAATATTTGTTGTGATAATTTGTTATTTATTAAACGAACGAGCAGTGCTATCCTGTCGCTCTGGGTTCACACTTAGAGGACAATGTCCAAAGTCAAGGAATGTTAAAGCAAACCTATCCACGGAATGCATTTCAAGCACATGTACATGTTTTTGGGGGTTAAATTGTTGAATTGTTGAAATGTTCATATCTGGCGATTTGCTGATAACATACACGCTAAGGCAGAAACCTAAGCGGCATATATTCTGATCTTTAATCCATTTCTACAACTCGAGATTTTATTTTGTAACGTCCTTGTATACGATATTTGTTTACTATCGAACTGACTGTCTCCAAATTTTCATATCTCAGAAATATCTTTGTTCCAGTATGCACCTTCACCACCGCAGTTGTGTTATGCAGCTTCCCGTGGGTACACGGTCAGGTCCCCACCACAACTGACGCAGCCGCCACAACTGACGCTGCCGCCACAACCGACGCAGCCGCCACAACCGACGCAGCCGCTACAACCGCCGCAGCCGCCGCCGCAGCCGCCGCCTCAGCCGCCACAACCGACGCAACCGCCACAACCGACGCAACCGTCGACCTAAGTGCAAACAGTACTGCAGATACAAATACCACTGACAGTGCACCCAAACCAGCATTCTCACGATGTCTTGCTGAAGCAGCGGGAAATGAGACAATTGATAAAACCAACATAGTCTCAATTCTCTTATCATGGTGCAGGTGAGACAAATAAATTTAACTCCCTCGCAGTCTGATTAAAAATCGACCTTGTTCCGAAGAATTTAATTTGCAAAATTATTCATCTGCCGGGACACGGACAGATTTCTCTCCACAAGGTTTTAGAACATCCCGTACAGGCGCATGTTCCGTGCCAGTTTAGCGCAGACAAAACAAAGTCAAATAGCTGACCAATCACATCATTGTTCTCTAACACGATTCTCGTGTTACGGAAACCGACGAAAATATGGTTGTTGGGAGTTACTTGCCCCTAGCTTCTCGAACCGAAAGCATTTGTGGGACGTTCTGTGATTGGTTACCTGAATAACGTCAGCACATGCGGTCCTACGGGCTGTTATCAGACGGTTTGTCGAGGAAACCTCCGAACGATAACAGTTCGTATCCCGATGGATACACAATTTTGCAATTTTTATTCCCGGAAAACGCTCAATTCAATCAGACTGACTCTCTCTCTCGGAAGTACGCAACCGGTATCTATCTAGCTGCATTGCTAAGCTATTCATGTTTGGTAACAGTGATCTAGACTTGCCCGGGTTGTTAGTTGTTCGTAAGCCTTCGAATGTTGCACTTAGCTATGCGATTTTCTTACACGAGGTGTAGATATTTATATTGTGTTGACAGGGTCACATTGCCCATGGTGACGTGATAATTGGTGAAACTCCTGTTTTATGCAGATTATACATACAGATGCATCCGGAAAGTTTGTTCATCTCCTTGCGTATCTTTGTGCATGTATTCTGTGATGTCGTTGAGGCATAGCAACATTCAGAAAATAAAACCGATAATTTTGTTTTTCTCTTCAGAAGTAACTCCAGTTTTTATTGCTCTGTGTAAAACATCCTATAAATGAACAACACTTTCAAACATTTGCCTTAGATTTTATTATACAGTCATACAATGTACTTGTGGTGATTTTCTGTCATTAACGATATTGTATATTCAATTCCAAAATTCAATATCAGAATTTCGAAAATCTTTACTTTTTGGTTTATTGCATCTGGCCTAGGTCCGAAAACTTGACCTGACGAATACATGATAAGTTTGGGAATAATAATTATACACATGGACAAGAAACGCTGCTTTAATTGTCAGCGCTAATGAGATAATGCAATCTTATACACTAGCCCCCCCCCCCCCCCCCCCCCCCCCCCCCCCACTGAGTGGAAACAAATTTTTTTGGGACCCCCCCCCCCCCCCCCCTTTAAAAAATCCTGGATCCGCCCTTGTTATATGATATTTATGTTGATGCAGCTGTGTAAACATAATTACGATATAATATTACGATATGGTAGGGCACAATAAATATATTTTGCATTAACAGTTTCAAGATAAGATCTATTAACTTTCATTTGTGTAATATTACGATATGGTCGGGCCGATAAATATATTTTGCATTAACAGTTTCAAGATAAGATCTATTAACTTTCATTTGTGTAATATTACGATATGGTAGGGCACAATAAATATATTTTGCATTAACAGTTTTAAGATAAGATTTATTAACTTTCATTTGTGTAATATTACGCCAAGCTTTTCTGTACTCATCTACGTTGCACAGGATGTAGAACAATGACAATAATGTATACTTAAAGGGGCTGTAGCACGTTTTTTTGCAAATTTTATTTCTTTAATTTACCCATTTATAATGATACTTTATGTCACTTATATTTACTTTAGAATCTAAAACATCTTACACAAATCAAGTATCCGTAGTGGTAATAACGGTGTTGCTTATAAAGCAAAAATTGCATGGCGGTCATATTAATGTGAACACATTTTATTATTTCGATTTACAAAAACGATTCCCCTGGCTTTACCCAACCATGTACAGTTATTTTTAACTTGATATTCTGAAGAGAAAATTGTTTTACTATTAGTGCCATAATTTTTCAAATACATTTCATCATCTTATTTGGCAATGCATAGCCACGTGGCGTTGCGGGCTTTCTCCCTGCCATAATACTAGCAGTCGCGATATAAGTGAAATACTCTTGGCGTTAAACCAAAACTCACCTCACCTCACCTCATCATCTTATTTGAGCGAACAAACGTGCTACTGCCCCTTTAAATTATCCACTGGAGATTTTTAATTTCTGCTCCTCACGTCTCAACGAATCCAATAATACTATGTGTAATATACTAACATTTTAAAAAAGATGTATTTTAATTGCTTCAAATTAACACACTGTGAGTAAATTTAAATTTAAGTGATTTTACATCATGCATAGGGAAATACATAAACTTGGCACTTTTATGGCCACATAAATGATGACGCACTTGGTGAATTGACAATAGTCACGTTATACAGGTGGACACATATGCAAATATTATATTGTAAACATTGGACATAACAAATTCGTATCTGATTCATCCAATTTTAAAATACTTCGTTCCCTTTTGGTGTTTTCGTAACATTAAATTTTCACATCAATATTAATATCAAACATTTATATAATTTAAAGACGGGACCAAATCTTAGTTTCTCGATCCTATTGAAATTCAATTGCATTTAAAGTTTGGTTTACTTATTAAAAGCCGAGGTTAAATTTCACGTTTTGGTTTCCTTATTAAAAAGCCAAGATTAAATTTCACATCCCTGTGATGTGCAGATTTATGCGTGCACATTGTTGAAAAGCAATTGGCATGGCTTGGAAACGAATCGACTAATGCACTGTTATAAACTAGTTAAAGGGACACATTTAAATTAATGTAAATTTCTCGACAAACTATATTTGATTTAAAATCAATCCATTTTCCAGCACAATTTACGGAGCCAAAATGAAACCTTGACACTTTAGGAAACACAAATACCTTACCAACAAGACATAAACACTTTAAATGAACCGTTATTGTTTCAACCAAGGAGTTAGTGGGTTTAAATTTGCCTCTTTGTTTCAACGAAAACTACGAAATAGGCATGCTTTGTTATAGCAGCATACATGAGCAATTCACCCGTATAGTCTGTCAGCTTAACTTTTGGGACTCCCCTTTTTCTTAAATATCGTATTTAGTTTTCACATTTGTCTTAAATTCTTAATGTGTATTTTAATTATTTTTCTTGATGTAACAGGAACATATTTTTAACATCAATTTCATAATTTAAATAAAAGAGTTCTTTAAATAGCTATCATTATAGTTTCGTGTTTGTTTTGTTATCACAAAGGCAAGGGTAAGGGGCAGCTGGGGTAATGTCGCAGGTCGCGTAAGCTTGTGATTCACGTGCATGACCTGAGGTCAGTTTTACTATGTGTGTAGATTTTGGGGAACATCTCATAGTTATCACGCTCGAGGTGAATTGCTCTAAAGACGTTTCCATTTTGAGACGATCTTTCCATTCACAAGCTAAATCCCACCACACAGTAAAGCTGACCTGAGGTCACGCACGAGCTCGGTCACGGCATGTTAGACATTACGTAATTGACACCCGCCTGTGCAGTATCAAAACAAACACAAAAATATAATCATAGTTAAATAGATACCTTAAAAATTAACCTAATTGTTTTCCTCAAAGAATGCTTTTGTCATCAATAATCTGGCAAAATAAATTTTTTTTAATTTTTAGCCATAAATTTTTTTTTTTTTAATTGTAACCACAAAGACATAACGCTGTAATTTTCATGATTTTGTACGGTGATCTATGTATGTATGTACGAGGGGCGTTCAATAAGTGTTGCAACTTCAATATAAAACCAACTCGCGTAGTCAATTTTTTACTTTTATTTTTCAATATAGTTACCCTTCACCTCAATACACTTATTCCATTTCTCTTTAAGACTTTTGAACCCGCTTTTGTAGAAGTCTTCCGTTTGCCCCCCTAACCACGCCTCTGTGGCAGCTTTGACGTCTTCGTCATCCCGGAAGTGCCTTCCACGTAGGGCGGATTTCAGGTTTCTGAACGGGAAGTAGTCACTGGGGGCTAGGTCTGGGCTGTAGGGTGGGTGGTTAAGCTGTTCGAATCCACAATCACGTATAGCGGCCTGTGCAACTCTTGACTTGTGGACTGGAGCGTTGTCATGCAAAATCAGAACACCACGTGTCAACATTCCACGGCGTTTCTGTCGAATTGTCTTTCGCAATTCTTGCATTAGGTTGGCATAATATTGACCATTCATTGTAGTTTTGGTTGGCAAGTAATCAATTAATAATATGCCTTTTGCATCCCAAAAGATTGTCGCCATAACCTTGCCAGCTGATGGTTGAGTGCGAAACTTCAGGGGAGGCGGTGAACTCGGGTGCTTCCATTGCTTGGATTCCAGATTAGTTTCCGGGTCCCAGTGGTGGATCAAGGTTTCGTCACCTGTCACCAGACGAGACAAAAACCTGGCTTCATCCGCATTAAACCGATCCAGGAGCTCCATGCAACTTTCGGTTCTTTTCTGGCGATCTTGTGCTGTGAGGTTTCTGGGTACCCATCTTGCAGATACCTTGGACATACCAAGATGGTCATGAATTATTTTTTCAACACTTCCAACTGATATCTGGAATTCCAAAGACAGTTCAGAAACTTTAACACGGCGGTCAGCTAAAATTCGTCTTTCGATAGCGGCAATAACTTCCGGTCGGGTGACTTCAGATGGCCTGCCTGACCGTGGGTCATCGTCTAAGGACTCCCTGCCCCGCTTGAACTGAAGAGACCAGCGACAAACTGTTGAAAAGTTAGGAGCATCCTTACCCATCACATTACACATACGATTATGTATTTCTGTAGCTTTGCATCCCTCTTTAGTAAGGAACTTGATCACAGCGCGTTGTTCATGTTTGAGAGAATCCATGATTATGGAGACCCCTAGGTCAGCGCAGCTATTATATCTAAATAATTGTTATGTCTAGAAATTGTTTTGACATGTGTCAATGTTATGTTTTGACTATAGTAACACCTGCTATAAGCTGACACTGTTTATGTAAACACCAATGCCCCGCTTGCAACACTTATTGAACGCCCCTCGTATGTACGTATGTATATGTACTATAATCTGGTGTATAATGGGCCTGTGGCCCCTTTACTGAATAAACTCTCTCTCTCTAGTATCAAAACAAACACAAAAATATAATCAGTTATATAGAAAACTTTTACATTAAGCTGTGAAATCAATGTCAAAATTTAGTTCCTGTTACGTAAAATAAAATAATCATTATGCCCATAAAAAGAATTTGACATAACTGAAAAATGAATAAGCTATTTGCGGAAAACGCAGTCCCAAAAGAAAGCGTCATTACGCATGTCATTTGAGTCACATTATGTCAAACGTTATAAATGGTGTTATTTTATCGAGGAGTACTGACTGTTGTTGACAGTTATCAACTTAATGCTATTTCATTTGTGAAAGTGACTATATAAAGGTGAAAATTTATGATTATGATTTATGATCAGAAACCGTTGTCAATTTATTAAGATATCACTAGCTTGTTAACAATATGACTGAGATTTAGAAATCATACTAAATTTTCAAGGTTGCTTACGAATAATTGTTAATTGTTATGCGAACAGGAAATAATCAAACTATTCAGTAGTATTTTTAATATGACTACTCAATACGATTTACTTTTTTGTATAAACATGTACAGTCAGTATATCCTATCAAAACAGATATATCAATCAATGGTTATCGTAACTCTATTTCAAATTGTTCGACGCTGGTTTTCAGTAATTATGTATTATATGCGAATGCGAGTTCTTTTTCTTTATTTACTCATATGTTGCTATTATGTTTATTTTATAAAGTAAGTTTATATGCATCAGTTATCCAATTGTATTTCATTCTGCTTCTTCAGTGTATTTGTGTCCGCTATCCTACTAAAATATCCTGATATATGAATATGCCTAATAACTGTTGTTTTGGCTATTGATAATCAGCCAATGAAAGAACTTGCATTCAGAAATAGAGGCAGTACACGGATGAGAGCGATCATCGATGTTCAAAAATCACATTTCATTGGCTTATAAAATACATAGTAAGATGATGGTGTTTGGAAAAGTGTGCGATTATGCGTTTAAAGGATTTTTCTTTTCTTTTTTTATAGAGACTACAAAGAAATTATACCTTGCCTTGAGACTGGACTCCCTCTGCAAGGGGAAGAGAACGCTCTTGACTTCTTCATTTCTCTCAAATTCGATGCCAAAACTATGGGGAAACGGAGCAGAGATGTCTGCAAAAGTATTTCATGTAAGTCGTGGGATTCTAACGTCATTTCCCTCTACCCCGGGCAATTATCTTAATAATGGCCCTAGTCAAATATCTATATTTAATACCGAGATATTAAGTTTAAAATGAAAGTTAGTGTATGTCTAACTCTATTGCAAAGCAACTGTTAATTCAAACATCCATCTCCAAATGATTTCTGCAATAACCCGCCTCGAACCCGACCCCTCCATACTCCTACATGTACACACCAAGCGCAGCGATGATACCACTGTGCTACAGTCATCCCGGATGATGAGGTTTCCTAAGTTCCCTTTATACCCTACTGCCTTTCACCAAATTGGGATATTTTACGGACGACTCCTTTACTTTGTCGCACTATCAATGAGAATAGATTAAACATAAAATTTAACTACGGGCCGGTTTGTAAGCTTGATAAAACATGCCAAAGGGTGTTTATGAGGTTTAAAAACCCTTACCCTCGGGACAAACTCGGGGCTAACGCCCCTCGTTTTTATCCCTCGGGTTCCGGTTTTTAAATCTCATTAAACACCCTTTGGCATGTTTTATCCGGATCCTATACCGAGTTCACAAGTTGCTAATTTTTCAACCTCTTTGCATGTATTTTCTTTGTTTACAGTGGCCAGTGACAGAATATTCTATATATCTTGTAAGATAACCTTTTGACACTTAATTAATAAAGGCTTATTTTCTTTGTTTACAGTGGCCGGTGACAGAATATTCTGTATATCTTGTAAGATAACACTTTAACACTTAATTAATAAAGGATTATTTTCTTTGTTTACAGTGGCCGGTGAGGGAATACTGTGCGCCATCAACCACAACGCCACCAAAGCGGCAAAATGTACAGGGAGATTCAGTTCCTCACTACGTCAGATATTCGGTGGTTACATTAGAGGCATCTCCAAGAATGAACTCAGATCTCTTTCTTGCGAGTATGAATTGCAATTTTTTTTTATTTTGAAATTAATTGTCCTTATATGACTTTCAACTTATAAATGCCAATATCAAATTTAAAATACATCAATAGAAAACATCGAGATATATGTTTAAATCATTTAAATAAGGCATGGACTTATTTCATTTAAATCGTCCATTCACATTTTTACTGAGCAGTTAAAATATATCATTAAAACATGTTATTGAAACATTTGTTGTGTCGAAGTGTCATTCTAATACATGGATGTCCATCTTATAAAAAGGTGCCATCACAACATTTGTGTCGTATTTATTTATTTATTTATTTATTTATTTATTTATTTATTTATTTATTTATTTATTTATTTATTTATTTATTTTCTCGAAGTTAATGCGCTCAACTCAACTTCACACTGTACATTTTATTGTCGCATTCTAATCTAAATATTCGACAGTGTGCCAAACAGATATTATGAAACTCGATTTCGCTCGGCTAATGCACATAATTGTTGGCAGTCTGGTGCATGAAACCACCCGGTGTCTGGCGAAAACCATTCCCTCCTGTGAGTGGGATGTCAAGACGCAACTGCTTACGTACTACGGACTCTTTACTTCCAAGAAGTGTGTCTACAGGCCTACTGAAGCCAGTCCGTAAGTTTGATACGAATTTACTTTTAAGTAAGTTTAAAGGGGCAGTAGCACGTTTGTTTTTAGCTCAAGTGAGCCGATGAAATTTATCTGAAAAATTTCACTCTTCGAAAAATCAAGTTAAAAAAAGAGTGTACATGGTTCAGTAAGGCCCTGGAAGTCGTTTTTGTAATTCAAACTAATAAAATGTGTTCACATTAAAATGGCCACCATGCAATTTTTGCTTTATCGGCAACACCGTTATTACCGCTACGCATACTTGTTTTGTGTAATAAGATGTTTTACCCTCTCAAGTAAATATAAATGACATAAACTATCATTATAATTGGGAAATTTGAAAAAAAAATAGAATTTGAAAAGAAAGTGCTACAGCCCCTTTAACAGATGTCATTATGATATTCTATGTCGTTTACAGCGAAATTGAACGCATCGAAACATTCTGTGGTAAGGAAAGCTCCAAACTGGCTATATTTACTGGACCTCCACCTACATCCAAGAGGGACCTGGTCGTTAGGGGCATGGATGCAGACTGTCAGTAAGCGCCGTAAAATCACTCTTCTTTAATTTATTTTTAAAAATCAATAGATAACTTGCCTCTTATGAATTTTTTTTTTATACAAGAGCATTCAGCTGCTGAACAAAAGTTTGTTACATTCACAACACTCGTAAAATTTGTTTCATTATTTTCCAAAAATCTAATAAATGTGGTCTTTTCTTCTCATAATAAGGTAGTCAAATCATGTTAAATGCAAATGAAGTTAGGAATTTGTTGATACTATGCAGATATTAAGTTAGATTCTGGTTGCACTGAAATTACTGCTAAAGTTGCAAATATGAATACCAAAGGTATCATCAGTCCATCGTGGTAAGTTTAATGCTTTTCTACATATGAATTTTAAAATGTTTTGAAAGATAAACTTTGTATATTTCTTCAATACATAAATTGCTTTTTAATAAAGTATGTAGAGTATTTAATCCAATGTGAAGGTTTTAAAATTTACACAGGTTCTGAAAAACGTTTCAAAGCTTGGTGCCCGTTATCTCTAAGAATTTATATTGCCATTGAATAATGTATCTTCTTTCATTGGCACAATTGTCACAGACAACTGGTTATATCAACATATGATGCAGTGAATATGTGAAAGGAAAGAAATACAACTTTTAATGAAAGTACTTGGATTGTCACCGTCAGGCACACCGGAATGGAATGGATACCAGTTCAAAAGTAATGATCGAAATAAACATGAAGAAGTTGATTTTCAAACTTCTTGCTACAGAATATGTTAATGATGCAAGAACATATTGCAGACTAAGAAACACAACTAATGGAGAAGTGAGATTGACACGAAATCAGTATATGAGAACAGAGTCTAAACTCTTAACATCATGAGGGGTATTGTGCAGAAAAGGTATGATTTGTGGATCAGCCACATGACAATCTCCAGACATGTTCAACAATTTGTGTTTTAATGCTACGTGTTCATGCAGAAAACACATTTTGAATGACTGGATACAAAAAACCAATAAGATACTGGAGAAGAGCATACGGATATTACCGTGGGCCAAATTGAAACCATGTTCCTTTCGCTGACAACTTTATTTTCACATGTTTTAGTAGTATTCACAAGATGTAAGTAAGGCATCTTCAAAGGAAGAGATACAGAATATATTGCCCAGAGGGGACTGTAAAACACCAACCCCCTCCTAGCCACCCCCCCTTGTTGCTACGGGCCTGAACATAGCAATGTAACACATTTTGTTCAGCAGCTGTAGAATACATGTTCCCATAGATTTAAACGTTATAAAGTTATAAAGTGCGCAGCGCAAACATACAGCAATTCTGTCGCACAAAGATACAATGTATACGGAGATTAAAGTCGAACTCCTTCAATCGACTCCTTGTGGTGTGTCGATCCAAAGGAAATGTTTTTATTAATTACTTTTAAATACTTGACCCATTGACCGAGCACATATTTTGTGAGAATATGCTTAATTACACATTCTTTCGCTGGAATTAATTGAATTCTCATTGATCTTTAATTCATTTTGTTTTGATAGGTCGTTTCTATTCTAACTTCCGTTTTAGCACTTCTGTTACATAACGTCATTATATGTCAAACAACATTCAAACCAGTGTTACAAATTCTTCATATTTACATGAACGAGACATAAGGGCGTGTCAAGAGATGTTATCTGTGAAATGTTATCAATGACACATTCATTGTCAATACATTTCCAAGAAAAGTATCTACTGTTTGCTGTTTAACTAACTTAAATTAGCCAGTGGAGACTGGCACGAGTTATTCCTTGTTTGAAGTTGTTCACAACGAAGATGCATGTTGCTTTTCTTGTAATTTATGTTTCCTTTATTTCAAAATTTCTTTCCTACCAGAACATACGTGGCACGGTTCGGGTGCTACGAGCGAGAGTTGGAACACCCCAAAACCTTCTGGGACACCTGGCTCCTGCACACCTTCGATTTGAAGAACGCTATTCTCGGCCACAGGAAGATGTGTCCCAATATAACTGGTAAGAGAGCTGAGTGAGAATGGATTATTGATTGTACCATTTTTTTTTATCATGTTTTGGGAAATATATCTACACAATTTCAATAGTATGTGTCACCCTCAGCCTTCTTTCAAGGTCATTGTACGAACAGGTAGAACCGAATTTGTCCAAAATTTGTGTCAACTCATGTTTTTATTAGCTTGATTTTCTAGATCTAGTGATTGTCTATTTTGCATGCGCAGAACAATTTAATTCCTTCCTCAACATCAAACAATACAAATCCTGATGACCTTCAGAGTCCATGACTTTATGTTTAACTTTTACAGTCTATTTCCACCCGTTATTTTGTAGGAACGATTGAGCTTCTCACTCAGGACTGCTTCAACCAGGTTGAGAAAGACATTATGACTTGTGAGAACCAATTTACTGTCACCGCAGAAATGCTTAAACAAGCCGAGTCAGAGAAAAACGTGTCAGACTCCACCCTAGCTGATATGGCCTGCTTGTGAGTTGATTTTGTTGATTTGTGATTTTACGACTGCTTCGTGTGTTGATGTACCTTCACGATCTTGAGCAGTTTTAACATAGTTTTATTCTGTAAAATGAAATCTGGATTGACGAACAAGTAAGTTGATTTTGTTGATTTGTGATTTTACGACTGCTTCGTGTGTTGATGTAGCTTCATGACCTTGAGTGGTTTAAACATAGTTTTATTCTATAAAATGAAATCTGGATTGACGAAAAAGTAAGTTAATTTTGTTGATTTGTGATTTTACGACTGCTTCGTGTACAGATGTAGATTCACGATGTTCACGACCAAGAGAATTTCTAGAATAATTCCAATGTTTTCACAAGGTTTGATACAAAACAATTGACTTAATGTTTAAACATTATTGTTCAAAATGTTTTTCTTAGATTACTTATGGAATTTATACTGTAACAAATGAACTTCGCTAATGACATATATGTTATAGGCTTCAAATGTGACATCATGGTAATGTTATAAACACGGAGGTATATCTGGAATCACACTTTCTGCAATCTTATAAATTATTGTACTTTTGTCGGCGCGAGTCCCTTGAGAGATTCGTACTCACACCCCTGGGGTCAGGAACCAACCGCCAGCACTGACTGAACCAAGAGATTACCCAAGCCACCGTGACCCAGACAAAAGCGCCCAACAAACGGTGGTCAAGACTGTCTAGAGGAACCTTCACTTTCCTACGTAAATCATGTACAAGAAGCATAACATCATAAATAGTAATCCATGGTCATGACGTCACTCTATTCGTCAATCTACTGGTCATTGACTGCCCCAGTGAGGAGGGGTATTAGGTTTAGACATTTTTCTGATGTATTTTGTCTTGGTGTATCTGAATAGGATCTTAAAATATCTCTCAACTAGACAAATTAATTTTTGTGATGCATGAACCTGGATTCGAACATGCAACCCTTCGCTTGGTGGTCAGCGCTTCTAACCATTAGGCCACAAGACGCTGTTAGGAACCTTAGGATTGTTTGTCAGTGAGAAACTCGCGTTCTATTCAAGTCTTGTAACGCACGCTGAAGGCATGGAAAGGCACAGTGCGCGTGGAAGAATCCATTTCATGAGGGTCGCAACTACTTGTAACATATCCGACATTTGCAAAATAATTGATTTTGGTGTCCCAGAATTGAAATTTATTGTTTCAAATGTAAAATAATCTTATATGCATGTTTCGTGACGTCATATATGGATTAAGATGGAGAATGCATTCGGAGCAGTGGATTCGTTAAAAATAATCAACTCGCCCCTTCGGGGCTTGTTGATTATTTTTAACGAATCCACAGCTCCTCATGCATTCTCCATTACATAATGATAAGTATAGAATTAAGTCTATAACTATCTCTTTCAGAGCAACTCATGGGAAAGGAGAATGCTATAGGAAAGCCTTCAGACCATGCAGCGAAGTACTCGCGGATTTAATGGCTGACAGCATCATTGGCCCCCTGCCAACAAAATGCAAAAAATCCAAAGAAGTCGGAGGGGGAAATAAGGAGAGTATAGTACCGACGGAGACGAAACAGTTACCTACAGCTTCTGAAGCAACAACCGAGAAAGACACCGGAAGTACTGTTAGCTCTACAGTCAATAAAAGTTCGAATCCGTTTTGCTTGTTATTGGGGGCGACATGCATTACCTATATCATATGATCATATATGTTTTTGTGCGTTTGATTGCAATAGAAGATAGTATTATTACAATAAGGATTGAACCCTAGCTCCAGACAGCGAGCAATCGCTCCGTGACGTCACTAATATACTCGCTGCCATCAGAAGGTGAGAAAACTCAAATACAGCGCGTGCAGCCAGTGATTGCTGTGACGTTCCAAAATGCAAACTTCAAACTCTTAGGATTCGCAAAATAACTCCGTCCAGTGACACAAGAAAGAGACCGTCAAGCGAATATTGTTGTGATTATATTACATTTTCCATCGCTTTATTGAAAGTTTTGTTCAATTGCCGAGGACCTTAAACATGATATATTTAACCTAAAACAGAAACAAAACTTATATTCCTACGCCTAGAATGCATAGAAATACTCTCATACCGATTGCTTGGTATGTTGACTAAACCTTTGGTTCTTGGCTGTCAATGATGTCACATTCCCAAGTTGACAACAATGCCCCCGTGATATATATATACATACCTCTGCATCCTTGAACTGTGCTTGTTACGAACTATCTAGGAGTTGTCGAAATCTGCAGTTTTTTTTAAATCTAGTGGTTTTTTTTTAACAACAATAACAATTTGAGAATGCTCATAATCTAGGAATTTGTCTCTGTGGTAGTACCCGTGGGTATATGGGTTTGTGATTTACTTTCATCTCGTATGATCTTCGTGCTTGACATAAAAGAGATTGACTCCAAGATTGTTACGAATACTTTGATTATGTGTAAATGCGCAGAACACGTTGTTCCGGTGATATTGTTAAGCCTCAAAAGCACATATTATATAAATGACATAAACTATCATTATAAATGGAAAATTTGAAAGAAAAAAATGCATAAAACCTGCTACTGCCCATTTAACGTATTGATTTAGTGATCGATTCAATACCTCTTACATCAGAGCATAGAAACAGAAGTTGCAGAAACATCACATGCAGCTACGTGTAAACATATTGTGATCATTCCCAGATTGTTCAGATCTTACAATCTGCAGCCTGTTAAAACGATAAAGGAATGGGTCCAAAAAATACCAAGATAATTTCAGAATATCATCGCCAAAAAATAGGTGCCTTGCACATAGCAATTGAATAATTTCAATTGAGGGGGTAATAAAAGAAAGAAAAATGAGGTAATCAAATTTTGTTACACGCGACTCCATTTTGGATCGTAAATACTCGCTTGGCGAGACTGCTCCAAAGAGATTACGCGTTTATTCACGAGTATGCGTGAATTCGTCGTTCAGAAGCGGGTACTCGCGAATACTCGCAAGTACTCGCGGTTCTGAACATGCCTTTCTCTCTGTTTTTACCCCCCCCCCCCCCCCCCCCCCCCCCCCCCCCCCCCCCCAACGGAAATTATGTGGGTTTCTATGTGCAATGCACCTAATTTTTCCAAATTGGTGATGATATACTGAAAACATCTAAGGAAGTACTCACGACCCCAGTTATCGTCCAGCAGCCATTAGCGCGTAAGAGCGAACACACCAAGCGAGTACTTGCGGTGCTGAACAGACCTCTCGTTATTATGTGTTTGTGCCGTATTTCCATTAATTGACACCGGGTGTCTAATAAAGGGGTATGACCGTCACCGACCACCGGGTCTAAAGTAGACGTTGAGTGATAAGACGACACAGTTTGTTTTAAGAATGCAGTGTTTACAATGTTTAACGTTCACGTATGCCTCTTAAAGATTATTATATTCAATAATGAATCAATATTCAACAAAACAAATTCATTTTAAAGAAATTTCGTTATGATTGCACTCCTATATGTTGGATAGTTGGATTATTAAAAGGAGGGTTCTATCGGGGTAATTTTTTTGGAAATGAAAATTCGATTAACACATATATGTTATTTATCCATGATTAAATCACAGTCAAATTGAAAGATACTACTGGAGGTAATATTTTGATGACTTTATATTTTACAACTGGATACAAACAAGCGCACATTTGTTTAAAAATAAAAACAATGAGAACTGAAGCCATTCATCGGAGCTGCGAGTGGGGAAAAATTCGCTACAGCATACCAGCAAATTGTTCATTAACTCTATAACATGTTATGTGTAACTATGCGAGTACTCTTTCAGCGTTTTTGTTTTATTATTAAAAAGTTGTAAAAGGTGCAATTTCGCGTGTTTCCATTTCATGTAATGTAAACAAATTCAAGATGGCGGGAGAACCCTCCCATTAATATTGCGGAAAAAAAAGAAAAAGCCGCGGCCGGTTTCGAATTTAACCGGATCTTGAATAGACGTCAGGGCCGGCTAAAGGACGCCTCCTATTGATGGAAATACGGTAAAATTGAACACATCATGGTTCAGACATATCTTCATGACTGCCGAAGCCGAAGCCAATCGTATGTTATTTGCATAAGTTTATATTTTGATAAAGGCAAGATAGCTCATAATGTCCTGTCGGTCATATTGTTTATGTTTATGATAAAACAAATGAACCGAACAACTTAGATATATTATCCATATGGGGAGGTAGAATGAAATCTAGTTTAATAGAAAGAAAAATAAGATTTATTTAAGGAATTTCTACAAGAAATAAAGAACAATGAACACTTAAACAGAACAAGAATTAGATTTTACAACCTTTTCATTGTTAAGATACAAAACGTTTTGGAATATGCTTACTAATTCATCAGGTGAAATGCCATTGTAAATATACACGATATTTCTGAGTATATGCTTGCTCCTTCATCAGGTGAAATGTCATTGTGAAGATGCACGTTTCGGGGCATATGCTTACTTCTTCATCAGGTGAAATGCCATTGTGAAAATACATTACGTTTCAGAGTATATATGCTTTCTCCTCAGTCAGGTGAAATGTCATCGTGAAGAGTACATGCTAAAATTACTCCGCCGTCAAATGTAATGACATTATGAAGATACACTACGCTTTGGAAGTCAAAGCTTAATACTTCATCAGGTGGAAAATTTGGGTGTATGTTCACAATAAAGAAGTTGTTATCTAGATAATCTTGATGACTAATGTACACCACTTCTAAATTCCCTGATCTTTAACACGATAGACTAGGAATTTCACATGTATTTAGTAATTAACATGGTTTAAGAGTTTAAGAGTCTCAATACAGATGAAATGATTGTGTTGACTGCTTAAATCATGTAAACGGCTTTTGATACACAACTAAGTGTTATGGAAATTTTAAAATGGACCTTTTTGATTGTTCGAATCTCACAATAAGGTGGTCATTAAATTTTTTCAGTAATAAGACTGTCAGATTTGTCACTTTCACAACATGAGATGAATGACTAAAGGCAGAATAATAAATAATTGAAATTTATTCAATAAATTATTACAAATCAAAGACAAAATAAATCACAATGTATATTCCTCACCCATGTAAATTCATATAGTTGACTCTTCAAAACTTATATTTCAATTAAAACAAGGCAATTCACAAACCAATAGTTTGACAGAATCCTGTTTGATTCATAAAGTCACAAGAATTAAAGGGGCAGTAGCACGTTTTTTCGCTCAAATAAATTGATGAAATGTATTTGAAAAATAATTTCACCAATAGTAAAACATAACTTAAGATAAAAATGAGTGTACATGTTTCGGTAAAGCCATGAGGATCGTTTTTGTAATACAATATAATAAATTGTGTTCACAATTAAATGGCCGCCATGCAATTTTGGCTTTATACGCAACATAGTTTTTACCACTACAGATAATTGTTTTTTTGTAATAAGATGTTTTGCCCTCTAAAGTTAATTTAAATGACATAAACTATCATAATAAACGGGAAATTTGAAAAAAACGTGCTACTGCCCCTTTAATACAGACAACTCGTTTATAGCACAAACATCAGTGAATAGCAGCTTCACTGATTGTAAAGTCACAGTTACAACTCGACACAGGACACAATGACCCTAGTTCACAGGTCAAGAATCCTCTACATTAATTTTTGGGTCACATATAAACTGATCTTTACACAGTTGATAAAGGGATAGCCTGGCAGTGTATATTTTACATAAACAATTATTCGATATATAATGAATACTACATATTCAGAAGGATTATGCTTTACATAATCAACATGCTCATACATCATACTAACAACCATACAACATATTCACGAGTGATTATGATAATAACAGGCTAATTTGAGTCATTTCAACAATTTGTGCAACAATGAAATAATTTACTGCAATTAAATTCTGAGATTTCTAAATTAGTGAAGTTGCACTTCCTAGTTTATACATTTTTTCTGTACATTACAATTTTACTGAGAACATTATAAAGTAGAATTATATAGTGGTAACATTTAAACAAATTTTATTCTCATCAATGTTACACACAGGCACTTTTCAAGTCTGTACTCAACACCCATCATATTCACCTTAACTCGTCTTACATAATCTTCACTCAACACCCCACACATTCAAATTAAAACGCTTTCCATCATCTTCATTCAACTTCCCTCACATTTACCTTAACTCACCGTACATCTTCTTCACTAAACACATAACTCATTTATTTAACTCATCGTACATCATCTTCAAACAACACACCACTCATTTATCTTAACTCACCGTACATCATCTTCACGCAACACACCACTCATTTATCTTAACTCACCGTACATCATCTTCACGCAACACACCACTCATTTATCTTATCTCACCGTACATCATCTTCACGCAACACACCACTCATTTATCTTAACTCACCGTACATCATCTTCACGCAACACACCACTCATTTATCTTATCTCACCGTACATCATCTTCATTCAACACCACACATTTATCTAATCAAGCCTTACATCATCTTCACTCAAGACTAAACCTTTATCTTAAATCACCGCACATCATCTTCACTCAACACCAAACATTTATCTTAAATCACCACACATCATCTTCACTCAACACACCACACATTTACCTTAACTCGTATTACATCATCTTCACTCAACACACCACACATTAATCTTAACTCGCCTTACATCATCTTCACTCAACAGATACACATTCACCTTAACTGGCCATGCATCATCTCCACTCAACTCCCCTCACATCCATCTCATCTCGCCATGCATCATCTCGCCTCAACTACCCTCACATCCATCTCATCTTGCCATGCATCATCTCCACTCAACTCCCCTCACATCCATCTCATCTCTCCTTTCATCATCTTCACTCAACTCCCCACACACCCATCTCATTGTGTCTTACATCATCTTCACTCAACTCCCCCCACATCCATCTCATCGCGCATTGCATCATCTTCACTTCGTTGATGTCTTTTAAACCCAAAACAATGTTTGTGACTTCATAGACTAAGCAATATGAGATCAATGTGAAAAATATAATCATTTGTCAGTATGAACTCCTCTTGAATTGCCCATGCACGACACCAAAAGTAATTCCTACACCTGCAAGGTAGGGCAGTGTTGGAGCATTGTTAGAAATAAAGGGTTAAAGAATACATTTCAAAAGAGTGACAGCTTTCATCCTTAACATTGCAAAGGAAGTGAATGTTGTGTGGAATAGTGAAAACTTGAAAAATAGAGCCATGGGCTCTGTAGCTCATCAGGATTTTATTTATTATCTAAGGTTGAATATCTAAGTTATCTCAAGTACTACATTGTTAACAAGCAAAAAATAGGTTTTTAGATCATGACCCATGTGACCTGTATTTAGAGTCACAGGGTCACCAATCCTACAATTAATTATATAAGAATCAACTTTGACCAAAAAGTCTCTACATAACTTTTCAGCTCTCTAGACCTTTTGGAACTGGAGAAGGAGATGAAAATAGGTTTTTGGGGTTGTGACCCCTGTTACACCATTTGAGGTCACAGGTCACGAAATCTACAATTTAGAATCCCCATGGGCCAAGGAGTCTGCACACAACTTTTCAGTTCTCTAGGCCTTTTGGAACTGGAGAAGAAGATAAAAATAGGCTTTTAAGGATGTGACCCCTGTTACCCCATTTGGGGTCACGAAATCTACAATTTAGAATCCCCATTGGCCAAGGAGTCTGCACACAACTTTTCAGCTCTCTAGACCTTTTGGAACTGTAGAAGAAGATGAAAATAGGTTTTTAAGGATGTGACCCCTGTGACCCCATTTGGGGTCAGAGGGTCACAAAATCTACAATTTAGTATCCCAATGCGCCAAGGAGTCTGCACACAACTTTTCAGCTTTCTAGAACTTTTGGAACTGGAGAAGAAGATTAAAAATAGGGTTTTGATGTGACCCCGCTGACCCCATTTGGGGTCAAGGGGTCACGAAATCTACAATTTCGAATCCCCATTGGCAAAGGAGTCTGCACACAACTTTTCAGCTCTCGAGACCTTTTGGAACTGGAGAAGAAGATGAAAATAGGTTTTTAGGATGTGACCCCTGTGACCCCATTTGGGGTCATGGGGTCACGAAATCTACATTTAGAATCCCCATTGGCCAAGGAGTCTGCACATAAAATTTCAACTCTGTGGAGTCATTGGTTCTGGAGGAGAAGTCGAAAAAGGGAAAATTTACGGATGGACGGATGGACGGACGCCGGACACCATGCCATGCCATAAGCCCATCGGGCCTTTCAGGCCTGATAAGCTAATAAAATGTAAAATAAGAACAATTTCAGCTTTGGTGATCAACTTGGAATACAAAAGCCACAATGTAACTCTGTTTTCGCTGCCTCTTCATGAAATTCTGTTTCATTATGTCTATATATATCTTCAACACTTATGATCACTCCTTAAAGAAATGGTGTTTTATTACCCCTGCGAAGGGGCAAGCATTACTTTATCCTGTCACAGCGTGAAATATTTTCGAGCTATTTCAATCCCAAATCATAAAACTGGTAGAAAAACACCTGGGAACTACCCAGTTCCACAATACACATCATATGCCTTGCAGAGCAAAATTGCTAACAGTTTTATGGCGTTATCGTCTGTTGTAATGTTATCAGCCCCCTTACCTCTAAGAAGTAATACGACATCAACATGTCCCTTGTAACATGCTGTATCAAGAGGTGTGTAACTAAAAGTATCTATTGTGTTGAAATCAGCTCTCTTATCCAGGAGAAGTGACACAACATCAACATCTCCATTGTAACATGCTGTATGAAGAGGTGTACAACCAGATATGTTGGTTATGTTGATATCAGCTCCCTTGTCTTCAAGCATTGATGCAACCTCAACATATCCATCAACACATGCAGCATGAAGAGGTGTACTACCACCACTGTCTATTGCGTTGATAGTAGCTCCCTTATCAAGAAGTCGTGATACAACCTCAACACTTCCGCTAGAACATGCTCCATGAAGAGGTGTCCTACCATCCATGTCTGTCATGTTGATATCAGCTCCCTTATTTAGAAGTAGTAATGCAACCTCAACATATTTCCTTACACATGCATCATGAAGAGGTGTTCTACCATCACTGTCTAATAGGTTGATATCAGCTCCCTTATCTAGAAGTAGTAATGCAACCTCAACATATTTCCTTACACATGCATCATGAAGAGGTGTTCTACCATCACTGTCTAATAGATTGATATCAGCTCCCTTATCTAGAAGTAGTGATGCAATATCTACACGTTCGGACATACATGCATAATAGAGAGGTGTTCTACCCAAACTGCATGATGTGTTGATACCAGCTCCCTTATCTAGAAGTAGTGATACAATCTCAAAACTTGGGCATATGCATGCAACATGGAGAGGTGTCTTGCCAAACCTGTTTATTGTGTTGATATCAGCTCCCTTATCTAGAAGAAGTGATACAACCTCAACTCTTTTGCTAACACATGCATCATGGAGAGGGGTTTTATCATAATTGCCTCTTGTGTTGATATCAGCTCCCTTATCTAGAAGTAGCGATGCAACCTCAATACTTCCGCTTAAACATGCTGCAAGAAGAGGTGTTCTACCATAACTGCCTGATAAGTTGATATCAGCACCCTTATCTAGAAGTAGTGAAACAACCTCAACACTTCCGCCAGTACATGCTGCATGAAGAGTTGTTCTACCATAACTGCCTGTTGTGTTGATATCAGCACCATTATCTAGAAGTAGTGATACAACCTCAAAACTTCCGCTCGAACATCCTTTATGAAGAGGTGTACTACCATAATAGTCTATTGTGTTGATATCAGCACCCTTTTCTAGAAGTAGTGATACAATCTCACAATGTCCACTTGTACATGCAAAATGAAGAGGTGTACTACCATAATCGTCTATTGTGTTGATTTCAGCACCCTTTTCTAGAAGTAGTGATACGATCTCACCTTGTCCACTTGTACATGCATAATGAAGAGGTGTTCCCAGTAGTCTTGAGTATTCTGAACCGATGAATTCATGGAAAACAAACCTATCCATAAGAAGAGCATTAACAATGTTAGTGTGACCTTCTAGACAGGCTAAATCTAGAGCTGACACTCCCTCAAAGGGAAATCCATCATGTAGTGTTACTGTGGCATCCGCACCTTTCTCAAGCAGTGTGGTCACAACAGATCCATCTCCATCTACTCCATGTCGGCAGACATTTAAAAGGGGAGTTCTTCCATTCTTATCTGTTATATTGACATTTAAATTCCTCGTCAATAAAGTCGTTATGACTTCATGGCAACGTTTTTGTGTAGATATTAACAGTGGGGTCTGATTTTCACCATCAGTTACTTCAAGGTTTATGCCTTTGTACCTCTGAAGGAGATCTTCCAGAGAAGAGACAGAGGAGTGTTCACAGGCACCAAAAAGTGCTTCTCGCTGTTCCTCCTCTGTAAGCTCCACATACTGATGGATGTACCTCAATATTTTATCGGACCTACATCTTGTCATCAGGAAAAGAAAGGATTTCTGAGAATGTTTATCACAAACAGTGAAGATATCCTTCATGTGCTTGGATATTGGCTGATCATCTTTTGAGGAAATGTGGTTTTCCATGAAACTAGAAGCAAAGCTTTCATCAAGAAATGAACAATGTGATAAAACGTTTTCAACATTTCTATCCTCAAACTCTTTCTGAAATCGTTGAAGCAATACTTTTTCCAAAGCACTGTCAACCAACAAAGTGTGGTGACTGTGAATCTTGTCCTGTTTTAGACCCTTCACTCTAACTCTCTCATTGAGAAACTGTAAACTGCAGTGATTTATGACAAAAGAAGGAGATCTCTGACAAAGAAGAAAAGCAGCACTATCGTAGACAGATGGATGATTAAATTCAATTGTCCTACCATTCAAAGTCAGATAAGTTCCTTTCAATGATTCTACTGCAGAGGAATATTGATATTGCCTTTCAAGATCTTCAATACTGTCTAAATCTAATGATCCATCATTCTTTAGCATTTCTCTCAACAATGGCCCTGTTCGAGAATCATTCATGAGAGACTTCATAGATTTGTTCAAAAAGTCTAATGGCTTTGAAAAGAAATGCTTCATGTTCAATTGATTGTTATTAGAGTACATGTCTGCAAACATTTTGCAGCAGTGAGCAAATCCATGGGATAGGTCCATCATACACACTTCTCTCACAAGCCTCCTGTCAACGGAGATATGTTTACCTTCTGCATGACACTTCCATATCTTCATTCTTTCAGATGCTTCCACTTTGGTTTTAGTCAAATTAACAACATTGTCCTTCCTCAGCACCAAATGTGTATACCTGCCCATGTGCTCACTTGCTTCATTCAGAATACTCAATCTACTGATGAGGATAACTGTCACTTCAGGTATCTTCTTCTTTTGGGCTGGAAGAGTGCTACCTCGGTCCTCCTGTTTGTGTTCAGATAAAGCAAGCACATCACTCAGGACATCCTGCCACTTCTTCATGCTATCAGGATCATACATCAGAGGGCCAAATATGTCATTCAACATAATCACAGGCTGTTTAATGTCTTTCACCTTGAAGTAGTCATCAGGAGTTTTAACAACAAACACCTCCCTACCTCTGTCATGAAGATGTTTCAGAACCAGGTACCCAGCTGTAGTTTTGCCCTCACCAGGACAGCCTGTGACAGTCACCAATGTTCTGCCTTGATTGATCTTGTTGAGGATAGTTGTGGCAGCTTTGGTCATCACCATACCTTCTGTCCACTCTTTAAATCTCATCTCTGTCCAATCTGGATAACAAATGTCCATTTACACACGTGAGAACTGCATGTCTTTTTAAAATTAAACTTAAGAGACTGAGCCTAATTATCCACATGATATGCCTACAGTTCAAAATCGTCCGATAGGGAAACATGTAATCTAAATCAGGCAACAACTTAATATATATATATAATGTAACATATCAAATATATATAGAATATATTCTTATCGAATACCATGTATATCGCATCAGACACGTATATTTTTATGAATGATAGTGTTTGATGGAGCATCTGTGATTGCCTCATTACGTCATCCTATTGTTAAGATGACATTATATGATTGAAGATTTTATTTCACTTAGTGAAAATATAGATTTTATTTTAACCAATAATAACTATTTTTCACCACTGAAAATATTTTAAAAACCTCGAAAAATGTGCATGTGAAGCACTGTGATTTCCCTCTGTCCAACTTTCAATCCAACTTTGTCATCTTACCCTTATTTATGCCACAGACAATCCAAAAAGGACAAAAGAGGCTAATCAATCAGAATAAATGAACTTGTTTCCATGTAGCCCCTAGTTAAAATTATGTCCCTTAAAATTGTTTTCATGGAAACCAGAAAAATATTCAGAATGATTTAAGTTAGTTTAAAAAAAGTTAAAAAGTCATTTTAATAATATCTCATAGATGTTGAGATTGACCCCGGAAAAGGTTCTTGACCCCCACATGCAGTAAGTTCAAACTGTTTCCAAGGAAACCAGAAAACATATAAAAATAGAGACTTTGGCTCTGAAGCTCATAAGGAATTATGTTATTCATTATCTCTAAAGAAAAGATTAAAGATAATATCATCTCTCTGTTTTTTTCGATGTTAATTGGTTTATTCATAAAGACAATATAGATTATTCCGAAGGGTCACCTACTTAATAAGATCTTGCCATTCAAAGTGAGTAAATTTGGCCTGCTAATTATCTATGGAAGGGGATTTGTGCCAGAAATGAAGACATGTTGACTTGTAACTTGTAAAGTGTAACATGTCGTTCTCAACCATACAAGTCTCGAAAAAACAAGTCCAACCATGCAAAACTAACATTTTAATCCTGTCAATCGTAACTTCGCATTCTCAACTTTGCAAAGTTGAAATGTAATTCTAGAAATCTAGAAGTCGAAAAGTCAACTTGTCATTTTTAATTATTAAATCTAAATAATATACACATTTTGTATTGTTACAAGTTACGTTCGACAAATGAAAAATGGAAAATGAAGAGTTGCAAAGTCAGCTTTGTAAAACGGACTTTTGCATTTCGAGACTGACATGACTTGTATAGTTGCGAATGCAATGTTTCAAATTACATCTCTACATGAATTGGCATTGACCATATTTGGAAGTTTCCCGAACATTGCCGATGTTTTCCGAGGACGAGAGGCATTTTCAAAAAAACGAGATCTCCCTTGCCACTGTCCCAGATGGGGAATCCCTTAGTCTATTTTGAGCCCCACGCTGGACGAGTTTACCACGCCCCTTGAAATCAAGGGACGTAACTCTTGTTATGTCCTACAAACAAACGCACGTTGTTAGTTCACGGAGCGCTACTGTCACTTAAATTCCGTATGATAGTGTCGCATAGTAATTAAATGCCAAACGAAAATACCAATTGAAACTTAATTCTTAGGTATTCTAATTATTATTTCAATATATTTTAAGGACACTTGACAAACAATTATTTTAGTTGCAACGCAAAACGAATGCGGAAGTAATGTAAATGTGGGATGACACTGAAAGACATACAGGATCGCATAGCTTGATTGGCATTGATGCTATGATAAATGTATCCGATCCGTTATCATAAAACTTATTTCACTTACATATAAAACTGCAGATTTACAAATTGAAACCATATACAGACATCCTACACCCGAAAATATTCATTACTTTCTGTGCGTTCATTTACACATTATCTTCTCTCAGTTAAATCATGTCAACATTCACTTTTTTATACTCCAATTTTACGTGTATTCAGTAAAGTCTTTTGTATTCAGAAATGAATATCCAAGTTTTGAAAAAGAAAATCTTGTTATTGAAAGTATATAAACGTTAGTGGGGAAGAAATTGAAAGAAATACATAAGCCAGTGTTGACAACTTTATTATTAATTTAAAAATATTTTAAATGTACCACAAAGCAATGATCTAAATCAGGGAACTTCATATACTTCTTTTAAAAAAAAATAAAAATGCATTTCACTTTAATTATAACTGAAAACTGTTCTGAGCATCAATAGCCTACTTCTTATTCTTACAGACAGATAATCAAGGGGAAATGTTCTTTAGCTGAGTTCAATTTATCTCTTTTAATTATTTTACAAACTTTTCTCAACTAGTTTAAATTATTTATTGGTTTTGAATATGTTAATTTATCTATTTTAATTTACTTATCAAGCAACCTATATTTTTAGTATTTGAAGCAGTGAAAAGTGTATTGTTGTGGGACAGAAATATATTTGTCGATGATTAATATGTCCATTAATTCTATATAAAGAATCAATTAAATTACTGAATTCAAGAATGAAATGTAAATCATAAGCCTAGATCAGTTGTTTCACACTTTAAGCAATAAACATTCAACTTCTACATGCCAAAACATGAAAATAATTATGAATAAAGAATGCAAACTGAAAATAAAATTGTATTACTGTTAATTTAAAAATATAATTGCACTGTTGAATTTAAAAATTGAATCGACTGTAACATACAGGATATAACAAAAATTTAAAACGTACAATTTCACTAAAATTGTCATTCATGAATACATTGACATGCGTATTGTTTTCAATAATTAAATGTGTTTTATTAACTCATATGAAACGATGATATTTTTTATTTAGATAAAAATTCCGATAATTAATGTTTTACAACAATATGTTTCCACTAAACATACGTCTTTTACCGTGTCTATTTAACACTTTTGTTTGTTAGTCATTACTGTAACAAACTCATTGTAGTAGAAATATATATCAAATTATTAATTTAAAAGTTGAAAGAAAAGAAATGTTCATTCCATGAATGTGTTGTCAAGGAGAAACACAACACCATCCGGCCCGAAGTTGCAGAATGGGCTTCTTTATACACATATTTCAAGGATTAGTGTGTTTGAAAAGTCCAGAAACTGTACCAAGAGTGTGACATTTTTAGATGTTCAGTATATATTTATAAATAGAGCATTCTACACAAGAAGAGAGCTGCTAAAAATGAAAATAAGTCATTCAAATATTTGTTCTTTCTGTAAATCTGAAACAGAAAGTTTCCAATATGTTTTCATAAATGTAATCACGTAAATGAATTTTGGGGGAATCGAAAGTTTAATGAACAATCGTCTTTTATCACCCAAAACTGGCTCCCTAAGTAGATTGTGCTTGTGTGAGGTCATGCGATATCGACAAGCGATATCTACATTTGTAGATTAGTTCTGCCCAGAAAGGAATCCAAGTTGCGTTTCCATGAAAACGGGGAAAATAAATACCGAACTGTGACCAGTGTTACGTCGGTCCAAAAGCTGAGACAGGAATTTTGTGGACCCAAACCAAAGCAGTCCGTGACGCTGACAGTAATTTATGTAAGAAAACCACTTGAAATTACGTAAGGTTTATTTTGAAACTATTTATCATCATGTATTTATTTCCAAAATGTCGATAAATTATCTAACTATAATCGAATGTGAAAAAATGTTGTTTTTTTTTTACAAAAGACGCAATCTTTTCTTTATACCATATTAATACAGACTGACCTACTTATGAATGTATTAAACATGTAGTTTTATATTATGTCAACTCATGTATAGCTATCATTATGCCCGAGTGTAAACTGTGCAATCCTGTATACCCTTTTACAATAACATGCACACACAAAATTTCAACACCCTTCTGGATCACAAGAAAATGTACGATCTAATACTTGACTTACACATTTTAATAAACTAACTTAAATGGGAATACGTCACTGATTCAAAATACATTGATCTGGATTGGGAGTGTTTTAGTTTATACATATACAACTGCGTGTATAGCAAGAAAGGATTTACTCCAACTATCTTGTATATTTAAAAAAACCAAACAAAGCATACATTACAATAGTATAATATCACAATATACATATATATTAATCTTGACCAGGAAGCATATTTCTTAAAAGTGTGTTATTTAGAACTGAATACTAAATGAATAGACAATTTACAACTTTTCTCTAAATGTGTTCAATTAT
Source organism: Gibbula magus (assembly GCA_936450465.1). Classification (NCBI taxonomy): domain Eukaryota; kingdom Metazoa; phylum Mollusca; class Gastropoda; order Trochida; family Trochidae; genus Gibbula; species Gibbula magus. The sequence continues at coordinate 57,252,544 of OW388294.1, forward strand.
TTATGTTGATTCTGCTTGCTTTTTGCTTGCAAAATTCCGGGATCCGTCCCTGACAAACATTATAGTGACCAGTAATGCTGCCTTTAAAATTTGTTAGAAATCTATATATATATATTTATAAGATAAATAGTTGCGTTTGTAAAATTTCCGGGATTCATTGCTATTCAACACCCGCAAATTTAGTTTAAAACCGACGGCGTTAGCCGGAGGTTTTAAACGCTGAAATTTGCGGGTGTTGAATAGCAATGAATCCCGGAAATTTTACAAACGCAACTATTTATCGATATTGTAACATGACCGTTAGTTATCAGGCGTTTATAAACGAACTCCCTTTTTGCGTACCCATCTCCGAGTGAAAAGGACTTTGCGACTGTTCCATTTTTGTAGGAGGTGTGGTCAGGTCAAAACAAATGTACATACTCGGCGTAATATGTACATTAGCATAAATTTAAACATAAGCTCATACAGTTACACTCAACTATGTTCACTTCACAATATCGACGTATCCTTTTAGATGGCGATAAACATTTATCTACGACATCAACACAGTAAAATACCTAGGAACAAAAATCTTAAACTTGCCCTAACCCATTGTGACAATGACGCTAGCATTGTGACGTCAAAACGGTTGATCTCTATGACGTCATGCCATGGCAACGGCATTCGGTAAACACAGCCGGATGGAGGAAGGCGACAAACTTTGACAAATCTTACTAGTTGAAAACATTTTAGTTACTTGAAACTAATTAATTTTGAGAGTTATTTGTGAACTATACTGCTATACACAAGTTAGAAAATGACAATGCCACCTATCAAATTTGAGTAAGGAGCACATATTAAGAGAAACAGAAAAATTTAATTTTGAGTCGGGCCGAATCTTGTGAACATGATGTATATGTTCGCGGGTATTCATTGTCATTCAACATAGGCAAATCAACCAATCAGAATCAAGGAGACACCGAAATCATGTTACAAATATATATAGTTACTTTATTCTGTCCATATGATCAATCTAAATATATATATTATTAGTATGCCTGATTGAAACGAGAGCAATATAAATTACGTTCCATTTCTATTTGAATAAGATATTCCTGCTTGCTTTGTTTCAAAATCAGAAAATGAATTTCAGCACAGATAAGAGGTAATATTTACACAATGTGACATTAAATATGTGCCCAACCATCTGGCTGGTGTAACACAGTAAGGTTTACTTTTTGCCAGCTCGCAACAGAAATAACCGCGTCTCGGGCGTTCGGGCGGGCAGTTGTTTCTGTCACAGTAAAATGCGATGGTGTCCTTTAATGTTTTAGTCAATGTGCTTTTGTCAACAGTATGCTAATGCTAGTATGCAACTTTAAAATATGTGTTATAATAGATGCTGGGAGATGCTTGCCAAGGGAGAAGTCATTGTTGAACATTGTATTTATCGGATCGGTATTATTCGTTCCTTTCCGCTAATTTCCGTAATATTCCAAATATGGTCAATGCGAAATCGTGTAGAGATGTTATTTGAAACATTGCAATCGTAACTATGCAAGTCATGTCAGTCTCGAAATGTTAACTTTGCAAGTCGTGTCAGTCTCGAAATGTTAACTTTGCAAGTCGTGTCAGTCTCGAAATGTTAAAGTAGGTTTTACAAAGCTGACTTTGCTACTCTTCATTTTCCTTTTTTTATTTGTCAAACGTAACTTGTAACATTACAAAATGTGTATATCATTTAGATTTAATAATTAAAAATGACAAGTTGACTTTTCGACTTCTAGATTTCTAGAATTACATTTCAACTTTGCAAAGTTGAGAATGCGAAGTTACGATTGACAGGATTAAAATGTTAGTTTTGCATGGTTGGACTTGTCTTTTCGAGACTTGTATGGTTGGGAACGACATGTTACACTTTACAAGTTACAAGTCAACATGTCCTTATTTCTGGCACAAATCCCCTTCCATAATTATCCAAATCTGCCGGGCCGCCGTTAGCTTTCGTTAGCGATGTGACGTCATACTCAGGAGTTGCTTAATGAAATCCTTAGATGATATGTCGATTTTCGTCGATAATTTGTGTAAAACATAATAAGAAAGATTCGAATTACAAGTTTCCGATTGAATAGGTATTCGTGCGTCTGTAGGGAGTAATTTCGGAGTTTTAGGAGCATTTTTCGATATTCAATCGCTGATTTTAGATTTGTTCTTTTCCCAATCAGAAATCTGAAAATATCAAAAGGCACCACTTCAGTTAGTGGGTAATACACATGCAAAGTTTCAGAAAGATATGATGAACGGTTTTCGAGTTCTGCTCCGGAAACGAAATGATTACGGACGGACAGACGGACGGGGCGTTGACTATATCCCACGGTATTACATACCGGTGGGATAAAAACGAGCAATTGTCAAATTGACATCTCATTTTAATGAATCCGATTTTGACCATATGTCATTGCATCTATTCTTTAAATAAAACATTCGGAATTAAGTTTTTCAAATACTTTTAGACTTGTGTACTTACAGAGTTACATCATAAAATAAACTTGCTTTTTATCAGCAAGGCACTTGCAAAATATTGATAATTACTCATATGAAATGAAGTTACTAAAAGATATACATGTATATAAATATAAAATATGATTTTTTGTTAGACCAACAATTCTAATTTTTCAGTTCTCGACATCTCTTTTTCAACAAACATATGCATTTCTCAAAGCACATGTTAGAACTCTCACATAAGAAAGATGAGATGCTCTCCTTCAGGTCTTTTATTAGGGATTACTTCTATATATTGACTGAAGAGCACATACAATCTCAGCGTAATGTTCAAAGATCATTACAATAGGCTGTTAAGTCCGTGACCCCTTTGGCCCTATTTACTTTAGGGTGTAAACACTTTTATTACACCAACCAATTATCCGTAGTGGTAATAACGATGTTGCATATAAAGCAAAAATTGCATGGCGGCCATTTTATTGTGAACACATTTTATCATTTCATTTTCATATTTATTTCAAAAACGATTCCAATGACTTTACTGGGCAATGTACACTCATTTTAAACTGAGAGAAGGGGTACTATTGGTGAAATTATTTTTTAAATATATTTCTTCGACTTATTTGATCGAAAATACGTGCTACTACCCCTTTAAGATAAAGGAATAAAAACTAAGTTGACATACTTTTCAGTTTCTGTATATGAGAAGGTGGACCTTGGGTCTCTGGATTCTGTGGAGGAGGTCCAACACGTATTTCTCCACCGAAAGTCACTGCTGCTGGTTTGTGGATGTGAGTTCTTGTCATGTTGAAGTGAACTGCAAATGGATGATGTACGGACTTACAATAATGCCAACAAGAGAATCTCACTGGGATCGCTGCTACTTATTTTGAAGTTTAGATTTGGAGTAAAGGTTGCCACAGTGCCTTGGTGATCATCTTTTTAAAAGAACTAAAATCAGTCACCACCAATGTGGACACAGTCCCTCATGCCAATAGGTTGATAGGCAGGCATCAGCCTCAACCGACCTTGGATGTCAATAGGTAAGGGCTTATCAGTAGTCTTGTATGAAGGCAACGTAAAAGATAACAACTATATGATAATCAACCAAATAAGAGCTAAAAATGAACCTTTGAGTGAAAATAACAAATTGCAGAAAATCTATCAACGAAATTTGGATAGCAATAGTCTAGATTGTAAGAACGATGGAGATACGTGTACAATGAAATGGCCTCTGTAATAAAGGAGGGTTACCACACTTTGCCATAGCTAGAAAATTAAGGTGGAAACATGTCTTCACTGTGTAATGACATATATTGGAAAAGTGAGGATTGTCCATCTCCTTGATTGATAAACAGTTTGGGAGGGTGTTCAAGTGGAGTTTATCACAAGCTTCAACTTGAAACTTATTTTTAACATACCTTCTTTAGCACCAGTTAGTTCTTGTCGCACTGTCTCCATTGAAAGGCTGACGTCAGAGTCTTTGGCTTTCCTGATTAATGCACCCGCCATCCCAAGTACCTCCTCGCCTGGAAATAGAATGACATTAAATGAATCTCAACAAAATAAAATCCTTTGTAAAAATAAAAGTTTATTAAATAGACCGAAGTTGAATATTTTGTTTAATACTGATCAACCACTGCTTAGCAAAAGTAATTAAGGATTCAGCACTTTGATGCAGAATCCTTATTGTTATTGGTGTGTTATTATTATTCCACGGATCTTGTGTAAGTGATTCAGCCAAAACGGCTGCAGATAATTCAACCAAACTTAACAGTCCGGTAGCTCTTACTAGGAACTCGCCACAGCAAGCGTTTGGAATCAATCGGTTCAGTCATGAATGGTCCAGTTCGAATCCAAATTTCGATTTTTAACATGGTAATTTTTTTTAATGCACTTAGACTTGAAATTTTTCCCAAAAGAACCGCAATTGCCGTACGATCAATAAAGTAAATCATTTGGCGAAGTCGTCAGTTATGTGGTGTAGCCGCCATCTTTGATTCTTTAACTTTTAAAAATTGTCGGGCCCCATGTACCTTTGCGGAAACACCACTCTGAAGATATTTGTACCTAAGAGCTTTATTTATGTATTATTTATGAAACATTGAGAAATAACAAGTTTGTTCTTTTTTTGTGCGAACTCCTAATACTTTGTTCACAGTGACCTTTCAAAAGTCAGGCAATTTTTTTAAATTGCGAACTTTCAGGGGAGATTATTAAAAAAACCTACCCATCGAATTGTAAGATTTTTTTCAGGAGAGTAAGACAGGACTACGGCCTGTAAGAAGCAATAATAAAATCGCTCGCGTACAGTCATTTCCGGTCATAATAAAGACATGGGGAAATTTCCAAAATCCACTTAGAGAGTGAAACCTTTTGCAAAAGATGCGCAAGGACAATACGAGCAAAGAAGTAAATCATGACGAATTCGGAGGTCAAGTGGTTTAGCCGCCATTTTGATTTGATTTAAATTTTTCCGATTTTGCCATGTTAAATTTCGCTCTAGATAACCCTAGAAACATAATAAAGACTTGAAAATTGTTTTAAAAGATTCTCAATAACTAGTCAAGCAAAAAAGGCTGCATTGCGAAGTCGTAGGTCACGTGGTTTCGACGCCATATTGAAGTTTAACCTTTTTAAATGTTTGACTCCATGCACTTTTGCGTAAACATCACGCCGAAGATATTTGCATCTGAGTACTAAAACTTAGATTCATATGCAGTTGGGAAATAACAAGTTTGATATTTTATTGACGAACTCCTAATACTTTTTTCACAGTGAGAAATCGAATTTAGATGACTTTTCCAAAATCTTTTTTGTAGCGTGTCTTTATTATGTCATTACTCAACAATGGAAAATCAAAGCATCTTGATAGTACCTCATCAGACAGACAACATATCACCCTAATTAGACAAAGGATCATTAGTTCGATAATTTAAAACTAAGGGGGTTTAAACATTATATGTTCATAACTTGCTTTGTGGCGTGAAGAAGTTTGTAAAGATTTTATGAAGCTTGGCTAGAATTGTAATTTTCCTGCAGTTGCTTCCCTTAGACCAATCGACTTATAGAACAGCACAGCAATGAACATTGAGTAATTTCTTCTTTTACAATTTTCATCCAGAATACAGAAAAGGCATTAAATCTATATTTCTTTTCTTATTACATTTCAATTTGAAGTATAATTGTAACAGATAAACAGGAAACAAGCAAGCAAATGACTTTATTCAAGTCTCCTTCTTTTGATGTATTTTAATCAAAACTTGCAGAAACTTGTAGGAGGAATGCTAAAATAAGTAAATAAACATAAAATCTACATATATACGGGTGAATCCTGTTGTCATCACAAATTGAAAAGATATAAACTGCCAGACAAAAGAAAGTACTCGATGTCATAAACTAAAACTGAAAAGTACAGGTGCTTAGTCAGCAGTCATAACATTTTAATTATGGTAGGTGGTAGGGGTAATGTTTGTGTAAACTTAATTTTTTACCCCTGTCTTCATTAAACATAGATATGTTAACTAATATTTGTCACCAATTAATTAATTCAAACTACTGCAGATAAGTATTATTGTAACGTGCCAAGTTAAATGCATCTGATTTCTTTTAAATATTGAATTAATCGAAACCAACTGAGGTGAGTACTTTCTTTGCCTGGCAGTTTATTAAGAAACGGTAGTGCCCCCTAGCATACAACATCCAAATTGGAGTCGTGTTCAGGACTGCGAGTACTTGCGAGTATTCCTTAGTACCCGCTTCTGAACGACAACGAGTTTGCGCGTACTCGCGAATACACGCGTGAACACTTTGGAGGTGTCTCGCCAAGCGAGTATAAACGATCCAAGTTTGAGTCGCGTGTCACAAAGTTTGATTACTTCATATTTCTTTCTTTTATTACCCCCTCAATTGAAATATGGTCGGTTGCTATGTGCAAGGCACCTATTTATTAACAAAATAGTGATGATATTCGCGACCCCAGTTTCAATTCAGCAGCCGTTTGCGGGTACGCGCGTACTCGCGGTCCTGAACATGCCTCTGCCCCCTAATACATGTATGATGAGAAACCACCCATAATAAATAAAAAAAATAGAGCCACTGGCTCTGAAGCTCATCAGGAATCATGTTATTAATTATCCCTAAGGAAAAGGTTAAGATATCACATAATAAGTCATTGCTCAGTCATCAAATTTATTATCAAAATTGGTTACACATTAATCCATATTCATTATAAACTAGAAGAGCGTTTGCGGGACACCGCAAAAGCAGAGCAGTTCCGAAACTTTGGGTCTCGCCTTTCCCTGTTCCGCCTTCTCCTCAGCATAAATAAAATGGGATTTTTTTTGGATAATTTTTTTTTCATTATTCAAGTTATTCTCACAAGTTGAATCATCACTGGGGTCACTTTTCACAACTTTGTTCTTAAAACCTATTTCTGATTTCAAAATTGGATCAAAAGATTAACATGGCCTTAACAAATATCTCATGACCTTGAACTTTGACCTTCAAGGTCACACCATCAATGATTACTTTTCATTGTGTATAACAATCATGCAATGACTCAAAGTGTTCATTGTTAACATTAGGCATATTCACAATAGCACGCTTAAGTTGTGACCTTGCTGTGACCTTGACCTTTGACGGATGTTAGCGAAAACCTTTTCAAATCTTGGTCTTTCACCATAGTTGATATATACCAAATAAGAGCCTGATAGCACAAAACATGTTTGAAGTTATCAAGGATGACAAGGATTGTTGTAGTGATTTCAGAACTCATGACCTTGACCTTTGGCCTTGAATGTGAACATGTCAAAATCATTCACCAGTTTATAAGAAAGAAGCTAGGTATATAAGGTGTTAATACCTTCTTGGAAAAAGGTTATTTCGTGATTTCAGAACTGGTCATCATGACCATATCTCGTGACCTTGACCTTGACCTTTGATCTTCAAGGTCACACAGTCAATGATCACTTTTCATTGTATATAACAATCATGTAATGATTCAAAGTGTTAATAGTTGAAATAAGACATTTTTGCAAAAGCATGCTTAAGTCGTACCCTCGCTATGACCTTGACCTTTGACGGATGTTAGCGAAAACCTTTTCAAATCTTGGTCTTTCTCCATAGTTGATATATACCAAGTAAGGGCCTGAAAGCACAATATTTTTCAAGTTATCGTGTTTACAAGGATTTTTTTAGCGATTTTAAAACTCGTGATCTTGACCTTTGACCTTGAATGTGAACATGTCCAAAACATTTCCCAGGGGTATAAGTAAGACGTTGTGTATATGAGTTCTCAAAACCTTCTATGAAAAAAGTTAAAGCCAATACAAAACGCGGCGGTGGCGATGGAAACTGCGCAAAAACTGATAGCAGCCACGACTTAGTCGGGGCTGCTAATAAATCAGTCTTACCTGAGGTCTCCAATGTGTTTTCTTCTGTTTTCATAAGGACTGAACCCCCAACAGGACGTATAGAGGTGCACCCTGAACGGTATGGGACAATACTTGTTGCTGTCATTGTAGGTCCCGGGTTATTCATTCCTTTTCCAGTTACAATTTCAGCACCAGACGTCCTTGGTATGAGACTAGGAGAACATAGTCGACCAGAGCTTGATGCTGATGAAGTTTTTCCTGTACCCAAAACATTTGCTCCGACATCAAAATGTGCTGCTCCTGGGCTGGATGTGGCTATCACTTCGTCTGATATCTTTGCAACTATATCGGATTTGGACTGATCTTCACAAGAACTGGTTCCTGCTAGAGTTGCCAAGGCCGTTTTCTGACTTGACATGGTTGCTGATGCATGATCTTGCTCGTCTTCAGACTCGGATTTCAGTGAGGATTCAGAACTCTCATCTTCAGTAAGAAGACTCATCTCGTCAATATTCACTTCATCATCTGTGTCAGAATCCATTTTGTTTGTGTTGTTACAAGAACTGAAACATAGTTAGATAGGATATCTTTGAATGTCTTTATTTATCTCATTGTTTTTATTTTTCAACAAATGTGCGCTTGTGTTTATCAAATTGTGAAATGTAAAGCGATCAAAATATTACCGTTATTAGTATATTTTAATTCAATTATGTATTAATAGCATATATGTGTCAACGGGAATATCATCTCGAATTTCGTTTCCACCAAAAATACCTCGATAGAACCCTCCTTTTAAGGGTTATAAACTGTCACGCCCATAATGCATAAAGCTGCCTTTTTCCACGGGTGGAAAGATTGGAAAGGTCGCTCTTTCAAATCCGAAAGAACGCCTTTCCACTAGTGGAAAGAAAAGTCGTTCCTCCAGTGATGCAGGAGAGAAGGTAAATGAGGTGGCTGAAGACTCTGAGTCCTCAGTGCCTACATTCTGTACCTCCCACAAAAGTTCAGCTTTTGGGTAACAGCAGTACTGAAAGTCGAGAATGTGAAAAGCTAACAGACAAGGGCCTGTGCTATGTGACCATATGGCCTTATAGGCCGAATGTGTTAAAAATGTCACAAAAGTTTATCCCCTGCAGAAAACCTCTACAACAGAGAAAAAAAAAAGTAAATAAGAAAATTGAAATGAATTGATTAGTCAGGGGTAACTTACATGAAAACAGCAATTATCTGAATGTATGAATTACAAATAAGTTTTTAATTCTATTGTATAAAATTGTTTACTCTTAAGAATTACTCCTAAATACGTCAAATATTTAGGAGTCCTCCTGTAGTACCGTATTTTCTCTAATACAACCCGGGGGTTCTATTTCATTCAGCATCTCCTTACCCCCCGGGTTCTATTAGAGACCCGGGTTGTATTGGAGGCCAGGTTATATTTTTTCCGACATGAATTGACGTTTATAAATCTTCTTGTGGCGACTTATTGGAAAGGTAAAATTAGTGATGTAGTACTATATATCTCGTGGCATTTCTGCTGAAATTCATTTGAAAAAAAACATAGTTCATAGATGGACGGGGATTTACCCAAAACTCATTAATCCCAACATTATACAGTTGGTGTGAAATGCTTTCAATCAACTTGCATTGTACCAGAAGAATTAACTGAACAAGACGGATATTTGATATCATGGATCTGTTATTGAATCTCACACGGTCACGCGAATATTTCCTCTCAAAACGAGTGTATAACTATTTTATACTGCAACACGGAGTATTCAGTTGTTACGTAAAGCCCGGGTTGTATTGGAGACCTGGGTTGTATTTACCTCAGCTACCCTTACCCCCCGGGTTGTATTGGAGGATTGGGTTCTATTAGAGGCCCGCGTTGTATCAGAGGAAATACGGTATTCCTAACTTGTTAAGAATTGTCTTATCTTCACAAAATGGCCGCTCATGTACGCCTCTTGGGAGATTTTAGAATAAGAAAAAATGTCTTAGCGGAGTATACCAACGAGGAATTGATAAAGAGGTACCGTATGGCTTTGGGGGGAATACTGATTTAGTCCGGCAGCACTTGACATTACAAGTCCAACTAAAGGAATCACTCGCTGGATCCCGAGACAAAGATAGCAATAACACTTCGGTACTTGGTTACGGGGAAAATGCAGCTATGCGGAGGGGAAGACTTTGGCGTTAGTCAGCCGACAGTCAGCAGAGTGATAACAGAAACTTTGACAGCACTTTCTGACCCTCACATTTTTCAACAGTTCATTTCAATGCCGACATCGCAGGCGGAAACTCAACGCCATAATCGTCACATTCAACGCACTTGCGGGTTTCCCCAGTGTCGTGGACCAGCTAGTCCTGGGGTTAGATTCTGACCGGACCTATTGTAACCCCCATTACGATAGGTCCGGATGTTAGAATTTGACAGGTCCGTGTGCAAATAGGTCCGGGCATTAGATTTTGACTGCAATGTAATATATGAGAATTTGACACTCAAATGAATTGCGCTTTAATTTGAAACCCTAATAGGTACATGATGATCTTGTGTAGGGTTCAACAAATTATTTTTTTTAGATGCTTGAAGATTTTACATGTTATTTTATATGTAAATGTTTCTGTACAGCACAAACTTCAGTCTTAAGGTAGTCGTTGCCCCAAGAATACGTGGAAATGGTTGTGTAATTGGCGTCATTGACGGAACTCATATCCGAATAGTAGCTCCATCCAAAGATGAAGTCGAGTATGTAAATCAGAAAAATAGAACAATGGGCTCTGTAGCTCATCAGAAATTGCTCTGGCATAATGTAGAATAATTCCTAAATACTCATCTCCAAGGTAGTATTACCCTTACAAGACTCATAATAATGTTTGGATTGTGCTCACACAATACAATACTAAATCATATTATACTTCTAGCAAAAAGATTAATTTATCTTTCAAGTATCAAACCACATGCCCTTCGGAAAATCAAGTTAAAAAAATAGTGTACATGGTTCGGTTAAGCCATGGGAATAGTTTGTTTGCAATTCTAAATAATAAAATGTGGTTACATTAAATGGCTGCCATGCAATTTTTTGCTTTATACGCAACACTGTTATTACCACTACGGATAATTGGTTTGTGTAATAAGATGTTTTAACCTCTAAAGTAATCACATCAACTATCATTATGAATGGGAAATTTGAAAAAATAAAATTGGCAAAAAACGTGCTACAGCCCCTTTAACAACTGTTTAAATTAGAATAAGATATTTACATGAATTAGAGTAGCTTCCCTTTGCAACTTGGTAAATTCTGTAATATGGATTTGTGTTTCTTTAGCGAAACACAAATAAAGCATTTCAACATTTATGAATGATAATTTTCATATAGATATTACGAAACATGGTAGAGATATTTCTTGTCAATAAATAGAATTGCAAGATAAAGGTATCAAAGAAGTTGATTTAATGAATATAAAAATATACATATTTCAAAATATACAATTTATAGAATAATCACTAAATCTATTTTTACATGTAAATACATTTTTTTAAATATCTATTATCTAAGAAACATATAGTTTTACATTTTCATCGATGTATTTTATTGATTTTTAAAAATAAAGCAAACACTCTTGTTAATTTTCATATAATAATTTTGTTTAGGTCTCACAAGATTACAAGAAGTGTTGATGAAGGAGTGAGTATGCACTCCGAAACGTCGTGTATTTTCACATTAAAGAAGTTGTTGTCCAGAAAATCTCCTGTTTTTATTTACATCCTTGTTTAAACATACATGCTTAATTTTGAAATTCTATCTTGGTGTGGGAAAATAGAGTCATCTTTATTCCTTAAGTACATATTGATTTTTTAAAAATAAAAACTGCAGAATGTGAAGTGAGTGTTGTTCTCTCGAATACAGTCGTTATTTAGCGTATAGATCTCAGCTTCCCAGTATTCATAAATTATTAAAATCGTTCAATCTTTAAATACTCTTGGAACAATGCCATTTCAATTTAACAAAATGCACGTTGTTAAAACAAGGAAAAAAGGAACAGGAATGATAGGTACATATATCGTGTAAAATGTTCTCAATAAAACAATGCCCTCAAACAATAGACACGTCATTTTGAATGTTTGATACCAGGATGTTAAATGGTTTCAAAATCAAACTCACTGAACTCAGTAAATGTTTTCTTAGAAGTGAAGAATATACAATAATACTTAAAGTTAACATATTAAACACATTCATTTCCAAAATATTTAGAAGATAATCATCATCAACGGCAATTATCCTTTCTTCTATTTATAAATAGCCTAAGTGATTTTGTCAAGGTCAAAGATCTATCGCCGATCTATCGTCAGTATCCGCCATCTTGGATTTTTGCATTACGTGAAATGAAAACACGCTACTCGAATTGTACATTGTACTCTATCTTTGAATATAAATTTATAGTGAAGACACAATTTGACTCCTTCTCTATAATTAAAAAACGGTAATTATCTTAAACATATAATAATAATTGACAACCTATCAAAAGGTATCAGTGTCAGTTGTTACATCATAGCGCAACTTCATTACGGTCAGATTTTAATGAGGCAGGCCATTATGCCCTTGTGTTTTCAGTCTCAGGCTTTCAAATGTGTAATTTCTTCAATAGGAATCTAAACCAAATAAACATCCCCAAATATATCCAATTCGTTATTAGAAATATTTGCCATTTAGATAGTGAAGAAATATAACATAGTTATAATATGGATAGCACTACCTTCACTATATAAATGGCAAGTATTTCTAATGCATTCAGCCTAGGGAGCTGTGCCAAATTTACGTCTATCAGAGGGGTATTGAATGTAAAAATTAGCTTAACTATCGATTGTTTGACCTCAATTTTGTCGAGGCGAAATGGCCGTGTGGTAATTTAAGCTGTTGGTACAGTCAATGCTGGCGATAGTTGCCTTACTCTGAGGGCGTGGGTTCGAATCCCGCATGGGACTAGGCCCGAAAAAGTACAATAATTTGTACTATTGAATGTAGTATTATACCAAAATAACCATGTTACAATTCGTTATTGTTTAATTCATATTTCGGGGTTAAAAAAGAATTATTTATATGATTAGAAATTACCTTATTGTCACCTCACATGACTTGGACTTGAACATATATGGATATTTTCTTACATAACTTACATAACAATCTCCACACTACAGGGACGTGACTGGCCCCCATCACGACTTGGCTGTACGAGATGTGCGAGTATATAGGCGAGAGGCAGAGCTGTGTCAAATCCTCCGGAAATACAGACATCCTGACAGTGTCAGAACACTTACAGGAAATTTTTCACGAATTCCCGAGGAATGCTCGGGGAATTTCAAAAGATAAGTATTGAATTTGAGTGGAAGTTATATACCTTTGTAGAAAATATTTTCTCTTTTAATGAATCAAATCATAAAATATCATACATAATATATGTGTAAATAAAATAATAATAAAACATAAATAATGATATCAATATTAATATATTTATTATGGTTTAAACAGTCACCAAATTTCCAAATCCTAGTCTACACAAAATATAAATATCCTAGACCTTTAATTTGCATTCTTAGGAACAAGTAGTTAGTAGATGTCAAAGGCGACCTTTGCACATATGCAAATTTGCTCATGATAGTAAATATACACACGTATGCAAAATTATATTTGCTATGCGTTCATTGGTGTTTTAAGTCCCCTAAGCATTTGGGTTTTCAGCGCTTAAGATACATATCATTCATCCAAAAGCATCGAGAGGGTAAGACATGAAACTTTCCGGGGACACCGGAAATATTAATTTTATGTTAGTGCAAAGTTGCTACACTATACAGCGAGATCTGCTTAGGGATGTAAAAGAAATCGACATTTACTCACGTTAGTATGGCATTTACACCTGCCCCTGACTTGGTGCAAAATTGCTTACGGTAGTGAAAAATGTCTTTACGGTAGTGACATATGCATGTGCAATTGCGTCAATACGGCGAATTTTGCTCATATGAGCAAATTTGCATGTGTGTAATGATTTACTCATATGCAAACGATCGCGGTATATAGAGAGCTATATAGTGTGACTCATTGAGGGTCTCTAATGTGTTATACCAAGAGAAAATAATGGCTAATGCCTATATAATTTATACTTTGCATCCATTTGAACATATGTACATGTATATGATTACCTTCAACATTTTATCGAAAAGCTAAAACGGTGAAACACATTATTAGAGCGACGCTCTTTTTTATTATCATGGGAGTCTCTATCCAACAAAGTTTATGTTCCTAAATATAAACTTTTAAGTTATACTGTTACTTGGAGAGAAGTTGTTTAAAGAGAAAATGGTGGACATCGTGTCACGCTAATATTTCAGGAGGGATCAAGACCATATGAACAAACTTTAATCTCCATTGACCAAAGTGGTATTTTGATAAGTCAATGTCCTATGTCACGGACGACGGATAGACGACAGACGAATCTGGGCTTCCAGGCCTTGTGAGCAAAATACTCACTTTAAACAGTGTAAATGCCTGATTTCGAACTCTCAACCCCTAGTTATCTAATTTGTAAGTTGTCACTTTCTCCCCTTTGCAGACTTACTTCCAAAACAAAACCTCACAGCCGGTGTTACAGGTCAAAGTTCCCCTAGTTTGGCCTAGGACAGACCTTCCCTGGGGAAACTTTAACCTAGGTCATTTACTCTCCGGGGAAATATTAGACCAGGGAGGAAAGTCCTGCTACACCGGGTTCGATACTTTACAACAGACCTAGATGTCTGTTTCGTCATATTCACTGTATTTGCGCTGAATGCATGAATATAAACACTTTACTTCAGGAAGTCTGGCTTCCTACACCACTGATGAGTGTCCAAACTCCTCGCTCACTTGCAATTCGTGTAGTTTTAGCTTTAGGTATCCGAAAAAGGGACAAGTGTTATTTACAACTGTTTCTATTGAAAGGGATGTACCCTTTTTATTTAAATAGAAACACCGTGAGCAGAGGTGATTTGGGGTTTAAGCCGGATTCAAGAGTATTTCACTTATATCACGACTGCAAGTATTATTGCAGGGAGAAAACCCGCAACGTCATGGTGGCTATGCATTGCGGTGAAACTTGCTAGCATCGACTGGAACTAGCGAACCATGGGTGGTAGTGTGTTGAAATTCAGTGTAGCATTACACCCAAACCTTACTGCATGTAGAACTGTTCTCCACAACAGACAAAATGCCGAGCACCTGGCGGACCTCTTGATCCGAAGCCAAAATAATGCTGTCATGTTTTGCCTCATATGACTTTCTTCTTCAAAGCATCAACTTTCATAATGCCTATCAAAACATATTTCGACTACCACTTAATGTCAAGCATTTTAGCCATTGTGTAGAGTTTAGGAATCGGACATATTTAGCCAACACTAAATGTCCAATACTTTGTGAACGAGGCATCTTTAGCTAGTACAAAATGGGTCAACACTTGGGAGTCAGTCATCTTGAGCTTTTGAAATATTATTGATTATTGAAAGGCATATCAAAAGGCATATCCCTTTAGTTCAAGCAATCTTTATTTCGGTACTTAGAAGGCCACAGGCCTATAGTACATTTCCCATATATATACTGCGTAACACTGGAGCTTTGTAAATAAAAAATGCAACATTTTTAATCACCTTTTCATTTAAACAATTCAATAAAGAAGAAAATTGATCAATTGATGGATAGACAAAATAGAATTCCTTAATATAATTTACATATATTATCAAATGCTGGACATACAAGAAGAAAATGATAGTCATCTTCAATAATATTATAATTACAGCATCTACAAATTCTATTTTCTCATTTGATATACAAACAATCTACTTTTTTAAATTACCAGATCATGCGATGGACAACGGAAACGAGCTAAACATACTATACATTTCCAAAGAATGACACTTGATAGATAACGTTCTGTATAAATATGCGTTTTGATGATAGAGATGTTCATCTTTAGTCCAAGGATTTTTTTGCAAGCAAATAAATGTACATTTTCAATACAATCATAGTATATTAAGCCCCAGATTTCAGTACCTTATAGTAAAAAGGGTTTATTTTAACATCAAATACTATGAAAAAAGACGTTAAACTGAGATTCCCAAGTATCACTATATTTCTCATTATACTGATTAATACCTTTCGTGAATGAACAGCTGCATATTTTGCATGTACTAACCATGAAAGATTATTAGTACAGTATACATCTAGCTATTTATATGAAGTGGTAATCTATGCTTTTGCCTTAAATTTGTTATACCATCTTTCCTTTTTTGATAATTTCCAAACCTTTTAAAAAAAAACTATAACTTATGTTTTATCCATATTTACAACTAAGCAGAAACTGTTACAATACTTTTCTAGTTCGTTGATTTGCTTCTGAAGACTGTTAATTATACTTGAGATGAGAACAATATCATCTGCAAACAATATAAGGAAAAGTTTAAACATATCGGGAGGTAATTGAATACCGTGTGAGCAGTTTTGTTCAATCTGTAATGCTAGTTCATTTATAGAGAAGGAAAATAAGAAAGGACCGAGTAGACAACCTTGCCGTACTCCAATATGTACATCAAAACTTTCAGAGAGTACAGTGTTATTCCTAACACAAATTTTAACATTGTTATACATGTTACTTAATATATTTGTCATTTTATGGCTAAATCCATTTATGTTACACAATCCCCATAGCTTATGCCTTTTGAATAGAGTCAAACGCCTTTGAAAATCCACAAACAATGCATATAACTTCCCACTTTGATTATTCAAGTATCTCAAGTATCCTAAAACTTGCCTGAGATTCATTTATCCTTTTCATTGTTTCTCCCCAAAAGTTAATCGTTTGTTGATATAGATGTGAAAACTAAATATACTTAATAGTATGACATCCCAAGAGACCAGGCAGAAGGAAATGTCCCTCGCTCTAATATCAAATTGAAAACTAACTTAAAATATGGCAGTAACAGATCAGCTGAGTATTTTAAGAATTCTTGAATATTATCATCTATTTTAGAAGATTTATTAAATTTAAGGTTGTTGATGCTGTCTAAGATGTCTTCTCTGGATATCGGGGAATCAAGAATTTCACTTGTAAGGTCATTGTTTGAATAATTATTCAACATCGAATCATCTTCATCAGTTTGAGTATTTCTTTCACAGTCCACATTATCACCTGAACACAATGTTCTAAAGTGGTTGAGCCACTTTTGTGTTGGAATAGTATTCTTTGACACTTTCTTTCTATTTAAAGATTTTAATTCATGTCAAAATCTTTTGGAGTCATTAACGGTATTTTCCATTTTAGTCTGTTTCTCTTTGTGCGTTTTGCTTACAGTAGGCATTGTATTTGTTTCTTGGCTCAGTAAAGCCGTGGGAATTGTTTTTGTAATTTAAAATAATAAAATGTGTTCACAATAAAATGGCCGCCATGCAATTAATGCGTTATACACAACACCGTTATAACCACTACGGATGATTGGTTTGTATAATAAGATGTCTTACCCTCTAAAGTAACTTTAAATGACACAAACTATCATTATAGAAAGGAAATTTGAATAAATATGTTTTTGCCAAAAATGTGCTACAGCCCCTTTAATACTTTCTACAATATGTCTGGATACATTATACATGTTCTCTATTAATTAAACAACAAGATACATATCCTTACTGTACATTGACAAGTCACAGATCATTGGGTTTAGCACTACTAACATACAACAATAGACGGGCCACAGACCACTGAATGAAATTGACAGGGCATCTGCAAATGCAAGCACTGACATTCTTTACAGTTTGGCAGCACTAACAGTTTAGCAATACTACTATAATCTTATGTATGTTATATTCATATTATTAAAGCTTTTGATAAAGTTAATCGCCATTGCTTATGGTATAAATAAGTAAAACTTGTTAAAATGGTAAATTCTTAAATGTTGTTGAAAGAGCCAAATTGTTGATAACAATGGCATGTACAGTGGATGTACTTCATCTACTAAGCAAACATAAGGAGTGGCTAAATGGATTGATAAAAAACGACTACAGCTGCTATTATTATAGTTGCATATCAGAATGCCAAATTATATTAACATCACTACGAAAAGAAGAGCTACAATGGTTATCTCCCTTGCTGTCAGGTGCACGTTACTATTTGGGAAAGGACAGTGGACATGTATGTTGTTTTCCTCTTCTTCCCCCGTGTAATGCCAATTTCCACAACGGGGGAAGTTCTTGGGAGGGCATGGCATATCCTTGACCCCGCCCACTTGAACAACGAGACTCATTCCAATCACCCGATGAAAGTCGATATGACAATGAAGAAGCCAAAAGCCTGCAATAAACAACACATTTTCTATCATTCATGTGATAAGTTCCTTGCAACTACCAAGGCATGACTGTACTTGGATATTGTCACACTCGATGTGTTCTGAACATGTTGTAGAAGGATTTCTAAACCATAGACTAAGTTTGTTGAACAATCGACTGTACGCGTTTGAGTTATTTAGTTAAATTATATTAAAAGGTAAGTTCAACCGTATATTGTATACACCAAGATCCGTGTATATACTGTACCGTATACGCAATCGAATATGAAACCCCTATACCTTTGCCTTGTTAACGTGTTTCTATTTATCAGGACTTGGTTTTGTAAGCCTATGTGTTTAATGGTACATACACAAACTATCTCTTCAAATGTTACATTATAGTTATTTGTCTTTCTGCGCATACTATGTTCGCAATATGTCATTCATAATTCGCCAAGTTATGATATTTTTTGAAGTGGAAATGATCCTCTGATGACTCTGTGGATCACTATAAGTTTCAATCATAAACAAGGTTTACAACTACCTGGATTGTAGAAACATGTTCATCCAATTATTAATACAATTCATGTTTACACTAACAAACCTAATAGTGACATGTTTGTGAGCAACTTCCAAACGCAAGGCATAACTCTTGCCAGTCTGCATTACTGGCTGATTTAAGCCTTGCGGTATTTCCCTCGCTTTGTTGTGCCCAGATAGTGAATCGCTGCAATAGAAATGCATAGTGGGCCTGGATTTCTGAGCACAGATTTCTTAAGGAAATACTGCAAGGCCTAAATCAGCCAGTAATGGAGACTGGCAAGAGTTATGCCGTGCATTGGGAAGTTGGTTTGTGAGTGGAATGGGTACTTAATTAATGCTGCCCAACACAGCCAGCAGCGTAGGCACATATTCCTACCTGACAAAAGTACTAGCATTGAGTTAACGGGATTTCGCTCTAAGAAGGTGGATAAGGGGTACTTAATTCTGCTCAGGAGTGTAGGCGATATTTTCCTAGCCTCAACTTAGCTAATGAGATTTCTCTCTAACCTATGAAGACAATGGGTACTTAGTTCTGCTCAGGAGTGTAGGCGACAGTTTCCTAGCCTCCACTGAGCTAACAGGAGTTCTCTCTTACCAAGGCAGACAATAGGTACTTAGTTCTGCCAAGAAGTGTAGGCGACATTTTCCTAGCCTCCACCGAGCTTAGAGGATTTCTCTCTAACCAAGGCAGACAATGGGTACTTAGTTCTGCCAAGAAGTGTAGGCGACATGTTCCTAGCCTCCACCAAACTTAGAGGATTTCTCTCTAACCAAGGCAGACAATGGGTACTTAGTTCTGCCAAGAAGTGTAGGCGACATGTTTCCTACCTGGATTGTCAGCGTGGAACCGGATGATCGTGTAGCCTCCGTCAGGAACGTTAACTGTGTCCTTTGCGATGGGCGTGGCCAGGTTCCTGTGGATCAGTCCATCATCGTCCATCTGTTTGATCTCAGCGAGGGATGTGGACGCGTAAACCTTGCAGTTGGATCAAACGGACAATGGGAAAATGGCGTTATGAACATTTCCAACCCATGTAAATTTGATGAATATTTTTCTTTAAAAGCCAAAACAATATTTATACAAAACTATGTTTATGCATTTATCTGGTACAAAACAACATACTATTTTATTTGTTATTAATATGTATTGTGTCGGTTTGAACGTGTTCAAATTCTGAAACATGATGTCATGTTGTAAATAAAAATAAATATCAGTATCATGTTTAATGATCTTATAAAATCTACCCTTTGATGTGTCAACGTATTGATAGTAACTGTCTGTAAACTGCCGGTCAAATCATGTTTATTTCATTGAGAAAAGTTAAGAAACCTTGGTAATATCAAATATAACCAAAGATGTTTTTTAATTATGAAAGTATCATGATGGCCATACTCTCGCATTCATTTTAGAATCAGCTTGTTTTGTCTCTCGCTCCCTCCCTTTCTCAACATTGCAAGTCCCTCTAGGGGGTTTACAGAGACAATTGTAAACTTTGTTAGAAGGAGTTACAATTATTGTAAACCCTGATATATTTTCCAAGATGACGGTGTGAAAGAAAAGATCCGAAGAAACTATCTAAGACTTATTTTTGAAAACATTCTCTAATATAAATCAGAATATGAAACACAAATTTTGAAGGGTGAATCCTGAGAAATGAGTGGATAGACATATGGTGTCACCCTGAGTAAGTGAACTTATTGATCGTGTGCCTCTGTTCACCCAGCAGTAAGTGGGTATCTGGTGTAAGATGTGGAGGAGGTGACCTTTAAGCGCTTTGCGGCAGCTTTGGTTAGACCAGGGTAATAATGTTGGAGATAACGTGGAGATTTGTGCGCTATATAAAAACTATCCATTATTATTATCAGTATTAAATGTTTTGACGGAAGTGCGTCTCGAACCCGTATATATCCACTAACGCCTGTTGGTCGGTATAAAAGCAACTTATGTAGCGTGGCTGTAAAAAGTCGTAAGCAGGGATTTTATTAACGACTCCATTTATACCAGGGATCTTCAATATAGCGCGACAACAAAGCGTCTTGTCCTGCCTATCAGGGTCCACAACCTTACTACATCCTCGGTACTATGCTTTCCCCTTATACTAATATCTTCTCCATAGCAACAACCCGGAAGTGATGTCCGTGTAGATGAATAGGGTGGTTGGAACTAAAGGGCACTCCTTCATCAATCAGAACAATCTCCACAGTATCGTCCAGGTCAACTTTAAGGACGTGGATACACTCACAGAACTCCTCGCTACAGTTCCTCAACAGCTGGTTTTCGCAAAACATGTCCTAAAATTTATGCAGTATATTATAATTAAGAGAGTAAAACAGCTCATTACACAACCCGATTATCCATATTCGTAGAAACGGGGTCACGTATACATTACACTCAGTTCACCCAGCTGTTTAAATGGGTACCTTAAAGGGGCAGTAGCACGTTTTTTGCAAAATTTAATAATTCAAGTTTCCCATTTATAATGATAGTGTATGTCATTTAAATTAACTTTAGAGGGTAAAACATCTTATTACACAAACCAATTATCTGTAGTGGTAAAAACTATGTTGCGTATAAAGCAAAAATTGCATGGCGGCCATTTTATTGTGAATACAATTTATTAATTCGAATTACAAAAACGATTCCCACGGGTTAACAAAACCACGTTAACTCATTTTTTAACTTGATTTTCCGAACAGAGAAGGCTCTTTCACTATTGGTGACACTATTTTTCAAATACATTTCATCAACTTATTCAAGCGAAAAAACGTGCTACTGCCCCTTTAACATGCGAAGTATGGACTTCGCTTAGTAGCGGCACCTAAAGTACAATTCCTTCAGGGTAATAATATAACATTCAGCAGTGAAATTTATGAAATGAAATGAATATACATGGTTTTATTATTACTTCGTGCTTTTTATGAATAATCGTTTAATTATATAAACCTCGCACACTTAACATTCGGATTATTTTGACATGGAAGTTTGTCATTTGTCTACTTTATTAGCCTATGTTTACCATCAACAAACAACATCCTTTAAACAAATATCCAACAGTTCTCCTTTAGACAATATATTTTAAACAACAACAATTCTGGCATTTCCGACATTGCTTAACAATGATATATTCATACTTTCTCGTATGTTTTTGCAAATATTAGTTTTGCTTGTCCGCCCTCTATGTTCGAGCACTCACCTTAGGAATATCATCATACTGAGAGAGTAGTGGCGAAGGCGGCATCATGTTAGAGATGTGGTTGAACTGAGGGGAGAGCAGCTGCTCGTTTTTGTACACTGCTGCTTGAGGGTAAAGGTCCTTGTCGTTGAACTTGTAGTTGTCAATAAGATAGAAATCCATGGCAACGTAGAACTTTTTATCAGGAGCTTCTTTGTAATGATTTACGGGATCATCGCGTGTTGTGTTAAGATAAGTAACTGGCGTTCTTTGGAGGTCACCATTCTTGTTCCACGGATTCAAGATCTAAAAAATATACATAAATTTGATGAGAACTGAGTGGAGAATAACGCTGTCTTTGATTGGCACATGTCGTTGTCAGTAACCAGATAAATCATTGATTGTAAGCAAAACCTTTTCGAGCCAAAAACATAACTTCCACCTCCCTTCTTCAGAAATGTTTTTTCACCATCACCCCCTTTAGCACCCAAGCCCCAAACACAGCCCCATTCCCAGCTTATTCCTTCCCCTTCGCGTGAATTTGTATCGTGGTTAGCATGATGGCCTCTAACGCCAAAGGCCCGGGTTCGAATCCCAGTGGAGACCTCAAAACATTTGTTACGTGGGTCTCATATTGTTTGATGCCCCTGGCAAGGGACTTCATCCGCATTGCACTCAGTCCACCCAGTGGGTACCTTAAGTACAGATCTATATGGTGTCGCAGATTGCTAATAAGCAGCACTGGAAGAACATTTCCTTCAGGGTAATAATATAGTTGTAACGTTGATTTTCAGGGCATTAACATTTGCAAAAGCCTTAGGTCTTCAATTAACTGCCCGACAACTGTCAATTCAAACATCAATCTCCAAATGTTTTTTTAAATAACCCGTCTCGAACCTGAAACCACCATACTCCTGCACACCTAGAGCAGTGATGATACCACTGTGCTACAGGGACTAGGCTGATGAAGTTGTTTCCTAAGTTCCCTTTATACCCTACTGCCTTTCACCAAAAGGGGATATTTTACGGACGACTCCATTACTTTTTCGCACTATCAATTAGAATAGATTAAACAAAGAATTTAACCACGGGGTCGGTTTGTAAGCTTGATAAAACATGTAATGATAAAACCCTTACCTAACGCCCGTCGTGTTTATCCCTCGGGTTGCGGGTTTTAAATCTCATAAACACCCTGTGGCATGTTTTATCCTATACATATAACCGATCACTGAAATAATGAAAATCAACGAATTGTTACATATTTAGTAAGTATAGGATACATGCGCACTTAGGCTACCTAAATATAACATTGAAGGTCTACCGGAGTTGACTATTCTTCTTTATTTTGTGTAAAACACTTAAAAATCAGTGCGGTTGTATTGTCACATCGTGTTTGCGATATTATTTGGAAAAAATACATGTCCTAGTTTGAAAGAATGACATGGAAAACGTTTTAAAATGTTCGAGTCGATACGCTCATTTGGTCGCCATATTTGTTGAAATTTCAAGAGGAGGTTCTAAGTGACGTCACTTAGAAACGAAGTGATAATGGCCCGTGGTCAGCGTTGAGAGGGCCGTTATCATTTGCAGCGGCCCGCTCATTTCAGATAACAAGGGGCCGGTTTCATGATAATTCCATAAATTTTAGCTGTAATATAAATTGTGCGCTTTGAGTATCCTCGGGCATGGGAAAACGCTAAACAAATGTGCTATTATTATTAGTATACCAGGGTTTCATTAACTTATACCCCACTTCCGGTCTCGCTGCTATGATTTCTTTTGTTACAAGTGTAGGTGTAATAGCCGATACACCTATAGTTTTTCTGATATACCTACACTTTTTCTGATATACCTACACTTTTCTAATAAACCTAGACTTTTTAACAACTGATAAATCAATCGAGTAAATTTTCTTAATTTCCAAATCTCAGTGATGATACTTTATAAAATCTTATATTTGAACATATAAGACTATCGAACCTGTGTCCCGTTGCTTTCTGGCCCAACGAACTAACCATTACACCACGAGGTCAGTAGAAACGTTTGTACATTTGTTCATGACAAAATGAATAAGGTTCTTATAATGCGTGGTATAATATCATAAATTTATGTATTTCTTTTTATATAAGAATGTTATTTAATTTTGGGTGCGAAATGTCTTAACATACTGAAAGTCTGATTTCTCTAAACGTTGGCCATGTTGACATTAGCAATGCAGTTTATGGCGTTAGCTGTATATTTTAGCAAGATGCACGTGCGTCTACGTTGACAATTCAGTCATTGGACCATATTAATTAGATTCCGAGCCCCAACATGGGTAACCATACAACGCAGCACGGGCTGAGCGTACCCGGGAGTTGTCACAGATGAGGCTCCATTTGGATTCATACACAAGCTTGTTTACAGCTGTATTTGTTTAGAAATATTATGAAATAGTATATATTTACATTCGACCATGAGGTGGGTGTAAGACAGATATACCCATACTTTCCCTCGTGTATCAAATGATACCCTACACTTTTCCCCGTTGAGCCTTAATCGGCTTGCCCCTCGTAAAGGCCCCACGGGAAAAAGTGTAGGGTATCTATCATTCGATACACTCGGAAAAGTATGGGTTTATCTCTCACATAAACTATCCATAGATATGGAAGGCACCAAAGCTATCAGCTGGTCGAGTTCCTACCTTCCCTTCTCTATAGCAACTCTCATAGTCTGTTGGCTCTGTGGGTTCTACTTCCGGTGCCGTTTCGTATCTCAAGATGGCCACCTGTTTCGCCTTCTTGACATCGCAACCAGCCATGCCTCGAGCTCTAATCAAGTAGTTACCGATGGCTTTGTCCTCTTGGAGGATGAAATCGTATCTAAATGTAAAATAAATGAAGTAAATACATTTTTTCAAAAACAATACCAACATATATATGATACTTTTAATCAGGGAAGTATCAGGTTCCACGAGAAGGACATGGACATTGGTAACGAGGGTTGTCATATTGAGGTTAATATCTTAATACGATTCCCTAGGGCAAAATATAACTTTATCATGGTGACGTGACGTCATACACAATGTTATGACGTCATACTTCTTCTATGATGTTGCGTTCAAAATGCGGTGAAAGCGAGCAACAGCCTGTGTTGGAGAGTACAATTAAGCATATTTTCCTCAATTTCTTGACTTCGATAATAAATAGAACATCATATTCGTGTCTGTTATATATCTGTACGACACTCGTGCCTTAATATCGATACACCCCTCTTCTTGCTCGGAATATAGACACTCATATAATATCATTTATTTAGTTGGTGGGCCATACCTTTCTCCCGCAAAGATGTTGAAGGAAGTGACAACAACAGGTTCAAACGGGACACCATCAGAGGCGATCATGATGAGGTCGTGATGGTCCACGGAGATCTGGATGGGACAGTTTGTGATGCCGTTGCTGATGACTCTGAAGCGGTAGGTGTCGTTCTGTCTGATGTGGTACACGGTGTAGGGTGTATGGGTGGTCGTGTTCATTGTGTTGTCATGGAAACTCCTGAAAGCTCCACGCCCTGCAAATGGAAAAAATAACCTTCTCGTTTAGTCTTCTTGCTTTATCTCGGTTATACTTATCTCGCTTAGTCTTCTCGGTTAGTCTTCTCGTTTAGTCTCCTCGCTTAGTCTTCTCACTTTGTCTTCTCTGTTAGTCTCCTCGGTTAGTTTTCTCGAGTACATTCTTCTCGCTTAGTCTTCTCGATTTTAGTCTTTTCACTTTGTCTTCTGAGTTAGTCTTCTCGCTTAGTCTTCTCACTTCGTCTTCTCGAGTACAGTCTTCTCACTTTATCTTCTCAGTTAGTCTTCTCAGTTAGTCTTCTCACTTTGTCTTCTCACCTTGTCTTCTCAGTTAGTCTTCTCACTTAGTCTTCTCAGTTAGTCTTCTGACTTTGTCTTCTCGATTTTAGTCTTCTCACTTTGTCTTCTCACTTTGTCTTCTCAGTTAGTTTTCTCACTTTGTCTTCTCGATTTTACTCTTCTTACTTTGTCTTCTCTATTTTACTCTTCTCACTTCGGCTTCTTAGTTAGTCTTCTCACTTCGTCTTCTCAGTTAGTCTTCTCTCTTTGTCTTCTCACTTTGTCTTCTCGATTTTAGTCTTCTCACTTCGTCTTCTCAGTTAGTCTTCTCTTTTTGTCTTCTCACTTTGTCTTCTCGATTTTAGTCTTTTCACTTCGTCTTCTCAGTTAGTCTTCTCGATTTTAGTCTTCTCACTTCGTCTTCTCGTTTTTTTCGCTTTTGCTTATGTCTGACATAGGTGACACAGTATTTTAATTGTTGTTATTTTAATGATGATTATATCTACTTTTCTGAATTACCAAGGGGTTTCTCGGATGTCAAAAGGCGTCAGTGACCGAGGATAGAGCATATGTTAGAAGTACAGAAGAATCTATGAAAATAGGATGGATGAATAGTATAATAAATAAATGCATCACACATGGTCATAAATTAATCAACGTCATCTTCATTTAAATAAAAAGAATAACGCATTTTTGTCTTTTCATTCAATAGTGATAGAAAAAACATCAGACTTGTTCTCAATCTTGCCCCTAATCACCAAACATTCGTTATACTCACATTCTACCAGATTAAATCAAGTTTCAATTATGAATTCCTTATATTTATGTTGATATTCATTTTTATTACTCAACCGTGGTGAGGTCACTTATTAGATAACAATGAGTTGGTTACACATATATGTGATACCACCGTGTGCTGTCGTAACGTCATAATCGACGCGTGACGTCATAATCGTTTTTGGTTCACGTCACAATGTTAGCCGCGCGACTGCAATAGCGGGTGACCTATTTGCAAGTGAGCGTCATTAACAACGATTTTCTTGCACTTCAGTGCTATTTACATCATTGAGTAATTGTTTATGAAACTCGTGAATGGCATTGGTATTTAACCCGCTTTCGCTCGTTAAAAATCCAAAACATTCACTTGTTTAATAAACATGTTATCAAACGGGACATCGTTTAGTATTCTATATATATATTCTGAAGTTCTGCATACCATTTATCAACATGGAAACCGGCGCATTGTCGTAAGTTGAATGATGATGGCCTGAAAAACGGTTGATGGTAAGTTCCACAAACCAATCATGTACAATCATCACGTGTTCTTGTAGGTCATGCGTGTACAGGTGAGATGAGGGGTCAAGGGTCACAGGTTCCCGGATGATGAGAGCGCCGAACAAACCATCTGAGCGATGAAGCCCCGTATGGCCGTGCCAGAAGAGAGTTCCTCTGTTGGATGCTCTGAACCTGTAATGTTATGCAATGTTAGCATAGTGTGACCAAGGTCAAACCCCTCGCCAATCCTTTTGCATTGAAGTAGCCTGCTAAACTCACGTGCAAAGATACCATGCCATATAAAATGCAAGACAATTCAATCCAGATAACAATAACAGAGTAGCCAACTAAACTACATTTCAAAACATTATCTGTTCATATTTCCGAAAAATAAGCATTTTAATTAATCGTCGTTTTTATTCACTAAAAGTAGACGAACTAGGAAAGTCAATTTTTAAAATTTTTGTTTTATGACTTCGTACAGTAAATATGCGTCAACAAATTTAATTTCATAAATTGTAAGTCAAATGCCAAACATTCTGAAAAAGCGATTTTAGCACCACAAGTGTATTTATAAAATAAAATAAAAATAAAAGTACCACACTATGATGTACATGTATGACACTGTGAATACTTCCCTACTGAACATGCATCTATTAAACACATTCAAAAGTTACATTCTCAGACAGCAATTTTTTTGTTTTATACTCTCTTAAAATGGGGAAAGTTTCTTTTGAATGTGAATACTATATTTTTGAGTGACGTCAAGGAACAATGGTCAATAACGTTTAATTATCATTATGGAAATCCAAGGTTGTTTCCGTCATAAGCAAAATTAAGATTGAATGTACATTGCAAATATAT
Source organism: Gibbula magus (assembly GCA_936450465.1). Taxonomy (NCBI): domain Eukaryota; kingdom Metazoa; phylum Mollusca; class Gastropoda; order Trochida; family Trochidae; genus Gibbula; species Gibbula magus. The sequence goes on from OW388294.1 coordinate 57,280,423, forward strand.
TTGAATACCAAGTATTTTCCTGTTGAGGCGTCTCTGTTAAGACCTTGCAACACTTAACCTGATTGTACAACACCGCATTAACCCCTAGCATCCTTCTGGATCCGTCAATGTGTAATTGCTCAGGAAATATCCATACATTACTTGCCTTAAAACTAAGGCACTCAACTTCAAATGTGTGAACTAAACTGACATTTGTTGACAATTGGCACTATACTTACAATCATGTCAATAGCTGACCGTAGATTGTAAAGTTTTCCCAGTCAGGACCAATTGAAACCCCAGTATTGTAATAAAGAATGAGTTCATGATTAGCAGAGAATACGTTTCTTCTATCAACGAATATCCAATACTTTACGCGTATACCTGTACTGAAACGTTGAATGTGGCGTTATTGGGCACTGGGTGATCATGCTGACTCCATCATGATACTGATAACCCTTCTGAAAGACGCCGTGCCAGTGGATGCTGGTTCCTTCTGCTCCCTCCATCTTGTTATGGACGTTCACCACGATCATGTCGTTCTGACACACCTGAATATGGTATGAAATGAGATACAAAGACTTACACTGTTTGCGGAATACTGGTTTGAAGGGAAAAGGGAAGGGAAAATGTATTCTATTCTGAAGGAAATTATTCGATTATAAAATCCGGTGCCTTTGTGGAAGTGATGTAACAGACTAGTTTGTGAATCAGGTTTGCGACAAGGTTGCATGCTTAGTCCCATCTTATTTTCAGCGAATTACACTTTTGTATCGGAAACCATGGAATTCAATCATTTTCAGATTTTTTGGAAATATTAATGATTCTCTACAGTGACGATGTGATTTTACTATCATAGGCATCAGATGTAAGATTTTTTTTTATTTTCTCATGACTTTGGCTACGTTTGGTTAAATCGGATAGTTGATGATTATTATGCTTTTATTTAAAATGTTCATGATCGAGCTATATATCTTTCAAAAGGTATGCCAATCGAGTCGGCACACGTTATGATTGTTATAGGACTGTAAAACTCTTCTACCAGAAATATATATTTCGACACTCATGTTGAAAGATTCAAGGTAGAACTTGATAACATTTAGATTGTTAAATTTGATGGTAAATGAAGGCAGGTCAATCGACAGAAATCAAAGACTTTGTCCATTATGCAAAAAGCAGATGCAAATGAGATTCAGTTTATTTTCTCTGCAAATCGTTTGATGAATATATCGTGATTTAATTGGTTTATGCAGTACACATTTCTGAACTAAAGTAAAGAAATATAATACTTGTCATAGAAGCTCGAGAATACATTTGGATCAATATTGTAAAACAAAAGCTTCAACGCTACAAGCTCTTTCCTGATGCAAAATTGATTACATTTGACACGAAGTTCATGTATTAATTAAGTAGAAAATGTTAAAATTGTATTGAAGTAATAACACTGAAACTTACAATTATAGCGGGTCCCGGCATCATTCGGTTCACCGTGATTATCCCCCTTTCCACTCCGTCAGATGCAACACAGTGGGGTCGATCACAATCCGTTTTATTGAATGGACAGTCATAACAGGCTTTGCTTAACACAAAATAGTTCTCAATGGTGAAGTTGTCGCACAGGTCATGGATGGTGCCTCGATCTCACATTGACGTATGCACGAATGGTCCTTGTAATCTGAAAATGCAGCCAATAATATTCTATGAATTAGCCCTAGAATGGATGTGTATAGGTCATTATTGGTTGGAGCCGCACACGCCTCCAACCTGTATACACGGTTGAAATTTCACCCTGTATATTACAGTTGGAATATTCAAATAAACTTTCAACCAATCATGCTTGGCCTCTTCATATTTTGGAAAAAAAGTATATTACCAATGAACACAGCTGTAGCAAATGTTTTACCACGTGACCATGTGAGCTATCCCCTTTTACTGCGAAAAGAGATTTTGTCGAAACGAGCGTTGTGTTAATTTGAATTTGAACGTTAGTAAACATAAGATTTTTCAATTCAAAGCCATTTTACACCTGAATGGGCAGACATTTACCGATTCGAATGCATAATTTCGCACTGCAGGGGGAATCCAAGAAACGTTACATGCAAATGTTATCCGCTCGACTGCAAGCATTTACTAAACGATAATATTAGCGTTCAATCAACACGCCAACCTTCCACTCAGTTATAAAATTGTTCAATGCCAATAAGACTTGCATAGTTATACTCAATGTACTGATAATGTATTCATGACAGTGTACATCACGTCGTGTATAAACAAATATTGGATAGAACCATATGTATGTTCAAACTGAAAGCACCAAGCATGGGGATATCGAGTGATTATCCTCGTACTAAAACGAGATCCATATGCCTTCCCTCCACAGATAAAACGAAATATGCTTCATAATCAATAGAATTGGTATATTTTAAATTGGCAAAGTTTTAACAAATGTTTGGCTGCTTTTTTCAGCGAAAATAGGCCTCACATTCTTATTGCTGGAATCTAGCAATGACAAAACTCCCAACATCGTTTTGAATATATGATATAATATGATGATGAAATTGGGCATCCCGTGTCAGAAGCCTACTGTTCTCTATCGGCTTCGGGAATGCTTGGAATTCACAATATGTAGAATCTCATAAGTTATTCATCCCTTCGCTAACGACAAGGCTAAAAGATACACTGGCCCAAAAAAGAAACGCATAACAGAAAAATCAGAGTTTATTGTCATGTGTTTACAGCATAATTGCACACTAAATATGGAATGTACAACAACCAAATTTTTCACAGCATTAAATGCATGTCTCCTCCACTAAATGCAGTCATTTAATCCTCTGCTGGATGAATGGGGAAGAATTCCACAACGCCAGATTCGACGACTCATTCAATCCATGCCCAGGCGATGCAGAGCAGTGATCCATGCTCGTGGTGGTAGCACCCGGTACTGACTTCGTCACAGTGATGTCACAATCACAGACGTCCACAGGAGGATTAAATGGATTGGTTTGTGTAATATGATGTTTTACCCTCTAAAGCTAATCTAAATGACATAAACTATCATTATACATGGAAAATTCGAAAAAATTAATTTTGCAAAAAAACTTGCTATTGCCCCTTTAATGAGAGATACGACGGTGCAATAAATAAAAATAGAATGATTTTTTTTTTCAAAAGCAAGTTTATCATGTAAGAAATGTAGTGGTCATCGAACGATTACACAAATTACGCTTGCGCTATTTTGACCCCAAAATGTGAACTTGTGAAATGTGGATATAATATGTCGGCATAATCTACCTTCTTGGACCATATACATCAATGACGCATCGTTGCTGCAAGAGGCCAGAAAACCGCATTTCACTTTCCGATCTCGCATGTTTAAGAAGATTTCAAAACGACGATTTTTTAAAGCCATGTTTTTCAGAAATATGAACAGATAATATTTCAAAAGCTGGCTTTAAAGACATGATGTGACTATATTTCATTCGTGTGTATCCCTTCTGGATTAAAATATCTTGGTATCGTGGTATGTCAATTCAAATTCATTAATACAAGTATACAGTATACAAGTTTATTAATTTAAATTTTAGGAAACATAGTTACATTTCGTTTTTTTATTTTGTATTACAAAAAAACCCAAAAAAACTTAAAATCATTATTAAATACGACTAAAACAAACCACGCATAGTTTTACTGTTTCACGAGATTGGCAAAATTAACGCCAATACCTGACCCAAAAAGGCAGAACGCAAAGGTACTTCAAAACAATAGATTTAGGAACTTAAAGGGTAGGTAAGCAATTAGTATAAGTTAGGGATACGGCATAAGTAAGCGCATGTTACTTATAAAAATGATATAGTCGCAAATGACTAAGTTACATATGACTTGGACTATGTTCTACCATTACAACGTACTTAGCAAACTTGTCTTTAATGAATGAAGAAGTAACTATGATAACAATTATGATAACTGACCGACTGATTTTTTTTATGATATCATTATCATTAACTTGATAAAATATAGCTTTTTTATAAACTGACATTTACTATTCATTTATAATTTTGAAATGCATGTTTGTGTAGTATGTGACCCCATTGTGATAAAACAACGGTTTTAAAACACAAAAAAGCGCAAATATTCAATATAATATTTGTTTGCATTGAGTATAGTATCTCAATTCATTACAATAAAACAACAATTTAAAAATTTATACTATATAGGTAATCGATGGACTTACATTAAATAATGCGATAAGGAAGTTGTTTTATACTTTAGAAATTTCGTATTCGATTCAACGTAACAATCTGTCATTGTTATGTAAATTTACTCAGGTGATAACTATATGTTACACATTGTACACAGAGTAGGTATTCACGATCACGTCACGGAGGTTAAGGTTACAATGTATATTTACAACAGAATGCTTCAAGTACACAAGTATCATGTTACCTCATGCCTCAATATTATGTCGTGTTACCATTTCATAATTGTCAAACGTTTATTTTAACGCTCAATGATACGTTAAAAGAGAAATGAAGAGTTTAAAATGATATTCCAAAGTTAAATTTCAGAATACAGACTAATTAGGCCAGTGTTGGAAATCTTCTGTGTCAAAGGTAAGAAATCATTTCCTTAAAGGCGCTGTAGCACGCCGGTTTCACTGAAATAAAGTGTTCTCTCAAAGAGGTAAGTAAATGTTACCAATGGATAAATGATAAACCCCAATCAATAAAAAAAAAAGCTATGCGAGTCAAAGATCATTTCAAGATTATTTCCCTTCGTGCTGTAGCACGTCTAGGTGTTTACATTCAAGGTAGTTCAAGTGATCTGAATGATTAATCCATAGTCATGACGTCACTCTATTGTGTTTTCAGTTGATTATTATTTAGGAATCAACTGTTCATTGACTGTCCCAGTGAGGAGGGATGTTAGGTTTAGACATTTTCAGTAATGGCTAATCGAGTACATTTTATAGGTACATGAATAGGATCTTAAAATATCTCTCAACTAGACAAGTTAATTTGTGTAATGCATGAACCTGGATTCGAACATGCAGCCCTTAGCTTGGTAGTCAGCGCTTCTCACCATTAGGCCACAAGACGCTGTTAGAAACCTTAGGATTGTTTGTCAGTGAGAATCAAACGATCTATTCAAGGCACGGAAGGCATGGAAAGGCAGAGTTTCAGCTGTCAATCACTTCGCTTCGCGTGGAAGTTTTGCGCTGCACGTGCTTGGAAGAATCCATTTCATGAGGGCCGCAGCTACTTGTACCATATCCGATGAATGAGCACCGAAATTTGCAAAATAATTGATTTTGGTATTCCATATTTGAAAACTATTGTTTCAAATCTAAAATAATCACATATGCATGTTTCGTGAAGTCATTCGGGGCTTCTTGATTATTTTTAACGAATCCACAGCTCCTCATGTATTCTCCATTACTGAATCAGTACTTAAACACCCAGAGTAGATTTTTTAAAATATGACAGAATAATGGAATTGTCAACATTCTTGCAGTCTGAAATCTTAAAATCACACCTACACATCTACCTCTCACACTGAAGAGTTCAACACTACTGTCGCTTTATACGTCGCACCATTTTCTTTCAATACGGATAACCGTTGTCTATGGATACGGCTTATCGGGTCGTGTAGTGAGATGGTTTACCCTCTAACATAACAATATATTGTATAAACTTTAATGACTAATAGCAACTTATATAATAAACAAAATATGCAAAACGTGCTACAGCGCCTTTAACGGTTATAATGCAAGGTTACAATTTACGAATATACAATATGGCAAGTGTTCGAAATCTTGTTATCCAATGTACGAAAACGTAGGTTTATACAATATTCACCAACTGACGTCTGGTAGTTTATCCATTCATTTGGATGAGAGTATTTCCTTAAAGGGGCTGTAGCACGTTTTTTGCCAAAAAATATCTTTTCAAATTTCCCATTTATAATGATAGTTTATGTCATTTAGATTTAGAGGGTACAACATCTTATTACACCAACCAATTATCCGTAGTGGTAATAACGTTGTTGCGTATAAATAAAACATTGCATGGCGGCCATTTTATTGTGAACACATTTGATTATTTCGAATTAAAAAAACTATTCCCATGGCTTTACCGAACCCATGTACACTAAATTTTTAACTTGAGTTTCCAAAGAGAGAAAGGTGTTTTACTTTTGGTGACATTATTTTTCATCGACTTATTTGAGCGAAAAAACGCGCTACTGCCCCTTTAACACCTAAGATGTTTTATTAACTTTTCTCTTGCTTTCGTACAAGGCATTCACAGAAAAGAATAAACTAAAATTTCATACGTATTATTTTTAAAGAAAAATATAGATATATATATTTTAAAAGAGTAAAATATAAAATGAAATACATGCTGTTGGAAAGAAAGGGGGACGTCATATTTCTTAAAAGTTCAAGATAAAACAGACAAAAGTCAACTAAATTATATATATCATTACCTGACATGTCCGTTTCCCCAAGACATCCGTCCAGAAACAAAACAATGATAACAAATCCAGTAGACGACATCTTATTTACTGCGCCTGCCTTCATAACTATGCAGACTTTACTGGTAAGACGGATCGGCTGCACTGCGCTCTGTGCATTCAATATGGGTGTCTACTTTTTGGGTACATGTGTATGGCCGAGGATCTTTTGACTGATAGACAGACATGAAATTTTATTAAAATCTAAACCCGCTTAAAAATACAATACGACAAGAAATGAATACATTTCCATTTGTAAACACAATCGTTACGAATATTACAGAAATAAACTATTATTTTATTTTTTTTTAAAAGCATAAAGGTTTTTAAGTTTTTAGAAGCTTCGAGACCTCTTGAGACAATAGAATTGGTACAACCTATTGGTTTGAACATTTCAACAACAAAAATTACGTTTGAAATACATGAAACAACGAAAATACTGTTAAAGATAATCACACATGCATTGATCTAAATCGAAAACTGTCAGACCAAATTTTTATTCACCTACAACAAGAGACGTGAGTGAGTGAATGGGTTATTGTTTAACGCTGCTTTGGCAGTATCATACATCAGCGGGTTACGTAATGGATAACACCTGAATGCGAGGGCGTTCTAGCAAAGAGAGGCCTTTGCGCTTGGGAAGACCCGACCCTATTTTATATACCGAAAAACAAAGACTCACGTGAGTGCAGTTGTTTAAATATTTTATTGCAGGTGGTGCAAATAAAAACAAGCGCACATAAAATATCATGGAAGTTCTCCGACAGCAGAATACTTCACAACAATCCATCCTTCTTAGTCGCCAATCCTTCGTGGTCTAGTGGTAGAGCTTTGGGCTACAAAGTGAATGGTTGCGGGTTCGAATACCCGCATTGTCTGCTAAGATCATTTCAAACTTGGACATTTTGTGGATTGATTACCTTACTAAATGGGACTTAGAATTTATTGGGAGGTCAGAGGACATGATTGTACTTAGAGGGCCTTAGTACTAGATAGTACCCTGTTGGGAGGTTCATTCTGTTCTTATTTGCCAATCACACGTCATAATAATAAAATAAACGTAAGCTAAGCGTTTTCTCGTTTAACGTGTTTTCCTCGAAATATGCTTTTGTGCTCTAAACAGAATGTCTGTTGCTGTTAAGTCACCTGTTTGTTTGTCGTTCATGCATTTACTGTTGCCAAATGTGTTGTTACTTTCATAATAATTTTTGGCTTTATTGAACTGTAAGCCCACTGCATTGGATTTATCCCCAATATGGTTGACGGAGCAGTATGATTAAACAGTGAAAGTTTAGTCCAAGTAAGGATCATGAAGATAACCTTCCATATCATCCGGTCTACTGTTAAGGTTACTTTTGAATAGTTTAAGTTTTTGTTTTTATTACGTTGGATCAGTAAAAGTGTTCTCTTTTATTGTTTAAATTCCTTAGTTTGTTATTGTAACTTTGACAATCATGCTTCAAAGTCGACGAGTCCCATGGATAAAAAGTTTCCAATATCATTCATCAATGAACAAGGCTCATTTTGTATCTGTTTTATTCAAAATAAAACTTTAGAAGTGTTGATTTGGTTGTCGTTTTACCCTGTTTGATAAACGTAGTTATCATTTTATGCTCTCTAAGCAAAAGTGCTAATGGAAAACCATTAAAATTGTCATAAGCGGAAGTGTTTGACAGTGAAGAGAATTAAAACTTACAACCTAATAGGCTTTAACTGACTTATGAAATGTGTTATAGGTATTATAAAAGGTCGTAACTGATTCAATTACAACCTAGATATACAGTCATATGTGATGTCGATAGGTCGTATATGTCACTTACGACTTTACACTTTTACTAGTGACTGAACATAGTCAGAAACAGAACATCTGTAACTATTAAAATGTATCTGATTTAATAACTTTAAGTAATTAACACTTATTTTGTATGCTAAATGGACGTTTTTACCATTGCAAATTTAATTTAAAAAGATTGATAAATTATTTCAAGAAACAAATTAATAAAACAGTTTCATTTGATTTACTCAGAATTTTTGAAAATTTCAAAACTGCAGATACGACCTATTAATTCTGCGGCGACGAATTGATCATTAACATGCTGACGAATAAAGACGACCAAATCAGAGACAAATACCAAAAACTGCTCATTAGTGTTATTTAAATCAGACATATTCGAAGGACAAATGCTAATTAGCAAGACCCTTACGAGTCAAATGCCTGGATCTTTGAAGTCACTCGGTCGGCAATGGCCGCTGAAAGACGAGTTTTCATTGGTTAAGAAGCAGAGATACTGTATGAGGTTCCCATTTCCCCGCTAAGGAATTTTGCTGAAGTCGAACAATTCAGGCCATGTAGAACAGAGGTCAGGATCGGAAAACTGAAGAGAGTAACCTTTGTGGGGAGAGAATGGGGAGGTGAGTGAGTGAATGGGTTATTGTTTAACGCTGTTTGAGCAGTATCATACATTAGTTGCGAGCTACCCCATTTAGACTTAGTGTTTCATCAGATACTTAAAAAGGTAATTGGAATAATTGTGCCAATTCAAAAACATGGTGATATGAACTACGCAAATAACGACAGAGGCTTTACATGTTACAATATCTTTAGTAAAATATTTACCCCAGTTATCAAAAATAGAGCCATTGGCTCTGAAGCTCAACAGGAATAATGTTATCCATTACCTCTTAGGAAAAGATATCAAATAACAAGGCAGTGCCCAGTCATCAAATTCGTTATAACTATCATAGACAAAATATATTTATTATATGACGAGCAGTGAAATACTTGGATTTATCAGTGAAAAAAACTGTCAAGCTTCAGTGAAACTAACTTATATTTTCACAGCGACCAGTGACTGATATACTTTGACGTCATAAAACAATGGTCTGACTCAGCGAATTAGCTTATGACGTCACAGTGTTACTGTGGTGACGGACTGTTCCTAGCGGCGTGACAACGACCATTTTCGGACGTAATTACAAGGATAACATCATATAATAAATACAATATCCGTCATTTTTTGACAAATACCATGTTTATCTCATCTCGTGAAGAAGAAAAGTTATATATTTTCACTCGTAGATGCGCCATATAACCTATATATATATATATTCCCAGGTCTCATATAGAAAAAATAAAATGTTCTAAGTAATTACGATGTCACAATACATTGCATGGATACATTCATAGATACAATGCATAGAAATAGATGTACATCGAATTGAGAATGAAATTATATATATTGAAATGAGTTAGAAGTGCCAAACGTGGAGAATTAGATGATTGAATCTCTCTACCATGGAGATTCCTCTTAATATATTTTTCCTTTGCGGCCTGTCACAATATTTAGTTCACAGGTTATTCAATAGTTCTCATTTCACATTGATTCACACCAAAAATTTCCATAATGTAGATTTGTTTATCTTATGTTGATATATATATTTCATGTTCATATTGCATAAGAATAACTGCAAAGTACCGTTATTCAGTATAAACTCATATGAAATAAATACCAAATTTATTCGTACTGGAAATTTCATTCAAATGTAAACAAACTTTAATTTAAATAAAGCTCCAAATTAATTACACAATATCATATGATACTCAAATATATCTTATAATTATATCTAATACTCCATATTTTAATCTTAAATTTCACAGAAGCCTCAATCAAATCAAATGAAACAGTCTTTGAAATACTTTTAGACGTGTGTATTTAAAGAATTATGTCATGGAATCAACTTTTTTTTATCAACAATTCACTTGCAAAATATTGATAATTACTCATATGAAATGTTAGAAGTTACAAAAAGATGGTTTAACAACATAAATATTACATAAAAAGGTATGTTAGACCCCCATTTCTAAGTTTTCAATTCTCAACTCCTCTTTTAATTTGCAGTTTCCGGGTGAAGATATGTATGTCATGATGATAAAAGAAACGTCTATGTTAATGCCTTTGTTCACATGCATCATTGAATGATAATTCAATGGATACACACTATAGTTAAATATTCCTTGTGGAAATAAATGAAGATGATAATTTCCCAGTGGATGGCGACAAGGGTGTGTTCTTCTTCTCGTGTTATTCCCTTGGATAATAATCAATATCTAGTAGTACTGTCTGTTATTCTTATTCTTTTACCGTGTGAAGAATATGTACGTGTGCTTTGCTGTGTACATAGTATGTGTATGGGGGCCATTGCTTGTCGTTGAAAAACAACATACAAATGACTTAGTTTCCTGAAATCTTGAAACCATTGGGTAAACTGGATACAATCATGCGTCTGCGGCTCCAACCAATAAATACCAAATTCATTCATACTGGAAACTTTCATTCAAAATGTCAACAACTTTATCTCAAGAAAAGCTTCATATTAAGTACACAATATCATATGATTTTTTTTTTTAAACTTCGTAATTTACTTGAAGAAACCTTCAATTACATCAAATAAAACATTCTGAAATAAATTTTTGAAATCCTTCTAGACTTGTGTACTTAAATAATTACATCATGGAATAAACACCAAACAATAAAAACCAGGTTTAAACAACATGACACGAAAACCATGAAAACCAGGGTTAACTTTCATGACACCAAACCATGGAAACCATACAACATATTCAAAGTTGTGCATTTAACTAATATATTTCTTTGATGGATACCTAACCGGTAAAGACGCCTTTCATGTTGTTGATAGTCTAAATACGACTTTATTGATTTGACCGTATGCTATAGGAATTATATATGTTGTAACAACCACTGTGCGAAACGTGGTCATCTTTACAATTTATACGAAACTTCTTGAATCATTTATTGGAAAACCTACATGAAATTCCATTTGAAGTAAGATCGTTAAGTCCTCTCAAGCTCTGAAAAAGCTTTTATTCATAAAATATCACCATCTCATCAACTTTTGAAAATGAGCCCATGAGAAATGCTTTTCCTTTCCAATATTTAACGAAAATATCTATTTCAGAATCTTAGTGTTAGAAGATGAGGTCGATGTGGACTGGAGTTTAACAGATTCATCTGTTTCTTGACTTGCTTCACCGGTAAAAATCATTCATCATTTCTGTATTGAGTACATGTTCATAGTTGTTATTTTCTCTTCAATGTTATTTCATAATTATATTTTGCTTGTCAGTCACACTAGAGTAGTATTCATAGTCAGAGCAAAACAATTCCTATTGAAATGATATACATGTACATGTATTGAAAATCCGATGTAAAAAATATGTTCAATTGAAAAATGCTTATAACATTTTTTTAAATTAATTTTATCATTTAACATTCTTTTTAAGAATGTTAGATGTTAAAATTATTTGTTTATAAATGTTTTAAGTTTTAAATGTTAAATATTTAAGTGTTATCTTTTAACGAATTATTTTTAAATTTTATGTCATCTTTATTTGGTGAAAGACACATCACCAAACAATATTTTATTTATTCGTTAATTCTCCTTGAAAGATTGCTGTTAATATACTGTTTACAGTTGTCGGCATTCATATTTGCGTTTTTTCTGCTGGATCTCAAAATGAAAAAAAACGCGTTAAAGTCTCCAGATGCTTATATGAGGACAAAATAAATTGTCTGGACTATCATTTCTGCTCGTATGCATCATTGACTAATGGCCACTTTATGGACAGCTAACCGGTACAGTTAAATATCCTTTGTGAAAAAAATCCCAAAGGGGATCATTTCCCAGTGGATACCGACAAGGTAGTGTTATCCTTCATATGCCATTCCATTATGTGATAATCAATATTTGACATGACTTCTTATATGTATTTTTCTTCTACGTACTGCGTGAAGGATATCAACGTGTAATCTAGCCAAGACAAGTAGGGCCGCACAACTAGACATTGCTATTGAACGAATACTTATGTTTATGTTATGCTCTAACTTTATCTGTATACGATATTCAAGTGATTCGTTGGCGAAGCTACTTCTATAATGATTAGAAATCAGTTTGTTCTATGATGGATATATAACTGGTGAAGAGAGCCTTTCATGTTATTAATAGAATTGATTGATTTGATCGCGTTGCCAATAAGGCTATGTTGTCACAAACGTTGGTGGACCATTTTTACAAGTTGCAGTGGAGTTTGGATTAGTAACGTTTATAGTGTTCGTGACAGAGGATAAACGTCTTTAAGGATTCATATGTGTACACTACTTATAGATAAGTTTAGCTGCAATTTGAATAGCATCTTTGTGCAATGGACTTTTACGGATTCCTCTGTTTCTTCGTAAGCTCCACAGGTAAACTATCATTCCTCATGTTATGAATACATGTTAAAAGTTATTGTTCCCTTTATCGTTTAGTGATAATTTCACAATCCTGTTCTATCATAGGTGATTATTTACATATTCAGTATAAAGTATGTTCGTTGGTATAGTGAAATTTCTATGCACAAACGATGTTTTAATGCAGTGGTTTTTTAATTTCTTATCACTTTGTAGGTGAAGATTAGTAGAAACATTATTTTGCTCTGATTTTCATACATAAATTTGTGTTGAATATATATATTCCTAACTATTGGTTTCTATACGCTTGGTCGTTTATAAACATTTCAAATTTTAATAACACTCTTGGAAATAAATAAGCGAACTATTTGGAATGACATTGCATAAATAATAAATAATAATAAAAGATATACTTCATTTATTTACTTTCATTTGTGTTTTCCATTTAATACAATTTCAATTCAGATGATTACCAATAGCCATCTCCATGTTTAAACTGTGCAAAACCTCAAAAAAATTATTATTTTAGTCTGTACAAACATAGTTAAAATTGATATTCCATTTTTTGTCAATATATAAGATTTGGAATGGTTTGTTTCAAGTTCAACAAAATTGTATAAACAAAGATTGAGTATCACAGTGAATCATAACATATCAATCGTATGATTCGTTAACCGTCAATCTAAATCTTGAGTTTTTGTCAATCTTGTGTTGTTGTCAATCTTGAATCCATGGTGTCTTTAACAACCTGCAAATCAGATGAAAATCAATACTTTGGTTTGTCTTATCTTTTTGTTAACATGTTAATCTCTAATAGTCTTCATGTGCATGTTTCCGTTGTAAAGACATTATGTCTCGTTTCATTAAACAAGGGATTAATTACAGTAAGTGCTCATGCAAAGTGAACGTCACCATCGATCTAAAGATAAGGTTGTTGTGGTTGCCACGAACACAAAGAACAACTGGTAATTTACTAATAGCTTTGATGTATTTCGTTAAACTAAAATGATTGGTTCAAACGATTCTCCCAACAAACTTCAGAACTGAAAGAAATACAGAATTATATATCTTTAAACAAACAATTGTATGTAATGACAATGACTCTGATTCCGAAAGAGATTCGTACAAACACCAATCCAAAATGCCCTTTTTAATTCGTTTAATCGTATAGGCAAATAACAAAGAAACCTTTTTCAAATGTATAAACTGAACAGAAAAAGTTTATTAAAATCAGTGACTTGAGCTTACAGAGCCCAATAGTCAAATACAGAGTAAGGAGGTAGGACATTCCATGATAATATTTAAAAAAAAGCCTTGTGGCATAAATTTAGCTTAATACATCTGAAGTGTGGCTTCCATGTGTTATTGAGTACGACTTCCATGCGTTATTGAGTACGACTTCCATGTGTTATTGAGTACGACTTCCATGCGTTATTGAGTACGACTTCCATGCGTTATTGAGTAACGCTTCGATGTGTTATTGAGTACAACTTCCATGTGTCATTGAGTACGACTTCCATGTATTGTTAAGTATTGCTTCCATGTATTATTGAGTATTGCTTCCATGTGTTATTGAGTATAACTTCCATGTGTTATTGAGTACGACTTCCATGCGTTATTGAGTAACGCTTCCATTTGTTATTGAGTGTGGCTTTCACGTGTTATTGAGCATGGTTTCCATGTGTAAGTGAGTATGGTGGTAGGACATTTCATGATAATATTTTTAAAAAGCCTTGTTGCATAAATTTAGCTTAATACATCTGAATTGTTTTATCTATAGAATGTAACAGTAACAGTTTCATTTTGACGAACATTCCCAATAATATCTATCAATATGTTTTACTGTTTACATGATATTTTTGACATTCACAAATGAAATGATATTCGACTTCAATTACAGAAAACCATTGCTCAAAACAATATCACATAATGGCTATATGTTCTAGACAGATTCGAAATTAGATGTAAATGACACTTGTATTTTTAAATAAACTACCCTGTCTTTTCTTAGATCATAGATCAATGATACATACATGCATACAATGCAAATTTCGAAGCGTATGTACTTAACTCTCAAACAGTGAATTTCTAATTTTAAAAATATGCACGTTATTGTAAAACTTTGACTAAAATGTGTTTGCTATAGATAATCTAGTTACAATATAAAAGATCACATTTCGCCTTTTACTTAAGTTTGCATAATGGATAACGAAATCAATGTTATTAATGCATTCTGTGCACTATGTTTGTATATCCATAATGTTTTTTTAAAATTTGGTTGTGTTTCCATAATGTGTTTTTTAAATTTTGTTTGTACACCCATTATGTTTTTGTATCGTCTTGTAAAACAATTATTTCATCTTTGTATATCGAAAAATATTGTTATGTATTATGCGTGTTAATCAGTCATTTTTGTTGTTTATTATGTTCGTAAATCTAATACTTATATTGTGTATTATGTTTGTAAATCAATATTTACTGTTGTATATATTGTTTAACATTACATGGACACACTTCAGTGTTAGTTGTATCATTCAACTCACCATGCATGGTTCTCATAATACTTTCTATAGAAAGAACATGGCTTCCATGCGTTATTAAGTGTGGCTTCATGTGTTATTAAGTACGGCTTCCATGTATTGTTAAGTATTGCTTCCATGTGTTATTGAGTATGGCTTCCATGTGTTATTGAGTACGACTTTCACGTGTTATTGAGTATGGCTTCCATGTGTTATTGAGTATGGCTTAGACGTGAAAGTGAGCATGTTAGAATGGACTCTGTATTATTGATCTCACCTCGTGTGGTAATAAGCATACGTTGAATATGTATATGGTTTCTTTGTGTCAGTGAACATGCTTATCTGTCAAAAAGCATGGGTTCAATGTTAACATGGCTTGTATATTATTGAACTCACCTTCTTTGCTAAAAGGCAACTGAGGAATGTACTTTTTCAGTAATGGACAGTTACACATCATATCATAACTTTAATGCAAATTTGATTTCTTTAACTTTTAAAAATGATTTTGAAAAAAAAGGAGAAAAGTTTAGTGACATTTAAATAGGTTAATGACCCCGTAACTCTTCATTCCTTAAAAATAATACGACTCGGCCCTTCGGAGCTTGGCTTCATTATTTTTAAGGAATTGAGAGTTACTCGGACATTAACCTTTACTTAAAGGGAAAGTTCTATCACCGATCTATCGGCAACATCCGCCATCTTGGTTTCTTGGCATAACGTGGAATGAAAACGTGCTATATTTAACCCAATTTTACAATATTTTAATAATAAAATATATACAATTATACAATATTCACATAGTTACACATAACAAGCAACAAACAATATGCTGTTTTCCCCACTCGCAGCGCCGATGAATGGCTTCACTTTTCATTGTTTGCATTGTTCAACAATGTGCGCTTGTTTTGATCAAGTTGTGAAATATAAAGTCATCAACATATTAACTTCAATATTATATTTCAATTGGACTGTGTTTTAATCATGTATTATTAGAAGATATGTGAAAACGGGAATATCCCCTCGAATTTCGTTTCCACATACAATACCCCGATAGAACCCCCTTTTTAATAAACTAACAGTGTATTTTATTGAACATGGATTCAGGGTGTTAGTGAACAGTGTAATATGTTAGTAAGTATGGGTTCAGTATTATCATTGCATGTTTATTATTGAACTCACCTTCTTTGGTAATACAGTGTATGTCATTGGGCATGGCCTCCATGTGTTAGAGAGCAGGTTTATATGTTAGTAAGCATGTCTTCAGTGTTAACGTGGCTTGTATTATTGAACTCACCTTCTTTGGTAATAAGCACACTAGCCCAGCGGCTAAGTGCAATTTTCCAACTGAATTGAACTTGACTTGAACTCAACTTTTCTGGTAGTAAGCATATGTGGTCAAAAAGCATATCTGTATATTTAGGGTATGGCGCCTGTGTAACCGGAAATGGTTACACTGGTTTGCTGGCTTAAATACTCTTAGAACATTCGTAGACTGATCCAAGTTTATATTTCCAGGATTCAAGATGGCGGACGGTGTCATACCTTCTTTATAGGTTACATAGGTAGGTAGTATGGCTGCCCATATTTAATGAGTAAGGCCTCTGGAGGATCCCACTTCTTTAAAACCTCTTTCTTCTTGTCCTAGGTATTATGGCTGGTTCTGATATGACACAGATCAAGCTCTTCAAGTCCCAGAAGACATGGAACGATGCTGTCGAGTTTTGCAAAGCCGCTGGTATGCGTCTGCTAGAAATTCGGACACCCCAAAAGGCGGAAGCATTGCTGCGGATAAAAAATACCAATATTTGGCAAAACCAGATGTAAGTGAG
Organism: Gibbula magus; assembly: GCA_936450465.1. Taxonomy (NCBI): domain Eukaryota; kingdom Metazoa; phylum Mollusca; class Gastropoda; order Trochida; family Trochidae; genus Gibbula; species Gibbula magus. Next base: position 57,297,508 of record OW388294.1, read on the forward strand.
GCTTTTTCTTAAAATAACACTGAGAGGAGGTGAGTATTTCATTAACGTCACGGCTGCTAGTATTATGGCAGGGGGAAGCCCACAGCGCCATGCGAGCATCGGCTGGAACTAGCGAACTATGAGAGAAGAATAAGAATCAATACAACATGTCAGCCATAAGTGAGCATACTTTTCATTCAACATGTCTCAAATGCTTAATGGAAGGAATCGTTTAAACTTAAAAAATAATGTTTGGACTCTTGGTTATTCATCGCTTTAAAATGAGCTATCAAACATGTCTCTATCTGCAGTAGTTTTTTTACAAAAATTCTCCAAAGACAATGACCCTCTGAAAATGGACTTTCTCACGATAAAGACAAAATGGTTATTATTCTCAAAGTAAGATGTTACATTGAAAAATTTGTGCTTCAATTTCCACTTAAGGAGATGTAATCATCATTAAGATTGCATACATATGTAATGCGCTATGTTCTTCTGAATATTCAAGAAAATACTCAAAAATGCTTAAATTTGGACCCCAAGACAACGTTTGCGATGTTGGGAGCTTAACTATCAACTTTTTAATGAAAGGGTGCAACAGAAGCGTTGTTGTTCTTGGAATTGTGCATCCGAGGGTGTGAATACAATTTCATTTTCGTAATTAGTTAAGCAGTTATGATCCTCTGAACTTTGCTGAAAATGGCGATTTTCGAAAAATGACAATCTTCTATGACCAGTCACACGTAATCTCTGACAGGTATGTATTTGAAATTTATTATTCTATAAACAGGTCATCTCTTATTCAAAATGAGCTATCAAACATAAAGGTATCATCAGTGGTTTACGATCAACAATTCAACAAAGAAAATACCCCTCAAAAAGTCTCAAAATCACAAAATTAAACTTTTTGGGGAATATGTCCAAATTGTGCCGAAACTATCACCTTTTATATGTTAATGATATGTAATGGTATTGTTAAGCTGGTTATCACAAAGAGATTGCATTAAGTAACTTTGACATAAGTTAATTCGAGAAAGAGTTATATCCCTTTGAACATTGAGCCGAAAAAATTAACTTTTAGAAAAGGGCCATATTCAAGGGCAGATAACTCAAAATACACGGCAAAATTCAAAATTCGACCCACTGCACGGTATGGAGCAGGTATTCAGCTTTCCTATGAGCTATGTTTTGCCGTTATTAAGGGGGGAGATTTTCAAAGATGCGTACCCTAAAAACTGCAAAAGTTCATAAAATTTTCAGTTTTTTCGAAATAGGAAAAATTCTTAGGAAAACCGCTATAGCTAATCGATGGAGAATGTTGTTGCCCACATTTTGGTTTTGTGAAAATATATTGATTAGTACTCGAGCTATGAAGGTTTAAAGTTTTGAATTCAAGGGGAGATAACTCACGACAGAAGTCGAAAATCCAAAAAGTGGCTCGTCTGTTTCAAGAGCTGACCACATGCTATCATCTCTGAAAATTTCATGCGAATCGACCCAGCCGTTACTTCAGAAAAGTCTGGACAAGAAAAGTACAAATAATAATAAAGAGCCAGGATAATAACAATAGGTCTTCCAGACGTAGTCTTGAAGACCTAATAATAAAATAAGTTAAATAAGGGTTACCAATGTTATTCAATATTTAAAAAAAGTTCCAAAACGAATGTACTTGGTTCGGTTAAGCCATGCGAGTCCATTTCCCTTCGAGTGGCCGTTTTAAAGTGTTCACAATAAAAATGGCCGCTCAAAGGTAGTTCAAGTGATTTGACTGATGTAGCGATGCCTAGACACTAAGAGTAGAGTTGTAATGATGGCACCATGATGGAATGGTCAACCATCTTGCTGTCTGAACTCTCAAATTACCATGAGACTTACAAATCTATCTCTCACACTGAAGAGTTCCACACAACTCTCGCTTTATACCTCGCACCATGTTCTTCCAATACGGATAATCCTTTTCAATAGATGCGGCTTATAGCGTCGTGTGATGAGATGTTTTAACCCTCTAACGTAATATTATATTGTATAAACGTTAATGATAAATGTCAAATTTGAAAAAATAATATGCAACTGCTTCAGTGCCTTTATATTAATAGGATCTTATTTATTAATTGATTGATAGAAGGGCAATATTCAAGTTGAAAGGAGGGTTCTATCGGGATATTTTTTGTGGTAACGAAATTCAAGAGGATATTCCCGTTTACACATATTTAAGAAATAGAAGACTCGTTGGCGTGCTTTATTGTTGAATAAAACATAGCAGGGGGCATAAAACACGAAGGGCGCGGCCCTGAGTGTTTTATGCTCTCTGTTATGTTTTATTCTACGATAAAGCACAACAACGAGTCTTCTATTTCTTATATGATATGCCCTTAAACAGTTACTCGCTTTTATATAAAAGCCGTGCAGATATTATGTTGTTTGTATATATTATTTTTTGGAAAATATTAATGCCTCCCGTCGTAGAACACGTTCACTAGCATTGAACAATCAAAGTGACGTAACATGTGACGTCATTTGCTAAGCGACGCTCAAACTGACGACAAAAAATGTTTTATTGTCTCATAAATCACGCTGTCGATCCCTTTGACCGCCTGTGTTTTATTGGCGTGGGTATCTTATATATGCTATTAATATATGATTAAAACACGGTCAAATTGAAAGATATTAATGAAGTTAATACTTTGATGACTTTACATTTCACAACTTGATAAAGACAAGCGCATATTTGTTGAAAAATAAAAACAATGAGAATTGAAGCCATTCATTGGCGCTGCGAGTGAGGAAAACTTCGCTACGGCCAAATAACATATTGTTTATTAGTTTAATGATACGTTATGAGTTACTATGTGAATATTCTATCAGTGTATATGTTTTATTATTACCCAAAAAATAAATTAGCCTGATAATAGCGTGTTTTCATTTCACGAAATGCCAAGACACCAAGATGGCGGAGGCTGCCGATAAATCGGTGATATAACTTCTCTTTAAGAGATTTCTCTGCAAATATCGATTTCAATACAGAGACTACTAGGAATGCATGTCTCGTTTGTTTTGTATTTTTGGAACACACTAGATAATCGTGAACTCTGTCTTACAGATCGTACAACTCTGTTAACACGACATCGATTACGTACAATAAAAAAATTCAATTCAATGAAATTCCATTGATTTGAATTGAATGGAATTTAAAAACATAGATCACCAGAGTGCATTCAAATACAGTAAACACTTTCGTGTTGTTCGCAGATAATAATTTAGCTCCGCAAATATGTCAGTTGGTATTCACAGGGGGGAAATACACTACTTACTAATATTAGGAGAAATGAAATAATTGATGAGCCAAAGATAAAATATTTGTAAAGCCATTCATGAACTATGTGTAGGAAATACGTATTCTTGTGTTTTCTGTGAAAAACAATCACAAGATGGCATATTGATGTTGGTGTTCAAAATAAAATCGCCTTGGCAACCCTCTAATAGTTGTAACTTATCATCTTGATAAGTTTGATATTCAAGGACACCATGGTGAGATTCTATTTAACATCCAAATAACCTTTTCCTTAATTGTCAATTGACAATGTTGATTTATTAATCAATTATCACTACGATATTATCTAATTAATTCAATTAAAACATTCAACGAAATGTCTTCCTGGTTGCAAAGAATGGAGTGAGGCTAGTATGTGTTAAACCCTTAAACATTACAAAAACTTAATTGGATATTTTCTTCTGAACATATTTTTTCTTTCTAAACAATTTTGCCATAAGTAGCAGCCACACGTACAAGTGTATGTTGCGACCTAAATGTTGCGCATGCATATTTTGATAATTGAATTATTGAACAAATACTTAATAAATGTACGCATTTTGTAAACGTCTATGGTGTTTAAAGGATTTTATATATTTTAACTTATTGCATTATAGTAACAAATCAAGACAAAAACATGGGCAAAAAGATTAGGCAGGATTTTGGTAGTCGAATGCAAATACAGATTGCCGTTATGATATCCATACAAAATAAAATGATTTAATTTACAAGGCTTCGACAAAGTGTTGTTGGAATCTAAATAATTATATATGGCAGAGGAAGTGATGACAGAGGTCACAATCGCCAATTAAGAGACAGGTAACACATCAAAGGAATATCTGGGAAAGAAAAGAGGAAGATTGTCAAGTTTCAATATATTTCAATTATTCATTTACACAAACTAAACTTATTCACGGGATTATCAGCCAAAGCATCACCCTGTAACATCAGTGTATGTGTATCCGCTACCCTACCACAATACCCAAATTCCCTGAATCCATTAACCTTCGGTACCTTGGTGAGGAAGGATGCCATAACATGGGATGTTTGGTATTCAAGTGCACGCATTAGAGCTTCCACCGATACTCGAGTACTCGATTCGTTTCTAGTTGGTATAACTCCAATAGCCAACTATATATTACGTTGTTGATTTATCAATCAATTATCACTGCGATATTATCTAATTAATTCAATTAAAACATTCAACGAAATGTCTTCCTGGTTGCAAAGAATGGAATGAGGCCGTTCAAGTGCACGCATTAGAGCTCCCACCGATACTCGAGTACTCGATTCGTTTCTAGTTGATAGAACTCCAATAGCCAACTATATATGACGTTGTTGATTTATCAATCAATTATCACTGCGATATTATCTAATTAATTCAATTAAAACATTAAACGAAATGTCTTACTGGTTGCAAATAATGGAATGAGGCTATTCAAGTGCACGCATAAGAGCTCCCACCGATACTCGAGTACTCGATTCGTTTCTAGTTCAATAGCCAACTATATATTACGTACACAGATTGATTCATTTGTGTGTGTTCTCGTTACATTAATTTCAATGTTCGTCTAAAGATATATATTGTCCTCTGAATATTGAAATTACATAAAGTTATTGTCAATCCTACACATTTTAGTTGTCATACAGCTTTTGAAAAGTGAATGTTATATATTGATTTACTTTCTAACTGAATATAATAGTATTCCTGGTTTTACACGTATTTTTGGTATCGGTAATTATTGTGATGATAAAAAATAAAAATAGCTTTCCTTTTTATCTGAATAAAACAGATTCTTGGGTATTTGACCACTTTCATGGTAACTATGGCGACGTTTTCATATAACGTGTCAATGACTTTATCCAAAATAACCATTTCTTGATTATAGCCATTATTCAGAGTGCTAATCAGACGCCATGGGGTCACTGGGTTTCCTTATATTGCCGTCGAATATATATACTATTGTCAAGAAATAATACGCCAAATGACAAAGACGAGGATTTCGATAGATCTACCACAATGCAATAACTCATTGTGAAGGCAGACAATCAGGACATTATTCATCTTTGGTTAATCTAGGAGTTCCTCCGAAGGAAACAAGACAATTCACTTCCTGTTTTTTCTCTTTACACCGAAACAAGAAACTCTCTTTACATCATCCACAAACTTCAATGTCTTGACTGTAATAATGTTCAAAATATAAGCTTGTCAAATATCAGAAGTATTATCTGCAAATTTCACCATCAGCACATCTTTGTACAAAAAGGAAAAGTAAAGGAGACAGAGGACAGCCCTGTGGAATTCCGGTTGTGACTGACAGAATACATGTAGCCTTGGATACATACACCAAGAGCTTTATGTACCGTGCATTCTTTATTCCATATGGAATTAAGTGTGGTAATTAACAGCTAAATGAAGCAGTACACTGGCCAAGCAATGTGTTTGGATGGCATTGTCTTCGTGTATCGTTAAGACAAAGTTTTTTGGTTGATTTGTGTAATGATTATTTCTGAAACAATTTGCCAGATCGTTGACCATCCATGTCAATCCATTAGCTAATTACTTTATGTTTAAGACATCCATAAACGTTCAAGCATGTTAATCAAACCCCCTTTTTACTGTTAATTCAATTCAAACCAATGGTTCAACTCGAGCGTTTATTGTTATTGCTGGTTACCGTAAACAGTTTGTCGCTACTCGTTTGAATTATTAACACCAATATACTGCACGACGTTGTTCATTCAGTCTTTCCAGTCGAGAGGAAAATCAATTCCGAACAATATGAATATATAGTCTCAACGGACTGTATTGTGCATGAAAGTCTGGTGCATAACAATCGTACGGAGTTTTAGTGTCACAATGAACATAAACATGTTTATTATCCATATTGTTGGAAATAACCGAGTTAATATTATTGATATGAGCACATGTGCACATATCACGCTTGCCTAGCAACGATTGCCCTCTCTCTCTCTCTCTCTCTCTCTCTCTCTCTCTCTCTCTCTCTCTCTCTCTCTCTCTCTCTCTCTCTCTCTCTCTCTCTCTCTCTCTCTCTCTCTCTCTCTCTCTCTCTCTCTCTCTCTCTCTCTCTCTCTCTCTCTTAAACTTAATGTTGCATTTTTTCTAATATAATTGCAACAGTTCAAAACTTACAATACGCATATTTAGCAGCTCTGACTTAGAATCAGTTTGCGCAGTTTCCATCGCCGCCGACGCTGCCGACGCTGCCGCCGACGCCGCGTTTTGTATTGACTATAACTTTTTTCCCTAGAAAGCTTTGAGAACTCATATACATAAACTTCTTACTTATACCCCTGGGGAATTTTTTTGACATGTTCGCATTCAAGGTCAAGGTCACGATTTCTGAAATCACTAAAAAATTCCTTGTAAACACGATAACTTGAAACATATTTGTGCTACCAGGCTCTTATTTGGTGTATATCAACTATGGAGGAAGGCCAAGCTTTGAAAAGGTTTTCGCTAACATCCGTAAAAGGTCAAGGTCATAGCGAGGTCTCGACCTAAGAATGCTTTTGCGAAAATGTCTTATTTCAACTATTAACATTTTAAATCATTACATGATTGTTATATACAATGTAAAGTGATCAATGACTGTGTGACCTTGAAGATCAAAGGTCAAGGTCACGAGATATGGTCATGATGACCAGTTCTGGAATCACTAAATAACCTTTTGGGAAGATATTAACACCTCATATACATAGCTTCTTTCTTATAAACCTGGTGAATGATTTTGACATGTTCACATTCAAGGACAAAGCTCAATGTCATGAGTTCTGAAATCACTACAACAATCCTTGTAAACACGATAACTTCAAAATGTTTTGTGCTATCAGGCTCTTACTTGGTATATTTCAACTATGGAGAAAGACCAAGATTTGGAAAGGTTTTCGCTCAAATCTGTCAAAGGTCAAAGTCACAGCAAGGTCACAATTTAAGCATGCATTTGCGAATAGCCTTATTTCAACTATTAAAACTTTGAATCATTACATGATTTTTATGCACAATAAAAAGTGATTATATGACTGTGTGACCTTGAATATTAAAGGTCAAGGTCAGGAGATACTTTTTCCAAGATGGTATTAACATCTCATATACATAGCTTCTTTCTTATAAACCTGGTGAATGATATTGACAAAGGTCAAGGTCATGAGTTCTGAAATAACTACAGCAATCCTTGTAAATTCGATAACTTCAAAAAAAATTGTGCTATCAGGCTCTTATTTGGTATATATTAACTATGGAGAAAGACCAAAATTTGAAAAGGTTTTCACTTAAAACTGTCAAAGATCAAGGTCACAGCGAGGTCACAACTTAAGCATGCTTTTGTGAATATGCCTTATTTTAACTATGAACACTTTTAGTCATTGCATGATTATTATACACAATGAAAAGTGATCATTGATGGTGTGACCTTGAAGGTCAAAGGTCAAGGTCATGAGATATTGGTTAAGGCCACGTTGATTCTTTGATCGTATTTTGAAATCAGAAATAAGTTTTAAGAACAAACCAGTGATGATGTTAGTAATAGTAAACTCGAATGACGAACACATTTATTTTTGTTTAAATCCCATTTTATTGATGCTGACGAGAAGACGAAACAGGGAAAGGCGAGACCCTAAATTTCGGAGCTGCTCTGCTTTTGCGGTGTCCCGCAAACGCTCATCTAGTTTATACATGCTTTCGCTTTATTCAATAAGCGGCTCAAAACAAATCAATGCCAGAGCTTGCTATTTCTTCTCCACACATCAAATCAAAACATTTTAAAGTGTGTGCCAAATTTAGCAACAGAGAAAACCAACTTCCGGGTGCCGAAGGAATGTGACAACAGGTAATGTTTGTAAGCAAAGCAGGCAAAACAAGTTTGGCAGTTTTCTAGGGCACATTCCCTTAATTTAAGAATTAAAGTGGTTTTGAAAAGGGGTATCTTCTTTTCAGCCAAAATTTCTGGATAGCTCTGCACGATCCAAACCCCTCCAATCGGTACGGATACAGCTGGGTGACGGGTTGCGACCCTCATGGTGGAAGCAGCAGTTGGGGGGACTGGTACACGAATGAGCCGCTGAACTACGGATCAGATAAATGCATCAAGGTGGAACGGGACAATTTCCGGTGGAGAACAGGACCTTGCAATCAGGGAAATATGGTGATGTGCGAAAAAATGACTGGTATGTACATTTAATGGGCAGTGGGGGTTATATATATATATTTTTTCTTTGAGGGGGAGGGGGGAGGGTTCATGCAAAATTGACCCCGAAGATGACCCTTCGCCGGCGGACAATCAATCTTTAATGTACTTTGTATTAGAATAGCCAATATCCTTATCCTTTTTAATCAATCAGTATTCAATTAAAAAAGTAGTCTAAGCTAAAGCCAAAATGTACTTTATCACAGAATTTCCAAATCAACATCAGGTGTAAATTTGCATCAATCAATTCTAAAAGAAGTTTAACCAGATTTCCAATGCAGACTTTCAGGCCCCAGTCACAGTTCTTTTTTAAATAAGATTCGACATCAGCCAAAATCTATATCATGGCCAAATATCAAATCAGTGTTACGTATTAATATTTAACCAATCAATCAATCAAGATCGCAGTCCTTATATTCAGTAGAAAAGGGTTTTAAAATGAACATCAGATACCTATTCCAAGCAATTAATAATATATCCCCAAGCCGATTCTACTGAAAATGATATTTCAGGTCAATGCAGTTTCCAAACAGTCAGTGACAAGACATCTTCAGTGGCTGGTACAATGCAACCTGTGGCCTCTGTGCAAGAATGCAAGGATGCGTGTATAAACATGGAAGCGGACACTGTCGGAGAGTGCTGGGCTGTAACATACTCCTTGTCTGATTCCAATTGTTATACACATCGTGCCTCAGATATGTTCCACTTTGATAACAATGCTAATTTGGCAGCCTCACCTGGTTCCACCCTGTACACAAAACAATGCTTCCAAGGTGAGTCTGTTTAATCGTCTCCTGCGGTAACGCGGAAAGGGGGAAAAACTATTCAGCTCCGTACGCCGGTCCCGTTTTTTGTTAGCGTGATATCTCATTAACAACTTCACCTAGAGTTTCAAAAATTGGTATTTTGCGAATAAACAGACACGAGTCGATTTGGGTGACCTTGAATCTTTGACAAGTTTTTAGCTCTTTGTTGGATTTGTAATTTCATAATACTACTCCCAAAGTTAAGCGCCTGGCAGGGGCGCAATTAAATTGGTCAAATATATGGTCACATTTCCAATGTAATATTATTGATCTTAATCTTAATAAAGTGTGGGGAAAACAACGTTTAAAATATTGTATTCACTGGCTGTAAGTCCAGGGTCTCCTTGTTATGTAAGTGTAGCTGTGTTGAAAGAGAGAGATGAAAACAGCAGCAAAAGCTCGCTATCTCAGTTGGGCTAGTACGGAGGTTTCAGGTTACCTCAAACTGTGCTGTGTTACAGTCTGTTTGTGAGACTGTTTTAGTCTTGCTCTCAGACTCTGAAAAAGAATTTATTCTTAAGATATCACCATTCCATTAAATATTGAAAAGGAGTCTCCAGAAACAGAGGCTCCTTCTTTATGTGAAATAAATGTTGATATTTCCAGAATACAAAAAAAGAAATACACATTTTGAGGATGAATTTTAACTTTGGTGACTGGGCAATGCCTTATAATTTGAAATGTTAATCTTTTCCTCAGATAGAATGAAAAACAATTCCTTATGAGCTTCAGAGGCAATGGCTTAATTTATAACATGTTATTAGAGCGATATCTCTTGAAGCGCTGCACCAAAATTTGCAGACGCACCCATCGATTTGGATGAGCTTGATCTTATTTCCAAAGTCAACAAAACACTTTGATCACTTCTTGACAGTCTTGTTAACGTATTATATCAAGAACAATATGAGCCAGTGCTTTCGCATTTGGGGATATTCTTTATTGGCAGAGTACGCCCACTTTGGTGACTTTGACTTTATTCTCAAGGTCACAACAACGATTTGACCACTTTTCAATTGCTTTTAACGCAATAGTAAATGTCTCACAGTACCCAATGTCTTCAAATTTGATGAACTTGGCCTAGTTGTCATGGTCACATGTTTGTTAGAGCGATATATGTCGTTGACCATTGATCTCAATGTCTTCAAAGTTTTTAACATTTTTAAAAAAATTAAAAACTAGTAAAAATGTCTTTGTTGACTCAACGCGATGAGAGACATTGCCATTTAGTGGCAAACACTTGTTGCAGAATTAAACGGGGTCCCAGTTTTCTCAACTTATGAGGATCCGAGTGAGAATCTGGAGGAATCCTGTCAAGGATCCGGCATCTGTAAACCCCTAGTTTTCCTCCTGTGTTTGATAATAATCGTTTGATCTTATTGTACAAATAAAAACTCACGAATTCTTTAATGATCACAATGTTACTCACAACGTCTGTCTGTAGACTCCAGTAAAATAACGTGTTTAAAATGAAACATCACTTTCTCGTTACGCCGAGTTTGATTAAAGGGATGGTTGCTTCAGGAAACGAAATTCATGTTTATACATATATGTCAATAATACATGATTATAACAAAATCCAGTTGAAACATAATAATGTGGGTACTGGTTTGATGAATGTAGATGTAACACCTCGTGTTCACATAATGAATTGGTGTGAAATGTTTTACACCTAATTAATTAATGAAAGATATTTTTTTAACTTCTCAATATAAAACCATTTACGAGGTCATTACCGGAAAACAAGATACAAAAGCATTATTAGGCTGCTAATCGCACTACAGAAAATAAGGATATTTACAAAGAATTTAATATCTATTAAAGATGGTATTTACAAAATAATAGATATTTGTAAAGGTAATAAATATCTTCTTTTCACCTAATGTATTCATTGCAGGTGCATTAGATACAACCCAAGACAATTCCGTGGACGACAGCAGCAACGAACCTCAAACCGGCTGTGTGGAAGGACAGAGTGAGTAGCTTAATCCAAGGAATACATTACAATTTAAAGTTGCATCTATTATGGTGTTGAAAGGTCACATATGTCAAACGTTTTAAATGGTGTTATTTTACAGAGAGTACTGAAAAATTACCATTTTTTTTATTATAGTCTACTCAATAGTAGTGATTTCTGATCGAAAACCGGACAATGTACCGCGATTGACGCACGTGAATGAGTCAAACGTAATTTTGGAAACGCATTTACAATTTCTTCCATGCAAATGGCTCTGTCGCGTTCTCGTTGTGAATGGTTTTGCCTTTCTTTTGTGTTCTTCTTTATACTGCATCATTGTTCTCAAAAACGTCGGTATGTATGCAGACATTTGACACCTGCAGAATGAGAAATCCCAATTATTCCGTTTTTGTCTTTAAATGATTGCACGGAATTCACCCCAAATCATGTAATAATGACTGTTACTAATCCACAGAATGCGTTATGGTGAATGTTTTCTGCATATTTGAAAATGTATAGCAGTCTCTATAAAGCGCAAACTTTTTTTAACGTTTAAGTTTCTTTTGCCGATGAGTTTATGTTAACGTTGCCTACACACAAAAAAGAAGTTGTACATCCACAAAATTGTCCTTCATTCTTTAGTGTCAATTAATTAAAATGTGAAACACTACTATTGATTTGAAACATATTTTACTTACTATTCTGTTATCAATACTGAAATATCTTTATACAGGCTGAATGATAAAAGGGAGCAGTTTACTTAAGAGACAACATTTTGGCATTAAGCTTTCAACATTGTTCAACAATAATCGTTAAACAAATGCTGTAATGACTTTCTATGTGTATTATTTAATGAGACTAAGAACACATTAATTTGTAAAATAATACCATATCTAGTAATTCCTTGAATGTTTGATATTTTGTATTCTACCACTTTATTGTAAAATGTTTTGTTTGTGTTGTTATGCGAAGGAAAATTATGTAAATTTATTTAGTTAGTTTAAAAAACATTTAATTTCAACAACACTAACGTTTTTGGTACTTTTATTAAAAAATAAATATTTCAGGTTCAAATGATATAACAACAACTACTACTACCACCACTACTACCACTACTACTACCACCACCACTACTACTACTACTACTACCACCACTACTATTACTACTACACCTACAACTACTACTACTACTACACCTACCACTACTACTACTACAACTATTACTACTACTACAACTACAACTACTACACCAACTACTACTACCACAACACCATCAACATTAACAATCACAACGCTCACTACAACGTTAACTGCCACAGCATCGATAATTGAAACAACAATTGCGTTGGATCCGTCTACAACACATGTCACAACGAATCCATCTGCAACAACTGTCACAATAGATCCATCAGCAACAACTGTCACAATAGATCCATCAGCAACAACTGTCACAACGGATCCATCAGAAACAACTGTCACAATAGATCCATCTGCAACAACTGTCACAATAGATCCATCAGCAACAACTGTCACAACGGATCCATCTGCAACAACTGCTACAACGAATCCATCTGCAACAACTGTCACAACGGATCCATCTGCAACAACTGTCACAACGGATCCATCTGCAACAACTGTCACAACGGATCCATCTGCAACAACTGTCACAACGGATCCATCTGCAGCCACAACGCCAACAACAACCATTACAACTCCGACAACGTCTGGTACAGGCACTGCCACATCAAATACAGTGACCGCAACTGCATCATCATCGACAACAACTTCTTCCGGTATGTTTTTAGTAAATAAATTGATTTATATGACATCTACAACAAAACGTTGATCATTAACTAGCAAAACGAAACCGCGTGATTTGAGTTGAAATCACCTTTTCTACACGACAATAGTTCTCGGGTCTTCTTGTTTTCACAACAGCCATTCGCAAGAGTATTTAATTTTGTAATAATAATAAACCGTTTTTCAAAGCCTATATCTCGACTCAAAATTGTTGATTATTACTTTTGACTGTAAGACGATCCGAACAAAACATAATTTTATTTTAATAAGACACTAAAAAAGTATCAAAAAGAACATACAGTTACACACAAAACCAACCAATAATTTCTTCCAGCACTTTGACAACTTCCCTTTCTGATGATGTAATCGCGACTTCTTGTCCGCTATATTTATTGTGTGTTTACCTGGGTGAATTCCATGAGCTTTTCGTCACGATTATTGCAAATTAAGTATTGAGTATTAAGTATTTAAGTCAGGGAAGTGTTGCAATGTAGTGAGGTAGTGAGAAACAAGTGAAATAAGATGAATAAATGAGCGTGTATAGAAACTAATTAAACCAATGTATTAATGGTTTGCAATAATATCACTGTGAACAAACCACTTAGGGAATAGAATCAAACGTACCATCATGTAGGTTACTTTTGCTTTTTATTTCATTGAAGTATGTTTTTTCATTAACCAAATTTCATCCATTAAAGTATTTTTGTCATTAATGTAATTTTTGTTAATCAAATTTATTTATTTCATCAACGTATCTTTTCATTAAGATCAATACATATTTTTAAATTTCAAATGTATTCTTTTTAAATAAAGTTAGGTTTCGGTAACAGCATATACTGATGTCACACTAACTCAAGATTGGTTAGAAAAATCTTAAGATATTTATATTCCAGGACTGAGCAGGTATCTTAAGATTTGTTATCCGAGAAAAATATTCCAAGATTGTATAGGAAAAATCTTAAGATATTCTTTCTTCCAAGATTATATAGACCAGTGTCACTTTTACCGCCAACGCCACGTCACCACAACGGCTAAGTGACAATGCAACAATGGTTGTCATCATCTCAAGTGAAGCAAACGTGGGCGTACGAAAACAACTTACCGACCACAGAAACATATATCAAATATAACAGTTTGCGTAATAACACTTATGTCTATTCTCGAGACCGTGTAAAGCCAATCTTGACACTCGTTGAATGAGCCACTCCTGAGAACGACAAAACCCCGTCACTGTATGAGAGGGAAGTGATAACACTTAATCCATGGTGATGACGTCAGTCTATTGTTTTTACACTGATTAATGTCTCAGTCAGGAGGGGTGTCAGGTTTTGGCATTTTCAGTAATGGCTAACCGAGTACATCTTTTATCAGATTGATGTATTTTGACTTGGTGTATCTGAAAAGGAACTTAAATATCTCAATTATGACTTTTGTAATGTATGCACCTGGATTAGAACATGCAACCCTTCGTTGGTAGTCAGCGTTTTTTTTATCTATGAGGCTACGAAGGGCTGTTAGAAATCACGGGATTGTTTGTCAGTAAGAACTTAAACCTGCGTGCTCTACTATACAGGTAACGCATGTGGACAGCATGGAATAACACGGTCTTAGCTGTCAATCCCATTGCTTCGAATGAGCACTGAAATTTGCAAAAATATTATTTTTGGTGTCGCATAATTTTAATTTATTGTTAACATGTAAAATATTCACATATGCATGTTTCGTTACGTCATACATGGATTAAGATGAGAATGCATTTGGAGTAGTGGCTTCGCTAAAAATAACCAAAAGCGTCCCGTCGGGGCTCGTTGATTATTTTTAACGAATCCAAAACATTCTCCATTACTGAAAACACAAAATAGCCTCTGAGTATTTTACTGCATGGATTTCTTGTTTTTCTTTTTTCAGTTGTCGAGGTGTGTGGTTGCCAATGCACGCCTGGGAATATTTCTCTTGACGAGCGCATTCTGAAAATTGTTGCAGAATTACTCGTGAACAAAAAGACAACATCAAAGTCCATCAGGGCAAAAACAAGCGCCCCCGATGAACGCCCGAGCGCCCAGAACATCGGGTACTCAGGAGTGGCGTTAATTGTGGTGACGGGGCTTCTCATTGTGCTGGCTGATGCTGACAGATTCTTCTCGCTTTTTGGTAAAAGGAGAAGGTAAAAGAAATATCAAAGGCGAATATTACCTTCTATATTTATCAATATTGTATAATCTAAAAAAATCTTAAAATTTAATAATTCTGTGTTCACTATAGTGAAGTGATTTTTCGATTAACTGTGAAAATAGCAAGAAATGTTGACGCCACTCGTGCAATGCTATGTCACTTTTCAATGACGTTTGTCCATGACGCTCCAACGATGACAGCACAATGCAACGATGCTGTACCTGTATATAGGGCTTAACTGAAAACATTTGGTGCCAATTCGTTCTCCTACGCTGCTGTCACACTCCGGAACTTACAAGGCCTCGACATTTTAACTCAAAGGCCATATTTCCCTTGTAGCGTAACGACTGTGTATACGGTGTGCGCTTAGAGCATGTGCCTTGCAGTAGCGGATCCAGGGAGTTTGAAAGGGAAAAGGGGGCGACCCCCTTGATCCCCCCTCCCGGATCTGCCACTGCCATGTGATGTGGATGAGGCGTTTTACAATTACTCTTAATTTAATTATTTACGATGTTAAAATATGATGACGTCATATCATTTTCCTATTGACGTCACCCTTCTGCATGCCTGTTTGATAGTGTTCCAATATTGTTTATTGTTTTCTAACCATCGTTGAAACGCTTTATCCTTTCGTGCCTTTCATGTTGCAATTTTACAGCAAAGACATACTTGTATCTTGATAAATTATCTTGCTTTTTGGCATTACGAGAATATGAAGACGATCAACTGAGCGATTTAAACCATCATCGTATTACTTTCTATTTTACAATTGACGTATAAATGTTTACACTTAATTTAATTTTCAATAAAATGTAAATAAGTAAATCGAATTGATATGATGTCAAAGCCATGTTAACATAAAAAAAATTTGGTACGTGTATTTGCTTTAATTATGTCATGTGTAAATAAAACAAAGAAACTATTTCTGTTCTGGTGTTATGCTGTGTATATTGTATGTCGGACCTGGCCGTCGTTTTCATTCCTTTCGTTCATGTTTTGAGTTTATCAAAACTTACTATGGCACACCTTACGAAAACTGATTCATGGAGCTGTATAAAACATAATATTTATCATTATTGATTAACTATCAATGTTATGGTACTTATATGGCATTTCCGGCCAATACCATATGACTCGACAACTGGGTCAATACTGGAAACTGGGCCAATACGGAAAAAAACGGGTTAATACGAGACAAACTGGGCCAATATGAGCATGCGCAGTTGCACATTTTGTGAAAGCCCGAAGCTGTCGCTTCACAATTTTGACCCGTGCTATTTTGTCTTCTTCATAATTATTATATCAATATAAATGAGATGTCTAGTGTTGTGCAAATAGAATGAAAAAAGTTAATTAATAACACTGTCATTAATTATGTCCGTATTGGCCGAGTTACAGGTCCTCGGTCCGTTGTATTGGCCCCTCGACTTCGTCTCGGCCCAATACAACGGACCTAGGACCTGTAACTCGGCCACTACAGAAAGACTTCATTATTAACATTATGGTATATATGATATGAACTATGTATTGACAGCATAATTATATATTTCTTGTAATTTTTCTTTACAGAATTCGTACCGACACCACCTGAGGGTGTGGTTTGATACGTCAAGGTTTCGGTGGCTGAATAAATAATTTGTTGGTACAGTCAGTGCTGGTGATTGGTGCCTGACTCGTGTGGTTGTACCCTTGCTTTATTTATTTATTTATTAATTTATTTATTCTATTTTATTTAGATTTAACATTGTTACATTTGGGATAACACAACCTTCAAAAGTACAAATTCTTGTACTTTTTCGGAGGGGTTAAGGCAACTATCGCCAGCACTGACTGTACCAACAGCTTTCTACACGACCACCAGGACTCGACACAAATCGTGATCCAACAATCGAAAGTTAAGCTCATTTTACATTCAGTACCCCTCTGATAGATGTTAAATTGGCGCAGCTCCCAAGGCTGAATGCATAAGGAATACATGCTATTTAGATTGTGAACACATCTAACATTGTTACATTTGGGATTTGTTCACTATCTAAATGGTCTGTATTTCTAACGTAAACATATATAATTGCATAAACTTTAATAATAAATGGCACATTTTAGATAAAAATAATATTCAAAAAACGTTATACAGCGCTTTTAACATCCGCAATTGGAAAAGTACATATACACCCACTTTCTTCCAATTCCAATGGTATTCATTATCATTTATGAAATTTTAAGACAAACCTACGTATATATTTTCATGAAATTAACAGATAAAGTATCATAAAATAAGATATAAGTTACATAGCCTGTATTGATGACGAAAACTACATTACAATTTATTTTCTTAGAAGAGAGAGGTGCACAAATGTGCCTTTAAGCTCTTCAGATATCTGATATTTTCATATATATATAATTTTGGAACCCAAACGGGAGCGGTGCGGAGTATAAGAGAAATGAAAACAGAGGGTCTTCAATTTCTAAATACATATGTTTATATACAAAATACAAAATTTATTATCTCCTAAATTATTTCAATTAAGGTATGATAGTTGCTGGTGCCACTGTGGAAACCGGTTCTGAAAAGCAATTGAAATGTGCTTTAAATGGGATTCAAATTGAAATATTACGCATACCTTAGGTGAAGCTATATACGTACTGAAAGGTAATGTAGCATGAAATTATAATAATACCCCTCAATCAATAGAAAAAGTTTTAAAACGAATGTACATGGTTCCGTTAATCCATGCGAGTCCATATCCCTGTGTTCACACTAAAATGGCCGCTCAATAAAGTGATTTGATTGATGTAGTGATACCAAAACACCCATAGTAGAGTTCTAAATATAGTACCACGATGGAATGGTCAACCATATTGCTGTTTGAACTCTCATATCGCATGAGACTTACAGATCTACCTCTCACACTGACGAGTTCAATAAAAATGTCGCACCATTTTCTACAAATACGGATAATCGCTTTCTATGGATAAGGCTTAACTGCAGGCCGTTCCACTAACAACCGATCTTAGCCCTAAGATCAATCGTAAGCCCGTCCTCTATCATTGGCTAAGATTGATCTTAGATCGAAGATTGGTTAGTGGAACAGTACCCAGGTCGTGTAATGAGATGTTTACACTCCAACGTATCATTGTATACAATTTGATAATGAGAGGCAAATTAAGATTATTTTTTTTAAAACGTGATACGGTGCTTTTAAATTAACCTAAGTTTCAAATGATATACAAGTTATTGATCAGCTTCATCTAGTTTAAAGGGACGGGGTAGCGCAGTGGTTAGCGCGTTCGGCTTCGGACCAAGAGGTCCGGGGTTCGAATCCCGCCCGGGGCACGGCAACCTTGTCTGCAGTAGAGAACTGTTCTACACGCAGTAAGGTTTGAATTTCAGCGTAGTACCTCCCATGTGGCTATGAGGGCTTTTTCCCTGCAGTAATACTAGCAGCCGCGGGTGAAATACTTTTGAAAGCGGCGTTAAACCCCAACTCACCTCACCTCTCTATAGATGAAAGGTTAGCTTCTCGAAGATCATCTCATTCCACCTAGTGCCTAAATATACTGCTGGTTGACTTACAATGTTTACACTAAACAAATTCAGTGTTTTTACAACTCAAAAATTCTGAAGATTTTCTCAACAAATTATCACCACTGATAGATCGCTCTGTGTTATACATGGGGTCATCTTACATGTACAAAACTTAACAATGACTGATCATGGCTGAAAGGTGTTCTTACCATATAGTGTGTGTACGTCGGGGACGAGAGTACCGCTGTTACACAGATCTCCATGGCAACAGAAGGTGCACGTGTTTGGGAAGTAGGCGGGACCTCGGTCAAGGTCGAAACAGTAGTTGTTACCTGACGTCTTCTGTATCCACTCTACTTCACACACAGTCGCGTTGGCACATCTGGTGGGTTTAGAAGTGAAATGAAGTCATGTTATAATATAATACATAACGTACTACATATTATATATAATATAAATCTCTATCGAAAATATCAAACTGTACTGAATATATATATATAGATTGTTACCCGAGGAAGTGTGTCATATTACTTTTACGAAACGAGTGTGAAATTTTGTATTGCCCGAACGAGAGCTAGGGTCATGCATAAATTTGCAGGAGCTTCGTAAAAGTCATGTGACACTTTCGAGTGTAATATTTTCTTTATAACCCATTTTATTCCATTCGAAACACGTAAAATTAGCCAGGAAACGACCAATTTCTCTTGCGACGGCAAGCTACAGTGACGTCACGAACAATCGTTTTATGACGTCACAAACGGGAAGTCGCGGTGAAACAATTGTTGTTAGGCAAACGTGATATGTGAACATGTGCTCATATCAATAATATTAACTCGGTTCAACCATATGGGTAATAAAATATAATATAAGTCTATATCGAAAATATAAAACTGTAATATATATAATATAATATAAATCTCTATCGAAAATATCATAAAATATAAAACTGTAATATATAAAACTGAAATATATATGATATAATATAATATAAATCTCTATCTAAAATGTACATTAACTGCAATATATCGCATAAACAATACAAGGCTTGCATTCATGGACGCCAGTGTATACACGTCTGTGTATAAACGCGTATTTCCGTTTATCATATATTTAATTGTCATATTCACTGCTTCTTAAAATTATGACTGAATTGTATTTGTCAATAGGCCAACTTTGTTACTTTGAAGAAGTTCTAAGAAAAGAATTCTACAAAAGAGGAAATTTACGTTCTCTGAGCTGTTCTGTGTTGGTTTCCATCTTCTGTGACCGACGTCAGACAAAATGGAGAGTCCAGGTCACACACTGTCTGTTGACCTCCCGTCATGCAATTCGGGTCATTTGAAGAACATGTCTCACATAATGCTACAACAAATTCGAACAAAAAGATGTAAACAGTTATATTCATTTTCTGAATCCATTGTAAAGGATGCAAGTCATGTCAAAGCAGGCATTGTCAATTGAATAGAAATGAATTAATCTCTATGACACTTGTATTATTAAGTTCATACATACGGTGATGAACTGTTGTCGTTGGTGTTGTAGTTGTCATTGTTGTTGTTGTTGATGTTGGTGAAGTATATGGAACTGTTGTCGGTGCTATAGTTGAAGGAACTGAGAGTTACGAAATAAAAAGTATAACGTTTTAGAATATTAATTATGATCATATTATCTGTCTAAAAAACAAACATTAAAAAGAGGGAATGATTTAAAATATATCCATTAGGTTTAGTCTATGGTACTATGTTTAAAATTTAAAATTTGAACTTTAGCAGCGTAGAAAACTCCCGCCCACCCGACCGCCCGGAACGGTCTGTTTTCAAGTCGGACAGTCAAATTTTAAAGGCAGCCTGTCCGTTGGTCTGGTAGCTATTTTACTCTCAAACAACATATATTTTCATAATAACAGACAGGGTAAAATGACATGTAAGTCCGAAGGGTACGTACGACTGACCAGATTAATAGAATAACATCACCAGCATATGCAACATCTAATAACGCTTTATCTAAACTCATTGCACTGCTTTTTGTGTACTGATCACAGAGCGACACCTACATGTACAACAGACAGTGAATAGAGGTTTAAGTCTGTCGCCAAATATAAACCTCAGCATGTTTCAACATATTAAACAATAATTCTAACTTACCCAAAGGCACTTTTATAATCCTTATTATACGAATAACTTGACATATTCCTGAACAATTGATCAATACCAAAGTCACCGAAAGGACCATTTGAAAGACTTATATAGATATTGGCAATGGGTTATTAATACAAGGAATGGAAGTCTTCAAATGTGTTACTGTTTGAATCATCCGCCGCTGTTTACACTGAAGATATGTTCAAAACATAGACATAAATATCCGTTAAAAAATCATGTCAACATGTATGATTTACTGACAAACGGCCAGCAATGACCGGTCCAGTGTTGATATATAGTATCACAAAATGGGAATTTATCCGGCACTCTATATTTTAGTCTAAACAAAAGAGCCGTTCAAATATTAGCTGCCAAAATTCATTTACAATTTAAGTGACTAAAGGTCAATGGTGAAAACTCTCGAAAAAGTTTGGAAAAATAAATAGGTCAGCCAATGAGATGTTTCTGACCATATCGTCAACTCCGGGTCAAATCTAGCCATGCGTGTTTTAATATTAATTGTTTGGTTACTTTCCGAACAGATGTATGGCAGAATCTGATGTATGTTATGTACATGGGTAGTGTAATTAACTATCAAACAGACATTTATTTTGATTTAATGAAAGTGAAAAAAAGGAGCAATGAATCAAACTTGCCTCGACTAATCAATATGTGTAGTGTTTGCCGTTAGTATTTTCTGATGTTTCACAAACATTTATGAAACAGGTTTACAAGTTAAATGTGATAACCATGTGTTAATAATTTACTGTTATAAACACAAGTCTAAATCAAAGCTACAAACTGTCAACATATCTTGTTGCATGTCTCCCATTCTCGCGTGCAGCAATGTTGGATGACCTCCCATGGTTTTGCAAACATAAACAATAACGTCATTTGTCATGATTATTCAATTCATTTTACATCAATGTGACGATAAAGTAGATAATCAAATATAAATAAAATTTGAATAATTTTCAATTTAAATTCATTTTGTGATATTATGAAATGACTCGAGATAAATTGTCGAGAGCTTATTCATTCCTTCGATAGTTGATTACTGGGATGATGAATGCAGTCTTTTTCTACCAGATGTCTATAGTTATGTAAGCCAATATTATTTAGTACATCAAGGACTGACGATTAAACGTACATGTAAGGTCAAATAGAAATTTAACTGGCATGTGGTCAATTCACAATTGTAGCACCAAAGCTTATGTTAAGTGAAACACGAGGAACATGTGGAACCCGATTATGTATATGCATTATTGGTACTTGCAGTAAATTATTAACTTCTTCGCTTTTAAATGTTGAAAACCGGACAGGTAGGTTTTCATCCGGACTGGTGGATTATTTCAGTTACCAGTCCGGCTGTCTGGCTTTGATTTTTGGGAGTTTTCTACACTTACTTTAGTGTCTAAATTTACATTTGAATTTCATTTTTTTTTTTTTGGCTGGTCATAGTAATGCAATTCTACCAAACCACATATACAGAATCGGTTTAAAATGATAACTGAAATACGAGGCAACACTACAGAAAGGTTTATAGGGGATTTTGACAAGCTAACGAGTGACGGGGAATGACAGATTATCTTTCCCGGGTTATATTAATTGGTAATTCTCGAGCCTTGGTGAGAGAATGACACAAATGATATAACAATCAACTCCCACTTGAGTTCAGGACTGTCCACGACCTACACTTGTTCAAATGTAAACTGAAGACATACATTTTCCAGAAAACATACAGTGTCTAACTTTTTATTCTTGTTATTCAGAGAGCGCTACTGAGCAGTTCTTCTGGACTGGAACTGGCGGTATATAAATCTTTTTATGATACTGATGATGATAACACAGGGTCATCTTGTCAAACTTAACTACGTATACAATGGCTGACTAAAAGGTGTTCTCACCATATAGTGTGTGTATGTCTGGGACGAGAGTACCGCTGTTACACAGATCTCCATGGCAACAGAAGGTGCACGTGTTGGGGAAGTAGGCGGGACCTCGATCAAGGTCGAAACAGTAGTTGTTACCTGACGTCTTCTGTATCCACTCTACTTCACACACAGTCGCGTTGACACATCTAGCGGTTTAGAAATAAATGGACATCAAGTTTTAACCTTTAGATCTCTATCTTACATATCAGACTTTACACAAAATACACACAATACAAAGTTTACATTCATGGACGTCAGTGAATAGACGTCTGCTCCTTCTATTATTATTATTATGTTCTTTATTTTCATAGTGCATTTGCAGTAGGTTATAATATAAATCACTATCTAAAATATGAAATTGTAAATAATACATCCATAAACAATACAAGGCATTCGTGGACGCCAGTGTATAAACGTTTGTTTCATTATCTTAATAACATGTACTTTATTTTCATATCAATATTGTGATTAAGACCTGTTTGTATTTGTAAATAGGACAACTTAGCTGCTTTAAGAGGTTACATGTATTTGTAAATAGAACAACTTAGTTGCTTTATGAGGTTATTTGCACAAGAGGAAATTTACTTTCTGTCTGCTGTCCTGTGTTGGTTTCCATCTTCTGTGACTGACGTCAAACACAATGGAGAGTCGAGGTCACACACTGTCTGTTGACCTCCCGTCATGCAACTCGGGTCATTTGAAGAACATGTCTCGCATATTGCTACAACAAATTCATGCATGAGAATAGAAGAAAAATATTGCCATCGGCTCTGTAGCTCATAAGGGCAGTTTATTGTTTATTGTAGAAAACAAAAACATGACTAGACAAATAATTTTGATGAAATTCTGCAAGTATCTCAATTCCTGAAAATAAATTGAAGAAAACAGTTTGTTATGCCATCGCCTCTGAAGCCCTAATTCGAGGCCACATGATCACTAAATCTATACTTTAAGATCGTCATTGTCTAAGGAGTCTGTACACAAGGTTGATTTTTAAGGGCTGAAGAAGAAGATGCAAATGGGTCATGACAACTGAATTATATATTAAACACTTGCATAATAAATTCCATACATACGGTGATGAATTGTTGTCGTAGCTGTTGTAGTTGTCATCGTAGTTGTTTTTGGTGTTGTTGGTGAAGTAGATTGAACTGTTGTCGGTGCCTCAGTTGAAGGAGCTAAAAGTTACGAATTAAAATAAAAGCTTTTAAGGATATTAACTATAATCAAATGATATGTCTCAAAAACATCCTTTAAAAAGAAGGAGTGTTCCAAAGCGCATCCATCAGTTATGCATGATGGCTGAGAGGCCCTCATGGGCCATTTGAGTTCGTGTTAAAATTTCAACACGAAATCCAAAAATCACAAAATCACGAAAAATTCAAAATGAAATAGCAAATGCGAAACGAGGTCTTTCCGAAACTCGTGAAATAGGTACATGAAATCACTAAACACCGACACAAAATCTCAAAGGAGCGAAACGTGCGCAAAACAAAAGCACGAGGGAGCGAAACGTCCGTAAAACAAAATCGCGAAATCTTGAAGAAGCTAAATCGCAAAGGAGCAAAATAAGGAATTTACAGTTCCCTGTTCATAAAGTAAGATCGTGATGTTTGAGCAAATAATCCGATGTCCTATAAATGCTTTTTAAATATAACATGCAATGTATCTTTTTTCAAGTTATGAAACTTATAACGCTCATTGTAAAGGCGATGAACCATACAAATCAGTTACATATTATATAATCTGGAGTTATATTTGTCTTTATGTCTAGTGTTATTTGTAGAAATACATACACTCGAATTCTAATTTCTAAAAACTTATAAACTTGTTTGTGATTTCTTATATCTCTTTAAATTATAAACTGTTATATTTTATATGGTTTCTCCAATATATCAGATTTTAACATCAAATATCAAAGAGACCTGGAGCGTAATTTTAAACAAAATATATCACTCGTGGGATTCGAACCTTTACCAAGGACAAGAATAAAACAGACGGTCGAGGCAGTAACCACTAGACTACACATCACTTCTGGCGCTATTGATACGAATTGTCTTCATTAACTATAAATGAACAGAAAGAAACTACTGGACTTTTCTCTCTACTTCTACGTCGTATAAATTGAAAGTAGGATATTTTTATTATAAAGAATTGAAAATTTCCTAACTTTCGGTGTTGATAGACCTGCAAACAAGGCATCTAGTCTATCTATTAAAGTTGATCGCGAGGAAATGTTGCTTCAATTATTGTAAATTCATACAATTTGTCATTCATCATGTCATAAAATTCAATAATATTTACAGTTAAGATTTCTAAAAAGTGGATATGGTACCAACTACTTTGACGTCTTGTGATTATCTTCGATATTGAATATGGTATTCATTTGTTTGATACTAACTATATGTTACAGGAGTCGGTATAAAATCTAAACCGACTCACTACGTAGCATTGTATTATGATATATTGCCACATTATATTCTGCTGACATATTCAAAAACTATTCTTCCTATTGTGCATATATTATATCATGTCATGATCCTAACATGACCATTTTTATAATATTGAGAGTTAAGCTGAAAGAGCTCCCACATAACGGTGCATGGAGTTTAATATTACTCTTTACACAGTCAAACTGGAAGCGATAGAGCACTGCAGTGAGTGAAGTTCATAGACGCTGATCTACTTGGGTACTGTACTCAAACTTTTGAAATCTTGGCGTATTTACTATATTTTATATTATATATAGTTTAAAACGTTTAAAATTAATATTGATGTGTATTTTCTGAATATACAATTTATTTCCCAGGCCATAAAAAAAACAATACTGTAAATTACATGAAAATAACTACATCATATTAAGTGAATAACATTTTTGCTGGCGTGTCCATTATATGATAAATTATGTAGAAAATATCTTAAGGAATGGTATTATGTCAATACGTTTACACATAAATTTTCATCTTTATTGACTGTAAAAATCAATATGTAATTAAAATATTTCTATGTTTATATACACCATGTTTTGAACATCAGAAATGATCAGTCCGAGAGCAGTGCAATGTGTATCCCATCTTTTTTTCATCTTTCCACGGCAAGGTGAAAATGTATCAATATCTCTCCTTTTTTTACCTTTACCTAGCCAGAAGTGGTGAAACGAATCAGCGACACCTTTCGTGATCACGAGTTACGTCCCTTACCATCTGCTAACATACAGCCGATGAAATCGCGGTTTACATTCGGAACCAATTCAAAATAAGCGACGATCGACAGAGTCAAAGAGGCAATACAACTGTCTGCTGATTGGCTTATCCGATTAGTCTGCAGTATGTTAAAATCTTAGCACTGACAATGCGATGGTTGAGGTCAAGGGCGGATCAAGGAGAAGATTTGGAAATCTTTCCGTTAGGCCTGTGACGTTGTGAGGATGCTTTTTTTAAATACGGGTACAGCATTTTCATATGTATAAATGATGTAAACACATCAAGTCAAATATTATATAATTGAATAGGTTGTGGCAAGATGACCAAAATGTGACAAAAGAATCATATTTGCAATGTGAATATAAAGTTGATTTATGTAGTTGATAGTTGTAGTGCAGTTTTGGTATCAAACCTGCTAGAGTAGGTTATCTGGGTTTTTTTATAGATATATTCTTTCGTTAAAATAAAGAGGAGATTCAGAACATAGTTCCTTCTTTCTTTGAATCCAAGAATAACTGTTTCTGCATTTAATTTCAAATCGGTGTTTCATTTTTAATCCATTCCAGTAGATCCTGCCACAACCTTTGGGCAAAGCATTCTTTATAAACCACATAAATTCGTATATGTTAAAGTGTGTTATGTAATATAGGCATATGGCCTTTGAGTATGGAAAAGAGATTGATAGTAGATTGATAGTCATTAGATTTTAGTCAGTAGACTCAGTGTATCTCAGTTTTTATGGCGGCTTTACTATTTTGACATATTCCAAGGTTACTATACAAACAATCACAAGATAAATATTATCTGTCGTTTGTATTACCAGTTCGACTTGCCATTGCATCGATCTTACATTGTACACAATTCACGTTACATTTATCATAAAACAACTGGTTTATAAGGACGACGTATTTTTTTACTAACTGTGAAGACTTTCATTGAGAATGTATGAGTGTCCTTGGCAATTTTGTTTCTTAGCAATTTTGCTTCTTCACGATTTCACTTATTTGCAATTTTGCTTCTTCGATATTTCGCTTCTTCGCAATACTCTTCCTTCTGGATTTCACTTCTTCGTGATTGCGCTCCTTCGCAATTTTTGTTTCAAGCACGTTTCGCTCCTTCAAAATTTCGTTTCTGAGCATTTTGAGTCTCTATTTGGTTTGGACCTTTTTTTTGCATTTCGCAATTTAGAATTCTGACACGAAATTGAAATGGCCCCTCTCAGCCATTATAGGTATGACTATGACACTGTGTTAAAATTTTCTAATTTGAATTTTGGTGACAGTTGTTGTTGTTGTTGGTCATAGTAGTCATAGTCATAGTTATTGGTAAAAATGAGAAGTGAAATACGATGCAAAGGAAAGGTATATAGAGGATGTGTTTACATATACTTACTATAGAGTGTGTGTGCATCGGGGACAAGGATACCACTGTTACACAGATCTCCATGGCAACAGAAGGTGCACGTGTTGGGGAAGTAGGCGGGACCTCGGTCAAGGTCGAAACAGTAGTTGTTACCTGACGTCTTCTGTATCCACTCTACTTCACACACAGTAGCGTTGACACATCTAGCGGTTTTAGAAGTGAAATGAAGTCATGTTATAATTTTGTTAATCACTAAGGCTGTAAGGCTAAACAAATTAAATGTTTCTCAGACATCGGCAGATAACTTTTATTTGTACACGTGTATTGCCATTAAAATATTGATTAAGCATTTGCTGTATGATTTTTGCTAAACCCAAGATCCATTTGTCCATGATGGGACTGCAGGAACGGATGTGCTTCCGTTGTGTGTACTTCAACAACTTCAAA
The DNA here is from genome assembly GCA_936450465.1 of Gibbula magus. Lineage (NCBI taxonomy): Eukaryota > Metazoa > Mollusca > Gastropoda > Trochida > Trochidae > Gibbula > Gibbula magus. Next base: position 57,325,346 of record OW388294.1, read on the forward strand.
ACTTTATTTTGATCGATAACAAAAAATGTCATTATAAATGTGCCCAAGAACATTTATCTTTTTTCATACACCCCACAAAGCTTGCATTCATTGAGGCCGGTGTACAAACGCCTATTTCCTTATTTCATGTACCTTATTTTCATATGCATTGTACTTTTATTAAGACTTAATTGTATTTGTAAATAGGACAATTTTGTTACCTTGAAAAAGTATCTACAAAAGAGGAAATTTACTTTCTCTTAGCTGTTCTGTGTTGGTTTCCATCTTCTGTGACCGACGTCAGACAAAATGGTGCATCAAGGTCACACACTGTCTGTTGACCTCCCGTCATGCAACTCGGGTCATTTGAAGAACATGTCTCGCATATTGCTACAATAAATTCGAACAAAAATATAAAACGATGTATTCGCTTTCTGAACCTCAAAAATCAAAAAAGGAATATTATCATTAGAGATATCAGTACCGCAAGACCCTGGCGCTAAAGTGAGGTGAGGTGAGGTGAGGTGAGGTGGCTATGCGTTGCGGTGAAACCTGCGAGCAACACTTGGAACTAGCGAACCATGGGTGGTACTGCACTGAAATTCAGTGTAGCATTGCACCCAAACCTTACTGCGTGTAGAACAGTTCTCTACTGCAGACAAAGTTGCCGTGCCCCTGGTGGGATTCGAACCCCGGACATCTTGATCCGAACCGCTAACCACTGTGCTGTTCCATCGCTGGCGCAATTGTAAAGGATACGTTGATGTCAAAGCATGCATTGTCAATTAAATAGAAATGAATTTATATCTACGACACTTGTATTATAGATTCCATACATACGGTGATGAATTGTTGTCGTAGGTGTTGTAGTTGACATCGTGGTTGTTGTTTGTGTTGATGGTGAAGTATATGGAACTGTTGTCGGTGCCTCAGTTGAAGGAACTGAAAGTTTCGAAATAAAAAGAATAGATTTTGAAAATATGAATTATGATCAAAGAGTATCATGTCTCAAGCAGAACCTTTAAAAAAGGGAGAATGTTTCAAATTGTATCCACCGGGTATGACTGACAATATGTTTAAAATTTACGGAAAGCTACAAAATAAAAATACAATTTAAGAATAATTATTATTTATAATCAAATGATCCTTCTCAAAAACTTCCTTAAAAAAAGAGATAATATTTCAAATTGTACTACCAATTCACAACAGAAAGGTATATAGAGGATGTGTTTATGTATACTTACTATAAAGTGTGTGTGCATCGGGGACAAGGATACCACTGTTACACAGATCTCCATGGCAACAGAAGGTGCACGTGTTGGGGAAGTAGGCGGGACCTCGGTCAAGATCGAAACAGTAGTTGTTACCTGACGTCTTCTGTATCCACTCTACTTCACACACAGTAGCGTTGACACATCTAGCGGTTTTAGAAGTGAAATGAAGTCATGTCATAATCTTTTAAACCACTATCTCGCATAAAATACTGTAAGGGTAAATGTTTCTCTGGCATCGGAGCATCACTTTTATTTGTGCTCAAAACAGTTTTCTATTATCATTTTACGTCGCACACAGTCGCGTTGAAACATCTAGCCATTGACATAACATTATAATCATATAAGTCTCTATCTCACATATCAAACTGTAAATAAAACAATTCATGCACAATACAAAGCTTGCATTCATGGGCGCCAGTGAATAAAAAATCTGTTTCTTTATCATCACCAATGGCTGCAATACTGCTTGAAGCGGTGTTAAGCAATAACTCACTCACCCTCTTTCTTTATGTTAATACTGAGTACTTTTTTGCTATAATTCATTACACTTTAATCATTTAATCAGGACTTCTTTGTATTTGTCACTGACATAAATTTGCTACTTTTAAGAAATTCTTTAAGAGAAATTTACAATAGAGGAAATTTACTTTCTCTCAGCTGTTCTGTGTTGGTTGCCATCTTCTGTGACCGACGTCAGACAAAAAGGTGCATCAAGGTCACACACTGTCTGTTGACCTCCCGTCATGCAACTCGGGTCATTTGAAGAACATGTATCGCATATTGCTGGAATAAATTAAAGCATATGTTGTAAAGAGATGTACTCAATTCCTGAATAAACCATAAATTTTAATCACGAATATTAGCATTAAAGGATGAGTTATGTCGCCATGTTGGATTTGTTTGCATGACGTGAAATGAAAACACGCTATATCGTACCTTATTTTGCACCTTTGTAATAAGTAAAGACATACACTGGTAGAGTATTCTGAAGTAACACATAAGGCCCAAAAAATAAAAGAATTTGCTTCTGGTTTCCGCCCGCGTCAGTTTCAAACCCACGCCTCAGGTCTTTTTTTTTCTAGGTTTCAACAAAAGAAAGGGGCAGATATCTGTAATTCTTTAGCCTCAGAAAACTTTGGACATTGCAATTGTCACTCGTTTCTGTTGAGATGAAGTGTAAGGGTGAGATTATTGACCATTTGGAATAGTAACACATATTCATGAAGGTTTGTGCTTTATTTATATAAATAACTGTATAAATTTTGTTTTTTAAATGGTGAGAAGTTTGTACAAAATTGAATTTATTTATATTATATTTATTAAAAAAATGTAGTAATATTTTTTTTTTAAATCGCGTGATCGCATTATTTTTGTAAGCAAATAAAGACCAGAAACATTTATTTTTTTATTTTTTGGGCCTAACATATCATAAAACTAATCAACACTTAGCAGCGCAGATGAATGGCTTCAGTTATCATTGTTTTTTTATTTTCAACAAATGTACGCTTGTGTTTATCAAGTTGTGAAATATAAAGTCATCAAAATATTACCTTCAATACTATCTTTCAATTTGACTGTGTTTAAATCATGTATTAATAACTTATATGTGTAAAGACGAATGTCCTCTCGAATTTGGTTTCCACAAAAAATACCCCTCAAGTAGGTGTTGAAAATAAATCGACTTGTATAATCAATTGATAGCTGTTCATCCATCAAGCACTCTTAGATATTCAATAATATGTACACGATATGCCGTCAAAGCTACACTTGAATTGATGAAAACTGCCGTGACGTCATGTTTTTACGTTTATGTATGTAATTAAAAATGACATTAAAGTGATGAAAAACGTTCGGTGAGCCCCTATCATTATTTTTTAATTCGTTTGTTTATTCAAATACGCACATCATATTACAGTTTTAGCAATATCTAAAATATGTGTGTCCGCGAAAAAACCTGTTGAATATGAGAAACACAATGATACAAATGCAGTTTCTATTTGAAAGATTGTTTATTTAATTGATGTTCCTCTCAACAGTGTCATTAAAACAATTTAACAGACTTGCTTTGTATCCACGTATACGACTGAAGTGTATCTGAAAGGACTCTGAGTAAAATCGTTGAAAGCAAATGTTTCATTTTAGTAGGTGAAATCGATCAAAAGATTTAACTGTTTAAATCATTCGGTGACCACCAAATGTTTTTACATTTTGGGATGAAAGACATGATCAACTTGCTATGTTGTAAAAATAAGCAAATTCTAAAATATTTAATTTCATCGTACGATCTCTCTTTAAAGATATCAGTCTTGCAACATTCTGCATCATTGTAAAGGATACAAGTGGTGTCAAAGCATGCATTGTCAACTAAATAGAAATTAATTAATATTTATGACATTTGCAATGAAAATTCCATACATACGATGATGAACTGTTGTCGTAGCTGTTGTAGTTGTCATCGTAGTTGTTGTTGGTGTTGTTGGTGAAGTAGATTGAACTGTTGTCGGTGCCTCAGTTGAAGGAGCTAAAAGTAATGAATAAAAATATTACATTTGAAGGATACTTGTTATTTATAACCAAAGCATCGTTCTTAATAACTTTTTTTTAGAAAGAGAGAGATTGTTTCAAATTGTATGTATGAATCCACAATAGAAAGGTATATAGAGAATGTGTTTAAGTATACTTACTATAAAGTGTGTGTGCATCGGGGACAAGGGTACCACTGTTACACAGATCTCCATGGCAACAGAAGGTGCACGTGTTGGGGAAGTAGGCGGGACCTCGATCAAGGTCGAAACAGTAGTTGTTACCTAACGTCTTCTGTATCCACTCTACTTCACACACAGTAGCGTTGACACATCTGGCGGTTTTAGAAGTGAAATGAAGTCATGTTATAATTTTGTTAATCACTAAGGCTGTAAGGCTAAACAAATTAAATGTTTCTCAGACATCGGCAGATAACTTTTATTTGTACACGTGTATTGCCATTAAAATATTGATTAAGCATTTGCTGTATGATTTTTGCTAAACCCAAGATCCATTTGTCCATGATGGGCCTGCAGGAACGGATGTGCTTCCGTTGTGTGTACTTCAACAAACTTCAAAACTTTATTTTGATCGATAACAAAAAATGTCATTATAAATGTGCCCAAGAACATTTATCTTTTTTCATACACCCCACAAAGCTTGCATTCATTGAGGCCGGTGTACAAACGCCTATTTCCTTATTTCATGTACCTTATTTTCATATGCATTGTACTTTTATTAAGACTTAATTGTATTTGTAAATAGGACAATTTTGTTACCTTTGTTGTCTAGCGGTTTTAGAAGTGAATTGACATAGTGAGAAAATCGTATAATTCTCTATCTTACATATTAAACTGTAAATAAAACGGTTGATACATAATACAAATCTTGAATTGATGGATGCAAGTTTAAAGATGCCTGTTTCATTATTTTAATGTACCAGCTTATTTTCATATTCATTAGACTTAAATTAAGACTTTTTTGTATTTGTAAATAAGACAACTTTGCTACATTGAAGAAGATATTTGAAAATGAACAAATGTACGAAAAAGGAAATTTACTTTCTGTCAGCTGTTCTGTGTTGGTTTCCATCTTCTGTGACCGACGTCAGACAAAATGGAGAGTCAAGGTCACACACTGTCTGTTGACCTCCCATCATGCAACTCGGGTCATTTGAAGAACATGTCTCACAAATGGCTGTATTTTCAGAAAATATCAGTGCTCTTAACATTAATTAATCATAAACGACATTTGTTGGTAAAAATGAAAAATAACTTCGTACTATAAAAGTGGATAGATCAACGTTTGTTAACAAATTTATTGAACATCAAATGTTTAAAGACAACAATCTGAAGGTTCAATATATAGGGATTGCCTGTTGGTCATTAACTTTGTAAAGTTATTTTTGTTCATACTGGACACTAAATATACTGAAATAGACTTGCAAAGGACTGAAACATTTGTTAATGAAGTGAAATATAATTAGAATGAGCCGCATTAAGATCATGAATGATACTGACGATGGTGAATCGTGGTCGTTGCAGGCGTTGTTGTTGATGTTGTTGTTGTTGTTGTTGGAGCTGTTGGAGCTACTGTACTGGTTGACGGTATCTCTGTATCTGAGAATGAATTTCAAATACCATTTGCTCTGTGTTTTCTATTTCTTAAAGTTTTACTTTTATGATGTTTATCCTATTATGATGAATAGGCGTCCAATCAGTGATACCTGTATAGTCTTCTTTCACCAAATATTAACACCTGTTTTGTCAACGTGTTTTTGTTTATATTGAAAACATATTTTATTCATTTAATAAATGGATTGGCCCAATTTATAAAACTTTTAGAATCCCTCTCCACATGATCGACAAATATTTGACAAGGCCAAAATTCATAACACATGCAGGAGAGAATTTTAAAATCTTCAAGTGAAGTAGACATAGTTTCAGTGGGTAAACATGTAATATAAATTATTAAGGCATGATACATTCAGAGATATTTGTACGACAAATACATTAAGCATATGGTTAATGCATACATTTGTATTTATGTATTAATTGAACCGCTGACTCTTTCCAACGAACTTGTGAACATGGTGAACATTGTTTTCATTGACTGGTTGTGGAAGATTTGGATTGCCATACAGGATTGTATTTAGATCTAATTCTGCCCTTATATTTTGACATCTTTGTTTTAATTCTAAACGGAAATTAGCATATCTTGGACATCTCAAAAAGAAATGATAGACATCTTCAACCAAAGCACCACAAATGCAAGATTTACTTTCAGATTAATTGACACAACGAAGATCAGCGTTTAAGGAACTACAAAAATTTCTAAACTTACTGTGTTATGTTCATCTTCGAATAGAAAATATTTTGGGATTTTACACACCTTTTCAGATAATTTTGCTTTTAATGATTATAATGAATTTGAACATTCTATTGTCGAGGAAAGGTTATTCCATAAATAAGCACAGTCGTAGATAAAATATTTTTGAAGAACTGCAGTTCGAAATTTTGGAATAGATATATTTGATTTGCGACGCAAGTTGTAATGAGAAGTAGTTTCAGTGACTGGTGGAAGTAAATCAATCAGATAATCTTATTTATATTGATTAAAAGTGCAAAGATTTTTTATTTTCACGCCCGCCTATTTTTAAAGGCGAACAGCCAGTTTCTGTGTAGAAGCTGAAGCAAATTTTGACAAACCAGTTACAATTCTTGCAGTTTAACACACGTACATAAGAGATTAGATTTGAAGCCTTTTCTATGGCAAGATCAACATGATTGGACCCTTTAGTATTGTCAAAGAAGAAGATAAGGCCAATATGTTTATGTTGATGTACACGTTCCAGTTGATCATTATTGAATACTAATCTAGGTACCTAGGTGGACTATTACTATGGCTAAATAGCATGAATTCAGTCTTATTAGGGATAAAGTTAACCAACAATTTGTTAGCCCATTCATGCATGTAATTAGGCAAAGTCATCAGAAGTTTTGACAGAATATAAATCTTTTCCCGCAGCTCCAAGTGATGCATCATCCGCAAACAATCTAGTGACGTTTTGCAAGTTATCTTGTAAATCATTGATATACACAAGGAATAAAAAAGGGCAAAGGACAGATCCCTGAGGAACACCTTCAGTAACGTGAGTTCTTTTGATAATGTCCCGTTTATGCATACACATTGTCGTCTATCGGATAGATAATCCGTTAACTAATTCAGAATATTACCGCGAATACCATAATGTTCGAATTTTTGCAATAAACCCTTGTTCCAAACTCTGTCAAAAGCCTTGGTTGTTATCTAGGGATGAACAAATATGGTGATAGATTTCAATGAGTTGGTATGTAGTAGAATGATTTGCAGTACAACCTGAGTGGAATTTGCTTAGTATACTATGCTTATAAAAAGGATTATACAAATGCTTTAACATTATTCTTTCTAGAATGTTACCAAGTATGGACAGTGGACTATAATAGGTCTGTAATTACTTGGAATAGTTGGAAGAGATCGATCTCCTCTCTTGAAGACAGAAATAACGTTTGCCGTTTTCCACAAAGTTGAAAATACACATTCACACAATGAAATATTAAACAACATACAAAGCGGTGCAGCTATCGATGGACAAATTCTTTTTAAAACCGTTATTTGAGTGTTATCTGGCCCAGATGATTTGTTGGCTTGAAAGGTCTGAATGATATCTGATAATTCCTTTTCAGTAACACAGATATGTGATATAATGTTAGAACAGCGAGGGTTTATTGGTTGTACATTATTGCCGCTTTCATTAATATTTGAAACAGATACAAAGTGAATGTTCAGTTACAAGAGGGGGAATAGGTATCGATGAAGCAGAACCCTTCAACAAGTAATTAAAAGTCTTTCAATAACCATTTGACTGAGTAGACTGAGATGATAAAATATCATTTAAGTTGGAGTAAAAGTTTACTTTTGCTACTCTTATAACATTATTTACTTTGTTCCTTTGAGTTGTGTATGTAGATTGGTCGAAAGTATTCAGAGAAAAATGCATTCGAATTCTTTTTCGAATTTCTTTTCGAATTTCTTTTCGAATTTCGCTGTCAAACCAAGGTTTATCATGAGGTCTTATTGTAACATTCTGGGTAGGGATACATTTAACCATGTAAATGTAAATAAATAATAAAGTATAGTAAATGGGAAGTAAATAATGAAAAAGCATAAGCAACATTAGATGTTGAGAATAAACTCTCCCAATGTGTTGCCTTAATCATAATGTTTAAATTTAAGATATAGAAGACGAGTTTGCGTGCTTTATCGTTGAATAAAACATAGCAGGGAGCATAAAACACGAAGGGCGCAGTCCTGAGTGTTTTATGCTCTCTGCTATGTTTTATTCTACGATAGTGCACAACAACGAGTCTTCTATTTCTTATATGGTATGCCCTTAATTAGTTACTCACTTTTCTTTAAAAACAGTGGAGATATTATGTTGTTTGAATAAACTATATTTTGAAAATATTAATGCCTCCCGTCGTAGAACACATTCTCTAGCATTGAACAATCAAAGTGACGTAAACTACTAAAATCACGAGCATGTTTAATTGTCTCATAAAGCACGCTGTCCGTCCCATTGAACGCCTGTGTTTTATTGCCGTAGGTATCTTATATTGCATCATAATCACCATATTTATATAACAAAACCCGTTTCTTGTCCGCATTGTTTGAAAGTTTGAAAGATACACATATGTTCATTCACGACCACCTACGTCTTTGTAAGGATAAGTCTCGTGTACAATAAAAGGATCGATCAAAGAGGAGGAAATGGACGTATAATGTAACTTATTTATACAAGAAAATTAATTTGAAACTATCTTGACACAGTATGAATAATTCCTAACAAATGAAAAACTCACTATACAGTGTGTGTGCGTCTGGGACGAGGGTACCACTGTTACACAGATCTCCATGGCAACAGAAGGTGCACGTGTTGGGGAAGTAGGCGGGACCTCGGTCAAGGTCGAAACAAAAGAAGTTTCCAGACGTCTTCTGTATCCACTCAACCTCGCAGACGGTGGCATTGGCACATCTGATGGATGCATACTTTATTAATAAGTAATAAATGGTATTGTCTACTTTCATTGACGAAGCACGTTAGAAGATTTAAGCACTCTCTTCATAATGCTGGGAATACATACTTTGTAATAATAATGACAATAAACAATAATTATAAACTGGCAAAATTTTACTTCGCCATAATGCAAAATTGCAATGCCACACACTATGACAATAATTGAATGAAAACCAAGTAGCCTCATGCATGGCTTTACAATGCCGCAATTGCTTAAATAAACTAATTAAATAAACACAACCATACTGCAATGAAATTACATCTAATTTAGGTCAGGATAAACCTTTATAAATTCCGAGAGGATACATGAAATACAAAGCAGAATATAACCGAAGTTGTCATGCCAGTTATACTACTGGGTGGAAGGGAGTGGTAAAATTGCTTAGCACGTCATGCCGCCGCCATACTTGTTATCTCAATGCCACGTTGTCTAAGGGAAGTAACTCTGCTCACCCTGCTAAATTTACAATATTCCGATCACTAGTTATAAACCGAATTTAACCAGTTAAATTCCTATTTTAAACGTTTCCTTATCTTATCAGCACTATTTAAAAATATATTTGAATCATGATAACTGTAAAAACAAATGCAGCTCTTCCACAGAATTATAGTCCGGCAGAATGGTGCAGAAAATCAAGGCAATTGTGCACTTTGGGTGAAAAGTACCAAACTTGGCACAAAGATAGCTTATGGTATTGTGATTAAATTTGGTCTGAGGGCCAAGTCAATTTCGATCCAAGATGGCCGCCAAATCCAAAATGGCCGCCACTGTTAAAACGTATCTGCTTTTACATGTTTCTGCATATCTTAATGATCCATTCATGCTATTTTATTGTTATTCATGCTGGCTTGGAACCCAGGGAATACAAGGTTTGATACTGTATTGATAAAATCCATTGTTGACGATGGTACAAATGATAAATAGAAGAAAACAATCAAAATGGCAGCCAATTTTGTGATCTAAGGTGATGTATGTTTTTGTACGTTTCTACATCAAATTAGATTGTGAATCTTGCTTGTTTAGACTAGAAATACCATGACTGACAATTTATTGGTCATCCCATTGTTGACAGTAGCAAACATTATCCAAAATGGCGGCCAATTTGTCACTGAAGGCCATCCTTCGATAACCTAGAATTGAATTGTTTTCCTTAATCTTATTACGATTCATTTAGGTTGGTATTCTTAGCTTATGGTCCTCAAATAGATCTGGTTCAAGAGTTTAAATAATTTCCTTCCAAGATGGCGACCAAAATCAAAATGGCGGCCACTGTACGTCAACCTTATCTCTTTTGGCATATTTATGCATATTTTAATGATTCAATAACGCATTGTATTGTTATTCTGAAGATAATTGTCTGTCCTATATTTTGCAAATAATGATTGACTTTTTGCAAGGGAATTTCTTCTTACTATTTATGAAAGTTGATATTTATAGTGTCAAAAATCCCTTCATAACATAGAACACAATCAATTAAAGCTATTCAATGAATTAAGTGAAAGAAACTGCAAAATATCCATTTCATATACATGATGTTCGCCATATCTTTTCCACCGACATTATGGAGAGTCATGACACCTATTTGGGCTTCCCAGCCAAGCTAGTTCTATCAGACATAACATAATGCACAGGTTTCGGTCGAATACTGTAAACAGTGGTTCTTACACCAGACGAACAATACATGTATATCTAAAAACAACATTAATTGATTGCACTGTATAAGACTATAAGTGGTCTAGTTTGTTCCATTTATTTTATTCGACTGTTACCTCTGTTACCTCTCTGGAAACACTGAAAAAATGCATCATTTCGGGTTTCTCAGTTTCCAGTGTGTCTAGAACATTGTTACTGATATCACGACTCTCTCTCCAAGATATCATCACTTCACTCCTATTCAGACTTCCATTTACTGCCAGTGAAATACAGGATACACACTCTTTATCTGCAATCAATTCAGGTTAAACATATATATAAGCTATCTCTCAGAAACCCCTTATGCCCTTCGCCTACCAGTATCTGATGTAATGAGTTACCTCTCTATAAGCATCGTCAGTGCTCCCACAGGAACTTAATTGTCTGTCTTTCATGAGGGCAAACATATATTGCAATTGTTTGCATTCATTCATTCATGGTACCTTTTTTAAAGACAATGTCCCAAGAGTTGAACAAAGCTTCTACAACGTCAGGGAAAATGTTGCCTGCTTCAATGTTGCTATTTCATTTGTCGCAAAATAAGGTTAGATCACAACCGATATAGATATGAATCGTTTGAGACAATCTTTTACGATCCAAGGATCTTGGTAGCAGTATTTGCTGGTATGAATATGTGATTGTTTCAGTAGCAAGTGCTAGTCAGAGAGCAACGAGGATGGTTTGACTGAACAAGGGTACAGCCTAAAGAACACAGAGAGCAGCATGATGCTCTGGTTTCATTGAGAAATGACATTGATTGCATGCAGCAGTAGCCTGCTATCAAATTATTCTAGGAGATATCACTATCAACAATTCCAACATACCTAAACTAGAGCTAACATATGTTTACCATTGTACCCCAGCAATTGCTACATTTTGATCAGTAAGGAAGGCAAACCCGTGGTATCTTGATGATTGCATGCCAATAAGTTCCCGTGAGAGTGTTGATGTTAAACGATATTAACTTATAAATCAAGTTCAGATATAGTGTTTCAACACACAAGGAGATCAGTATATCAGGCAGGACAAACCTATTGAAATGTGGTTGTAGTAATTTAAACAGAGAATGTCATTGTGGATGCTTGTTTCAAACCTTCATCGTGCTTCAAAGTGTTCTCTCTGGAAATATGTGCTATATGATTACTTAATCTGATATTCATGAAATCTATACTGAAAACAGAATGAAAATCTAAAAGAATGACAACAAGATGAAAGAATAATATTACCTGGCGAATCGAAGGATTCACTTAAGGTGAATGTGGCATCTTAGCACTGTCCAGTTCACATTGTGTACTTTCAAATAGTGTGTAGTAGTATAGTACTATTTATTATGTATGTTTTTTAAACAATTGAACTAAACGATAAAGTTATATAAGTTTCCTAGTCAAATGCCTGCAAAAGTATGAACAGAATATTATCTTCAAAACAAGCAAGAATACTAATAACATTGGGTTATTGAATCATTTAATTATGTGTAAACATGCCAAAAGAGATACATGTTGACAGTGGCGGCCATTTTGAATTTGGCCGCCATCTTGGAAGGAAATTGGACTAATTGGACTATATCTATTTGAGGACCATAAGCTAAGAATACCAACCTAAATTAATCGTAATAAGATTAAGGAAAACAATTCAATTCTAGGTTATCGAAGGATGCCCTTCAGTGACAAATTGGCCGCCATTTTGGATTATGTTTGATACTGTCAACAACGGGATTACCAATAAATTGTCAGTCATGGTATTTCTAGTCTAAACAAGCAAGATTGGCAATCTAATTTGATTATATATACACGTAGAAACACACAAAAAGAAACATCACCTTAGATCACAAAATTGGCTGCCATTTTGGTTTTTTTTCTTCTATTTATCATGTGTACCATCGTCAACAATGGATTAATCAATACAGTATCAATCCTAGTATTTCTGGGTTTCAAAGCTAGCATGAATAACATAAAAATAGCATGAATGGATCATTTAGATATGCAGAAACATGTAAAAGCAAATACCTTTTAACAGTGGCGGCCATTTTGGATTTGGCGGCCATCTTGGATCGAAATTTACTTGGCCCTCAGACCAAATTTAATCACAATACCACAAGCTATCTTTGTGCCAAGTTTGGTACTTTTCACCCAAAGTGCACAATCATTTCACCATTCTGCCTGACTATTACACCATACAAAGATTACTCAAGTCAATTTATTTTAAAGGAACGTTGGAAGAATTGACTTGAGATACCTTTGTGAGAAACAAATGCTGTTGTCAACTGTTCCATGTTTGGGCGACACAAGGTTTGAACGCTGTGTTGAAGGGGCAGTAGCACGTTTTTTCGAAGAAATAAGTTGATGAAATGTATTTGAAAAATAATCTCACTAATAGAAAAACACCCTTCTCTCTTCGGAAAATCAAGTTAAAAAATGAGTGTACATGGTTCCGTAAAGCCATGAGAATCATTTTTGTCATTCAATATAATAAATTGTGTTCACAATAAAATGGCCGCCATGCATTTTTTGCTTTATACGCAACATCGTTATTACCACTACGGATAATTGGTTTGTGTAAAAAGATGTTTTACCCTGTACAGTTAATATGAATGACATAAACTATCATTATAAATGAGAAATTTGAAAAAATAAAATTTGCAAAAAGCGTGCTACTGCCCCTTTAAAGAGGCATCAAGTATATGTATGTTGATACATATATCGGAAAATATATTTCCAAACATATATTTCAGTGAAATATGTACACTTAATTAATTTAACACATATTTTTTCGACCCAAAATAAGCCGAGAAATTGCACTAATTAGTAAAGGTGTTTTCCAGTCTAAATATAGATCAAGTCTATTATTAGTCCATAAAGCCTTGTATACACTGTACTGTATACAGGACACGAAAGAAAAACTAAATTTATGAGTAATGAAAGAAAGGTAATTTTGGGCGGTTATTTATTTACAATTTAATTCAATTGTGTATATGCTACAGATAATGGAATTATTTTGGTAGTTTGCTTGAATTTTATAATCAATGAGAATATATTTGTTATAGTTTACTTGTCTGATCACAATAAAAAGTACATTAAAGTTAACTGTTAAGAAAAAATTATTCTCAGGACATTAAGAAACATTTTTAATGTAGAAATCGTCACATTCAGTTATGTGTGACAAGGGTAACTTGCGACTTGCGCCTTCGCGCTTCGGAAACGCTTGTTGCTGTAGTTAATGCAATACAGGGAGTTATGTTTATATGACGTCAGATACCCTTGACGCGCGTTAATCGAATTTTGTATTTGAAACACTGACATAGTCACAGGGGGTAAGCCCTGTCCATACTAGACCGGTAGTTGGCGGTCTTCAACAACCATTTTCTCGACAGACAGTAGTTTTTCACCTAGGGTGGGTCCCGAAATTGGTCAGTTTTGAAAATTTTCCATTGAATGATGTTAACAATATCAACATGTTTCAACTCTTGAATAGCTAAAGTTAAACTCCTTCATCAGACTTATTTTACTGACTTTAGACAAGCATATCTTACTTTCTCTCAGCTGTTCTGTGCTGGTTTCCATCTTCTTTCACTGACGTCAGACAAAATGGAGAGTCAAGGTCACACACTGTCTGTTGACCTCCCATCATGCAACTCGGGTCATTTGAAGAACACGTCTCACAGACAGCTATTAATAAAGTGAGGTTTTTTAAAAATCAAATTTCACTCCAGGAAAAATCGTAAAATTACATTTGTTTCATGATTGATATCATTATACGATATTTGTAGATGAGACTAGAAAAAATGGATTCATTATTACTCTCGACTCAATCCAAATCGTAAACTCCAGGCCTATTCACAACTATAACAAATCGTTACAAATAAGTAGGAAGAGCTATCAATTTCAGGCTATCTTTTTCCTCAAGGCTATTTTCATATTTCGACTGGATGCAAAGAAATATTTTTCGAAAATATAAAACTCCACTCAAGTCATTTCTTCCCACGTAACTTCCACATACATCAAATACATCCTACTCAAGTTTTTCTTACTTTGAGATGGTCCACAAATGGAGACAAAAGATGTTGATTGTTGCAGGTCATAACAATGCTCTCTTTGAAATAATCACAGAATAAAAAGCATAGGAACTCGATTTCGTAATTAAAACGTAGATAAAACACCCTATATAACATAGAGTAAAGGAGCAAGGGCAGTCATGTTGCCGATCCAAGGTCCATTCAACATTAGGTCAAAGTTACGCTAAGAATTGATGACATTCACAAACGTACCTATCACCTATACATTGCCCCGCAAAATCCGACTGATATGTCATAATATACAGTCAGACCCCGTTTATCCGCAAAATTTGGTAACAGTTGATAATCGTCCGGATGGCAAGATGTTCGGTTAAGCGAATCGCCATTTGCATAAAAATGCACAGAGAAGATTTGAAATACTACCGTTTGGATGGCCGGTGTCCGGTTAAGCGAGGTCTCACTTTTTGTCCTGTGAATGTCGCTGACTGCATAACTAGATTTGATTGCAAACTATCCGCATTCTTTTTTTAGCATGAACATTGTCTTATGTAACAGAGGTTACGTGTGAGGAACTAGGGCAACCTCTGTTGGGAAAGAATGGTGAAGCACTTACCATGGTGAAGTGTTGTTGTAGGTATTTTTGTAGTTGTTGGTGGTGACGTCACAGATTTTGTAGTTGAAACAGGTGGGTCTATTATTGATAAAATATTGTAACAGAATTATACCAAGTGTAACATTGACCATATCCTAACGTGAACAAACAGATATTGTTACTATAGTTGCGGGTTTATAAATTTATATAAAAGGGAGTGTTCTATTTTAAAAGTGATGAGTCTTTTGAAATTATGACTTTTGTAAATGCTAACAAGAGTCATCAGAAGATGACATATCCCACCCGGTCCCACATAATTTGTAAATCACATCTTTGACAGATAATTGTAACCGTACTTCAGTTAGTGGGTAATACATATGATGAGTTTTAGATATGATGAAGGGTTTTAGAGTTCTGCTCCGGAAGTAGACCTATCTCTTAACAAGGTCCAAATTCAACATGCTTCTGTTTTCAGATATCTGACAATATCAAAAGGCACCACTTCAGTTAGTGGGTAATACACATACACAGTTTCAGGAAGACATGATGAAGAGTTTTGGAGCTGTGCTCCGGAAAGAAAGCTATCTCTGAACAAAGTCCAAATTCAACACGTTTCTATGGAAACGAACAAAAAAATTCAGATATCTAATTATATCAAAAGGCACCACTTCAGTCAGTGGGTAATACACATGCAAAGTTTCAGGAAGACATGATGAAGAGTTTTGGAGCTGTGCTCCGGAAACGAACTGTCTCTGAACAAAGTCAAATTCAACACGTTTCTATGGAAACGAAAACAAATTTCAGAAATCTAAATCTATCAAAAGGCACCACTTCAGTTAGTGGGTAATACACATGCAAAGTTTCGGGAAGATATGATAAAGAGTTTTCGAGCTGTGCTCCGGAAACAAACTGTCTCTGAACAAAGTCCAAATCCAACACCTTTCTATGGAAACGAAAAAATCAGAAATCTGAAAATATCAAAAGGCACCACTTCAGTTGGCGGGTAATACACATGGAAAGTTTCAGAAAGATATCATGAACGGTTTTCGAGTTATGCTCCGGAAACGAAATGATTACGGACGGATGGACGGACAGACGGACAGGGCGATGACTATATCCCACGGTATTACATACCGGTGGGATAAAAAATGGTGTAAATTAATAGAAGTGATATAACAACATGACAGCATGACGCTCATTTCGCCAAGAGTCGTTTTACTGGAGACGTGATCCAGTGTAAAGGTATACAAGTTCAAACATGATACAATATGTACTTGTATTATGTACTTGTATGATGTTCATCCCGGACAAGGTTCGCGTTTGGAGAAGTATTCAGGTTTAAAACAGTAATATTGTTTTCATAATTGGAATATAAAATTAAAATGAAAATGTACTTCAAAAGAATATGTATATCAACTCATGTTAGTATTTAGTTGCTTTAATATTTCTAAGGCACTGTAACTCTCACGCTATACAGAGTTTTCATTTATGTCATTATAGTAATGCTAATTTAATTCTCAATGCATGTATATATTCAGGTTGAAAAGCACGTCCAACTCAAACTATTCTTGTAATAAAGAAGTTGTAAATCCATGAAACTCGTGTCACACTAAAAGCGCTTAAGTTACGCAAATCAAGTCTACAACCCTTATGTAATAATTACGATATGCATAATATATGTCCACCAAATCCACCTATACATGCTCTAAATACTGCAATGACTACTAAGAAATTGCATTTTGATGCCGCTATTATAAGCGCTCCGCTCCGCTCCTCAGGTACCCATTTAAACAGACGGTTGGAATGTGTGCAGTGTGGACACAGCACAGAATGAGACCAAGGTTTGACATGTTGGTCTCTCTATGGGGATTCGAGCCCAGGCGTACTATTTGAACATGGCCCATATGGCTACAAAAAGAGACTTCAACTTACAGTAGAGGGTGTGAGGATCAGGAACTAGACTGCCGCTGTTGCAGAGGTCGCCTTCACAGCAGAAGCTGCACACGTTAGGGAAGAAGGCTGGGCCTTGGTCCACGTCGTAACAGTAGCTCTGTCCTGATGTTTGGTCAAACCAGTCTCTCACACAAGTAGGCATGTCAACACAGCTGGGGGCATATTAAAGTATTAGCTTTGAACAATCTCATTGAAATGAAATCATTGATTCGTTCCTTACACAGGGGATTGTATTGTCGAAAAACTAGCGATTAGAAAGCACATGAAGTCGACGATCTAGTCCCTTATACTATAAAATAATAAAGGGATGTAACGAGGTCAACACCCCATGCCCATTTGGAATTATATTTCAGAATGTTGTCATCATGTTATCATTCAATATTATATACCACGTCAAAGCCAATACATGGTTTTTTTTTAAAATAAGCTATTAAACATAACAATCGATCGGGTAACATACAAAGGTATAAACGTTAAAAAATGTTGTCATCTTAAGTTAAACCCACATGGTTGTTATATGGGCAAGTTCCTAAGGTACTTAAAATTCGACAAATGATATGAAGTTACATATAAATATATATTATGTTTGTAATGACGGGTTAATCATGACAATCATTTTATTCTCTGAAAAAACACGTCGATGGTGCAAGATTTATTTAAACTATAACAAATAAACAACATACAAAATAAGTAATATATATGTGGAAGTGTTGGAAGTAATAGATAGAGGACGAGTAGCTGTACATTATCGGGATATAAATGTACGGGTTTGAGAGGGTTGGGCGAGGCGTCACGCGGGTTCAGAATATTGATTGGAAATAAACTGTCTCAAGCCTCAAGCCTTATTCCAACTAGTATACGTCATTATAATTAAATATAAATATGACGTCACCAAATGTTAATGTTGCATTTCAAAATGCGAATTCACGTTACAGCTATGATGCATTACGACTTCACCTTCTCTCTACTTGTTGGACAAAATGGTTATCCTCGAGGACTTTGGTCATACAGAACGGCTTGTCGGGGTCACACTGTGTGGGTCGACCTCCCATGATGCACTGCGGGTCCCCGAGTTTGCACACCTCACAAATTGCTGCCAATAGTACAATCGATATCATTGAACTTGCTCGTTCAAAATTAATATATTACCTTCAAGGTCAAAAGAATAAGAGTTCATATCTATTAAAAGATGCCCTAGGAAAAATGTTGTAAATTAAATATGGCAAGTTTATTCTCATTTGCGTTCTAAAAATAGTGGTTGAGGATAAACATCCTATGTTTGAATATAAATTTTGACGTATAATTATTTATTTAAAGAGTTCTGTAACAGTTAGAAAATGCACAGCATACTGTGTTAACGACACTCGCGACCAAATGCAAATAACGACATATATCTCGCTCTCGCTCGGAAATATCAACTTTAGGTACTTGTCTCTTAAAGATAGTTTAACAAGCTCTGTTGAAAGAGAATGTTTTATGGCAAACCAATATTTAACTACTACAGTACACTATGTGTACTAAAACTAAGCGATGTTATATATTTCATGTAAACCATGTATCACGGATTGTATGTACCATGTTTGCTGAGCGACTATTGTTCAAGTTCCCGTCATCGTCTATGACGTCATTAAACAATAGAAGGTTATATCACTAGGGAGGTCTAACACGCTTGCTTACGGTTGCTTTTATATTTAAAATTACATGCAGAAAACCATTCTCTTCCCACAGAGGTTACTCCTTTCAGATTACCTATCCTAACCTCTGTTGTTTTACACTTGAAATCGGGGGCAGAAAGGGAGTGTCCTGATTGGTTGCAATTGAACCTAGTTGTGCAATCAGCGACGCCGTTGTAAAAGTGACATTTGCCAATGGTACGTCATAATGATGAAATAAACGTAAGACAAACGTTTAATGTGTTTTCCTCGAAATATGTTTTTGATTTTGTGAAAACTATTGATCATAAACATGCTTATAAATAAAGAAGACCAAAAAAGAGACAAATACCAAAAATACTCCATTTGTGTTATTTACATCAGACATATTCGAAGGACATATGCTAATGAGCAAGACCCTTAAGAGTGAAATGCCTAGATCGTTAAAGTTACTCGGTCGACATGGCCGCTGAAAGATTACTTTTCATTGGTTAAAAAGCAGGCATACAATATGAAATTTCCACTTTGCTGGAGTTCTCGATTTCAAGCGAAAAAGAACAGAGGTTATAATCAGGATCAATTTTTAATGATCAATTTACACAAGTGTATATAATGTTTATAATATTGTTTATATGACTGTTTGTATGGTTTTTTGGTTTTTTTTTTATATACTGGAGACTGTATTAGATGTAATGTAAATTTCCCTCGGGATAATAAAGAATTATCTTATCTTATCTTATCTTAGGATCGGAAATCTGTAGGGAGTAACCTCTGTGGGAAGAGGATGGCAGAAAACGGGTAGTAGAGGATCTTTCAAACTCGAATATCATACGAGTTTTCCGAAATTCTCACTCGGGAAATATAAAACTAGTTTCATAATATTCATATAATACATTTGCTCGTGTAATAATGTCCATGTATATTAAGTAAAAGAGGTAAGTAATTCAGTACATACGTAGACGTGTCGTGGTAGGTCTGGTCTGAGCGGGAGGGGAGACGATTGGTCCTGATGTTGTAGATGTGCGAGGAGGATCTGAAACATCAGTCATTTTCATAAAATATCGCTAGAACTATAATCGAATATATTTGTATATAAAAGCTAACATCTGACAGAAAACATCAGTCTTTATGGGTAAAAATGAGTTATATCATATATAATTACAATATTTTAATTTAAATAATGAACTATACTTAATCAGAATTTATTAGAATTATTTTAAATGTATTAAAGACATGAAACCAGACAATACAGAAATATTTACATGTACTTAATAAACATTTTATAAAGATACCTCTTTATACTTTCAAAATCAGAATTATGAAAAAATATAAACTGAGACAAAAATGTTGACATTTTTGAAGCGCCTCTATGATTTTTTACAATTCGTGACAGCGCATTGGAGGATTGGTCTAGTTTGTATCACATTTGCCATTTATGGTCTAGACTATATACATACTAGTTTATATAAAATATTTCCTGTTAATTCAGATGAGTTTAACTTGTTTTAATGTGTTCTTTAATTGTAAATGTTAGAAAAAAAAAAATTCATATCACTGGGAAAATCAATAATTTTTTAATTAAACCAGTAATTTAGTTTGCATAAACATCAATTAAATCTTTGTACGTTTTATTAAATGCACGGAAGTATATGAAAATACATATGTGAATTCCCCATAAAGACGCTGTATTGAAATTATCAACCCTTTCACCTGTATCAAATATTATATACTTATGTAACGGCCGATCAGTTTAACAACTTAAACGTTGATAAAGAATTGAATTGTACTATTGCAAAACAATATAGCTATTATTGAAACCGATATCAAGTCATTATTGCAACTCGATGCACACTCACTATTGCAACACAGTGGACAGTTATTATTGCAATACAATATA
Organism: Gibbula magus; assembly: GCA_936450465.1. Classification (NCBI taxonomy): domain Eukaryota; kingdom Metazoa; phylum Mollusca; class Gastropoda; order Trochida; family Trochidae; genus Gibbula; species Gibbula magus. Next base: position 57,346,037 of record OW388294.1, read on the forward strand.
CAGTAATTATTCCAACACAATGCACAGTTATAATTGCAACACGTCCATTTATTATTTTAACACAATATACATATAGTACCACAACACAATTGACAGGTATTATTTCAACACAATCCATAATTATTATTACAACATGCTTTAGACAGTTAAATGATAAATAGACATTATTACCCGAGGAAGTGTGTCATATGACTTTTACGAACCGAGTGTGAATTTTGTATTACCCGAGCGAGAGCGAGGGTCATACATAAATTTGCACGGGTTTCGTAAAAGTCATATGGCACACTTTCGAGTGTAATAATTTCTTTATTACCCATTTTATTCCATTTGATACGCGTAAAAATAGTCAGGAAACGGCATACTTCTCTTGCGACGGCAACCTACAGTGACGTCACGAACAATCGTTTTATGACGTCACAGACGGGTAATAAATATGGGAAATAAAGGTAGGTCGCACTCACAGTATAGGGTATGTGGCGCCGGAACCAGACCGCCGGAGTTACAGAGGTCCCCTACACAACAGAAGCTACAGTTGACTGGCACATACAGCTCGCCTTGGTCAACCTCGTAACAATACTGTCTCTTTGACATCTCCTCGTACCACAGCCTCTCACACACTGTCTCACTCACACACCTGGACAAGGTGGAAATATATATACTATTAGAGTTAAGCCAGGTAATAAACTAATGCAAATTCAATTCAACGAAACTTTTACCTGTGAGTATTGCAAACCTATTTCATCTTCATCTTCAGAAGCAATAGCCCCAGAAAGGTGAATTTTTTATGAAGAAAGTCTGGTGAACTTTAGAGAGTACGGCTCTAGTTTTATTTTTATTTTGACATGACTTTGGAACAAAGGACAAGTTTTATACTAGAACCATCATGACATACAGGCAATTACACTGTCAAAAGTCCCATCAAATTCCTTTCCCACAGGGTTTACTCCTTTCGATCGTAACCTCTGTTCTACTATGGGAAATTTCTCGGTTAGAAATGGAGAGTCATCATTGGTTGCGTTGGAAGTTAGTTGCGCAATCAAAGTTTACATAATTTGCCTATGACACGTCATAATGCTTCTTTTAAACAGAATGGTAGAACGTTGGCGTAGGTAACGTTTTCTCGTTTAATGAATTTCTTTGATGTGTGCTTTCTATTTTGTGAAAACAATTGACAATAAACATGCTGATGAATAAAGAAGACCAAAACAGATACATAAACTTAAAATAGTTTATGTGTTATTTACATCAGACATAGTCGAAGGACCTATGCTAATTAACATGACCTTTACAGTCAAAAGCAAACATCTTTGAAATAACTCGCTTGATGTAAACCAGTCAATGTAAAATGTGATTTCATTGGATAAAAAGCAGGGATATGTGTAGTATTATTTTCGCCGCTGGGTTTTTTTGTTAGAAACGAGAAATTCGTCTTAGTTAAACAAAGGTTACGATTATAAAAAGAAACTCAATGGGAAGAGAATGGTTCTATCTTGGAAAAATAGAAAACGTTCCTAAATGCTGTTACAGTGGTCAGGGGGCATGAGAAAGATATAAACTGTCAATAACCCAATATAAGTATCCAAATTAACATTAATGATCCATATAATGACATTACCGTCGCTCAACAGACAGTGCATCAGGGAAATGGTCATAGACAGTTGTCATACAGTAGGGCTGTGTCTGGTCACATGACGTCGGCGTGCCACCATTTATACACGTCATGTCTGTGACGTCACACACTTCACAAATAGCTGAAGAACAAAATATTGGCATCAAATTACATTATTACATGTCAGCGCTTGGTTCCTTGATTACGATTGATTGAAAAACATAATATATTGTTATTGGATCAAAAACCTTGAAAATAATCAGGCATTCATATTTCAAGTTTTAGAAATGATTTTTATCATAATCGGTGAATAATAACGTAGTGGTAATAATGAATCGGTTTATAAGGTGGATAAAGCAAGATGTTTCCATCGGGAATGGCCCATCATAAAATGCCCGTGGGCCATGTATTGTCCAAAGCATTAAAATCCTTGATTACAAACTGCCAGGCAAAAGAAAGGCAAAAGAAAGTACTCACTTCTGTTGATTTTATGATATGCTTGATTTTCAATTGCAAATATCTCACGTTTCGATGTCATACTCTAAAACTGAAAAGTACAGGTGTTTAGTCAGCAGTCAAAGAATACTTCTACGTGTTTTTTAATTTTAACAAAAATGAAATTTAAATATTTAAATTTCTTCAAAAAATAGTTTTGATGATACATAATTGTTCATCGACATATAAGACATGTTCTATAAAAAAAAAAAAAATGTGCCTGATTGACTTTGAAAAAGCCTTTGATACTATCTCCAAACCATTTATAATACAAACAATGAGAGCATTTGGATTTGGACCTAATATTATTAAATGGATTGAAATCATAACTGGTAACAACACAGCAGCTGTTATACAAAATGGCCATATTTCACCATTTTTTCAGCAAGAAAGGGGCTGTAGACAGGGTGATCCAGTCTCTCCTTATTTATTTATCCTTGCTGTAGAAATATTAGGTATTATGATTAGATCAAATGCTGATATAAAGGGAATAATGCTTAATGACATAGAACAAAAACTGGGTCAATATGCTGATGATGCACAATTGTATCTAGATTGGTCTGAAAAAAGTCTCACAGCAGCAAATGAAACACTCAATACCTTCTATCAAATGTCAGGTCTAAAAATGAACATAAACAAAACAAAAGCTATATGGATAGGCTCAATGACAGGTAGTAACATCAACTTAGCCAATGACCTATATTTTGACTGGCACAGTGGGGATTTTGAAATTTTGGGGATAACTCTTAATGCTTCTCTTAAAGACTTATGGGTAATTAACACAAAAAAGCGCTTAGAACATATAAACAGATTACTTGCCAACTGGCGAAGAAGAAACTTGACTCTTATTGGAAAAATCACTGTTATCAAAACTCTAGCAATCTCAACTTTAGTACACATCTTCTCTGCACTGCCTAACCCGCCTAAAACATTCATTGATGAACTCAAAAAAATAATTTATAATTTTCTTTGGAGCAACAAAAAGGATAAAATTAAAAGATCAAATATCAGTAGGACTTATGATGATGGAGGCCTCAGAATGACTGACATAGAATGTTTCATCAATGCTCTGAAATTATCTTCATTGAAGTGCCAACTAAAAAAGAAATCCAGTTTTAATAACACCTTTCCTTTAAGTCATATATACTCTCTTGGTTCGAACGCTGTAGATTGCTTATCGGACAATGATAATCCTTACTGGAGGGATGTTTTATTTGCCTGGAGAATATTTTATAAGAAACACACCTTTGACAATGAGGACTTAGAACAAATCTTAGCTCAGCCACTTTGGTTAAACCATTTCTTTAAATCTTCATACATTGTTCGGAATTGGTTAGATCATGGTATCCAATGTATCAGAGACATTTATGATGGAAATGGTTTTTTCAGCTTTTAAGTTTTAAAAAAGAAATATAAAATAAGAGGAACTTTTTTGGATTATCAACATTTGTTAAGTAACATTCCAAAGACCTGGAGACAGCAATTAGAAAACAGAACTTATGTCTTGAACCATGTTATCATTAATCATGTTCACAAAGATATGATCTCCAATAGCAAAGGATCAAGGATATTTTATGACAAACTGATAAAAAACACTAACACTCCAAAAGTGCTAGAATATTGGAATACTACATTTCAACAGGACATAATTTGGAATGATGTTTTTGGTTATTATAGGAAATGTACAGATGATTGCAAGCTTTTAGATTTTCAATATAAGTTTATCTACAGAACAATATATACAAAGAAAGAACTTTTGAGGATGAAGTTAGTTGATGATGATACATGCTCTTTTTGTAAAAATACCTCAGAAGATATGTCACATGTGTTTTTTTACTGTGACTTAGTTAAAATCTTCTGGCATAATGTAGAATATTTCATAAATACTCATCTCCAATGTAGTATTACCCTTTCAAAATTCATTATCATGTTCGGATTGTGCTCACACAATAAGATAGTAAACCATATTATTCTACTTGCCAAAAGATTCATTTATGTTTCAAGTATCAAACAACATGCTCTTTCTTCTGAGACATTTTTTAAAATCTTAAGAGAAACATGTAAAATTGAAAAATTTATAGCTAGAAAAAACAACAGGACAGGTTCCTTCATTGTGAAATGGAAACATTTACCTGTCATATTTGGTATAGATTGAAGCGCCCATAAAATGTCAATACCCCACCCAGTGTGCAAATGATACTTCTATCTCTTGCCTCAAAGACTTTGCATTTTTTATTCATATATGATTTATATCAAAAAGAATTTATTCAATGCCTTTGTTTGTCATATGAAATGTAAGAATGAATTGGAAATGGATTAATAAAAAAATTTTAAAAAAATAAAAATTTTTTTAACAAAAATGAAATTTAAATATTTAAATTTCTTCAAAAAATAGTTTTGATGATACATAATTGTTCATCGACATATAAGACATGTTCTATAAAAAAAAAAAAAAATGTGCCTGATTCGGCACACATTTACAACATTTTAAACATTGTAGGGGTCATGTTGGTGTAAATTCCATTTCTTACCCCTGTCTTCATTAAATAAAGATGTTTTTACTTAAATTTAACCGCAGTCACCAATTAATTCATTCAAACAACTGCAGATAAGTATTATTGTTTCGTGCTATACTCAAATGCATCTGATTTCTTTTAAATATTGAATTAATCGAAACCAACTGAGGTGAGTACTTTCTTTTGCCTTGCAGTTAAGATCATGATTGTGAAAAATAAAACTGTTCGTTTTAGAGTAAAAATTACAAATTACAAATTACATAATATGCATATACATATTATAGTTCCATTAAACGATTAAACAGTTTAGTATGAAACGAGTGATTCCAAGTTTCATACTAAATATGTCATGAAGTTTATAAAATTGGCATAACGCGGGAGCTCATTTAGTATTTTAGTAATCGCCAAAATAAAGGGAAAGCGGCGACATCGAGAGAAACTGAGTCAAATGAGAAATATGATGATGTTGTTGGCCTTTACATTGAAAATCACTGTGATGCAATGGTAATTACATTGATGTAAAAAGCACTTAAAATGTTACTCTGAATTTGCGTTCCTGCATGTAGGCTAGTAAATTATGATTGTAGCACTACATTGTGACACTTAAAAACTAAAAAGACCAAGATACTTACATGGTTTCTGTGTAGATCTGGGAACAGAATTCGACGTCGTTACAGATGGCGCTTGTGTCGATGTAGATACGTTAAATCCTTGAAACATTTATAAAATGGGTGATAGTTAGGTGAGTTGGGGTTTAACGCCGTTTTCAAGAGTATTTCACTTATATCGCGGCTGCTAGTATTATGGCAGGCAGAAAACAAGCAACGCAATGTGGCTATGCAGTGCGGTGAAACCTGCGAGCATCGGCTTCAACTAGCGAACCATGGGTGGTACTACGCTGTCATTCAGTGTAGCATTGTACCCAAACCTTACTGCGTGTAGAACAGTTCTCTACTGCAGACAAAGTTGCCTGGCGGGATTCCAACCCGGATCTCTTGATCCAAAGCCGAACGCGTTAACCACTGCGCTATCCCGCCCCCTAGGTGATAGTTACACAAAAGGGAAAGGTATATGCAATAGTGTGGATTTGTAAATGAAGATGGTCAAATCACCAATTAACCACATTGTTGTGTATATATTTATATATCCAAATAGATTAGTCATTACGTATGTCAGTTTATTTAAGCGATGCTCACCGCACATCACAGCTTGTCAACATTTAGACTTAAAGTAAGTTTTTCTGTGAATGCAAAATGTTTAGTTTTCATTGTTGTGTATATACAAATAGAAGTATTCAGTATTCCAGCTAATGCAAACGACGTTCCTCTTAGGTTAACGTTCAGAAATTAATCAGTGTTGACTCAGGTATTGAGGGAAACTACACTTCGCGGCAAAAGAAACTATGTACCAAAGGAGAGCAGGATAGTTCAATTCGCGATGAATATGACCAAAACATAGTAACATCATGTGTACAGATAATCTTCATATTCAATTTCTGGAAAACATGCCTTTTTTCAAATCGTCGTTTTAGAATCTACTTAATCAGGCGAGACAGGTAAACGCCAAATACGCTTTTTCTTGTCGTCCCGCAGTAACGATGCGTCAACGAATTAAAATCCAAGAAGGTACATTATGTCCACAACATATTTTATAAATTTTGAAATCATGTTTTCAGCACCCCATGTTTGTTTGAATAGACATAGAATTATAACGTACTATACCGTGATGAATGAAATTGAGTCAAGATCTATACAAAGCATATACTAGATCACATAAACTAAAATTAATCTTTATCCCCCAGCAATTGTTTGTCTTTCACTATTTTGAAGAATTGCTATTGTTTCTTTTGTCGCGTAGTGTATTGTTGTGCCCCATTGGTAAGTTCACCCATATCATCAAGCCATAACTATGACATTTAGATGTGGAATATATAAGAAATACATTTTTCGTGATGTCAACTCATTTTGTAAATAACAACGAAGTTACGAAGCATATGCTTCCTCAGGTCTTACTCAGGTATTCCGTCAGGTCAATTCTCATAAGGCTGCTTGTGACCTGACATGACCACGGTAAACATCCCGGGAACATAGTATATGACCAAATCATAACATTTACAAATTGTGTAATATAGAAAGGGCTTATGTGGATATAAGTACAAATAGATGTCTGGATGTGTACGTTTCTGGAATGATAAGATTTCTCAGTCTCATTAAATCAGACCGTAAATAGTTGTACTACCTATATTGTGTATTTCTATTCCATGACATTGCTGGATACTCCATTCTGATTGGTCCTCAATAAAACTAAATACGGTATGATTTTAATGAGACTGATTTCAAGTCTGGATATGATCCTTGCATTACGACATTTAACCTAAAATTTAGAGAGAAAAATCATGAATACAAACCTCCCTCGTACAGAAGTTGTAATGGAGGTATGAGAAACGGCCCTTGATTGCATAGATCACCATGACAACAGAAGCTGCACGTGACGTCAGCATTCAACAGGCCCCTTTCTGCCTCGAAACAGTACTGTCGCGTCAACGTGTCTCCGAACTTGAGTTGGCATTCATACTCGTCTACACATCTGCAATATACAATAGTAATTCGAACCAACCTGCAGAGGTTGCAGATTCTTTGAAGAGGATCCTCCTTGGGGTACATATAGCATAAAAATCCTATTTTTTGAGTTATGACAGTTAGAATTTAATATTTTTAATAAAATAACCGTAAAAATAATAAATTACTAAAAAATAAACATTTGGACCACCCTAAGTGGGCCCCCAACCTGGCGGTTGCTAGTGACGCCAAGGGCAGATAACTCTAACTCACCACTTACAAATCTGACAGGCAGACAGAATAAGGGGAGGCAGGTGGCCCTACCCCAAGGAGGATCCTCTTCAAAAAATCTGCAACCTCTGCAGGTTGGTTCGATTCTTTTTCAGAAGGGATCCTCCTTGGGGTACATATAGCATAAAACAGACTCCCAAAGAAGAGTCATGGGAGCGGAATTCTGTCTGCTAGACTGTAAAAAATAAAGATGCTCGCAGATAATTTCTTAAAATTAAAGAAGGGAAAAGGAGCAACTAACCTGAACATCCTAAGGCCGACTCCAAGGGATGGGACGTGCCAGTGGATCAGGGAAATACTAACCAAAATGCCTTTAAAACAGGCATAATTCAGCATTGAGTCAAATGCACCCCCCCCCCCCCCTTTTTTTGGAAAAGGACTATGGGAGGAGTACAAAAATGGCATAAACACCCCTACTAAAACCCCTGAGAAGCAGCCCACTGTCTCCTATGCAGGGTTTTGATTCTCTTTTCGGGAGTGCACTTCGTGATGTTAGTACCAACAACAGTGACAAAGTTAAAAACAACCTCGGAAAGCTCATTCAGCTAGAGGAGTTATGACTCTGCCCACTGGAGAGAACTGTCTGACCGAACCGAGCACGCTCTCTGGAGTGCTTATCCAGCTGATAATGCCGAATGAACGTGCTCGGAGGGCTCCAGATAGCTGCGGAGCAGATCTCTTCGATGGGCAGGGCCGCAGCGAACGCTTTTGACGTCGCTACTGCCCTAACCGAATGAGCCTTCAGACCTTCAGGCGGGCTCATGCCCTTATGGATGTAAGCCAGTACAATGGCCGACACAATCCATCTCGATATCGTCTGTTTGGAGGCGGGAGCCAATGGGCTGGCTCCGCCATAACAACAGAAAAGCTGCTTATCCCCTCTGACTGTGGCAGTACGGGAAAGATATTTCTTAAGAGTTCTGTGCACGTCCAGAATATGGGGGCGAAAACTTACTGAACCCGAGGCTGCCGGCTGGTGTAGCGCAGGCAGCTCAATAGGAGCAGTAATGTGAAAAGAATGATCGACCTTCGGGCGATAGGAGTCCGGCAGTCTAATGCTGACTCTGTCTCTGTGAATGACAGTCAACTCTGGATCGGAGGACATCGCATGGATGTCTCCTACCCGCCTGCCGGACATGACCGCCACAAGGAAGGCCGTCTTCGAAGTTAGTAACTGCAGAGAAAGGCTTGCCAGGTCCCCAAACTTGGGTCCTGACAGCCAATCTAGTACTATGGATAGGTCCCATGAAGGGCTGATCCGCCTCACAGGAGGTCGGATTCTGTCCACACCTGCTAAGAAGCGCTGGACCAGGGGATGGGCACCTAGAGGGCACCATCCACCGGTATGTGAAAAGCAGAGATTGCTGTGGAATATCCCCTGACTGTCGATGCGGCTAAGCCAGCATCTAGTCTGGATTGAAGGAATTCCAGAACCGCCACTAGAGACGTAGAAAAGGGATCTGGCAGCCCTCTACCTCTACACCAGCGCGCATAACAGGCCCATCTATCCTCGTACTGAACGTTTGTCGAATCCCTCCTCGAAGCCAGTATTGTGTCTGCAACTCGTGCAGGAATACCGTCCTCTTGGAGGCGATTCCGGATAGAGGCCAAGCCACCCATTGAACCTCTGGTTTTGGGTGTGGCTTGCCCTCCTGAGCCAGCAGTCCTGGTCGACACAGTAACAGCACAGGTGGCTAAACCAGAAACCTGAGTACCAGTGGAAACCAGGACTGCGCTATCCACAGCGGCGTGAGCAGCACCAGCAGATGAGCTGGCTGAACCGCTAGCTGTGACAGGACCTTGGAAATCAGAGGCACTGGTGGGAAGGCCCACAGTACTCTGCCGGTCCATTCTAGCGCGAATGCGTCCGCAGCCACCGCCCTTGGGTCTGGCAGCCGGGAGCAATACACTGGGGTCTGATTGTTCATCTCTGACGCAAACAGATCCACCTGGAATGACCCGAACAACCGGGAGATAGCTGCGAATATCTCCGGGTCGAGCATCCATTCGTGTGGGGCAAGGATTCTGCGCGATAGCGCGTCCGCCCTCACATTGTCCACCCCCGGAAGATAAACTGGTAGGACTGTGATGTCGAACTTGTCGCACCACAGGAGGAACTCCCATGACTCCTGAAGAAGTACTGGGGACACTGTCCCGCCTTGCTTCAGGATGTACGACATGGCTGTCTGGTTGTCCATTTCTAGACGAACCACTTGATGACGAAGCCTCTGTTGAAAGCGTTCGAACACCAGCCTGACTGCCTTCAGCTCTAACACGTTGATGTGCAGGCTGGCCTCGGCCTGGGACCAAAGCCCCGACGACGAGTGGGGCCCTAAGACCCCTCCCCAGCCCGAGAGCGAAGCGTCTGTTTGGACTGTGCACGAGGGCACTGGCGTCACCAGAGAGATACCCCTCGCGAGGTTCTCTGAACTGGTCCACCATAAAAGATGCGGCGAGAGCCACCCCGGAGTCTCGAGCTGCTTCTCGTAACTCTCGGAATGAGACCACAGACTGGCTAGAGCCTGCTGAACTGGTCTCATCCGAAGTCGAGCTCTGTAAACCACGTCCACTGTTGCCGCCATGAACCCCAGTAGCTGGAGCCATCTGCGAGCAGTGTGACTGTGGGACTCTAGGAACAAAAGCGTGGCCCTCTGAACCTTCAGAACTCGGTCTGGAGCGAGAGATACCGTCTTCAGATCCGTCTGGAACCTGGCCCCGAGGAAGATCTGATCCTGAGAGGGCTTCAGGTCCGATTTCTTCAGGTTGATTATCCAGCCCAGGGATACCAACGAGTTGATAATCTCCATGGTGGCCGCCTGGTTCAAAGCCTGAGACAGCGCCCTGACCAACCAATTGTCCAGGTACGGGTGACAAAATCGACCTCGTGCCCTGGCGACCTGAGCGGGAATCAACATAAGTTTCGTGAACACCCTTGGTGCCGTAGAGATGCCGAAGGGTAGAACCGTGAACTGATAGCACGTCCCGTCGAAAGCAAACCTCAGATATTTCTTGAACTCTGGGTGCATTGGGACGTGGAGATATGCGTCCTTGAGGTCTATCGAGGAAAGCCACTCGTTTGCCTCTACGGACGCTATGACCGACCTCAAAGTCTCCATCTTGAACGATGGAACCTCTATCTTCAGGTTGAGATACTTGAGGTTGAGGATCGGTCTGAACCCCCCGTCTTTCTTGGTAACAATGAAGTAGGTGGAATAATATCCACTCTGCTCCTGACCTGGGGGGACCACCTCTATGGCCGACTTCTGGAGCAAAGCTCGCAGCTCGGACCTGAGGATTTCGGCTTTCTCCGGCACAGAGGGGACAGGAGTGTACCGTATCCCGGAAAAAAACGGTGGCTCGACCTTCCACCAAGGCAGGTGTCCGTCCCTGAGCGTGGACAGGACCCAGGGGTTGTCGGTTACCTTGGACCAAGCCGGAAGGAACCTCGACAGACGCCCACCTACTGGGATGTTTGGCTACAGGCAGTGAACCCCCGTCTCCGGCAGCTCTCGGGCTGCCGGAATTTTGGGAAACACCTCGGGCACCGGAGGGGTTAGGAACCCTGATTGGGTTTCCGGCCCCCCCGAAAAGGCTTGTTGGAAAGCTTTCCCCCACGTGCCTGCTTGCCGCCCCTTGGTTTCTGGCCCTGGTAGTGGAGCGGTTTGATCCACTCCGGAGCCTCTCCCGCCGACGGAGTCTGCGAAACCTTGGGGAAAGGACGCTTGCTCTTTTTGGTAGGTGGCGGTTTTGTAAGGAGCTCAGTGTCCTTGCAAACCGTCGCCACCTCCACAGCATCCTTGAGCACCTGCTGTGCCCCCGGGAAGAGGGAGTCCCCCAACCGGAAAGGCAGAGCCAGGAGCCGCGCATGAGTGTCCTGACCCGCCGACACAGTCGACAGCCAGAGACGCCTCATACCCATAACGGCGACCATCATCTGGCTAGAAGCTACGCAGAGCGTCACGAGCCAAATGGGTCCCGACCCCCACCGATTGTGAAAGGAGAACCACCGGGTCGGACTCGGGGTCTCCCAACCTCCCTACTATCTCCGACTGAAGCGCCGAGAGATAGGCCCCATGCACGGACACTCGCACTTGCTCGAAGGACCTAAACGCCGAGCGCAAGTGTGAGGCCTGTTGGGTGAAGGGAGGTACACGGCGGCCTTGCTTCCCCAGAAGGGATTGGGTCCCAGACCCAGCAAGGGAGGTGAGGGCAAGCACGTACTCACCGACCCCCGGGACATCGAACAAACCCTCCTCACCGATCTGGTACCTCTTCACCAGGTCCGGGCAATCAACCCGTACCCTGGTGCCGACCAGTTGAGGAGTAATGCTCTCAGCCTCGAGGGAAGGGAGCAGGCTAAGCTGCACCTGTGGTGCCTTCAGGGCGGAGAAAGTATCCCCCGGAAGGCGAAATCCACTAGAGATCGGGGCCGGGGGCGGTATCACCACCTGAGGCAGAGCAATAGCGATTCTATTGGCATCTGCCTCAGTGCGAAAGTCGGTGTTAGGGGGACATCCCTAGCGTCCACCACATCATCCGCATCGACATCAACCTCCATGAGGTCGTCGATGTCTTCCCCATCCCCCCGATCCAAGACGTCGGAGACCTCCAAAGAGGAATCGACGACTGAATCGATGGGAGAGGAAGACCTGATGCGCACGATGGGCGTCAGCACAGTCTGCCCCACGACTTTCGTGACCACCCCCGAACCCGGTTCCGTGGACCCAGGCTCGGAGCCCGGCTCCGTGGCTCGGGTCTCCTGGCGCCGAGAGGCTTCAGGGTTGCTCGGCGTAGCCGACGGCACCCTGGCGCTTCGCACCCTGGATTGGCTCCGAAGGCTCTGAGGCTCGGTAGCCTGGAGCTTGGGGGTGGACGGCATAGCAAGGTCGGAGCCTTGGTTGCCGCCACCCCCGGCGCCACCGGAGCCACTAGGGACTGGTGCATCTGGGTCTGCCAACCTCGGGGCCTGGAACTCCTTACGGAGCCCCGAGACCGCCTCAGCCAGCATTCCCTTCATTTGCTCATGTAATAATTGTGAAAATTGATTTAGATCAAAAGGTGCAGAAGGGGAGGGAACCTGTCTTTCTAAGACAGGGGGCTGCAACTCAGTCTCCTCCTCCGATTCTCTAACGAGTGTAGGAGGAGGAGAGGAGAGAGCTTTATCTGAGGGACGGGCCTTACCAGAGCCCTTACCCTTGCCCGACTTCCTCTTAACTTTAGAGGGGGGATCGACTGCTGCAACGTCGGTACCCTCCTTAATCAACTTGAAGAAGTACTGGAAGTCCTGGTGTCTGGACTTCCTGGTGTCTGGACTTCCTGGTCTTGGGGGTGAAGTCAAGGCAGACACTACATCTGCTGTCGTCATGCCCATCCTCTGCTAGACACTTGAGACACTTGTCGTGTTTGTCAGCAGGAGGTAGTTTAACACTACACCCCGAACACTGAGTGAAGGACTGAAAATCCAACAGTCAGAGTGTGAGGCCAATGGGGGTTGGGGTAGGAAAGTGCATATGTAAACATAACAAATGCAAAAGGCCCCCGGCAGAGGTAGTTATATTAGTCCTGCATAGTGATAATAATAAATGCAAGCCATTGATACGTACCTGATGCCTGAATGAAAAACATGTAAACAAACATGGCTGACATGAAAAAACGACTAAGTGCCAATCCCGATCAGAAAGCCAACTGACCAGAAAGGGATGGAAACTGCCGTGCATCCTACATAAACCTATCGTACACCAACATAAACGACCCAAAAACACTTTCGAACTCTGGGGAAAGAGAAACGAAAAATACAAAAGGGCCGCCATGATGGTCGTTTTTTCCCGCCACGTAGTCAAACTGACCACGTAGACAAGGTAAAAAACGTAATTACGAGGTAAAGAATGCGACAATCAATGGAGAAACTCTGCCGAGACAATATAAGAAAAGATTACCACTCCTACAGTATTGAGATCTTGGTCGATTTCTTAAGAAAATCTGCGACACTGAACAAATTCTGAAACAAGTCTTCTCTCTCGAATGACAGATTTATAAGTGGTGAGTTAGAGTTATCTGCCCTTGGCGTCACTAGCAACCGCCAGGGTGGGGGCCCACTTAGGGTGGTCCAAATGTTTATTTTTTAGTAATTTATTATTTTTACGGTTATTTTATTTAAAATATTAAATTCTAACTGTCATAACTCAAAAAATAGGATTTTTATGCTATATGTACCCCAAGGAGGATCCCTTCTGAAAAAGAATTCATAAATCATTAGATATCTCAAAGTCTCCTATGTGCTTTCAATACAAAAATATTTAAGAAATTTTGAATTAAGTTCCGAAGTAATTAAATATTCTCATCAATTATTAAATAAAATAAATTTTTAAAATTATATACAAGTTTCAAAAGGAACAAACTGTATAAAGAAAACCTTTGAGAATTTCTACCATAGCTTTTGAACTTCATCAATAATGAAATTCTAAAATATCTTAATGCTGATAAGGGTTCCGCTAGAAAAGTCTGCTTTAAGTAAATTAAAAATAGTCATGGTCTCTGTAGCTCATCAGGGTTTATATTGTTTGATGATGAAATAGATTGGTCTCAATATAATGAAAATTCCCTAGCCCTGAAAAATCTCACCTTCGCAATTCTCACTGCATAACAAAAACATGACTTGACACTCAATTTTGATCAAACTGGTTGACATTGAAGAAAAAGTGAACCCCAGACTTAAAGTACAATACCTTGACATGACATTGAACATGATTGAGAGAGGGGGGGGGGAGGGAGGATAGGAGGGGGGAGGATGGGTAAGGAAAAAATTAACTTTTATAATAGCTCTTAAATCTGTATTTCTCGGAGAAGAAAAATTAAACTTACACGTCTACTATCGTACAAGGATGATATTCTCCAAATTTTAAGCTTTTCTAGCATTACTAGTTACCGGAGTGTAACTGAAAGTGGAGTTACTGGAATTGAACACCCTGCCACGCCAAATGAACAAACTTTGACTCCCTAGGTGCAATGTAACGACTATCTCCCCACAAAATTGCAGCTTTGGAGTGCAACGGTTCTGGAGGAGAAGTCGAAAATATGAAACGTTTACGAACGACGCCCGACGGACCCACGCCGGACAACGGCCCATTTGGCCCCGTTCAGGCCTGACGTCATGAGCTTAAAGGAAGGCTGAAATAAATTATTTTCTTTTGAATTCTTAACAGCAATTGGTTCATTAGACTATTTTGTGAAAAACGAGACCAAAAAAAATCCATATGTTGTTCCTATATTAAACTAGAGCGACTTAAAAACACCGAAAAACATCGTCTGCTTTTCACCCGTGACAAACAAACCAAAAATGGGGCGGGGCTTAGAGAGTTGGAAGATACCGGAAGTGACGTACGTGAAGGGACGGGGTGTAAACATTCGCTTACTATTTACAATGGCAAACACTGGGGAATCGGTCAGTTAATCTGTTATATCTACGCTTTGCAATAATACCACATCGCTGTTCTGCTGTAAACTGTTCGAGTAATGTTAGTTATCAAGTTTCACTTTACAAATGTACCAAAATATCGTTATATATATATCAAATATAATTTATATAACTAGTGAGAGACGGTGGATTGATAGACGTTCGTAGACAAAGGATAAATCAATGCTAATGATATATAAGATGACAAAATGAAACCAAGATATGATAATATGAACGAAGTATAGTTGAGACAACGAAATCAGATAGTCGGTGTTGTTGTTACTTTTTGTTAGAGAATGTTTGTGTTTAAAATAAAACAACAAACGTGAGATAAGCACGCCGGCTAAGTAGGCCCTATTGTAAGCCATCGACAATAAAAGCACTTCACAACATCCTGTTTTTAATCGTCGTTAATCAACCGACAACCTGATTTACTAACTGTACATTACAACCATCAAAGTAACTCACCATATATTTTAAAACATCAAAAGAATTTCATTAGCAACGATAATAATACGTCTACGAATCCACCTACGAAAACATCGCATCCCAATGTTACAATGTCTCAATTTTAACCAAGATGCTGTATTTTACTTTGTAATTATGAGGTGAGACTGAAATAAAATATCTGTCTGTTACATTTTACGATTTAGTTATCACTTATTACACATTAACATTCAGAATCTAATAGATAATAAGATAATGTTTTCAATAAAATGTTTGGTTCATCAAATATAATCAAATAAACATCGTATTAAATTGACATTTCATCAAGAGTGTCAATTAATGTAAGAAACTTACCTTATAAACGTATCCTAAAGGACAATGTGAATATCCAAATGCACATTAGACACAAAATGTAAACAATCCATCAATGACAGTACTTGGAAACAGAAGATGGTCAAATAATAACCCGCTTTCAGCAAAAGTCTTTTTGCAAATGGCAAGATAGAAAACCAAATAGTTATGACGTTTTTACACTAAAAGTAATTTCATTGGCTGACAACATCTAGACTGAATGTCGCGTTAATGTTTATTGCGTATTTCCTTTGTGTCACCAAGACAGGACGTTTGACAATAAACATGTATGACATGCAGGTCACCGACTTGCCATTTGTTATATAATTGAATCGGTCCAGTAAACTTGTTATCTGTGCAAACATATTTACACTCCTTCCTTCCCACATATATATACTCAGCTTCTTAATTGCGTAAACTAATTTGCTGTAACAACACTACTCCACTTTGATCTGGAAGAAACATCTATACGGTCCGTTAAACTGAGAATTGTGTGTTGATGTGCAGAAGCGACAAATAAAAGCTATCAGACTATTAATTAAACTATTTCGTTTTCATTAATGAGATGTGCATTAAAATGCTTCTGGTAACATAATTCTTTTATTCGATAATGTTCGTTGTCTATATCAATCTGTGTATCATAATGTATATGCTTAGCGTGTACAATAGAGCAATCTTCATGTAAATTTCATTGAGCTTGTTGACCAATCCAGTTCATTTATTTATTCATGAAAGTGAAGTGAAAATGGTGTGCATTGCATTACATCATACATAGAATATTTTAATTGACAAACTTAAAATACAGTAATCTTTTATATTAAATACACAATGTTATTTATAAATCTGCAATGTTGTCTCGCTTGTTTGAACAGTCAATCGTTCAGTGTATATGAAATTATACCTACCATATATATTTATTTAGTAATACATACAAAACAAAATTAACATGCCGATTATTCAACATAATTTGATCAATTGATTCTACTTAATCTCTCTTCGCCCGATTCCCGGGATAATCTTCTTCCCTTGTTTGAGTGTCACTTGAACTGTCATACTTTCCCTTCTAGTTCCGCGATTAATTGCTACAAACATACTATACAAAAGCGCAGAATGCACCCTAATTAAGCACGCCCTAGTTGTTGTAACCATATGAAAACGCTAGTTGAATAGTTAAGTAATCCGTTTATCGAAAATTGGGGTTGTTTTGATGAAGTTTTCTATCTTATATGAGCAGTTTAAAAGTGGGGGAAACGCGTTAAATTATGATTAGCGGCCATGATGAGGCTCCTCTACGTACGTCACAACACGATACGCTTCAGCGACCACCCCCGCCCACTTTCATTCTGGTCGCCGGGGCTTAATTAGGCATTTTTTTAAAAAGCCGTATATAAGTAATTTATGGAACGATTTCAGAAATTTAAAATCGAGCAATTGTCAAATTGAAGCCCCTTTTCAAAGAATCCGAATGTGACCATATGTCATTTCATCTAACCTTTAAAATTAATCAACCTAAACGTAAATATTTCATTTTGAAATTATAAAGATTTGTATAATGGATCTTTTTATGAAAACTATGAAATATAACATGTACTTATTTACTTATCTGTTCGCATTCTACTTACTGTCTTCTGACGGATCTTTGTCCAATTAAGGAATCAATAACTTCTGTCAAGCAGAGCGGATGAGTAACGTCACATGCTTTCCGCGTGCCGCCCGTGCTGCAATTGACATCTGTGACGTCACAAACCTCGCACGTGCTTCCTGAAGCGCTTTGCCCTGAAAAAAGACACAATCGCATGGAAAACGAATAGTTTTAAATACGTGTAAGACGAAATAAAGTTGGTTCAAAATCATGAATTTATTCAATGTCATTTCAGTCGGTGCATATCACGTGCTCTTTATATAAATAGTTTTTAGAACGATTAAATATGTTTAATAACTTACCGAACAATAGAATGATAATTGCAGTGGCAAGCATTTTTAGGAAAACCCTCCGCAGTTGCTTAACAATATAAATAATGTCTATTCTATATGGTCGGTATCCAAATGTTTATAATTAGTTTAAAGTAGCATAGATAATATCATACCTTTGTGTCCATAATGTTGAACTAAATAGGTGCGGTGCTTGGAAATGAAAAGTTGTTAAAGGTGAGGGTTCAGAGGTTAAAGGTGAGCTTTATTCAACCCTATTGAAAAGCCACATATTAATATTATGTTTTCAAATTATTTTGTTAAACATAAAAATATTATTCGATCATGGATTTCTTTAGAAAGAGTCAAAGAGAATATTTTTACCAAACACATTTTGGAAAATAAAAAAGAAATAAATGAACGTTTAATTTGCTTTTTGATCTGTATTTCTATGATATAAGTTAACTGTACATGAATAGACCCTACCAGACAAATTTAGTGAAACGTTTGACGCAAACAACAGCAATGCAAGAGGGAAATAGCAGCAATTCATATTAATGTTTAATTTGAAATTAATTTCAATCT
This sequence comes from Gibbula magus, assembly GCA_936450465.1. Classification (NCBI taxonomy): domain Eukaryota; kingdom Metazoa; phylum Mollusca; class Gastropoda; order Trochida; family Trochidae; genus Gibbula; species Gibbula magus. The sequence goes on from OW388294.1 coordinate 57,364,253, forward strand.
AATTGAAAGTTTTTAAAATATAAATATTCTTCGATCGGGGATTTTGTATAGAAAAATCTGTTTTACCAAAAACACTTTGCGAAATAAAAAGTAAGAAATATTCAAATGCATTCCCACTTTTGTCAATTAAATTTAATTTGCTTTTTGTTGTATATTTCTTCGACATGAGTATGATAATTGTACACGAACATCACCTGAAATATTGTGTGAAAACGAAATAATGCATGATTCGAATCCAAATGCATATTTTATGAGCGCATCAAATTCCGACAAATGTGATAGAATGACCATGACAGTTTTACGGCTATTATATATGAACAAAATCAAACGTGTTGGTCCATAGTTTCATCTTATATGAAGATTATGAAATATGATTAAAGACAGTTATATCGAATGAAGGTGACATAAGAACACCATCAGAAGTCAATTTGGTAACATTGAAATGTTGACGAAATAGTGTATGTGCAGTTATAATATTGAGCAGCCCTCCAATAGTTTAAACAAACAAAGTTGCGTTTGGGCGTAACGACACGAGAGTTTTAGTTCAAATTCATAGACCTCCAATAGTCACAAATGACTTTGTTTTAAGTTAGATATGGTACTCAAAGCCTCCATTAGTTTGGCATGCGGGGCTCGTCCTCGGGCTAATACCCTCGTACGAGTCCCTCGAGATCGTGCCAAGAGGCTTTGAGGACCATATCCTCCACTGACATTGAGATGGTCACGAGTCCAGTGTACTTATTTATAAACAATTTAGATTTCATTTGAGTCAGTTTGCTTTCATCTCTGTCTTAAATTACAAATGTAATCTATAAGTCCGTACTTTCACCGAGTATCATATTACTTGAAAACATTGTTTCTCAAGTACCTATGTACAAGTTACCTCCTTTTGACTAGTATTTGGAAGTTCTCTGCAGATTTTGCTGAATCATCCTCCTTGTACAATTATTTCGTAAATTATCTCCATAGTTTCTTTTCAGCATAAAATCGAAATATGAAAAACTTCATTAGGTATAATTTGTATGAGAACGAATGCTATAAACAAGTGATTGATACAAACGAGTTGTGTAAGGTTTTAAACGGTGACCTCTAAATGCTTTGACTTCACCAAACACAAATCTGATATATGACGTCATAAATAAGATTACACCATAATGTTATTATGTAAAATGGGGATAACATAATGCTATATAACGCCATTGAGTTCACTGGCTTAGTCATAAATTGATACATTTTGGTTTAAAAGTAGTAATGTTTATATTAATAACTAATAAAGAATGGTTTAGAATGTATGAAAGAAATATTATTCTCTTATCTTCGAATATCATATAGATCATAAGAAAATGATTGAAGTAAATACATACATACTTTGGAGGCATAGGTTTATCATATATTAAAATTTTGTTTGCATGAAAAGTGCATAAATTGAGTATATCAATTTAAAAAATCATTTAAAGGAAAATTTAAGTTTAAACGATCACAATATTATTTGTAGATTTCATAATAAATAATGGTATAAAAATACTCTCTTTTTTACATTAATAAATTTTTAAAATTCGAAAATTATTTAAAAATGTTTTAAAAAACGAACTATCAAAAATAATGAAAGATGAAAGTAAAACAGGCTTCTTAGTTGCCAGATGTCTTGAACATCGATTAGTCATGGGGGTTTAATTTCAAACGATTCATTTCTTTGTGGCATTGTTAAGGCGATGACGTCACAATTGCTTCACGAATTCCAAGTGGAAATGCTCATCAATAATGCGATCAAGTACACGATTTTCCCCGAGCTTAATTATTTGCACGATTTCTGATTCATTGCAATCGACATAATGCGTGTTCCACGAGAAACTCGAGCAATCACCGCATGGCCACACGATGCTGCACGTGATTTTCGAGAAATGTGAAATCTCATGTCCGTTTCGTCATGCAAAAATACATTAATGTCCTTTTACTTTAGATCTATACTTGTTTGTAAAAGATAATATCATTTGACTATATTTTCATATTTATCCAGACGATGAATTTTATAAATATAATATTTACAATGTATTTATATAGGATAATGTTTACGTGATGTATACAGTTGAGGTTATAGAATAATTATGCACATTTTCGATAAAATTGCCGAATGTTTTAGAAATTGAATTGAAAACATGGTTAAGTATAATAAATCATAACTTGAAACTATGAATGAGAACGCAGTTTGCAGTTTGCAGTTTGTAGCATAAAATCAAAAAAAATCCATGGATAAATCAATGTGTGACAGAATTTATATAATATACATGTTGTGTTATAGAAAAACAAAACATCTCATTAATCAAAATCAATTACAAAAATACATTCACAATAAAAAAAAAATAGCATCCAGCGGAAAACCATTTTATATTGATTATATTTTATATTTTATGATTTGTTGAGGTATAAACTACAGTGAGTTCAAGCTACATGTATTTTATCATTATTATAAATATATCCAACAGCATCTGTAATGTAGTTTAGCCATGTCAAATATTTGTCGATTATGTGAAGATGCATCCATTGTGTTTCATAAAATCTTATTTGGCTTTGATACGTGCCAACATACGACATGTGATGATTTCAGTTCAAATAAGTTCACTCAACTTGAATATTCATCTCAAATCGCCAAATATATCATAATTACTAGTTTCCAATAAAATTCGAGTAAAATACATGTGTAGAAACAGAAACTATAAGTCCCATTTACATGCACATTAGTTATAAGACCTATTAAACATCATCAGCTCAAAGTTGTCCTTTTGTCTGTTAAGTTTCCAAAGTTACGTTTGACTAATTGACGCGCCACACGCAGTGCATTGTCCGGTTTCGATCAAAAATCGATACTTTTATCTTTATATCGTCGGTATATAGAGTCGAGTATCATCAAAATGACAATTTTCTACAACAGTAACTACTTTTCGATAGAATAACACAATTTATAACGTTTGGCATATGTGACCCCAACAACACAATGGATGTACCTTTAAATGAATAGTCAAGAGGTCCGTGGTTCGAATCCCGCCAGGGGCACGGCAACTTTGTCTGCAGTAGAGAACTGTTTTACACGCAGTAAGGTTTGGGTGCAATGCTACACTGAATTTCAGCGTATTACCACCCATGGTTCGCTAGTTCCAGCCGTTGCTCATAGTTTTCACCACAATGCATTGCCAGATGGCGTTGCGGGCTTTCTCCCTGCCATAATACTAGCAGCCGCGATATAAGTGAAATACTCTTGAAGCGGCGTTAAACCCCAACTCACCTCACCTCACCTTTAAATGAATAGAATGTGTTTCAATCAAAAAATTCCCAACCCAACATATCACCTGATGAAGGAGTAAGGATATGCTTCGAAACGTCAGGTATATTCACAGTGTGGAGATTGTTATCCTGAATCTATTGTCTTATATAGTTCACTCATAAAATCCCTTCAAAGATTTAATATGTTCGTTTCCAACAAGTCATACGTATGGGCTTTTTTTAAACGGTAATTACATTTTTTATTTTCATTGTCACGTCCATCACGTATATTAAGTAATGGAGAATGCATGAGGAGCCGTGGATTCGTTAAAAATAATCAACGAGCCCCGAAGGGGCGAGTTGATTATTTTTAACGAATCCACGGCTCCGAATGCATTCTCCCATCTTAATCCATGTATGACGTCACGAAACATACATATGTGATTATCTAGCATTATAGACAATACATTTCAATTATTTAACCTAAAAAAATATTATTTTGCAAATTTCGGTGCCCATTCATCGGATATGGTACACGTAGCTTCGACCCTTATGAAATGGATTCTTCCACGCACTTGCGTGGCGCAAATCTTCCACGTAAAGCGTTTTGACTGACAGCCAAACTCCTGCATTTCATGTGTTTCAGCACGATCCTCATGCGTTTCACACTTTACCAGTGTTGTGTAGATTGCAGGGATCTTACTGACAAACAATCAAATGATTACCAGCAGGCCTGGTAGCCTAATCGGTTAGGCCACTGCGTAACAGTCGAAGGGTTACATGTTCGATTCCCGGGTCAGATATTACAAAAATAATCAGATATTTTAAGATTCTAATCAGTTATACCAAGACAAAATACATCATTCTTGGACAAATTACTTTGTGAGCCATTACGAAAATGTCAAAACCTGACACCCCTCCTGACTGGATTAGTCAATTACCAGTAGATTCTTAAAAATAATCCACTGTTAACACAATAGAGTGACGTCATCACCTTTGATTAAGCTTTGAGAAACGTGTCGATTACCAGTCACAAAACCACGAAGAAAGCGTGATATGTCAAACTGCACAAAACGGCATGCTGCACGTGCCACAATATGAAATATACACGCTTACTTAACCAACATTTCTTATAATGTAATAAAAAAAAATCCATTCGAATGTATTATTTGGATTTCTCTTTCATAAATAGCTGTATATCGCTATCAGTGATTAAAGTACATTTTAACATTCACTACACTGTGACACCAAATTGCTATCCAAAGCAACCGCATGTGGCAGTAGGTACACACCACAGTTGCCACACGTCACAAGAGGATACGCGTCATATCTATCTCCACATGAGGATATGTCAAGTACTCCACACTTCACAGACGGATACGAGTCCTATAAACACAGTCAATACTATTTGTGTACTGTGTTGACCCTATCAGTGACGCTCCAAATCACGTGACAGATCACGTGACTGTCTTCATATCTCCCTAATCGATAAGGTCATTAGACGATGTTCGATCAGACCCAAATACCCACATCCTGGAATCGTTTGGGCTCCACCAATGCCACTTAACCAGTATCAATACAGTATCAATACAGTATCAATACCCTAATTAGTCAATACCGGTGTGCAAATAGAGTACTAACGAATACGACCTTCTCGCACGACGCACCTTTGTTATATATAGATCGTGGAATATGACACAGCCGAAAATGTTGATTTACATTATTGGAACAACGAAACGTACAGTTATGTTTACATTGTGACTTACAATAACAACTGTAGGTTATTTAACTAAAATGCCAGACAAAACAAAGTATCATCTCAGTTTTTCGATTAATTCAAAATTTAAAGAAATCAGATGCATTGTAACTATGGCATGATACAATAATACTTATCTGCAGTAGTTTAAATGAATCAAGTGGTGACTGGTTAAATTAAGTTATAATATATTTGTCAAATGAAACAGGGGTAAGAAATTAAATTTACACCAACATGACCCCTACCATGTTTAAAATGTTGTAAATGTGTTCAGAATCAGGCACATGTATTAATGTTCTCATAGAATATGTCTTATACGTCGATGAACAGTTGTGTGTCATCAAAGATATTTTTTGAAGAATTTTAAAATTTAAAATGTCATTTTTTTCAAAATGTAGAAGTATTCTTTGACTGCTGACTAAACACTTGTACTTTTCAGTTTTAGATTATAAGACTTCGAAAACTTAAGGTATTTGCAATTGAAAATCATACATATAATAAAATCAACTGAGGTGAGTACTTTCTTTTGCCTGGCAGTTTATGTATCCGCGTCATTCTGCTCCATCCGGGTATTTTAGTAACCTTGTGGATGCAGTACACTGATGGAACAGGATGCATCAGTGTGAGAGTTTTATACGGGTATTTTTTGTGGAAACGAAATTCTAGAGGACAATCCTGTTTACACATATATGTTATTAATACGTGATTATTTTACAGTCCAGGTGAAACATATTACAGTAATTAAGTAACATTTTGGTGACTTTGATGCAATTTGACAAAGGAAAGTGCACATTCATTCAAAAATAAAAACATTAAACTTGTTGATCGTATTTATGATAAGTTAAATGTTACTTTGTGGATATTATGTCATAATATTTTTTTATTTTTTTTATTATGAACAAGATGTAAAATCAGTAAAAACAATAATCAGCAACAATTACTCAGATCCTTGACCTCATGAGCAAAACGCAGATCATAGATAAAACACAATTAAATTTTAGTTTATTAATTTAACCATTTGTATTAATTTAACTATTAACCTGTAAATGCCATGTCTCGCCCGAACGTTTCTAGAAATATATATACACTAAACGCCAAAAGAAACGTTACCCCACTCATTATTTTAATAACTTTTTTAGTAGAAATGAAATGGTTCAAAAGAAAGCTGAATAACGTAGTTTTATGCTAATAACACGTTTAAAATTCCTTATGGATTCATATTGTGGCAAAATGCAGCTTGCTTAAGAAGATTAAAATTGTCCGGTTTTCGACCAGGTTGGTAGTAACCAATAATTTGGGGAATAAATGTGATTTAGATGTCCAGAAGAAGTTGAAAGTAAACTCTCACTTTTGTGACTAGACAAAAAGGTTGTATGGTTTACATCATAACCCCTAAACGATGAAAAATACTGTTATTGAGAAAGGTTAAGTGTGAAACTAACTAGTCTAGTCATTAAATAACTTTTCTCGTAATTTACCTTAGTGAAAACGAGTTTACTGTGTTGTCGAATGACTTAATAGTATTTAGGAACACAGACGATTATTTATGTAAACATTTTTGCTTGAACATGAAACATTTTCATTTTTTGTTTATCACCCAAACGCATTATCACTCAAATGTAGCAAAATTCAAACAGCATTTGCATGAACTGAATTCTTCTACAGGGTATAAAAGGTGCCTACTTTGCATGATATGGCACACATGTACGAAATCATGCCGCGGTTGACCAGTGGAGAAAGAGAAATAGCTCTGGGGATGTTGCAGATGGGGTCGACCATCAACGATGTTGCCAATGCGTTTGGATGTCACCGTATGACCATCATCAGGCCTATCAGGCCTATCAGCGGTAACTCCATTTTGAAGATAGCGCTGGCGAAGTCGTATAATGGTCAAAATGAAGTGGGGTGACGTTTCTTTTGGCGTTTAGTGTACACGAATATAACATGGTAGCAAGTCTTTGAAGAGTATTTAGAAGTGGAAAAATTAACAACTTGTTAATCTTGTTTCAAAATAAATCACAAAAATACATTTACAATACACATAGCATCAACAAGAATATCATTATAGAATATATGTCCAATAATATAATGATTTAATGAGACATAAACTAAAATGAGTTCAAGCTAATTTAGTATATCATTATCATAAACAAATTCAATAAGCCTGTGGGTAGTCAAAATCAGTTGATATATAATATATCCAAGAAACACAAGATTTCTGAAAAACCAATTCTTTCTTTTAAAAAAGATTTTCTGGATAACAACTTCTTTAATGCGAACGTACACGACGTTTCGGGGTATACGTTCACTCCTTGATCAGGTTGAATATAAGGAAATAACAAAATGTGATAATATAATATATTTTCACATAAAAGAAGTTTTTGTCCAGAAAATCTACCTGTTCTTTTGTATGCCTCTTCTAAATGCCCTTCTAAGACCCAAATTCTTTCTTGTGAAGATATCCGACATTTCGGGGTAAATGCTTATACCTTCCATCACACATTCCACCCGGTGAAGGAGTAAGCAAGCATATACTTCGAAACGTCGGGTATCTTCACAATTATCCAATTCGCGTTTTCTTGTGCCAATATAGACTAAAATTTAGTCTATGGATGTTTTTTAAATTACTGTACCTTCATCCTTTTGATTATATATTTTTAATACTTTCCATATTCAGTTTATCTAGACTTGCTGAATAAAGATCTAGACTGTATTAAGGGCTCTTAATATTACAAAGTCATGGAGCAGAACTAGTGGGTGTAATGTTCCAGAAATGACACAGTTCAGGTGATTATTCTGTATAACTCTCAAAGTACGAATGTTATTCTTTTTAATCGTTTCCTGTTAATGGATGACTTCAAAACTTTACAATGAACATTTTAGTTTCAAAGAGCCATTGAGAGTGTTGTTGGAGTCACATTTTGTCAGACGTCATAAATGGTGTTATTTTATCTAGAAGGTACTGCCTTTGCCTGAAATTTAGCAATTTAAAGGTACATCCATTGTGTGTTGGGGGGTCACATATTCCAAACGTTATAAATGGTGTTGCTTTATCGAGAAGTACTGACTGCTACCGAAAACTACCACTTTGATGATAGTAGACGTAACATATTGACGATATGAAGGTAGAAGGAGTGATTTCTGATCGAAAACCGGACAATGCACAGCGTGTGGCGCGAGTCAAACGTAATTTTGGAATCTTATTTATAACAGACAAAAAGACAAATTTGAGTTGATAATGGTTAATAGGTCACATAACTACTGTGCATGTAAATGGGACGTGCAGTTTCTGTTTCTGTACGTGCATAATGATGTTACTCAATTTTAATTGGAAACTAGTAATTATGATATATTTGGCGATTTGGGATAAACATGCAAGCTGAGTGAATTTATTTGTATTGTAGACAGCACATGTGGTGAGTTGGAACGTATTAAAGCCCAATAAAATTTTATGAAACACAATGGATGCACCTTTAATGAGTTCATTCAGTACAGTGACATACAAAGTCGCGATGTATGATCGAAACCCGAACAATGGCGCGCGTTAATTATTATAATAAAACTTAGCTGTAACATACCAAGAGACAGATGTGGGTTGGTAATGTTTAATAGGCATATAATTACTGTGCATATAAACTAGCGGTCAAAGAAACGCTACAACATTTTCAACAGAGTCAAAACGAAAATACAGCTACCCTACAAAGTCACTCTTTGATGTCTTTTATTTGTACGCCTGTTCAAACGACAATGGGGTGCTAAATTCGCTATTATAAGAGGTTTTTTTGGACAAAGCGTTTTACATTTAAGTTAAAAATTCATAAGATATAGAAACTAAATTAATAAAGATCTTCACGATATATTTCACCTTATTGGACTGTACCGAATTCGTTGACACATCGTTACTGTAGGACGGCATAAAATAATCAAAAAAGATATTTTTCCCTCTCCTATCACGCCTAGTTAAGGAGATTCCAAAACGACGATATGTTTTAAATGTGTGGTTTTCATAAACATGATAAGGTAATTTTCAAATTAAGGTTAGTTAGCTTCTGAACACAACATGCAACTACGCTTCAGTCGTATTTATTATTTGTGGATTAAAGGGGCAGTAGCACGTTTTTTCGCTGAAATAAGTCGATGAAATGTATTTGAAAAACAATGACACCAATAATAATGCACCCTTATCCCCTCGGAAAGTCAAGTTACAAATGAGTGTACATTGTTCTATAAAGCCATGGGAATCGTTTTTGTCGTTCGAAATAATAAAAAGTGTTCACAATAAAATGGCTGCCATTAATTTTTTGCTTTATACGCAACACCGTTATCACCTCTACGGATAATGGGTTTATGTAATAAGATGTTTTATCCTCTAAAGTATATACAAATAGCATAAACTGTCATCATAAATGTGAAATTTGAAAAAATAAAATTTACAAAAGACGTGCTACTGCCCCTTTAAACTATCTTGCATTTTAGTTGGTAGTGTTTCTTTTGGCCGCTAGTTTATATGAGACGTGTGATTTCGGCTTCTCCACATTTAAATGACTGATGCTCGATTTTCATTGAATACAAGAAATTTTCATTTATTTGGCGATAGGGTATGCAAGTCAAGTGAAATTATTTGAACTTCAATCAGCACATGTGGTCTTTCGACACGTTATAAAGCCGAATAAAATATTGTTTAAAAAACATGCATATAAATATGTATAAGTATGACTGCGTGGTGAAATACGTCAAAAGTCAGTTAAAATAGGACAAACTCATAACAATATTCTCATCATAAGTATTTTGATTAAAAATATCACTAGTTCATATTTAGCATCATATTGAAATAATGTAATTAACAAATATTGTAATTAAGTAAATCAGCATGCCACAGAAAAGTCGTCAGTTTGTCTACTCTCATTCTTGCGTGGTTAAATAAATCGATAAATGGCGTGCAGACTGTATTAATATTTTAGTCATTCCTTTTTCGATTAAAAATATCCGTCAATGCATGAATAATAGGCAGTATCTCTGCATGCATAAATGCCACTAGATCTGATGACTTGTATATAGTTCATGCTTGAATGCATTGATAATATTCAGTGCTTGTTTATGCATAACGCATATATGCAGATTGTCTGCGTGTTGCAGCTCTAGTTCGGGGTTGCATGGTGGTGACGTGTGTGATGCGGTGCGTTAAGTACAATCATGTTTCTTGTGCGCTGTGATCGTTGTAGTATTTGCCAAGCGGTGCGTTACCGACGCGGTGTAGTGAGTGCGTTGCCCGATACGTATGTATATTGTTGTGAATGTGTGGTAGGATTGGTATGTGAAATAATTGTCTGTGCGGTTTGTTTAGCACGTGCATTGTTAGTCAAGTTTATCATTCACAGAAAACCACAAACAACAAAGTTCCCATTGGTACTGTTACTGATATATATATATAAATTTTTATCAACGATTATTGATAATATAATGTCAGTGGCGGGTCCAAAAAGGGTTGAGGGTTCACTAAACCGATGGACATAATCCCGGCAGTTATGAAATATTACTTTTTTTTCATCACAGGGGGATGACCTCCGGTGGACATGAGTATGACGTCACTACTATATCCATCATGGTGTCATCACCTTTGCTGAAAGACTGTAACATAACGCAGCTCACTGTGACCAGTTTTGTCCATCTTGTTCCTCCATTCAATCCTTTTATACTCATGGCAAAAATTGGTGACACCCCTAAACAGAAAAAAAGATTTCAGCAAATTAAATGCATGGATAATTAATATTGTTCGATATAATCGTATTTTCGAAATTAGATGGCACAAAAACATGAAGTAAACTATATAATACTTGCCATGTATGTATTGTGTGCAAATTGTGTAGAATTTTTTTTCAAATGCAACTTTACATTATCTAAACCAAACCAAAATGAGAACACTCAAACACTGTAACAATATATCAATGCCAACATCTCAAGACACAAGGAATCAAATCTTAGGAATATATTTAATTTTTCTTATATTCCTCTTTCTTTTGTATTTTAAAGTACAAGTGGAGAAATAGCAAATGCTCAGGGACACTATTCACAAAAAGACATCCAGTAGTAACATATTTTATCAAAAACATAATCGAACCTGACACGTTATGTTGTTTATGTAACATTTCATTCCTATAACTCTTAGGGGGGGTCAACCATTATTACCATGAGTATATTTACAATGCAATGTGCTGGAAGAAACCCCTTTTTACAATGATTAGGCCATATCATTGTGTAGGAATATTGTCAACACTTTTTAACTTGACATGACATGCAAATAAAAAAGGAATGTATTTTTTATTCCGTCTGTACCATCGTTTGTAAACATTGTCATTATGCTTGTATATATATGCCATGTAATGTGATTTCTTGGAAATAAAAACATAAACAGACCATTTGTAGATCTTTTAGACCACAAAACTGTTCAATATACAAACTGTTTTGCATTTTCACTGTATTATCTCTCACTTGTACGGAGTAAAATCCACTTTCTCGCTGTATTATCTCTCATCTCGTGTACGAAATAAGACCGACATTTTAAGTGTATTATATCTCATATCGTGTACGGAGTAAAACCCACATTTTGCTGTATTATTTCTCATCTCGTGTACGGAGTAAAACTCACATGTTTAATGTATTATCTCTCATTTGTGTACGAAGTAAAGCCCACACTTTTAATGTATATCTCTCATTTGTGTACGGAGTAAAACCCACATTTTCAATGTTCATCTCTCATTTGTTTAAGTAGTAAAACCCACATTTTCACCTGTACATGCTCCAATTAATCACTCATATCGTTGTAACAACAGGATATGGCCAGTTGGTTAAGCAAGCTATCGATTTATCGAAGATTTGAGTCGTTTTGGTGAAGATTTGTATGTTAAATCACCAGTTAAGAAGTTGCTAAAACTCGTTGATATAGCATAAGCATGGCTAATCAATTGCCGGTTATGACATCACACACGGCAAATACGCTTCAGTGACCACAGCAGCCTTTTTCAATTCGTCCGACGGCTATTATTTGGCCGTGTTTTAAAACGCTTCAAACAAGTAATTTATGTGGCGTTTTCAAAAAATTAAAGTCAAATAATTCTAGAATTGGAATCTTTTTTTAATGAAATCCGAAAGAAGCCATGGAGCATGACAGTGGACCTTTAAGTAGAGATTTATCGGATCGTCTACCCTGGCGTTATCAAGAATGAGCCATACCCCATTATTCTATCAGAGATTATTACATGAAAACACTCATTCAGTTTGAGACAGCGACCTCGATATTCCAGGGACTCATGCTCCCATCTGTATTTACTGTAAGGACACATGTATCATACATATATTTAGTGCATTTAGCTAATTCCTCTCACGCTTTGTGTTAAACACTGACACGAATGTTAACTGCTTGGAGAACAACACACAATGAGGATATATTCGTCATCTATAAATACGAAAATCATTTATTCATGTCACCATTTTCTTATTTGTCTTCATACGAGGTCTCAGCTTGTTCTGACTCCATATGTGTTCGTTAATCGTTGTAATAAATACGACAATCGCCTAATGTAGCCGTTCACTTGTTGTATATCATATTCCTATGTCGTCATACGAAGTGTCAAGGCTTGTTCTGACCCCATAATCAGCTTTTTGCAACATATAAGCACATTAATGTCTCAATGCTCAATTTATGGTACATTAAGTGATGAGAGAATAGGTTTTATTACTTACCAGTGGAAGATGTTGTAGTTCGATATGTATATGGCAAAAGTAAACTAGTGTTATACCCTGTTTGAGAGGCATTCTAGAAGTTGGTGTGATGAATAAGACAAATATTTATGGATGATCAACTTCTTTATTAACAATAGCGACGTTTCGGTACAGATCCTTATATCGTTATAGTGGTATACCGCTGCGTGTATGACGTCATAATGCTGGTATCGCCATTACATTGGACCCGACTTGTGGAAATATTACTTTCAGCCACTGTTGCTATTTTTGTTTGATAATTGTGCCTGTTACGCAGTAAAAAGTAGACTATTAAAGTTCAATCCATGTGTTTCGCTCCTGTGATACCTTAAAAGTAAAAAATTTCGATTTTTAAATAACCTGTCATATTTTATTAAATTAATGTTGTCACGTATGTACTATTACATATGCATCGTTCATTGCTATATTCACCCTGTTATGCATGCTCTATAGGTATCTTTACTTCCTATAAGTGTTGCATTTTTAACACGTTTAAGAGGAAAGTTGACTTTAATTACTATTGCACATTAGAACTGTTTTAAAAGCACGTTAAAATCTACCTCCTTATGTCTCTGACAATACTTTTTAAATGTGAAAATCGTTTGGGATGATTATATAAGACGTTTAAAATATACAAGGGTGGATTAGTCCATGACATTGCTATTTATTTTGGTTTTGAACAACCATTCAACCACCATTTACCATTGTTGCTATATTGCAGTGAAACCTGCAAGCATCGACTGGAACTAGCGAACCATGGGCATCGTTGCATTGAATTATATCGCATCACTGTGGTTTAATTGCAGATAACAGTTCTCTTCAGTATATATGCTCATGCCTCAAGAGGGATTCGAACCCCGAACCACTTGATCTAAAGTCAGCATGCAAAGCACTACGATATCCCATTCCCACGCAAATCGAACAATTATCAATAATCCATTGTGATACACAGGAAGAGATTTTAAATGGAGCGTTTACGTTCATTCAACCAGAGGTTCAGGCCACAGAGTGACACTAACTGTTTCACGCATGCTGCATTATCGAGTTTACCATAACGAGGACCATTCGTCATCTCTGATACCGTATATTGATTTAGTGTGGGTAAACCCGCATCGGCAACAGATGTGATGGCATGAACACCTCGCTCTGCAGTTTGTAACATATCGCTCCCGCAGTTTGTAACACATTGCTACCCAGAAACACATACACGCAGTTATGTATTTAAAATAAGGCTTTATGGGAGAACTGGCGGGATCGTGATCGATTAATTCGTTACTGTGTATAGACAGCAAATGTTATCACCAAAACAAGTTTGTCTGAGATGGATAGAATTATTAACTGAGAACGATTTTGTCTGATATGGATAAAACATGGTATTACAGAGACGATAGTTTGTCTGATATGGATAAAACATGGTATTACAGAGACGATAGTTTGTCTGATATGGATAAAACATTGTGTTACAGAGACGATAGTTTGTCTGATATGGATAAAACATTGTGTTACAGAGACGATAGTTTGTCTGATATGGATAAACAATGGTGTTACAGAGACAATTGTTGTGTCTGATATTGATAAAACAGTATATCAGAGAATATGATTTTGTCTGATATGGATAAAACATGGTATTACAGAGACGATAGTTTGTCTGATATGGATAAAACATTGTGTTACAGAGACGATAGTTTGTCTGATATGGATAAAACATTGTGTTACAGAGACGATAGTTTGTCTGATATGGATAAACAATGGTATTACAGAGACAATTGTTGTGTCTGATATTGATAAAACAGTATATCAGAGAATATGATTTTGTCTGATATGGATAAAACATGGTTTTATAGAGACAATGGTTTTGTCTGATATGGATAAAACATGGAATTACAGAGACAATGGTTTTGTCTTATATTGATAAAACATGGTGTTACAGAGACTATGGTTTTGTTTGATATGGATAAAATATATGGTGTTACTGAGACAACGGTTTTGTTTAATATGGATAAAACATTGTGTTACAGATACAATGGTTCTGTCTGATATGGATAAAACATAATATTACTGATACAATGGTTTTGTCTCATATGGATAAACATTGCATTACAAAGACAGTGGTTTTCTCTTAAATGGATAAAACATGATACTATAGAGACAATAGTTTTGTCGGATATAGATAAACAATGGTATTACGGAGACGATGGATTTGTCTGATACTAGTATGGATAAAACATGGTATTACAGAGACAATAGGTTTTTTTCTGATATGATAAACATGAAATTACAGAGATAATGATGTTGTCTGATATGGATAAAACTTGGCATTACAGACGCGATGGCTTTGTCTGATATGAATAAACCATGATTTTAGAGAGACAATAGTATGTCTGATATGGATAATGATGGTATTACAAACACGTAGGTTTTGTCTTATATGGCTAAAACATGGTAACACAAAGACGATGGTTTTGTCTGATATGGATAAAACGTGGTTTTACAGAGACAATGGTTTTGTCTGATATGGATAAACATGATATTACAAAGACGAGTGTTTTGTTTGGTGTGTATACTACATATGATATAACAGAGAAGATGATTTTGTCTGGTATTGATAAAACATGATATAACAGACAACGGTTTTGTCTGATGTAGGTACAAGGCAATGGTTCTGTCTGATATGAAGTGCACATTATACATAAACACAGATCAGGTAATTGTTCCTGGTATGGATAAACCGTGTTATGGCAGCACTGATCGCAACAAACAAACGAAATGGGTGATTTTGTCTGATATAAATAAACCTTGGTATCACAGAGATATACATACATTGTAAATGTTGTCTTATATGGATAAAACGTGGATAATGAGTTATTATGTGATGTGGATAAAAAGTGGTATAACATAGACAGGGGTTTTGTCTGATATAGATAAATGGTATAACATAGACAGGGTTTTTGTCTGATATAGATAAATGGTATAACATAGACAGGGGTTTTGTCTGATATAGATAAATGGTATAACATAGACAGGGTTTTTTGTCTGATATAGATAATTGTATAACATAAGGACACGTGGTTCTCCGTAGGAATGAAAAGAAGCAGGAAAGAGACAACGGTTTTATTGAAACGTCGAGAAAATGGTTTTGCCGTGTATGGATAAAACGTGGTAGCAATAAATAGTATGTTTTTGTTTGGCATGGATAAAGGTTGCTTTACAGAGACAATGGTTTTGTTGAATATGGACAAAACATTGGATCCCAGAACAAGAGACAAGGGTTATTTCCGACATTGAAAAAAGGGTAGTTACAAAAACACATTTGATTTGTCTGCATATATATGCCAATGAAGATGCATTTTTGTTTGACATGCATAAAGAAAGCATCTTCGTTACAACCTAAAAACGTTTATTACAGACACAATGGTATTATCTGATATGGATAAAACCTAAAATGACAGAGATAGATTTATTTTTTATCTGATTTGGATAAAATCTGGTATGACAGAGATAATGTTATTTTAATCATTTTAATTTGATATCGATAAACGGTAATAACACAAAACCGATGGTGTTTGTATTTTAAAAAGACGAATTGAAAAACACTTTAAGTTTCAGTGAGTAAATGGAGACAGTGCGGTTTGCCTGATACCATAATAACCCACTTTCCAATGTATGTCATGTTATGTATAAATATTTTTTTCTGAAAAATGTATAGCAATAGAATATAATACACATACTTTAATGTTGGTGGAAAGCTGATTAGAATGGAAATAACATAGTGACAACAACATTTGATCGTGACAGTTTTATAAAACTCACAAACATTTACACAGAGACAAAGTGAATTTGCAATATATTTGAAGATCGATACCTGAACGTCAGTGAATTTTCGACAATGCAAATATAGTCTAACATAATACTGATGTAAGAAAAGGTCAAAAGTAAATGGTTTTTTGTACGATATTTTAAGATGAAAAAACACTGCTTTTGATAAAATTATACATCCATTTGTGTAACGCAGAATATAACTCAACATCAAGTTGCTCTCTGCTCTCGAGTGCAACAAGGCTTTGAATAAACCAGAACATTAACAGTCTACATTTGAAGAAAACAGGCCTTTGATACCGTTTGATTGCAGTTAAATGGGTTGTAGCACGTTTGTTCGCATTTTATTTTTGCAAATTTTCCATTTATAATGATACTTTATATCATTATTATTTACTTTAGAGTGTAAAACATATTATTACACTAACCAATTATCCGTATATGTATAGTAGTAATAACGGTGTTGCATATAAAGCAAAAACTGCATGGCGGCCATTTTAATGTTCACTAACACATTTTATTATTTCGAATTAAAAAACGATTCCAATGGCTTTACTGAACTCATTTTTTTAACTTGATATTCTGAAGATAGAAGGGTGTCTTACTATTGGTGAGATTATTTTCCAAATACATTTCATCAACTTATTTGTGCGAAAAACGTGCTGCTGCCCCTTTAATGCTTGGTATAAACCTGATATTATATATGTTATATCGTGATATTACTATAGAATACCTTAATTAAATTGTCAAATTTCCAGAACTCATCAAGGCACAAAAATTAATGTTTTCAAAGGGATATCTATATGCTTAAAGGTACATCCATTGTGTTGTTGGGGGTCAAATATGACAAACGTTGTAAATGGTCTTATTTTATCGAGAAGTACCACCTGTTACCGAAAACAACCATTTTAATGATACTGGACTTAGTATATTGACGATATGAAGGTAAAAGTAGTGATTTCTGATCGAAAACCGGACAATGCACCGCGTGTGGCGCGCGCCACAGAGTCAAACGTAATTTTTGAATCTTATTTACACCAGACAAAATAACAAAATTGGGTTAATAATGTTCAATAGGTCATATAACTACTGTGCATGTAAATAGGACGTTCACTTTCGGTTTCTACACATGCATAATGATGTTACTCGATTTTAATTGGAAAATAGTAAATATGATATGTTTGGCGATTGGGGATGAATATGCAAGATAAGTGAATTTATTTGTATTGTAAACATCACATATGATGTGTTGGAACGTATTAAAGCCAAATAAAATTTTATGAAACACAATGGATGCACCTTTAAAGCAAAATCTACGTTAATCAAAATTGATAATACACTTATACGTTCATTAACTATCCTGATTCTTACACCAAGCTTTCGACTATAACTTAAACTTACCCCCTTAAATTGTCACATAGAATAGAAACAAACAAACGAGTAAAAATCACGTTTATTATTCATTTAATACTGTATCCAATGGTGTTATTGACTTTACTCTTTGGCCTATGAAACTACATAAAATCATATGTTTTATTTAAGGGACATAACTGTTTTGGGCTTTATTTGGTCAACGCTTCTTGTTTTTTTTTTGATTTTATGAGTACTTCAAATATTCTAATTCTACAAAATGTAAACAAACAAAGTAGATCCTGTAATATCGTTCTGGTAATTCAGATGTGTATCATAATGGTTTAATGCCCAAAAATATTGATTTATCAATTATCAATATTTTCAACGCCGACATGTGAACATTTAGTCTACCCCATTAGGTAAAACAATGTCATATACCCACGAAAAGGTTATTTGCAAAATAAAACGACATTTTTAACGTATACATCATGAAACGATGTCACTGACAGACGTTTTATCCCAAAAATAATTTCAAGTTTCAACGTTCCTTCAATTCAGTTTTAATTTCCATAACTTCGCCCTTGCATTTAACAGTCTGTTCATCCTCTCCTGTAAGAGCGACTTTGGTATAGTAAAAACAAATGGAAAAAATAGTGTGGTATGTATAATTCCTTTGCAGATATTGCCTATGCCTTGGGAAGATTATGGCAGACTGAAAACAGCTATAACCGATTCCTCCAAACTCAATAAAACTGACCATTAACAAACCCGTTCAGGTAGCCATCGGGCTACGATTTCCTCGGCGCGTCGCTGATTGACTGAATGAAAGGTCACAGCAGTACTCAGATCAAGAGCGCAGCGAGGTACAAATGTTACGTTTGATCTCATTTTAATGAGATTGCGATTTCTCATGCGTCTTACATGAAACAAAACCTCTATGTCTATGTAATACCATTTTATCCATAAGACCATATCAGACAAAACCATCGTCTCTGTAATATCATGTTTTATCCATATCAGAAAAATCATTGTCTCTGTAACATCATGTTTTATCCATATTAGAGAAACCATTGCCTCTGTAATATCATGTTTTATCCATTTCAGACAAAATCATCGTCTCTGTAATATCAGGTTTTATCCATATTAGAGAAACCATTGTCTCTGTAATATCACGTTTTATCCATATTAGAGAAACCACTGTCTCTGTAATATCACGTTTTATCCATATTAGAGAAACCACTGTCTCTGTAATATCACGTTTTATCCATATAACACAACGCCATTGTCATGCAACACCATTTTTTTCCATATCTGGATTCCCATGCTATTTATTAAGATGATGCGCCAAATTTATTTACAACAACTGTTTTCATCGCATTTGATCGCATTGGATCGCATTTAATCTCATTTGATCGCATTGGGTCGCATTGGGTCGCAATGGGTCACATTGCATTTGACGTGGACGCCTTGGGCTGATCGGTTGAAATGGGCCGGTCATGCAATGCCTTGGTGGTTTTCTAACGCATCGTATAGATATCGTTCTATAGAATTTAAAAACATACCTTCGTTAACAGTCATATCATGTTACCAGTTTCAGTTTCACTGATATGGATAAAATCGATAACGAGCCATGTATAGTGTGTGAATATTGGATACACAGCATCAATGTTATAAGGTACACTTCATTATGAATTGCGATCGACTTCGGATATAAAGTTTAGGGTTCGATTCCTGCAAGGGGCTCCGAAACCTTGCTGAATTTTTCCACAAGTGGTATGGGTTAGGATTTGAACTAATACTACATTAAAATTCATTTAGTTGAGCCGAGTCAGTCGTTCGCTTGTTTCATCGATATACCATGACAACTACAATTACTGCATGCGAGCTTTCTCCCTGTACTAATGCTATCGCTTCATGATATATAAATATATACAATATATATGTAAGTAATACTGATGTGAATTGATTGAAAATATATGTTATTCATTTAAGAAATAGATTTGGCAGAAGTTATAAAACTTATAGAAGCCCTCTCCAAATAATCGACAAATATTTGACAAGGCTAAAATGTAGACATATGCAGAAGAGAATTTGTATTTATGTAGTAATTTACCGATGACACTTTTCAATGAATTTATGAACATGGTGAAACATGTTTTCATTGACTGGTTGTGGAAGATTTAGATTGCCATACACGATTGTATTCAGGTCTAATTCTGCCTTTAAAATTTGAAATCTCTGCTTTAAACGGAAATTAGCATATATTGGACATCTCCAAAAGAAATTATAGACATATTCAACCAAAGCACCACAAATGCAAGATTTACTTTCAGATAAATTGACACGATAAAGATCAGCGTTTAGGGAACTACAAGAATGATGTGAATCGATGTTAAACAACATGATATAATGGAGGACCCAGAAAGGGGTGCAGGGCCTCCCCCGATTTTGAAAATGGTTGCATCCCCTCTCCCTCTTTTTATTAAGTGAACCAAACCCTTAAAAATTCCTGGGTGCGCATTTGACATATCACCCGATCACACTTTAGGGTCTTCTCAGTTTTCTATTACTGAAAGATGTGCCAGTAAAATCTCTTATATCGTACACATGGTTTACACTGCTTGTGTTGTGACGGTCAATTATGAAATGGAAGAACTCTACATACATATTTGATTTGTTTATACGTGCTAAATTGGTAAATTATCAAACAATAAACACTAAATCAAGATGATTATTGCAAACAGCTGGACGTCATATCACGTCGTTATATAATTATTCGTTTGAATCATTCATAGAATTGAATTGATGGAAAGCTACGAACTAAAACCGAAACATTACGAAAAAACTATTTCTTCTACTTGGTTAAAAACTTCCTAAATTCACAAAGAATTATCAGCTTGAAGCAAACCCAGAAAACTCTTAAATCACCCAAATATAGTCTCCTGATAAATATCAGTTGTGTTTATGAAATCTGGCAATTATTGTTAACTACATTGTTTCATAATCTTTGACTTTTCGGTAAAAGTATCAAATTATCTTAGGAAAATAAATATTGTATTATGTTGGTAGATTTAGAATTCTCACAACCCGTGCAATGCAGAAACCAACACACAGCATTTCTTGAAAAATACGGCATTTGTTTATTTTCTTATTATTTGATATATCGATCTGAAATCTATCCATCGTGATGACGTTGCTCAAGATATAAAAGTATTCAAAGTTGCGAATGCGACAAAGTGTGGTGAAACACAGCGTTCGCTGTTTATAGATATGTTTGCTCGATATATTACGGAACCTTAACAGAACCTCTTGGATGTATTTATGCCTCTCGTATGTCAATTAAACGATATGGAAGAATTTCAAAACTATCATTTGATACTAGAATATGTAAACTTTCAATGACGAATGAAAAATGTATCAGTTTTTGGTCCAAATGTAGTGTATTTCAAAGAGAACGCAAATGAGGCCCTCTGTTACATGCGCGCTTACAGTGCGAATAGCGGTATTGTGAATATCTGGGTCACGACGCACTTACAACAATTAATTGAACGCAGTTATCTTATTAGATCACTATGCACGATATAATATGTATCTATTTGTAGCTTAATGTTTTGGCTTCAAAACGTGATAAATATTATTTGCAGGAGAAACGTATTTTTAACAAATGCGAGGTTTTTTATGACCCAGAAGGCTAACTCAGATATGCGACATTCACAGACTGTGCTCGCGAAGAGGTCATGTGACCATCCACGTGGCCTTACAACGAGAGATATTACCCAGTGTGCTTAGAGGCAACACATTTTTATTTGGCAATATGGCGGAACATTGTAAGTTAACATTTTACAACACATTTCCAAGCTTACATAGCTACATGTATTTTCAGACTCCACTGATAGATCGTATATCGTTTCTTCTCACCATATACAAAGTACCTGAAATAGTCGGGGCCTCGTTTATAAGGACGGGCGACGTTCACTAGGCGAGTGATAGCCCCGCTATAGAATGTATGACCGTTTCACACTCGCTACACGTTTGACATTGCCTTTCCGCTTATATCTCGCTTGTGACAGTGTATTGTTTCTCTAGCGCTCGGGTTTTGATGCACAGAATGTGTCTACTACATTCGGAGATAGACATATGTGACTTAAAATCTGTCAAATAAGTAAAAAACTCGCTGTAAACGCGTTGCTATCTCTGCGAGTATAACCGCTTCCCGCCTAAAGGTGAACTGATAGAAGAAATAGAATAACTTCCTCATTTAATAACTCGTTGTAGCGACTCTGAAATGACATTTTAAGACATATTTGTGTTATTGAACCGATGTTCAATCAAATATATTGTATTTTATGCTATAATATCGAACCAAAACATTGAAATCAACAATCCGAAGGCTTGGTTTTGAGATTGGGGATAGGCAGACGACACACACGATCTTTCGATACAGACACATTGTTTTGGGTTCTTAGTCACTGTAGAAAGTCGGTTCTCTCATTCAAAAACAATGTTTTCATATAAAGACACATTATTATAGTTAATATAATGCATCAAGAACAAGCAAAACTAATGTTTTTATAAGAGGTGTGTATAAATTCTGTGTTTGAGATCTTTGGGCCTACATTTGTTACAGTGCAAAATAAACAGTTTAAGTTTTTCTACATTGAGTCTATAGGCCTATTATATGGTTTTAAGTCAAAACAGTGTTTGAGATTATAATTCAGATTACCATATTCTATGTGTATGAATTTATTAAACTTCTTTAATCAATATTTCATATCACAAGTTATCGATCTATCAATATCAATGTAGGCATATCAACATGGACGTTGCGGCTAATGACTGCGATACTGCCGAATCGACATTAAACAATAACTCACTCACTCAACATTGACAACATATAAAAAAAAACATCGTCACTTTGGTAAAACATTACCAGTGTCATATTTGTCACAGGAGCACATGTGCACAAATAATGCTTGCTTGTAACTATTGTTACATCTGCGACATAACACCATTCAAAGTGTTGTCACTCACTTACATCGTCCTGACTTTATAAACCTAGGCTACATGAATAAATTTGATGATAAAAACATTATTACTGTCAAATAAGACTTTAACAATACTAAGGTAACATCTTTGAAGGGCATTCTAGAAGTTGAGGTGATGAAGAACAATTTTATAGACACACAACTTCTTTATTCTATGTAGGCAACGTTTCGACATAGATAATAATGTTGCAGAATTAAGGACAAATTTATGGAAACACAGCTTCTTTATTCTATGTAGGCAACGTTTGGACATAGATAATAATTATTACATGACATATTTAAGAACATCATATTGCAGGTTTTTTAAGTATAACATGAAAACATTATTCTTATGGATACAATGTAACTCTTTATCAGTTTAAGAAGGACAAATTTATGGATATACAACTTCTTTATACTGCATAAGTCTCCGTTTTGACAAAATACTAATGTCGTTGTCAAGCGTCAAGTTGTTAAGTTGTAAGTACTTGACAACCACATTAGAACCTATGTCGAAAGTCTCAAAAACGTCGCCCTATGCAAAATAAAGAAGTTGTATATCCATAAATTAACTTCATCATACCAACTTCTGGATTCCACTCAAAGAAATCATTATCAGTACAATACACATTGTAAAAATGACATACTCTGATTCATCATTTTCAAAGGGGGAGGGGGGGGTGGTCTTAAAAAAAAGTTCAAAGGTGTTAAAAACTCTTGATCCCCGGCATTCGCCACAGAATGCTCATAACATATATTTTGAAACTTATTTGATTATATGATATGTTGATAACAGTTTGATCATTTCTGTTTACAGATACTGTGAATGGAGAATGAAGGAGAGTAACAATGTTACATATATACCATACTACATAAGTTGAAAAGTAAGTACCTATCACATTTACATGAACAAAACACCAGTGTTTGAAATAAGCCCCAATAGAATCCAGCCTGATGGTGTTATTTTATTAATTTCAATCATTTTTATACTAAAAAATGAAAAACCTCAAAAATAGCAGAATTTACCAGGTTTTGGGCCCTCAGATGGGAAGTTTAAGTCTTTGAGTGGGTGAGTTATTGTTTAACGCAGCTTCGACAGTATCGCAACCATTAGCGGTGATTCAAGTCTTGGAAATCAATTTAGAAGTGGCTTACATAAGAACAGGAATATTTTCTGGATGACAACTTCTTTATGTGATACACAATGTTTCGGAGTATATAACGAAGTTCAAGATAAGCACTCATTCATAAGCCAACATCATTTCCCCACAGAGGTTAATCTCTTATTGTTACATAAAATATAATATAAAATATAAATAAAACAAGATGTGTTTGTTAAACACGGATGCCCCCGGATATACCAAAGTTATGGCCAAGGTTAAAGTTTACTGAAGATGTCCACTGCGGCAAGGTCAAGGTCACAAGGTCAAATATGATGACCTCATCTGAAGGTCTCATCATTAGGTATGCACATGCCAAGTATGAAAGCCGTAGCTCTGAGCAATCCGAAGTTATGGCCAAGGTTAACGTTTTCTAAATATTGTCCACTGCGGCAAGGTCAAGGTCACAAGGTCCAAATATGATGACCTCATCTGAAAGGTCTCATCACAAGGTATGCACATGCCAAGTATGAAAGCCGTAGCTCTGAGCAGTCTAAAGTTATGACCAAGGTTAAAGTTTACTGAAGATGTCCACTGCGGCAAGGTCAAGGTCACAAGGTCAAATATGATGACCTCATCTGAAAGGTCTCATCACAAGGTATGCACATGCCAAGTATGAAAGCCCTAGCTCTGAGCAATCCAAAGTTATGGCCAAGGTTAAAGTTTTTGTGGACAAACACACAGACGGACGGACAGACAGACGGACAGGTGAAAAACAATATACCCCCGGAATCTCCGATTCGGGGGCATACAAAATATATAAATAAATGTGCAACACTACATCCTTAGTTTTGTCCAATCAAACATCGTTTTACGTCTACGACTGCATTCTGTCTTGTAAACAATACATGCACAACTCTAGTTAAGTCATATGGAGAGTTAGGGGTGACTATTGACCCAAAGAGACTATTGCGATAGCGATAGCGATAGTCTAATGCCACTTACTATTGCGATAGCGATAGACTATTGTAACTCACTATTGCAATAACTATTGCGATAGGGTTTTTTGTACAAATACGCAATAATCAGCTAGATTTTTTACAGATTTTAGTGGAAATGTTTAATTGATGTAAGGACTATGGAACCAAAATCATAAAGATAATCATTTTGCTATTTCCTATCTCTAGTTCTTCTCTTTTGACATTCTAAAATGAAAAGCTTGAATTAAATGTAGTGAGGCTTGTGAAAATCATTCATAATTAATGGAAATTTAATAGTTTCGATAGTATCAATAGTTAACCTTACTATTGCGATAGTGTTTTTGTATATACTATCGATATAGTACTATTGGCAAGCCAACTAATGCGATGCATCGATAGTTCGATGTATTGTTACATCCCTATCGAGAGTTAAGAAAAGCTCAGTTTGAAACAATGTTGGTGATTGCACAACTTACTTCTGATGCAACCAATCAGGATTCTCGATTCCTAGCCGAGAAAGTGCTAAATATAGAAATAGAAATTCTGAAAGGAGTAACCTCTGGGGGAAAAGAATTGGTAGCCCATGGCTAGTGAAAAAAATGTTGAACTATTAAGATATTTTGACAAGTAGTCCAAAGGCTATTTTGAAATTTGAAGACAATATGATCTGGTTGATACATTTGGCTAGCTGAAAAGTCTTTAGACTAGTACGAGAAATTAACTAGTCCGAGAGACTAGTGCTTTGATTCAATTCATTCAGACCCCTGAATGCTAGTAGCAGTGTTGTTCCTAGGTGATCTGCTGAGGGGGTCATTTTGACCAATTCTGAACAAGTGGGGACCCTTTGCAATGGTAAAAGTATCCTACTTCTCCAAATTAAAGGGACGCCAATTCAAAAAGGTGGGCAAATGTCCCCAGGACCCCCTCTCGGAACACTGTATTAGGGTATTTTTTTTTGCTAAAATTAAACCGGCCTCAATACAGCAACCAATTTGGGAGCATTTATTCTTTATTTTTTCAGTTTGCTCCCTGTAATTTTGAGTAAGGAACATACCTATATCTTTACAAAATATGACCATTATCAATTAAATTTTACATCAAAATGCTAAACAGATTCTTTCTTTTATTACGATTGGTAATTTCAGCAATCTAAATCTGTGTGCTCCTTGAAATTCAAGTTTGCTTCTAAGAATATTTTTTTTAGCAACGTGTCCGCTCTTTTAAAATAAGTTTTACTTTGAGACCTGAAATAAAATTAGAGAGGGCCATCCTGTTTGTATATGTAGGTTGTTAATACTCATCCAAATAAAAATAACATCCTGCACAATATATTTCAAAAGGAAGTTGTAACAACATAGTGTTTAAAGGGAGATAAAAGCTGGGGGTATATTTTCTTGTTGAAATAATATTTAATGGGATCCTGTTTGTTTTATAATAAAAACATGGCTGTTTGACTCCCAAGGTGCAATGAACTTTCTATGTCAGGCAAGCTGCAATTAATTATTCATATGAAAAATGCAATATCTCATGAACCTTTGCATCCAAAAGGTTAAAGTTGTATTTTCTGTCTATTGGGGGATTATACAGACAGGAGTCAACCTTGACCATGACCTTATTTCAAGGTCACCATGACGCTTGTACCACTTTCAAATTCTTTTTAGTGCGATTATTCATGATCTGTTGGAGCCAGTGTATTCAAATTTGGTTCAAGTCTACTTTGGGGAAACCGTTAACAGAAGTTGACTTTGCTGACCTTGACTTTGTTTCCAAGGTCAGCAAGACACTTGGACCACTTTCGCAATACCTTTACATCTGGACATGTTGCAACTGAATTATTAATATCAACTTGGTTGTAAGCACTCAGTCTGATTAAAAATCAACCTTGTTCCGAGGAATAAAATATACAAAATAATGCATCTACCGGGAAATGACCATGTTCTGTAGATTCCTCTCCACAAGTCAAGGTCAAACAATGCTCCATATAGGTACATGTTCTGTACCAGTTTAGTGCAGACAAAACTCTGTCACACAGCTGACATTGACAAATCACATCCTGTTTTTTTAATGGTTGCCATTTTTAAAGCATTCTGAATCATTCGTTAACACATTCCTCATGTAACGGAAATGGACAAAAGTATGGCTGTTGGGAGTTACTTGCTTCTCGTACCGAAAGTTTTTGCTAGACAGTCTGTGATTAGCTCCCTGGATAGCATCAGAACATGCCAGCCTACAGACTGTTTTGCAAGGAAACCTCCGAATGATTTGAGTTCGTATCTTGGTAGATGCATTATTTAGAAACTTTTACTCCTCGGAAAACAGTTGATTTTAATCAGGCTATGTTGGCACGCATCCTGCTCCATCGGGGTATTTGTATCCACACGTCTACTTTAACCCCCTGATTTTAAATAAATGACTTTAAAAGGGCCGTTCTGTCTGCAAAATCTGCCATCTTGGATTTTGAGCATTGCCGGTTTGTGAAATGAAAACATGTTATATTGTACATCAGTGTAAAACTTTTTAATAATAAAAGATATACGCTGAAAGAATGTTCACATAGTAATACATAACATGTCATAACACAGATTTATAAACAATTTGCTGTTATGCCGTAGCCAACTATTTTCCCACTCGCAGCGCCGACGAATGGCTTCAGTTCTCATTGTTTTTATTTTTCAACAAAATTTGCGCTTGTCTTTCTCAAGTTGTGAAATAAAAATTCATCAAAATATATTCGTAGAAAATGGTGTGACGTATAAAGTAACAGTGGTGTGAAACTCTTCATATTCTTGCATATTCTTATTTCCTTTGAGTTTAGTTTGATAACCTAGTTATGCCTTTTATGAAATTTAAGGAAGTATTTCTGAAACTATTATTTAGATTTCAAATGATAAAGTGTATCTGATCTGGAATATGTACTTCTAGGGCTGTGTATTGCCTCAATTTTTGTATTACGATACGTATTGTTGAACTGTAATGTATTGCACTACGTACCACAATATACTGCAAGATTTTCTGACAATGAGATATTTCTCTAGAAGCCATTTTAACTAGTGCCAATGATATTGCAACATGCTAAATGAACTGTACATTCAACTTATATACTTCTTTTTGCAGCTTAAACATGACACATTTGATAAAATGACTTTCAGATCTTTAAAAAGATCATTTGTTATACAGTCCAACACACATTCTAGCACTTCACAATAATTTTGTGATTGTGATTTTGTAATTTTGTTAATACAAGTGTAGCCAGTAAATGTGCCTTTTATAAGATAAAGGAATAATTTTGACCTAATATTTTTTGGTGCAATATATTGCGATATGAAAATCGTATTGCAATACGTGTATTGCACAACTCCGTATTGCAATCTATCATACAATCAGGGATCACTTTAGGCAGGGATTTGGGGATATTTACTCATTGATGTACCAAGATATCCCATAATAAATACTGACAAGGGGAGAAACTCCCATTGCAAAAATGTAAAATGATTGTTATTATTTAGAAATATCCCATTACTTTATCTGAAAATCCCATTGTGTATGGCAGGGGGAGATTATTCTCCCTTTGACACTCTGCTCCAGGGTGATCCCTGTACAATGGATGGTGTTCTCGGAAGGATAAAGGCAACGGATATTTTCGGTATCCGTTGGGGTCATATACGGATAAAGATGCAAATTACAGAGGTCAAGTGACGGAACTTCTTTTGAAAATGACGTCACAAGCATTAATATTTCGAAAGCCTGTAATAACCGAAACAGTTGTAATTAATAGCGAAATAGCTTCATGTAAATAAACATACTTCAGTCTTCATTTCATATAGATCTACATTAATTTGAGAAATGACAAAACAAACATAGTGCAATGTATATTACGGAAACAATTATTATGATCAAGCAGCGCAAAAACATGTTCATCGCGAGTCGAAAACTACAGAGTAAACACTTTATAAATACTCACAGGTAACAAAGGCAGTTTGAGTTACATATGCATTTAACGAACGTTAATCCACGTTAATCACTCTTCCATAATGTGACTTTTGTAAAGGAGATTTTAGAATTCGCTGCCTAACATTCAGTTTAGCTCTCCGTGTGATGTGTGCGTCGCCATTTGCAACCGGGCGAAAGGGAAGCAACTCTCGCCTCTTCAAGATGGACTCCCCTATACTCATGATTACACGAAAGGACGCGAGTTCAAATTCGCTGTCCTCACCTTAATTATCCCCCGCCAACATAGTTGGGGGGGGATATTGAAATGGGCTCCGTCCGTCCGTCCGTCCCGATTTTGTTTCCGGAGCAGAACTCGAAAACTATAAGACATATCTCAACGAAACTTGGTGTGTGGAACAATCATCATGTCTAGATGTGCCTTTTGGGGTTTTCAACTTCTTCGAGTTATTTTTTTTTACCGTTTCCATAGAAATGTAACTTAGAATTTCGTTTCCGGAGCAGAACTCGAAAACCATAAGACATATCTGAACGAAACTTGGTGTGTGGAACAATCATCATGTGTAGATATGCCTTTTGGGGTTTTCAACTTATTCGAGTTATTTTTTTTGTCCGTTTCCATGGAAATGTAACTTAGAATTTCGTTTCCGGAACAGAACTCGAAAACTATAAGACATATCTCAACGAAACTTGGTGTGTGGAACAATCATCATGTGTAGATGTGCCTTTTGGGGTTTTCAACTTGTTCGAGTTTGTTTTTTTTACCGTTTCCATGGAAATGTAACTTAGAATTTCGTTTCCGGAGCAGAACTCGAAAACCATAAGACATATCTCAACGAAACTTGGTGTGTGGAACAATCATCATGTGTAGATGTGCCTTTTGGGGTTTTCAACTTCTTCGAGTTATTTTTTTTACCGTTTCCATAGAAATGTAACCTAGAATTTCATTTCCGGAACAGAACTTGAAAACTATAAGACATATCTCAACAAAACTTGGTGTGTGGAACAATCATCCGATGGGCTTATGGCATTGCACTGTGTCCAGCCGTCTGTAAACTTTTAGCATTTTGTCTTCTTCTCCAGAACCACTTTGTCTAAGAAACTGAAATTTTGTGTGTTGTGTTTAGTTGAAAAAGGTTCATAGTCACTGTTATTCAACAACTATTCTTCAATAAATTTTCCCAAAGGCGGGGGATATGGCCGACTCTGTCTGCTTGTTATTTTTCATTTGAAAAACGTATTTTAAAACGTATTAAAACATTGAAAATTAAGATCATGCCAAAATTAACAATCACTTTCACTGAAAGCATAATTTAGGAGGCGTTATTTTGTGTCATTTTACTGTCAGAATAGCACGCAGTTCATTTGCATATATCAATACGCGTATTTACAGTAAAGTTCAACTTTGAAATTAATGTTGTCATGCTGTTTTGCACAAAATGAATGAAGAATGACATTGTATGATAAAGAAGTTATCATGCTCGTGTGTTTTGGGATGGTAAATATCCTGCATTAGGAATAAACACAATGTATTTAGCTCGCCAAATACAATGTTTATTCCTAATGCAGGATATTGACCATCCCAAAACACACTCTCATGATAACCTCTATATATAGGTATTGCAATAATATTGAACAGCTTTATGTTGTTCTATATCTATATTTAATATATCCTCTCCATCAGGTATTCCCCTGATTGCATGAGACACTTTCACCTCGTATAGAAATGAAGTTACTAAAACTGAAGCAATATTTGGATAAGAAGCCTGATGAGCAACGATCAACTTTTGACGTTTCATGGGTCGAAAATAAGCATAAATAGCTAAGACTGAGCAATATTATCGCAATACCAAAATATTGCAATAAAGATTGTGTAATACAATTTTTCATATCGCAATATATTGCACCAACAATTTTTATGTGAAAATCAAATTTATTCGGGCAGGATAGCGCAGTGGTTAGCGCGTTTGGCTTCGGATCAAGAGGTCTGGGGTTCGAATCCGGCCAGTGGCACGGCAACTGTCTGCAGTAGAGAACTATTTTACACACAGTAAGGTTTGGGTGCAATGCTACACTAAATTTCAGCGTAGTACCCCACCCATGGTTAGCTAGTTCCAGCCGATGCTCGCAGGTTTCACCGCAGTGCATAGCCACATGGCGTTGCGGGTTTCTCCCTGCCATAATACTAGCAGCCGCGATATAAGTGAAATACTCTTGAAAGAGGCGTTAAACCCCAACTCACTCACTCACTCAAATTTATTCATATATCTTGTTTTTAGGCATAGTTACCAGCTTAACTAGTAACAGAATTCGTTTGGGGTGTAAGAATATGTGTTGAACTGTATTACAAATGTTTTCTAAATATATGCCATCAAAATTAACATATCATTTTGACTAATGGTCTATTTTTCAAAAGATTTGAAAGACCTTTTACTACATGTGTACAATGTTTAAACTGCAAACAGAAGTATAAAAGTTGAATGTAGAGTTCACTCAATATATTGCAATACGTATTGTAATACAGGTTGTATATATTGCAATATATCGCAATACGAAATTTGGTGCAATACTCAGCCCTTTAAATAGCTATGCATATCAAGTCGGAATGTGTTACAAGTCAAAATTGCCTCATGCAATCAGGGGATTTGAAGTAAAAATACCCTGATGGAGGATGACGTATTTCTTCTCCAGAACCAATGACTCTCGAGAGCTGAAATTTTATGTGCAGACTCCTTGGCCAATGGGGATTCAAAATTGTAGATTTTGTGACCCCGTGACCCCAAATGGGGTCACAGGGATCACAACCGTAAAAACCTATTTTCATCTTCTTCTCCAGTTCCAAAAGGTCTAGAGAGCTGAAATTTTATGTGCAGACTCCTTGGCCAATGGGGATTCAAAATTGTAGATTTCATGACCCGGTGACCGCAAATGGGGTCATCGGGGTCACAACCTTTAAAACTTCTTTTCATCTTCTCCAGTACCAAAAGGTCTAGAAAGCTGAAGTGTTGTGTGCAGTCTCCTTGGCCAATGAACTAAATAGGGTCACAGGGGTCACCAAATCAACCTTAAAAACTATTTTTCGCTTGTTAATAATGTATTACTTGAGATAACGTAGATAATAAATCAATGAAGCTCTGATGAGCTACAGAGCCCATAGCTCTATTTTTAAAAACACTGGTTTTAATGTCAACAGATAAGCTTACCTGGAAATAACTTGGTCTTGACCTAGAAAAACCTTTATCAATTATTTACTAACAAATATGAATGATATTATTTAAACCAACTGTGTGAGAGTTTCAAGGTAAAATTTTGAGTACAATTTCATATCAGCCTTTTAAATTGAATATCTGAAATAAATTTAATTTCAAAGGGACTTAAATTGTAGAATATTAACCTATGGTTGAAAATAACCAAGTTAATATTTAATATAAGAGCACACGTGCACCGTGCAGTGTTGTTCCTAGGTGATCTCCTGAGGGGGTCATTTTGGCCATTTCTGAACAAGTGGGACCCTTTCCAAAAGTAAATGTATCCAAATGCTCCAAATTTTAAGGGACACCAAGCCAAAAAGGTGGGCAAATGTCCCCAGGACCCCCTCTAGGAACAACAGTGTGCACGTATCACGTTTGCCATTGTTTCACCATGACTCCCTGTATTTTGTCCTCTGACGTCATAAAACAATTGTTTGTGACGTCACTTGCTTGCGATAAGAGCTGTTTGCTGGCTATTACTCGATACAAATTGAATAGAATGGGTATTCTAAGATGCCTAGCAGTTAGAACAATTGAAAAAAAAGTACTTTATCAGACGATAAAGGTATAGTTTTTGTGATGACGTCACAATTGAATGACGTTTCCGCTCCCCTCGTAGTCACGTGTGCCCATTGTAACCCAACGAAAGAGGGCAGTTGAAAAGACCGTGTTTTTCTGCAAATGATAATGTCCTAAAACAACGGTAGCGTTGTTATAACAATTATTGAAGGAATGTGTTCTTTTGTAAACGAATTAGTCTTAAATTTTAAGCTACATTTGTACTTGAACCAAAACGACGAAATCCAAATTAGGCAACCCCAGGAACCACTATGACGTCACAACAGAACAATGACGTCATAGTCGCTGTTGTCGCACGGCTCGTCAGTTGGCCCTGATCATGGATTATTAATATTAAGGAAGTAAACTCTATTTTTCTTGCAAAATTACTCAAAGCAGAATGTTGTGTTATGGGTTATCTTAGAAAAGTAATAAAGTTCGCCGTACTTTAACGATAATAGTTCAGGGCAAAACTATACTTTATTACAAAACACATTGGGGTACAGGGAACTTTATTATACTCAAAATTGTGCAATGTAACTAACAAAATTTGTGCAAATTTATGTTTAACCCTCGCTCTCACTCGGGCAATTAAAAAATTCACACTCCCAACTCATATGATACACTTCCCCGGCTAATAATCTATGTTCCACATCCAAAACAACTTTAACAGTAACATTTTCATTCAATGAAAACAATTCTTTTTATCTATAAAATAAAGACTCTGACAAATTGCCAAATATCTCTTTGAAACATTTCTTAAACCCTCAGATGACGCAAGTTTGAACACCAGTTTCTGCTAATGTATATCAATCATTATAATGTGATGCATTTGTTTTTGTTTTCTCCTACATGCTTTTCGGTAATACGTCATTGCGATAGTCTGACAAGTCTAAAGATGAGAAAAACGGTCTCGAGTGGCATGTCATTCTCCCTCCAGTCTTGGAATGATGTTTCCCATACACAATAATTTGGATTGGTTGTAAGATCAATAGTCTGTGGTTGTCAAGTGAATGCATTTTAAAAATTCATTGGTTTTGTTTGGCTGTTGGGTACTTGAATTTGTAATAGGCTACCGTTAATAGATGTAGAGAAATTATCTTAATAAGTCTACGTGTATCAAATTCAATATTATAAATTCAATATTAAAAGTAAAAATGTGTTTATATTCTCACAAAACACATGATAAATGCACAATGCTTGAGAATAAAATAACTATCAAATGGATTTCCTCTGAAATGAGGTTTGCTAAATATTTTGTTTATAGCACATTCAAGTTCGGATTTAGTGGTTTGGGGTTCGAATCCCTCCAGGGGCTCGCCAACTTTGCTGTAGAGAACTGTTCTACACGCAGTATGGTTTGGGTGCAATGCTACACTGAATTTCAGTGCAGTATCACCCATGGTTCACTGCTCCCATGGTGTTGCGGGCTTTCTCCCTGCAATAATACTAATAGACCTGATATATAAGTGAAATAATCTTGAAAGCGGCGTTAAACCCCAAATCACCTCGCTATTGCTCAGCAAAAATAATATTCTGTCACTCGTGTGGTAAACATAGCATACATAGACGCTCATATAATATTCGGTTTTAATTATTCTGTACCGAAGTCGTGAAATAAATTAAATCCATCTGCCGTTGTCGCATTTAGAACACAACATCATAGACAAAGTGTGACATCATAGCAATGTTTGACGTCACATCATTGATCAACATGACAAAATGATATTTTGCCGAATGGCATAGTATGAAAAATTTGAACCCTGATTCTGATATAATTGCTCTCTTAGGTATAATCTAGGCAGTGTTAACATGAATCCGGAATATAACAGGGGAATTCATCCAACAGACTTATAAATTGGGGGGAAAGTAAATTCAAAGTGATAATCTAATACTGTTCATGCTTATCAAAACTATGACTCTTGAAATTAAATGTTAATGAATTGATTTAATAAATGATCAAACAGGACTATCCGCTCACATATCATTCCCACAAAAATACTCCAAAAGTCTGTTTAAATCGTACTCAGCCAGTTTTAACTTGTCCTAATAACTACAACTTACCAGTCTATTTTGCCTTTCAGATCACCCATGATATGGCTAGAACTAAGAAGCAGGTTCTACAAGCCACTGCACGCAAACAGCAACTGCATCAAGAAGCCATCGAAAGGGCTGCAAAAGAAGTAGATCCACCTGCATGTCCTCCCAAAAGCAGCAAGGCAGAGGTTTGCACTTCCAAGGACAACACTTTGCGTCAGTCCGACCCTTATGAACGACCACCGGGACGTCCAAGCAAATCTGCCCAGAAAGTCAAAGCTTTGGCCGAACAGTTCAGTGAGAACAAAGCTGACACCAACCATGATGGTTCCATGTTCAGAAGAGCAATCAGTGTCCAAAGGAAAGGAAAGCCTGACGTTAAGAAGGAGGAGGAGAAAGAGAAGGTTGATGATGAGGACATGAAAGAAGATCCTCAAGAAGCTTCTGAGCCTGTGGATGTGGATCAGACTTCATCACCTGTGTCTGGTCCTGTGAGCATCAGGAAAACCAAACTCACTGCCAGAAAGTCAACCAATGCTGCCAAGAAGGCTGAAGCAAAGGAGTATCTGGAATGCCTTGCAAGAAACGAAGTTGAACCTAAGGTTGAAGCAGAAAAGAAGAGTTCACCTTTTAAATCCAGGTGGACAGCAGAGGAAGGGTTTGTGTTACCTCCAGGAGATGTGTTGGTGGACATATTGGATATTGACATTGACTGGGACAATGTGACGTATCCTCTCGAGTTTCCATATCAGAGAGTGTATGGGAGAAAATCTATGCCAAGTGCCCGAAAGAGCATCAGACATTCTAAGAAACTGATTAAAGGAAAGCGGTTATCTACTGCAAGGAAGTCTTTTCCTCCCCGTAAGTATTTATGATATCTTCAAATGAAATGAGAAAATATATCATATTTGACAATCAAATGACAATTACTAAAATTGTATGATAAAAGTGAAATAAGTGAAACATTGTCAGAACCAAATTACATTTTATAGCCTGAAAGACCCACAACTTAAAGACCTAGAAAATGGAAATCATGTGTCATGGGGATTATGAATTGTAGATTTGATGACTCTTTGGCCACAAATAAGGGCCAAAGGAGCCACGACCTTAAGGCATATTTTCCTATTTTTCTCTCCAGAACTAAAAGCTGACATCTTGCATACAGACTCCTCAGTCAATAGGGATTATCAATTGTAGTTTCAATGTTTCTGTAGCCACTAATCAGGGCCACATGGGCCAGTGCCACCACCTATAAACCTATTTTTGTCAGCCTATTGAGATTATAAATTGTAGATTTGGTACCCGAGTGGTCGCTGAAAGCCTAGAAAACTGAAATCTTGTGTACATATTCTTTAGCCAACTAATATTACACATTAATAATTTGATGATTCGGTGATCCTATGAAGGTCAGATGAAGACCCACAGAGACTACCCTTGAAACTTACTACAGCTTTTCATGACCTAAAGCCTTAAACCGCTGAAATATTGTATGCACACGTTGGCCAAATTGAATTATAAATTGTAGATTCTTAAACCTTAAATTTAAAATTTCAACCTTATATGATGCCTGCATGATTATCCCAATTGCTAATATTTTTACTGGTTTTTCTTGTTGACTTAATTTTGCAAAGATGAACTAATTTTTCACTAAGATTATAATATATTCATATTTTGTAACCTCTAATGGTTTCTTTTCATTTCTTTTCACAGGCACTATAGGACCAGATGACATTCATCAGGCATCAACTTCGGATGCTGAGTCTCTGAATGTGTTTCCAAGTGTTCATGAAGCTGTCATCACCCTTCCCAAATCTGAAGTATTGCCAGTGGCATTGGTTTGCATAAATGACATATATCATTCACAGACTGCAGAATATAGTGAAACTGTGACTAAAGCCCAAAGAACACCATCGCCAAGAGGTAGAAAATCCAGCAGGCAAACCTCCCCGAGAAGGTCTTCTGAGAAAGCCAAGAGCCCTCGAAGGAGTCCAAAAGGGGAAAGAAGATCAAAAAATATATTTGAACAGTTTCAAAATGAGATAGTGGGTGAAAAATCACCAAAACGAAAGCTGGGGATGTCTCCTGGTAGAAAAGGAGCAAATAAAAATGTTGCCAGCACCACATTTGCATCTGCAATGAAATTTCTGAGGTCTGTTTCTGAGAAGGTTGATGGAAAACGAAAGAAGCCTGATATATCCCCAAGAAAAAGGTCTCCAAGGAGGAACTCATTGAAGCTTGAGATTCCCAACCAGGGGGATTTAGTCTCTTCAAAGAATTCTAGCCCTGTGACACCTTCAAAGAATGCTAGCCCTGGAACATCATCAAAGAATGCAAGCCCAAGAACATTGTCAAAACATGTAAGCCCAGGAACTTTATCAAAGAATGTTAGCCCAAGAAAGAATTCTAGTCCAGGCACGCCATCAAAGAATGTAAGCCCAGTGTCTCAAAAGAATTCTTGCCCAGTAACACCATCAGATTGCATAAGCCCAGCAAGAAGTCCAAGGTCAGGGAAGAAGCAGAAAGAGGAAGGAGAAAGGAGAAGAAGTGGTTCTGCTTCTCCAAGAGGTGAAAGAAGAATCCGTTCTCCTAGCGCCAGACTTCTTGATGACAATGTTGTGTACATGCCATTGCTTAAAAAGGGCAAAATGTCCCAGAAATCAAATTCACATGATATGATGCTGACACTTGCAAAAAGTTCCCCTCCAAAGGGTGATATTGCATCACCAGATGGAAATAAAGCAGCAAGAGAGTTGAACTTTATGAAGATCTGTAGTGATCAAATCGAGAAACATCTCATTGAAGTAACTTCTTCAGAAGATGGTACATTATCAGTGAAAACAACATATGAAACTGTTACACCAAAGTCTTCTTCACCTCAACCAGGCACTTCAAAAGACAATCCTGATAGTTCATCTGATATGTCCAAGGTTCAGACCAGCAAACAACTCCTTGATCTAATTTCAAAGGTGGACAGTAGAATTAAAGATAAAGTCTTTACTCCTTTAGAGAACAACTGTGAAGATGAAGAATCAGAGGGTTCGTCTTTAAATACTAGTCACAATTCGGACACCCTGTCACAGCTCATTGATCAAATGGAGTCAGAAACTACAAATCCTGAAACCAAATCTGATCCAACAGTTCCAGAAGATAGGGACAGTGTTCCTCCTGAGGTCAAGTGTGGTGAACTCTACAGGAGACTGATCGGACAAGAAGATGTGAAACCTGTAACTTCTGCCAGAACTCATGAAGTACTCAAAACAGAACAATCTTCTAAAAGTATTTCTGCTGAACCTAAAGACAAAAATGAGGTTGCAGTGAAAAGTGAGAGCTGTTTGCTGAAGAAGCATCTTCTTACTGAAATTGTTGTTCCAAATGTGCAAAAATCAGAAAGTGACTGTGATCTTGGTGTTTCAACATCTTCTATAAAGATGGAGATTACAAATGAAGTTTCAAAGGAAGGAGAACCTACAGAAGGCAAGAAAGTTCCTTTGTGGAAGAAATCGTACAAGACTAAGGAACCTTTGCCTTTGGACATACTCTCAAAGGTCGAGAAGATTTCAGTTCAAGATAAGAAATCTGCTTTTGTTAGTGATGAACTTGAAACGTATCTTGAAAGCTCCAAGAATCTTAACCTTACTTCTCAAAGTACTCCTGAAGTCAAATCATCTCCTGAATCGAAAGAAGATGTGTCAGGTGATTTAAAAGACATTGAGCCCGACTTTGATGAAGTGGAAGGTGTCCTCTTCCTGTCCTTTTCATCGAAGGATGCAATGGAGGCTCATATTGCCGTTGAGAAGAAGAACAAGTGGGACAAAGATGCCAATCATCTTCTTGGTGTTTCACGTCTGCTTGCCTTTGAACGCGAAAAGGATGGACCTGTTGATGTGGAAACTTCAGAACAAGCTAAAGCAAAGACTCCTGGCTCACAGAACCTCAGAGGTCAACACATGAAGTGGAAGAAGTACAGGAGGATGCTTAGACAGGAGTACAAAGACTTGAAACATTCTAGAGACAAAGGAGACTTTTATACCGGTTTCCAATCAGAAAAAACATCAGATATTACAAAGATCAAAGGATGGAAGAACAAATTTGCCGACAAGTTGGATGCTGAATCTTCAAAGCTTCATTGGAGAACTGAAGAGAGGCTCCTGAGAAATCTTGAACCAGATGACATCAGAGCTCTTGGCATCAAAAAGAAAAGAAGAAAAAATGTTGTGTTCACTCACAGGAAAGGTACTTCAAAGGAAATTGGTTATCCTGTTGGAAGGACGAGTACCTATAGACAGTCTGGTAGTCCTGAAGAGGGTGAGTGGAACATGATGCTTGATGAATATGAGGAACCTCTTTATGGGAGCAATGAAGGTATCTCGGATCACAGTGAGGATGAGATTAAGGCAATCAACTGGAGTCACAGCCATGAGGAAAGCCTTAATGTATCAGAGGAATATGATGTCAAGGACAGACCTTTTGGACATGCAAAGAGACTTCAGATTCGACAAGAATTTGCAGAACTGTTCAACTGGGGTGAAGAAGAGATGAAAATTATGAAGAACCTTGGTGGCAGAGTGAGAAACCGAAGGAAGAAGAATGATCCAAAAGATATGACAGATCAACTGGCTGAAACAGAATCTCCAGAAATCAAGAGGAGGTTCAAAGTCAAGAAAGTCAAAAGAACAGAGTATGTTCCAGTTTCTGTTATTACTGAAAGGATGGCTACTGATGCTCTCTGTGCTCTTGACTTTGGCAAATACAAACCAACTAAACCAGGAACTGGGTACACTGATAATATCATAACCAAATCAACAGTTACTAAGAAGGTCCAGCCGTCAACTCTTGCTGGAATGAAGCTTCTGAAGAAGGGCAAGGCTCTGTTAAGAGCACAGGACAGGAAAGCATCTATGTTGAAGTCTGGTGTTCCTTTGCAGAGGCAACATTCTGGAGAAACTCCTGCAAGTAATGATGATAAATCAGACATCCATTCAAAGAGATCTTGTGATAAACCAGGTGTGTATGGTCATTGAAATGTTGTTTTTTGTTGGTAAGGATGTTATTATCCCCCGCCACGAAGTGGAAGGGGGATATAGGTTTGAGCTCCGTCCGTCCGTCCGTGTGTGTGTGCGTCCGTCCGTCTGCTATAAAGGGGACAGCTTTTCTCAAAAACTATTTAAGATAGGACAACCAAATTTGCTGTGTGGCTTGAGAGCATTAATACCTTGATGGAGTTCGAAAATAAGAACCGTGTGATTATTTTTTCCGGAGTTATTGCCCTTGTTCCGTTTGTTTTAACTCTGTTCATGGTATCTCCAAAGGGGACAGCTTTTCTCAGAAACTGTGTAAGATAGGGTTTCCAAATTTGGTGTGTGGCTTGTGGACATAAATACCTTGATGGAGTTCGAAAGTAAGAACCGCGTGATTATTTTTTCCGGAGTTATTGCCCTTGTTCCATATTTTTGGACCCTGCTCATGCTATCTCTAAAGGGGACAGCTTTTCTCAGAGACTATTTAAGATAGGATTACCCAATTTGGCCTGTGGCCTGAGGGCATAAGTATCTTGATGGAGTTCGAAAATGAGAAACACACAATTATTTTTTGCTGAGTTATTGCCCTTGTTCCGTATATTTGGACTCTGTTCAAGGTATCTCCAAAGGAGACAGCTTTTCTCAGAAACTATTTAAGATAGGATAACCAAATTTGGTGTGTGGTTTAAGAGTATCAATACCTTGATGGAGTTCGAAAAAAAGAAGCATGTGATTATTTTTTCCGGAGTTATTCCCCTTGTTCCGCTTTTTCGACTCTTTTCCAAGTATCTTCAAAGGATATAGCTTTTCTCAGACATTGTTTAACATCAAATCAGTTGTGTGGCTTGAGGATATCGATACCTTAATGGAAAGAAAATGAGAAGCGTACAATTATTTCTTCTTGAATTATTGCCCTTGTTCTCATTTCTTGTGTCTGGCGGGGGATGTTGATGACTATGTCTTCTTGTTGAAGTTCATTTGTTCTGTGTATTTATTTCTTAAAATCTTTGGTTTATGTTGTAGGTTGTAGCATAGATTCAGTAACATTGTTCAACTCTATTAACACCTGTACTGTCCTATAGGTTATAAGAATATATAAAACTTAAAATGTGGTTAGGTGTGTTGGTTTGGGGAATGCTTCTCTTCTTTTACATCTTGACAACCAAAAAGCATTGTCAAAGGGTCAATGAAACATTTTTTTTTTTTATCTCTCTGGATCTGTCTCTTGGGTTAAAAAGGATCACATTAGTGTCCCAGTGATGACCTGCCTTTGTTACTTATTCTCTGTATGTTTGTCTAAAGGTTGTAGATATGGATGCATCTGCCACCTCTGCAACTACCAAGAGGAACTGGAACCCAAACCTCAAGAGTCCTCAGTGTGCAACAAGGAATACTGCAGGTTGGGCTGTATCTGTGATAGTCTGACATCAGGACAGGAAATGGACAGCAGCAGTGGCCACTGTGGCAAGCCTGAGTGCATGATTAAATGTGTCTGCTCCAAACCTGAAAGAAGGCTTTCCTCAGGACCTGCAGCAGGTCCTCCAGACGAAGGAGGTAGTTCTGATGAGATTCCATCCCTGATACAGGACTCTGACATCTCTGCAGAAGAACCTAAGATGGATGCCGAGAAAGCTGATGATTACAAGCCCAGTGGCAAGACTTGGTCCAGACATGCCAAGGGCGACAAATATTCCAATCTTCCAAAACGAGAGTCGAGGCACCGAGTCTCAAAGAACCTTGATGCCATTACCCGCAAGGCCATGATGGTTTACGAAGCAAGTGAAGTATATTGCGAACAGAGCGGCAGGAGGAAGAAGGTACGTGGGAGTCTTGCATGTAGATAGTGAGGGTGGTGATTCCGAGGGATGCACTGCTCTCTGGTGTTGTGTGTAGTCCTGTCGTCTTGGCCATCTGGCTTGCTGGCTTTCATGTAGTGGTCACAAAGGACTTAGAGGTTAGACATTCATTCATTTCTCGAAAAAGAGATAATCCTGAGACATTTCTAATACATTTGCTCATTATGACAATTGTATTATTTGGCCTCTTTCAAAAATACTTTTAATCAGAATAAAGATTAGGTTATTGCTTACTTATCCCGAACACCAGGTTTTGTGTCATTTAATGATAACCATAGGGTTTGAGGATTTCCTCGTGCAGTATCTTTTATAATCTCAGCAGAGTGAGGATTTAAAATCTCAAGTTTTGAAAATATTGTTTCACCAAAAAATGAAGAACAGACATCTATAATGTGTGTTTGAAAATAGACAATAGAAATGCTACTTCATTTACCACCTCAAACAAGAACTCAAATAGACCTATCTCAATGATCGGTGTGCCAAATAGTAAATGGATCTCACCAGCTTACTTTCACCACAATTTCTTATGATTTGATTCTTTTTCAGCACACCGAGGAGACGTCCCCTGCAATCCGTCCCACTGTGTCAAAACTCTCATCACCCCCAGGCAAAGCAACCAGAGGTCCTGGCAGAATAGCAAAGAGAAAGGTACTATACAATTCATTTGAAAACTCAAATAATGATTATGCTAAAATCACAATTGGAAGAATATTAACCTTTTCACCTGTAAAAGCCAATGGCTGCTTTTAGATTTGATCCAATGAAGCACTCATAAAATATCAATGTGGATATAAAATAATTCATTCCTTTCAATCCAATTCCAGATAAATTTGTTAACACATTTACATGGCCCTTACTTATGTGTTTCTTCTTTCTCTTTTCAGCATTCCACATCACAAGAAGTGCTTCAGATCAGTGACGATGATGAAGTTACTGAAATCTCTTCATGTGCAAGGTTATCTTCATATTCTCCCACTAAACAGTAAGTCAGATTTCCTTTGATTATAAAAAAAATTGAACAATACACCAATACAACAATTCAATATTCTTTTTGTTAAGAGAGTTCAAATTCATGTAATTCTGTCTCTCAGAATTGTTTTGGTATTTATTAATTCTGCAGATGGCAAGTTGAAAAATATTGGATATCAATCTATTAAAAAAGTATTGATAGATTTATTAAAATGTTTAGAATAAAAACATTAATTTGAAAATTTGTGTTTATAGTCAAAATTAACAATAATTTTAGATATTATTAATATTAAATGTAATTTGTTTTAAAATTCATTAAATTCAACGTATTAATTATGCAATTAATTTCAGGAGAGATGTGTCTGGAGATCCTACCATTGTTCACATAGAGAATGCTGAAGATTGTTCCGGGGCCTCCAGCATTTGTATCACCCCTGGCAACAGTAGACCAACCACTCCAGCACTTAACAGTCAGGACCTTGGCATCAGGCTAAGCAAAGTTGCCAAGCAAGCTCCAGAGGTTCCAAAACCTGTTTCTTTAGAACCAGCCAAGAAAAAATTCCAACTGATTGTGTCTGCAGATCACAACCCGTCCATATGGCACACCCAAATGGTTTGTTTGAAAGCAAACCCTAAACCAAAGGATCCAGAATCAGAAGATCCTGAACCCGAAGGTGAGGAGATTAAACTTCTTGAGTTCATGGCCAACTGTAACTGGGACAGCTCCAAGCCTCAAATCCTCAGTAGAGTTGCCCAGTGTCTGAGCAGAGGAGTGTATCCAGATCCTAAGAGGATGGTCATTGGAGAATTCATTGTTGAAATTCTACCCAAAGCAGATAAATGTGCTGTGATTCCTCCAGAACTTCGGGATAAGTTGCCCAATAGCATGTTCTCGATCCGAGTAAAAGTTATGAAAAAGATCTCTGAGAAGGACATGCAAGAGTTGCAATTGAATCGAGCTGCTCAGATGAAGCCAAGGATTTTGAGTAAAGCTGACTCGGCATCCAAGAGGATCTTCAAGCAATCATTTGCACCTGGAACCCTTCCTGTCAATGTTTCTCAAAATAGTGTCACTGCAATACCAACAACATCCTCCTCAACATCACTTGGCATCTCTGGCCTGAGTCGTCTCCAGATCTCTCAACCAACAGCAGTTTTGATTGATACAGGCAGCAGTTCAAGCAACATGGAGCCTTGTAAAGTCACAAATATGAAAAATATTTCCTCAGTCCATCAAGCTTATGAGTGTGTTGATGATGAGGATGATGGCATGGAACAAATTACAGTTCAGAACAATGAGACTGGGGATCAAATGGAAATGATTTTTGAAAAAAATCCAGAGAATGATCAAAAGGATGTTGAAAAGAGTATCGATCTCACTGTGGACTGTGATGATGTTGTAGAGACGGAGCCTGAACCAAAGATTTTGAAAGCTAAAACGGGTTCATCTCGTCTGAATCTCGACAAGATACCATTGTCTGGTTCATGGGACGGGAACATAGACAATATATTCACCTCTGAAGGGGCGTCGGGGCATAAAGAAGAGGAAGCCATTGATCTCACTGATGATAATCCAAAGGAGGTTCCAACAAAGAAGTCCAAGACAGATCTGGATCCTGTGATTGTGGATCCAGCAAATTCAAAACGAAAAACTCTGACTAGTTTACTAGGACAAAAGAAGATTTCAAAATCACTTCAACCATCTACAGATGTGTCTAAAGATGTGGGCATCACGAACACAAAGACTTCTCCAATGGTCAGTACAGGTGTAGATAAGACTGCAAAATCCTCAGATCCTAAAGCAGCACCCCTGAGTAAGATTCTAGTTCCTCTGAGTCCTGGAATCCCAAGTGTTGGACCCAAGATTATTCTAGCTGGACCTGCTTTGCCTCCAGTAGCCGCCAAGGGAATCAGACCAACAAAAACTATCATCAGTACTCCTGGTGGCAAACTTTATGGACCTTTTACAGACCTCAACGATGTCAAGAGGTTTCAGGTTAAAGGCCCTGATGGAAGCACACAACCTCTTATTAATCTTCTCTCAACTAATGCCCTTCCCATGGTTCAAACCAAG
This sequence comes from Gibbula magus, assembly GCA_936450465.1. Classification (NCBI taxonomy): domain Eukaryota; kingdom Metazoa; phylum Mollusca; class Gastropoda; order Trochida; family Trochidae; genus Gibbula; species Gibbula magus. Next base: position 57,409,009 of record OW388294.1, read on the forward strand.
CCTCCACTGACTAAACCTCCAGAAAGTGTTGCCACAGCTCCACTAGAAACTAATAAGAATGGAATGAAACCAAAGGCCAGAAAACCAAGATCACCTGGAAAACCTGCCAAAGGTGATGACAAGGGAAAAACTACTCTCAAAACTGATGGCAGCCCAAAAGCAAAACGCGGAAGAAAGAAGCGTCAGAAGCTTGATCCAATTGCAAATGGTGTTCCCGAAGATCAGGATCATCAACTAAAGAAGGACGAAACCGATGGTGGCTCTGGAGCTCCAAGCTCTTTGCCCACATCCAAGTCTCAAATTATGCTAATCCCTGAGACAAAGCTGCCAGTCAATAGGAGGAAGTCCATTGAGATCCATCTGACTTCAGATCCTTCTTCAGCAACTTCTCAGTTAGGGTTCTCAAAGGGGCAGAGTCTGCTCAAAACCATCAAAACCTCTGATAAGGAAAATATCGATGGGGAGCCTGGTGCTCTGTTGAATGGTGAAGGGGACGGTGATAGAATTTCTAGTCAAGTGAAAATAACATTACCAGGTCAAGTGTCTGGGATTCCGGGTATCCCTGGTCCTGGTGGTGAAGGTCCTCGGCAAATGAGGTCCTCATCTCTGGACTCTCCATCCTCAAACACAATGAAGACTTCCACTCCTATACAAGGTGCACAAAGGGGACAAAAGGTTCATGGGTTTCTTCCAATCAAAAGACAGAGAAGTGGGTCAGAGTCTTCAGCCTGTGCTGATACCAACAAGAGGATAAAAATTCACTCCCATGATGCTTCAGACAGCGTTACTGGGGACGTGATGACACCAATTCAGAAGTTCCGTGAGAGGATGAACATATCTGCCATTGATATTTCTGATGATGATAGCCAGATGTCGAGCTGTTCTGGAAACTCTTTGCAGGGAGTCAACTCGATTGAAGTTTCTGACGTAAGTTCTTCACTTATTTCTACTAATAGCAAAAGTCTACTCCAAAACAACATTGGATGATGAAAAGATTTAATTTTTCTCTCTGATACTTCAATCATTGATTTTGTTGATTCTCTTTCATTTTACATTACAATTTGATATCTTTACATTACAATTTGATATCAAATGAACATGTCAACATCATGTCACTTTCATCTCTCTTTACGATACGTCATATATTCATCGTTCATGATAATGTCCAACATTCTTAACTCTTGTTCATTATTTTCACCTTTACTGCTTAAAATTCATGAGGTGTAGAAAAGTGTAGTGACAATGTTGTGACTAGTTGTAAAATTGTTGTGACGAGTTATGAAAATGTTGTGACGAGTTATGAAAATGTTGTGACAAGTTGTACACATGTTGTGACGAGTTATGAAAATGTTGTGACGAGTTATGAAATGTTGTGACTAGTAACTGTTGTACAATTGTTGTGACGAGTTATGAAATGTTGTGACTAGTTGTACAATTGTTGTGACTAGTTGTACAAATGTTGTGACTATGTTGTGATCACCCAGGAGGAAGAATTGGATGTGGAGACGGTATCGAAGAGTTTGACAGTTAAGGAAGATGCTAGGGATATCCTGTATAGAAGCTCTCAGGTACCTCATTAGTCAGTCGCTTAACCCTTAAACTGCTGGGTCGTGTTGCATAAAACTCTAAGGACATATTAAAAGCTAGACTTTGTGCAGTGGTAAAGGATGGTACTAAGATTAACCTAAGAGTTAAGTTTGTTATGTGTAATGACCCCCTTGTTCATAAATGTTGAGTGGTTCAATGAAAAAGTCTTTAATTAAATTCAGCAGTTAAAGAGTTAAGGACAGGCATGACCAGAGTATTACTTCAATAGCATATGAAGGGTTAATGGTGTGTGAAGCCCTGCCCTGCCAGGTAGCTGTTGATCCAGGAATATTCCTAATGTAGCTGCCGGTTTAAGGTTGATAAGAGTAAACATTTTGCTGCTACTTTGTCAGTGTTCTGATTATAACATGGTCATTTCAATATAGAAAATTATGCCATCTCATTTTACTTGTTTCGCATGCAAGTAATGCCCTAGAAATACACTAACTCTTTCCATCAAGACAAAGGTGGGTTTGTCCAACTTTCTTTATACGAGCGAAGTAGGAGAATATAGTATTTGATAGCATATGTATGAAATGGAATAACACAAGAACTATTCACAGGATTATCTTCATATTTTGAAGTTTCACCACAGTGACATTTTTTTTACCTTGACCTTCATTTCAAGGTCTAGAGACTTGGTCATTTTGCCCTTGTCAGCGGGATATCTTAAAAATCATTCACTGGATTCTCTTCATATCATATCAAATCTTCTCGTAGGCAAGATGAAGGGCTGGTTAGATTTTTGTGACCTTGACATTATTGTCAAGGTCACCCCAAAACTTTCATGTTAAGTTTGTCAGCTGGTAATCTCAAGAACCATTCATTTCTATGTAAAGTGTAGGGTCGAGTGACCTTGACATTACTTTTAAGGTTACAGTAGAAGAGGATCATTTGTGGCGTGGTTTCAAGGCACCTCATTGATGCATGCTTGTTGTACGTTTAATCTGCTTTTGCTTATTCTGTGCTGTTTCTTGTTGGTAATAATTCCTGCTTTTCTGCTTTTTGATGTCAGTGTCAATTGTTTGCAACTTCCCTTGTAAGGCAAAACTTGCGCTAGTCTCTATCACTGGATAATTTGGATCTTGCTGCATTTTGTATCCTTTTCTGTGCCAGCTTCTCAGCATACTGCACCTGAACAGTCCAATCAGAAATCCCTTCTCAAAAACTATATCCCAGGACCAAATTTAACTCGGCAATAGAACTTGCTGGATGGATGCGGTCATCTTGATTGAATGAAACAGCGTCACTGATTGGCTAAGGCAGGGAGTAGGGGTTGGGTTGGGTTGGGGGTAACTGGAGCTTGCTGTTTGGAGCATTGCAATAAAGCCATGAATTGTCATCATGATTGTCATGATCATTATTAGCAAGTGATGGAGACAGGTGGAAATGATGCTTTTTTTCGGAGGCAGTGTGATTAACATAGACAGTTTTCCAGGGATTAAACGTTGCAAAAAAGTACATTTATCGGGATACGAACTCATATCGTTCGGATGTTTTCTCGCAAAACCGTCTGATAACAGCCCATGTTCTGACACAATTCAGTTAACCTCCAACAAAAGCTTTCTGTGCGAAGCTAAGAGCAGATAACTCCGAACGGCTATCCTTTTGTCTGTTCCAATGGCGACCATTTAAAAACTATGATGTGATTGGTCAGCTATTTGACTGGGATCTGTCTGCGCTAAACTGGTACGTTATATGTGCCTATATGGGGTGTCCTCAAACCTTGTGGCGAGGAATCTATAGAACCAGTTCGTATACTGATAAGAAATATTTTGCAGATTTCATTCCTCGTTACAGGAATCAGACTGTTTGTCAGAGAGGCTGGTTGGTTTGTTGTACAATGATATTTTGGTTTTGGATGGGAGAACAAGGCTTTAATCATGCTTTACTTGATTACATTTTCTGTGAATCTGCCGTCCACTATTGAACGCTTCGATGAAAATGCAAGTCAAATAATCATATTCATTCCTTTGTATTTAACAATCATTCATCTCTTCTTTATTCAACATCATTATCATATCACCATAACATAAAAACAAAAGCAGTTGTATATCTTGAAATTCACGTGATTATTAGTCCAATGTTCTCGTGTTGTAGAGTGAAGTGAGTGAGAAGGAACTGATTCAGAAGGAGGGAAAGAAGAACAGGTAAGATGGGACAAATAAACAGGGATTCAGCAGGTTTGAACCGTCACCTCATCCCATTTGAAAATCTTTGCATATCAATTTGATGGACCCAAAAGGTGACCCTGTCCCACCCCACAAAATGTCTGGATCTGCCACTGGACATTATTCATGCCCAAATTGTGATGGAGCCAAAATGTTCCCCTCAAAAGGGGTATCATTTCTAGTGGCCCCTTTGAAGGGGCAAACATTGAAAACATTGTTAAATATCCATTTCCATATAAATAAAAATATTCATAACAATGCCTCTTAAAGAAATGTATTTTATCAGATTTAGAGTTTTCCTTTCCTCTTGTTAAGACTGACTGTTCAAGGAATGTAAACGAACTTTTAAGAAATGTGTCAACATTTTATGAACTTTGCATAATTGTGTATAAGCCTTCCTTCTCGCTCAGTTAGCACAAAGAGTACCACATGTTTTGTAAAAGTCATATGACACACTTACTCATGTAGTAATCAATAGTTTTTATAGTTATTTTTATTTATATATTATTATATTAGTATTTCCTTACTAGTTGTTAACTTTGTATATGGGCACAAATAAGATATTGTATTTATTACCAAAGTCATGAAATTAAGGAAAATACAAAAATATTTCTCTCAAGCATAGGCTGGTTACGTCGCATTTCAACAAAACATCGCCAAAGCTTGACATAATAACTTTGATGTCATAACATTGTTTGTGATGTCAAAACATTGTTTATGATGTCATCACCATAGCAAAGTGATATTTTACCCAAGGTCATCATATGAAAAATATGAATCTTGAAATAATCACTGTTTTAGGAAGGAGATGCTGATAGTTATGCTATGAGAGAAGAAGAAGATTAATGTACAAAGGCTCGCTCAGTTACATATATTTCGGAAAAATTGTACGACACACTTACTCATGTTGTAATCTCGATAAAAAAGATAGTTTTACAAAGAACAAGAAGATTAATGTACAAACGCTTGCTTGGTTGTCAAAATAAATATACATTTATTTTGTTAAAGTTGTATGACACACTTTTGTCTCGATATAAAAAATGCTGATAGTTTTGCAAAGAGCAAGAAAATAAATTTATCATATAATTGAGGGTGTTATCGATGCAATAAAGCAATCTGATAAACTTGGTATCCAAATCTGATAAATATGCAAAACAGGTCAAAGGTCAAATACACGAACTACTTTTGCAAAATTCCACTCTTTCCATGCGAATCCTAAATCTGTTTACGAATCATTGAAAAGCGTAACCGGGAGTTTACCCGCGTATTTCCGCTTGAATGAATGGATATTCGAAAACGCGAAATCATCTGATATGGTACACTATGTGCATTTATAGTGTTAACAAAGTCAAGATAATTGTAGATTTGTTTTAAAAATCATTCAAAACTTCAGTGCGCTAACCAACAGCATCAACAAGTAGCTGCAGTGTCCTGTGTACAAAATGAATCTTGACGTGTCAGTGTGTGACCTACCAACGCGCCTCGTCGTTCGCACTTGCATTTTGGCAGTTCTTGAGAGCTGAGCATACGGTATTAGGTACTTTAATAGGTACTTATTGTCATAAACAAAGGAAACAACCCCACCTCACAAATAATTACCGTTTAAGTGCGAAAGATACTGTTATGCAGCAATCCGAATCAACCCGGCAACGCAGCTTCCAAAACGTTGAAACTAGAGTTACTTCCCTTGTTCTAGCAACGTGACCAAATTATTTATGAGTGCTTTAGATAGATGCTTATGAACTGATTGAAAATATCTCCATGAACAAGAAACCAGGGACCAACTGTTGATTTTTTAAAGAATCGCGCACATGTGTTTTTGAATTGTTTTAATTAAGAACTATTTAAGGCACTTCACAGCCGATGTCGTGACCATCACTTTGATGTACCGTCTGTGATATTACTCCGCTAAAACTAGGTCAATTCTCTTTCCACTTTTACTACAAAAACACGCTTATTTTAATAATGATATATATGATAAAGAGATTATTAACCTCGTGTGTTTCCGTGTCATTAATATCATATATTAGGAATAAAAAATAATGTATTATGCTCGCCAAAGGCTCGCATAATACAATTTTTATTCCAAAAATATGATATTAATGATACGGAAACACACTTGGTTAATAATCTCTATGTACAAAGGCTCGCTCAGTTGTCAAAATAATTAATAAAATTTGTATGCCACCCTAACTCATGTTGTAGTCTCTAGTAAATTAATATATGCTGATGTTTTCCAGGGAGAGACTGCGGAGGATGGATATACTGTGTATGTTTATGTACCTCTACAACACGGTGTCGAAAGGGGAGGAAATGCCAGTATATGAATCCCTCTCAAGACAAAAGGTGTTGGACTCGGTAAGTTGAATTATTTCACAAAGTATGCCTTTAGCGGATAGATGTGTGTCAATACGTCATGGTATCGAAATGCTGACATTGTGACCTTTTGCCATATTAAAGGTGCTGTAGCACGCCATTCTTACCGAAATAATGTGATCTCACGAAAAAGGTAAATAAGTGTTACCAATGGCAAGATAATACTCATCAATCAATAAAGCAAGTTCTAAAACGAATGTAAATGGTTTGGTTAAGCCATGCGAGTCCATTTCCCATTGAGTGGCCATTTTAATGTGTTCACATTAAAATGGCCTCTCGAAGGTAGTTCAAGTGATCTGACTGATGTAGCGATACTGAAACACTCAGAGTAAAATTTTAATTTTGACACCATGACGGAATGGTCATTCATCTTGCAGTCTGAACTCTCAAATTGTCATGAGACCTACAAAAATCTACCTCTCACACTGAAGAGTTCCACACACTGTCGCTTCATACGTCACACAATTTTCTTCCAGTATGGACAACCATTTTCTATGGATATGGTTTGTTGTGTAATTAAATGTTTTACCCTCTAACGTAACAATAAATTGTATATTTTTCAGATACCTTCTACAACCTTAATAACAAATAAGAATGTGTTGCAGTATTTAAAATCACATTTCAAGTGCCAAAATGAGACACAATCACTTTAATATTTAAATTTTAATCCAATTGACCTACTGTTTTATCTTAAGTGTGAGGACCAAACACCTCCAGCCAATCTATGAATTTCATAACGTTTGCCTTTGTTCTGTCAAACCATATTGAGAATCTATTTGTTTTCTCCGTGTAGGCTATAGAGACTATAGCAGTGGAGAAGAAGTTGTGTTCGGAACTGGAAGAGGAACTGAGAGAGATCAGGTTTTGTCATCGAGCTCATGAGTTGAGATTAAAATCGACCGTTGGTAAGAAATTTTATTTTTACATTTTCTCTTTGACCAAATCTCATGATACGAGGGGGCGGGATAGTGCAGTGGTTAGCGCTTTCGGCTTCGGATCAAGAGGTCCGGGGTTCGAATCCCGCAAGGGCACGACAACTTTGTCTGCAGTAGAGAACTGTTCTACACGCAGTAAGGTTTGGGTGCAATGCTACACTGAATTTCAGCATAGTACCACCCATGGTTCGCTAGTTTCAGCAGATGCTCACAGGTTTCACCGCAATGCATAGCCACATGGTGTTGCGGGCTTTCTCCCTGCCATAATACTAGCAGCCGCGATGTAAGTGAAATACTCTTGAAAGCAGCGTTGAACTCCGACTCACCTCACCTCATGTTACGATTTTTAAATTAACCCTTAAAATGTAAGACCCTGAGTACATCTATGTCTGTCTGTCTGTCCCATATTAATTAGGGCTGTGTATTGCCTTAATTTTTGTATTGCAATATGTATTGCTGAACTGACATACTGAAATACGTACCACAATATATTGCAAGATCCTCGGACAATGAGATATTTCTCTAGAAACCATTTTAACTAGTGTCAATGATATTGCAACATGCTAAATGAACTCTACATTCAACTTTTATACTTCTTTTTGCAGTTTAAACATGACCCATTTGATAAAATGACTTTCAGATCTTCAAAAAAATCATTTGTAATACAATCCAACTAACATTCTAGCACTTCAAAATTGTATTGCGATACATGTATTGCACAACTCTGTATTACAATATATTGATATTGCAATAACATTGCACAACCATACCGGTAATATTAATGCCTTTGTTTTGTGATTGTGATTCCTGTAAATTGACCTCCTAGAATGATTTGGCATTAATGAATTGAGAAGCTGAAATCTCAAGGTTGTAAAACGTAGACTTGTGGGTAAACTGAGTTCCGTTCCCCTTAAAACTTATGGTTCTTATGAGATTATCAGCATTAGTTATTTCAAATTTGTTTTGCAAGCATAAGCTTTAAGTTACATTCTATTATCATTTTCTGGTTCCTGGTTTTATTCCAACCTAAATTATGGCTTTTTGAAATTCTCAACTTGTCAGAAAATTTTCCATTTTTAGATAAGGCACAGAGTTGTTATTAATAAAATTGAAGAAAGAAATTAAGATTTCATGTTTGAATTTTGTCAATTATGTTTTAGAAATATGGCATATATGTATATAAAATTTATGCTATAATTTTATAGATCAACTTATCAGGAGTGGAACTTCCGCAAAAGACATTTTGAGTCATTTGGATGATATCAAAAAGAAAGAAGAAAAACGTCAATCTAAGAAAAAACTCCTTCGGAAGATCATCGAATACGGCAAACAGCAAAAAGTGCAAGAACTTAATAAAAATCAACTTTCTTCCACACACAACGCAAGAAATAGATTAACAAAACGGAAGAAGTCAACATCTTCTACAGAGAGCAAATCTCAAACTGTTCATGAGAAACTGAAATCTAATCCTAAGATTAGAGTTGACCCAAATGACCCAAGCCATTATTGGTCTGAGAATTTTGTGATTGAAATTGAAAAGGAAGATGGGGTTGCTACTGGTGATGGGGAGAAGCACCAAAATGAAGGATGTGTCACTGTGGAAACGTGTCCGGAAAGTGAATTGGTCATGGTCATGGAATTGAGTGACAATTCCAACATGACAGAAAAACTGTCTGATGAGGAGAAAATGGATGCTTCTGAAGCTGCAAGGGAGGTAACTCAAGATGTCAGTGAGGTGGATACCACTGCAAATTCAGGGAACTCAAGTTCTATGCAAAAATCTCCTGTGTTAGGAGAAGGTGATGAAAATCTCAGGGAAGATTCTACAGAGGCGTCTGAACACGGCACTTTACAGAGGTCGAACTCTGAGGAGGCCATTTTGCAGGTGGAATCATTTATTGAAAATGCCGAAAAATGGGCTTCAGAGTTTGAAGAAAAATCTGATCCATCACAAGAATGTGACAAAAGTTTAAGTGTGTGTGCTGTGAAAAGTCGAACAGGTTCAACTGACAGTTCTGGAAAAAGTGAACAAAATAATCCCGGGGAAGAAAATTGCACGGAATCTTCCGAAAAGGATAAAATGATCGCTGAAACAATATTTGAATCTTTGTTGCCATATGAAGTAAACTTCGATGACGCTAGTATTGAGTCTGTTCCTTTGGAACCAAAATCTACAAATTCTGAAAATGACGGTGAACAAAATGCCTGTGAGATCAAGAGTGATTTTCAAGAGGAGATAACTCAGGAACTAACTCAAGAAGGCATTTCTGGGGAGGAAGTGACGAGAAAAGCCGAATCGGATGAAAAATTTCTTATCTGTGATGTGAGAGGATTGGCACAGAAAGAGTTTTTCTGTGCAAACTGAGATTATAAAGCAAAGCTTTCATCGAATCAGACAAGCTAATTATGTGAATTATCGTGATCATTGTTTTGCAGTGTAAAGAGAAATTCAGTTAGATATTTTGCATTGCAAATGGTTTCTTATGTTTGTGCCCTCATATTGCTCACAATGTCAACATCAAGCATATATAATCATAATTTGTCATAAGCATTCATCTAATTTATTAAACATAAATATTGATGTCACCTCGCTTGCCTCGACATTACATCTACAGAGACCGCCATCAGCCTGGGCAAGCACCATGAGAACATAATGACATCACAATGATGTATACAAAGACTGATCCCCGTCATTGGCCAGCACACATGAACTGGTCCATTGGCAGTTTCTTTAGGTCTAATGTCAAGGGTAGCAAGGTATTAGATCTATGTTTTGATTAGTTAAACATCAAGCCATCCATTTCCACATCATCTGAACATAATATCCATTTGTATCATTTCAGTAATATTCTAGAAGTTTGTCGTATAGAGATAAGAAAGATTTATGGGTGGTCAACTTCTATATTTTCTTTATAGCGTTTTAGTCATTTTCCCTGCAGAGGTTAGTGGATACATTACTTGCCATGTTACCTCTTTTACATTTTGGTCATATTTCACGATTCTCTCAAGGTGAAAGTTTGCTGCAGGGATATCTTATTTCTATCCAATCACAAATTGGCTTACACTTTCAACTCACTTTTGTCCTGTAAGAAATATGGGGCAGAATAGTGCAGTTTGTTAAGGCGTTCAGCTTTGGATCAGGAAGTCCAGGGTTCGAATCACGCCAGGGGCACGGCAACTTTGTCTGCAGTAGAGAACTGCTCTACACGCAGTAAGGTTTGGGTGCAATGCTACACTGAATTACAGCGTATTACTACCCATGGTTCGTTAGTTCCAGCCGTTGCTCACAGGTTTCACCACAATGCATTGCCACATGGCGTTGCAGGCTTTCTCCCTGCCATAATACTAGCAGCTGTGATATAAGTAAAAATACTCTTGAAAGTGGTGTTAAACTCCAACTCACCTCAGCTCCTGTAAGAAATATGTGCACATCACACAAGTGAAGGAACTCCAGGCTTCGCCACAGTTACAGGAACAGAACGAATGCTCAGTTTGAAACAATGACGCTGATTGCACAACTAACTTGATTGCAACCAATCAGGATTAGCTATTGTTAGCCACTATTGCAAAAGAGGTTTAGAGGGAAGAAATGATTTGGATAACTTATGTGAAGAGAGAATATGTTTCAGTATATATGCTTAAAAAAGGTATAAAGATCTTTACGTTGATGTTATGAAAAGAAAGAAGTTGATCATCCCTAAAGTTAAATCATCTTAATCAACAGTATGCTCTTGACATTGCCATAAAAATGGTTAATAAGATATTTGGTAAATTATTATCAGAATAAGTCGGTATTTTGCAAAGAATTCTAAATGGTAATTACTGAATTAGAAAGTATCAAGATAAGTAAATATACTTTAAAAAAACAGTTAAAGATATTTTGAATATGAATAATGATGTATTTTTTTACTTGAAATACAAATGAAATATTAGTCATAATACATCCAATATACTGAACTTGTTTTGTTCAGTATGCTTTGACTACTATGAATGTTTCATAGATATATTCCAATTTCCATTTAACTGCTACTTTTGAATAAATTAAGGAAGAAAAAATAAATAATTGTTTAAAGAAACAATCTAAAATATTGAATGTCTAAAACTTTGAGTGGCGAAGTTAACTAAAATCATGAAAATGAATTTGAGTTTTAGCACTCAAATTTTGAAATCTAGGTTTAATAATCCCTTGAAACATTGCAGCACTCTGCATGTGTTTAGCTGAATCATCATTTCTGCTTGAATTTGTGTGGGGTTTTTTTATTTTGAGAGTTTATATGAATGCAAACCACAGGTGGTTTTGAAAAAATATTATTTACTTATAAATTGTAATTATACTATGTTTAACATCATTTTACAAGATTTGTCAAATTAAGGTGTCATTGTATAATTTAACTTCAATTAGTCAAAGCAATTGTAAGTATGGAGGTAAGCTTTGAATTTGCAATGAAAAGGGTTCTGAATTTTCAGTTGTGTCCTAGCATTCCATTGAGTTTGTTCATCTCGTTTGATTTTTTATTTACCTTTTTGTGTTCATTATGTTCAATTATCAGTAATTTTGTGTTATAATTTACTGTCAATTATTATATTTGCGCCAAATGTTTGCATTTGAATTAGTGCTAAAAGTATTGAAAATCATAAAATATTTCTTAATCAGTATATGAATCTTCATGATATATTAATATTAATTTTAACTGTTAATTATTTATATGTTAAAAGTGAGCTAAACCAGAAAATTCACTAGTGTGCGAAAATAACTTGTTTGAATTAATTCAAAGATTTGATGTTATCACTGTCACGCTTGCTATTAATTCAGATATTTATGAAACAACACAGAAACATTCATCCTGTATTCCTGCAAGAGTTATATCCCTTAGCTATGATGTTGAAAACAATAGAACGATCGTTTTCCGGAAATCATGCGTATCCACTGTCTTTCAGAATTTCTAATGCCCGTCATATTGCAGTAAACCTGTAAGAGTTACGTCCCTTTATGTAACTCGTATGGCACAATATTGTCGTTCATTTGAGCCGGTATCAAGCTATTCTATTCGTTTGATGATAGCTGTCATATGATATAATAATATAAGAAACTATTCAGTTTTTAGTTTAAAATTATATCTTCCACAGGTAGTGATTAATCAGTTATAAAAGAAGCGAGGTTCAAACATATTTTATTTATGAGTTAAATATATCTCGTTTAAGATTATAATCACGTTTCATTATTCCAAATATTTCTCATTTCGTTATTCAAAATAGTTCTCATTTCATTATTCAAAATAGTTCTCGTTTCGTTATTCAAAATATTTCTCATTTCAATATTCAAAATATTTCTCATTTAATTATTCAAAAGATTTCTCGTTTCCCTCATCCGTCCATAACACACATTCCTATCAGAGATGTCCACTCCTATATTGGCCGTACAATATCGCATATAGTCTGTTTGTTCTGGTGTTATCCAAATCAAACACAAGGACGTCAGCCCCTGGAACCATGTACTGTAGGCGTGGAGTGATGGTGTTTTTGTACAGCTAGCGGTGCCGTGATCATAGGATCTCGTGGAGGTGTAGAACATTTAGAAAATGGATTTGATAAATCCTACAAACAATGCGCTTTGAAAGCAAGTTGAATGTTTGGACTGTTTATCCTTTATACCGGGATATCGCAGTGGTTCGGCTTCGGATCAAGAGGTCTGGCCAGTGGGTCTAATCCCGCCCGCCAGAGGATTCGGCAACGTTGTCTGCAGTAGAGAACTGTTCACGCAGTAAAATTTGGGTGCAATGCTACACTGAATTTCAGCGCAGTACCCTCCATGGTTCACTAGTTCCAGCCAATGCTCGCAGGTTTCAGTGTAATGCTAGCGACCATGGCGTTGCAGGCTTTCTCCCTGCAATAATACAAGCAGCCGTTAAATACTGTTGAAAGCAGCGTTAAACCCAACTCACTACACCTCACCTAAGGTAATTATGAAGACAATTTTCTCCACAGAAGTTGCTAAATCCTATCACCATCACTGCATCTCTCGGTGTACAAAATCACTATCACTTTACCATTTATTACGGTTTCAGGGGTGAGCGTTATATTCAACATCATTGCTCTCCTTCAGTTTGCCTTAGTGTGAATGACGTATTCTACATCGTCACAGTGTTTGACGCTTTCGGACTCAAACCGTTCTATAGCGTCTCCAGTAATAGCTTAGCTCAACAATTCCACCCATTTTAAGACTCCCTTGCTATTTTCCTATGATATATTTGTAATCGTAATCACAAGTACTAAGGCCACCGTTAGCTCTTTGTATGGTCAGTTTGTACGTCCAATGATACCTCGTACCTCGCATTATGTAAAATGCGTACACTGTGGTTGTCTACGATTTGCGGCATTTATTTTCAAATATACCCAAAGACGATCTCTATAAATTAATGAAGTTTTTATTCAGATGTAATACGGTTAAAGGTGTAGTGATTTGCTTCAATATCTAGCATTTCAAGCTTGATTAATATAATATACATACATATACACATTTGAATAGCGCCAATATCCAGCTAAGCTAAGCTGCTCAAAGGCGCTTTGGTTGCCCCGATCATTGGATGTCACTGTAAACGACACTATTTGTCAATTTCAGCTCCATTTGGAGTATGCACTTGTAATATGTTTGAGGTATGCAATAACAAGATATATTTAATACGGTTTGGGTTGCAAATATAACTTAATTTAGTAGTTTAAAATTTAAAATTCGTATCAACGTCGTTTTGGAGGGAGTTAACCAAGTTGAACTTTTGGATAATGCTACTAGAGACGAACACTACAACGTTATCAAGAAGGCCAATCTCCTATAGCGTTGTACTCTATAACCATATTGAGCTGAAAGACGTCTATTATACCTTGGTATATGAGAAGAATCATGTTTAGAGGATGGGCGTTAAACATACCAGAATGATTATACGTCAATTATGTACAACAAACGTACAGAAATAAATGAGATATATGCTACTATCGCGAAAAGCCGATGGATGGGACAAACAGAGCATGAAATTAAATCATCGAAGAATAGGAACTAAAATGAACCTGACGTCGGTGTACATCTTCATTTCAAATTCATGTTCACATCTTCACTATCCAGGGGTCCGTTCCACTAAACTATCTTAGCCCTAAGATCAATCTTAGCCAATGATAAAAGATGGTCTTACGACTCCTTAGATAGATTAGTAAAAGGACCCAAGTACCTCGATTTTCGAACCTCTCTTAGTGTTAATATTGTCCTAGTTACTATTCATTAACGACGATCTTAGCGCTAAGAGAGTTTCGAAAATCTAGACCATAGCCTCCATTGTCGAGCTCTTGGCTTAAAGTAATCGTACGACCTTAAGCTAACATCACCCTAAGCCTTAGGTGGTTGATGGCCTTGAGGCGAGAGCGCCCTTAGTATCTAAATAGGCTTCGTGCAGGTGGCTCTTTCACGAACTTGTTTAACATTACATAACGGTAAAGATTACGTTAGTGCTGTGTGAATGAGTCAAAGACTTGTAACGCATTGAGTGTGTCTGGAATGGGTTCATGATCATTATATCGAATAAGGTGTCATTTTCGTTCCATCGCACGCCCTTTTGTTTGTACTGTCAGTGCCATGTTCACGCATTTGTTATTATGTATTCGTCACATTGAAGAATCACTGTACTAACTTTATGTATGTACATATGTATATCATGCGAAGAACGATTAAAGATTGTTGAATATATTCCAGAATATTTGTAGTTCTGTTTTTCTTTTAAGCAAGGCCAAGATACCGGGATCTCTGGAATGGACTGTCCGCCAGAGAGAACAGAATTAACGGAAGTTTGCTTTATAACGGGATTGCAAGGCAATATGCATCAAATCGGCGAAGAAATTTATTAACATTACACAGAACATCCAGTGACGCCACGCTGTTTTTGAAGGACGGCTATTTTGGTTATGACCAACTGTTTCACCAAGCGGGCAACTTCCCAACGCGAGACATACATCTTGCCAGTTTCCATCACTGCTTTAATCAACCATGCAATGATGGAAACTGGCAAGAGTTACGTCTTGCGCTGGGAAGTTTCCAGGCGCGGGATATTCATATAACGTCCATTATGTAAACATCCCTGCACATATATTACTTATAAATCATAAATGTCCCTTTTCAAATGTCTAGTAACAGAGACGATCCATACTTCGCTAGTTCCAGTCGTTGCTCTCAGCTTTCACCGCAAATGATAGCCATTTGGTGTTGCTAGCTTTCTCCCTGCCATAATACTAGCAGCCGTGAAATACTCTTGAAAGCGGCGTAAAATCCCTCACCTCACCGAGTAACTGAGATTGTTCAGATGATAAGTTGCCTTTAAATTGCCTATTTGCAAATGTCTCGTCTTAATATCGCCTATAACCCTCTTGCTCATATTGGCGAAAACCAACAAACCTCTGACCCCTGGGGCTTTATCTAAATCAAGGCACGTTTCCCTTCGAGAAATGTATTGATAATCGGTGCACTTGTAGGATTATTTGTATACATTATCATTCACTTTTGCCGACAGTTGGTAGTATTTATATTAGCAATATGTGAAGTGGTATGCCTTGTATTCAAGCACATTTGACAATTGTTGAATAAGGCAATTCTGTTCCAGAAAGTCGTAACCAAGTCACTGTGAGGTGTTGTCATGAGAAGATTCCAACTCCTCCATAATCAATCTGCGCTTTGATCTTGATCAAAGCATGGGCTCCGTTCCATAACAGCGAGCGCTTAAATTGCTCATTAATCGCTCAATGTAGCGCTCAAGAAGCGCTAAAGTAGCGCTCATTCTCTCTTGAACGACACAGTGCAAATTCCTCGAAGTTTGCTCGCCTTGCTACGTAGCGCTACATTGTCGAGCAATCGCGTTTAAGAGAGGTTTAAAAGTAATCGCTAATTGGGCGATTACTTTGAAACCTCTCTTGAACACGGCCATGGTTGCGTGTGCCATTTAAATAATATTAGAATCTTCTGGTATGTCTTCAACGCTGAGTCTACCGTCGACACTGAGAAAAGCGAATACCTTGCTAAACCAAAACGTGTACTTAGCAGAACCAACATTTACAGTGCCCCATCACTGTCTGTCATTATGAAATTTCGGAATAGTCTTTGTTGTTGTTGTTTTTGGTACGTAACTATTTCTCCATTCTTAACCAACTGATATACTGAAATCGAGATAGATTAATTGCCTAAAGCCCTTGATGTCATATCCGTCAACATCATGTTATTCTGTATCCACTTGTAATGAGGATCTTTCCTAAATCGCCGCTAATGGTTGCAATACTGCCGAAGCGGCGTTAAACAGTGACTCACTCTTTCCTAAACAAAACCATGCAAGTTTTGTAAAGTGAGATTCACAAAGGTATTTCAAGCATATCATTTCTTTATCTTAACCTGAAATCTCACCATGCCAGTAGACGCAAAGAACCTCCACGCTGCCAACCACCCGGGGCTATTTGCTGATGCTTTCTTTGCTGTCTTTCCTCAACAGTTCTACGCCATGTTGTTTATTGGCCCTTCTCTTGCTCTTTTCCCTTGTGGAACCCATCTCATGGCAGTAAGACAGTCATTTTCTCCTTCCCTTCTGTGGATATGCCCAATCGCAGGTGAAGTTTAGCGCAAATAGGTTGCGCAACAGATCTGAACGACCAGTTTTCCCTATGCGCGAACGAGGTTCGCCCATAGGGAAAACAGCCGGCGGTTCAACAAAATGAGGCGCTTCGTAGCGCTCATTGATCGCTCAATGTAGCGCTCAATGAGCGCTTCTTCTCTCTTGGACAACACAGTGCAAATTCCTCGAAGTTTGCGTAGCGCTACATTGAGCAATCGCGTTCAAGAGAGATTTAAAAGTAATCTCTTGCCAGTCTCCATTACTGGCTGATTTAGGCCTTGCAGTATTTCCTTAAGAAATCTGTGTTTAGGAATTCAGGCCCGCTTTGAAACCTATCTTGAACACGGCCCTAGTAGTTCATCTCTGTTCCTCACTCCACCTGTGGCCCAATCCACCCTTCGTACCTCGCAGCTGATGTTGCCTGTCTATGTTCTCTTGGCAATTTCCTTGTTTGAGATGTTGTACCATGTTATGTGCCGGAGTCTTCTTGGGCACTTGTTCTGAAATGTGTTCAGATGGTCTTCTACAACTTCCCAATGCAAGGCATAACTCTTGCCAGTCTCCATTACTGGCTGATTTAGGCCTTGCAGTATTTCCTTAAGAAATATGTGTTTAGGAATTCAGGCCCGCTATGCATTTCTGGTGCAGCTATTCACTGTCTTGACACAACAAAGCGAGGGAAATACCGCAAGGGTTAAATCAGCCAGTAATGCAGACTGGCAAGAGTTATGCCTTGCGTTTGGAAGTTTGGTCTTCTACTGCTCTATTAGTTTCCATGTTTCACAACCATTTGAGCTGTATTAACATTTAACAAGCTTAAGGATATCAAGTTCCATATAAATAGTGTTAAACATATACGGCGAAAAACACGAACAGGGACACGAATGATCTGAAATACAACCATCGAGCTAGATAGTAGAATGCAATATCTTTCAAATCTTAGGACCAGTTGAATAGATTCAGTTCTTTCTAATCATATAAGTACTTCATGTGGAGCATGTTTAAGCTCTTTGAAAAAGATGACATACATTGAAATATATACATGTCTACTTGTATAATGCTTAACTGTAGAACATCGAAAAAAGGCAAAACGCCCTTTCTGATTCTCCAATATCGTCTAGTTAAGGAGATTCGATAAGGACGATTTCTTCAAACGTGTGTTTTCAGAAATAGGAACAGATAATGTTTTGAAATTTAGTTTAGTTGGCTTCTGAGTCGTATGTATCGCTCGCTCGTGGGCTTAACTATTTTGTATGGTATCGTTTCTTTTGCCTATGGGCGTATTTTATAAAACAGCTGATTATTGGCATGTTGACAGACGAAGAATATACATCTAAACATCGTTTTAGAAAAGGAAGACATTTTGCAATTTTCATCAAATCCTCTTCTGAATTCCTTGTTGGGAAATTCTTTGAAAACTATACTTATTTTCATCTCGAAAAATTGAAATTTTTTTTTTTATGAGAACGTGATATCAAGTGTAAATGCATATATCTTAGAGGTATTGTTTGTAACGTGTTATGAAATAACATCAACTACAGTGGATCTAAGGACATTGACAAATAATTGATCTTAAGTTTATTTTGACTCCCAAATCCACTATTAAAACGTTAGGTTGAACGTGAGACTGAGGTTAAGCGGACATAAAATCGTCGATAAAGCGTCTTCATGGCTTTTGCGTTCATCGTCTGACGGATATCCGATGGCATTTTTCATAAGGCACAACATGCCTCAGCTACACAGCCTCTTCATTTATATACATAATATTTACGTTTAGAAAGTATAACATCGGCAGGTTTTGGCAGCAATAAAACATATTTGGGCTGGATGAGATAAACCTTTTCCTTACCATTAAAATTAATAAAATTATCACATTCATCAATACATTTGTTAACTAAAACTGACCTGTCAGACGCATGTAAAAGACATTTCATTAAAAATTGGCATTCATCTTCCAAATAATCCTTACAAAATAAACAAACTCTTTCACTTAAAATAGTGCCATCATACCGGCCAGTCTCAGCCCGAATCGGGGCAACCCATTGAAGTTGTGATTGAGAACAATTGAGCGCCTTTCATACATATACAACGATGTATTCTATCCATATTCTTGCAACGGAATGGAATGTACTATTTGACAAAAACGTATACCGTATATCCCTATGTACAGTCATTATCTCCCCACAGAGGCTACTCCCTAAGATTTCCGATTCTAACGATAGACAATCTGAAGTGAGTAATCTCTGTGGGAAGAGAATGATATACACTGTACCCCCTCTTAAATCGATAAAGGAATCTCACGGAATGGGTGAAATATAATTTAGAGAGATATTGGCTAAAAAGAGGTAAAATCGGCACTAAATACATATGTCGGTTTACATTGAGTGACATGTACTTCTGTTAGTTAGAATTTATGCTGTACATACGTTTCTGTGAAATTATTACGTTACTTTTATAAACATTACGTTATAAATGCTAAGTTTTCTTGGATAAATACTATTCCACATGCAGTATATCTTATATTTATGGTCGGAGAGAATTACTATTCTACAAATAAATCATACTCTTCCCTCTTCCCTCTTTCCTATCATAAATCTGAAGGGAGCAAACTCTTTTGGAAACGAATGTATGTGAATATTTACTTCATATGGTCTGAAGAATCACAATCAATACAATCTTTAATCCTGAAAAGGCCGATGGCGTATACTTTATACAAGAAATGGGGTATACACAGCTGCATACAGAAAGTTTGTTAGTAACGTCAATTGTTCGGTGTAACGTCAATTACATCACATGCACTGACAATGAATCATCGTGTATCCATGAGTAAAGAATCTTTCTCAAACGTATTCTGTGATCGTCACGCCAGTGGTGCATGTCTATGAAATTTTACATAATGAATAGACAGAAGAAGTCAAATTTCATTATTTTTTAATAAACGATTTTATATCGATCAAATGAGAACAATTTCATCACAGATACATTGAACGAGTATAAGAGGAAATATATGATGTACCTAACATGTTAGATTCAGATATAGAAAATTAGAAACCCATTTTCTTTGCACAACGCCATATTATAAAAGTTTTTTGTATTCGATATGCGGGCATAACTTTAATATCTTTAATTTCTGTGAACAAGTGCATTGGATTTCTGCCACATTAACATAAACCATTGCGTTATATATCTTGCATGCGTACAGATATATTCTTTCTATATATATATATATATTAGATGAATATCAGTCAATTCCCACATTTCCATCAAAGTCAAAATTGGGTTTATCTTTGCATAAAAAATCTAGAAAAAGTTTTTGTAATTAATGTATCATTGTGTACTTAGTGTTTGCAGAATGCCGATTAGTGTTTTCTGAGAAGATGATTTAACATACTAGTTCAATGTCAGCCCACTGGTATAATACAATCCCAAATACATATAACAGCTACCACATTCTAGACATATACCTCTCCACTATGTGTATATATATATACCACTTTTCCTTTTTAGAAAGTGTGCCTCCCTTTTTGAAGACTACTATTTTTGTTTTCTCTAGTTATAGTTCCACTCATCACAGTAGTGTTCAAGTTTCATTTAGATTCTGGAGACCACTGAGATACTTGAAAATGAGACCACGTCATTTGAGAACAGATAAAAAGAAGCATAATCACACTTGGTTATATTTGTCCCCGTGGTCGTGTGGTAAGCTGTTGGTACGGTCAGTGCTGGCCATAGCTGCCTTACTCTGAGGGTGTGAGTTCGAATCCCGCAAGGGCCTCGGTCCGAAAAAGTACGAGATTTTGTACTATTGAAGGTAGTGTTATACCAAATGTAACCATGCTATATTTGCTACTCTCTAAATGGCATACATTTCTAAAGGAAAAGGAAGAGTTTGAATAATGCTCGATGACGTTTAAACCGGTAGTTTCAATTTGAACCGCAAGTTCATCGGTGGAGAATGGAAACACGAATGGACTAAGAATACATCCCTGTCATACACCAAGTTGTAGTTCGAACGTGTCCGAAAATTCTGTAGTATAATTCTAAAAAATATTGAATAATAGATCTAGGTATGTTACGATATGATTAGCTGGATTTTAAAAGAATTCTGCTTTCAGTTCAGCGATTTTTTTGGTTTTAAGATGTCCAATACTTTCTAAAATCTCTTATTTAGTGACAAGTGACTGTAAATAGCTTCGGTAAATTCAGAATGTTGACCGCTCAGGCTGTGTTGCTCTGGATTGTAATGATAATGGTCTATGATGGTTAGTTGCTTATAAAACTGAACAATTGATATTGTCGAGCAGTTGTAGTAGTAAGACTGTCAATCAAGGAGACGTCACACCGAATAGAACAAACAGAAACACGACAGAGGACATTTGCTCACTGTACAGGGCTTAAGACGGGTTTGTTTGTTGCTAAGTTCGATCTCGATCACACACAGGCAGGCAGCGAGTGTATCGTTTCCCAAAACTAGTGTACGCATAACGGAAGTGACACCTATGCAAAGTCTTTAGCGACAAAACAATCAAGTTTATGCACCAACGACTCGATTCATTCAACCTGCTGGCGTGGGTAATCTCCTATACCGGCTAACAAACAGTCAGCAACTAAATCTGTCAAAACTCGGGCCATGTGATCGGATATCCGAATACGGATCGCTTGAGTTGAATGATATTATCTAACGACTGGGCTGGCCGAGCCGCTTTCACCTGGTGTTGGACATTCGCAGAGGAATTTTCGCCTGCAGTGGAATAGTCGTCTGCTAATTCGTGTAACTGTCGCCCGTTTTGTGATATCACAACGAGGTTGAGTGTTTGTTATCACTCATATTGCATTGTCGTCTGCTATTCAGGTGTTACACCATGTCGTCTGCTAGCTGAAACATAAATTATGAAGAACCGTGCATGTTATTGATCGTGGTAGCAGACGATATCTTGGAGGCTTGCAGACGACAACCGGTTGGAAAGCGGGAACGTTGGGAATTTCAGGTAGGTGGCTATGACTGCCAAATTTTACCTTCAAATTTTTGACAGCACCTCTTAACACCCGCCGTGCAACATGTATCAACGACCCTAGATTTATTATAATTTCAAGTATATTTTATCATTTTTGCATTACATTTCATTCTCCATTTTGCGCCATGCTTCATCCATGTGGATATTCAGTGTAGCTTCTTTGTTGTGTCCATAAGATCGGTATCCAACGGATGTGTTTGCTTAGATAACTTATCGGTCTCGAGTTCTGTTTACGGCTAGTCCAGCTGACGGCGATTGAGCCTCTTCGAACCACATAGCCTCACAATATCCGATTTACACTGCGAAGACCCTCGCTTTGTGTCCCCTTTCAATTTGAGCTGGCAATTACTGATTGAAAGATTACCAACCCGAGACGCTTATGTACAGACTATTCGTCTGTAGCGTACACTATATTATGTTTCTCTTGTAGTCGAATGACTTCAAAAGGTAGCGTATTGTTGTGATATAAATGCGACCTAATCTGATATTACCGTTATCATAAATCCCCCTATGCAGCATTTTATTACGCCAATAATACGCTGTTATGCATAGAATGCTGCACTCATAATGTGGACTTTCTAAGTGGTAGACTTGTCAGGAGTGTCACCTTTCATAACTCGATGTTTCCATGTTGATATCGGTATCTGACTATGTCAGTGGATGGTTCTAAGGTTTAAAAAATATCATGGTTATCATTTGCTTGCCACCTTACGTAACTTAATGTTGTGTGAAGAATGTGCTAAATTTTTAACCTTGTGTATGTGAATTTCATTTTCTGTTTGTTGAGATGTGAACTTTCTAAGGTATCACGCTAAAGGAATACCATTTACCTTTTTATCAATAACTACGATTTCTCGTGGTTTGTGCCCTGTTTGAATACCTGCAACAGTTACAGTGCCGGATAAAATGGGAATATTATTTACTTTCACCTTCCATAACTGTTCCATTAATACATTCATAATAGAATTCCCTAACCTCATCTCTGGAGACTATGGCATTGTCCTTACCATTCAGAAGAGGTGCATGACAGGTCCTCGTCAGTTAGTCGCAAGACGTTGAATTTCGAAATGATGAAATGTTCGCCTGTATAATGGCAATGAATTTGTATCAGTTCAAATAAGCAAGCGTTCTGTTAGCATGAACTGCTTAAAAGAGGTCGCCTTGATGTACGTGTTTTTAAGTATCTAATTCTCAACAGCATTCAAGTTTGGTGGCAGTATATTCTCTTTAATTATACGTGTGATCTTCAAGGACATCAGTCAGCGTTATCTAAACGTCGCCTATACAGAATAAAGAAGTTGTATATCCATAAACTAGTTCTTCATTCTTCATCATTTTAACTTGTAGAATGCGTATCAAATAAGGACATATTAACCTAATAAGTGTTGAGGTATATAGATGTAACATTAGTCAGTACTTTATCCTCTGTAACGGTATAAAAAGCCTATACCGAGTGTATATACAAAGGTTGAACATCAATAAAGTATTGTCGTTTTATGTTTGTACTCCAAATGCCTATCAAACAATTTATAATTGAAAACATATGACCCGTTTGTTAACATTTACTATCAATCGATAAAAGACCTAACCCAAATGATCAACGATTACGCACAGTGAACAAGGGCTGACTCAGAATATAACCCTGTAGCAGTGGACGAGGTTATGAGCCATATCAGATCATCCGTGGTTTAACTACAGTAAACACTTACACAAAGGGAGATCTTGTGGTAAATGCTCCGTGGACCATCAATGTAAGGTAAATAGCCTTGCTCTCTTGTATAGATATGATTCCAATTACCCGAATAACTACATAGGTAATTAGGAATTAGGAACAAACACTCATTCATTGCAACTGGAAATGGAAAATGTTCCTATGTCACCAATTATTGATTTAGCATTGATGTGGCTAGGCTAATAGAAATGAAGAATTTAACAATCAGTCACTGCCATTCGAAAAAGAGTATGGTCACAAGAGCTGTACGGTGAAAGAACATGTCACGTATATTATATTGACCATGGTTTGGATAGGTTATAGAAATTTAGAAGTAACATTGCTTATGTATAAACTGAAGAGAATATGGCCAGAGCTTTTCGGTGAATGTCACATGCTACCTATTAAGGATCTGACGAGGATATGGTTTGGTTTTTGGCTTTTGGCAACTATTCTTCCGCAAGGCATAAATTGCGCCAGTCTCTACTACTGGCTAATCAGACCTTGCTGCATGTCTTTAACGTTCTCGTGCTAGTGTAGCGGCGCGCTGCACCTTAACGTCATAAAGTGCTCAGCTATTCTAGCACAGAAACCTTATGATAATGCAGGAAAGCGTGTTATGCCTTGCGGTGGGCGAGTGTAGTGGGGGACAGAAACTTAGGAACTCAAGTAACAATCTGTTATTGAAACTGAATATGGCTATAAGAACCCTTCGCTGAATGTCATGTGGCTAGATTATTGGAAATTAAGAAGTAACGATCATTCTTTGCCAGTGGAAAGGGGAAATGGTCTTTGGTTGAAGAACATATCACTCATCTTGTATGATCTTGCTGATGACCTTCATTCGCTCATTGTCTGAATTCGTTTGATGAAATATGGATTGTCGCATCTTTGAAACACATAATGAAGTCGGTAAGCCGAAAGAGTAGACGGATGTATAAATAAATTCTTTATTAACTCTGCTTAGTGCACAATTGTCCAAAAAGTATCCTGCAATAAATAAGTCCAGTCCATCGCAAATAAGTCTTCGACAAAGATAGTAGTGAAGATGGCAATGGTGACCTTACTATCCAATATACAGCAGAATACGGATATAACGAACTCCAAGGGTCCAAAGAAGTTAGTTCGCTATATCCGTTGTTTGGTATCTACGTATAATTTTGATCATAGGGCTTTTGAAGGGACTTATACATTTGTTCGCTATATCCGTGTGTTCGCTATATTCGTGTTCGTTATATCCGTGTTCTACTGTATCTAGATATAAGCACATTGCATATCACGCTGAGAATGTGTAACGGATTTGGACTTCATTACAAGAAGGACGATAAGGTATCAACGGAACCATAATTTCGAATCCATATACTGACCAATACAGCTAATTATATAGTTGATATACAATATTAGTTAATTCGTCATGTAAAAGTTGAAAGGATGCTTGTTTGTATGAACATACATGTTTAAAAACAGAAGATCAAATGCAAAACAATTCTATAACAGATGGTTCGATTGGTTAATCTATCATTTTGAAAGTGGGATTGGGCATTGGTTGTTCCCATCTGTAAGATAATATAAGCTTAAAGGAAACTACCACATTTGCTGAAAACTGATCACAATACAGAAAACAGATTATACCAACAGTATCAAAATAGGATAACACTTTATTGTAAATGAGTATAATATTAATTCGATCACATGGAAATTTGCAAAGTTAATGTATAGTCAAAATGATTACATTATGATCCAAGTTTCGAATTACCTGTGTTAATCTTTCCTTGTGCTCCTAAACTACAATATACAAATTCTTTTGTATGTTTGTTATCATAATTATGTATGTACTGGTAAGTATTAACGTAAGCAAAGTTTGCTTGTTTACCGAACCAGATTCTCTATGAATAAAACTATGTTTAAACCAACTACAATACACTGTTTATTTATTGTACACTTTTCTTTTCATATTGTTTTACGTGTATGTTTTAAGGGACTGGTATCAGAAATACATTCGTCTAAAAAGAAAGCATTTATCCAAAATAAAACTTAAGTCACATTTAAAACATAATCTATTTTATAACTTACCTGTTTCAATACGTGCATTATAACAGTTTCAACAATCAAATTGTCCATAATCTACAATCCCCTGAACAAATGTTTCCAATGAAATCGCTAGAACCCGCACCCGTTTAACTTGTATTTAAGCCAAAAGGAATTCTCATATTTCAGAGTAAGAAAGACCTTTATCCTTCAGCAAATACCATTGTCGACGTAACGATTACCAAGATCAAAAAGCGATTCAAAGCCATATTTGAAGAGCAATAAACCAGAAGATTCGAGCTCATTAAACAGTTTCGCATTACGTTAGTCTTCAAGTCGACCAATTCATATATTTTTTAAAATACACAGTGACATTAAATTCGTCTCAAATACTAGTAGCATAAGTACGAAACTAATGTTCGTGTTTTGTATCTTGATTGATACGAAACTTTAACATCACACTAACTTTACCTCTTTGCTGAACCTATAATACATGTTTGGTTACGTACGGTCCTACATAAGGCTTCAAATCCGATATGGAGACATGGGAAAATACATATGTCTTAATGAAATGTGTAATATGTAAAAGTCCATGTGTTGAAATCGTCGACCGAAGTCCTTTTTATCACCAAGCCCCCTCAGTGCGAATTTCACTCTAACCCTTAAAAGCGCAGTAGTACGTTTTTTACGATTTTTATTTTTTCAGATTTCTCATTTATAATGATAGCTTATGTCATTTATATTTACTTTAGAGGGTAAAATATATTATTACACAAACCATTTATTCGTAGTGACAATAACAGGGTTGCGTATAAAGCAAAAATTGCATGGCGGCGATTTTATTGTGAACACATTTGATTATTTCGAATGACAAAAACGATTCCCATGGCTTCACGGAACCATGTACACTCATATTTAACTTGATTTTCTGAAGAGAGGAGGGTGTTTACTATTGGTAACATTATTTTTTAAATACAGTTCATCGACTTTTTTTTAGCGAAATAAACGTGCTACTGCCCCTTTAACAGTTGGGGTCTCCTCTGGCTCAGGTAGCTGTTTGCAAGTGGGCCAAGACGTCTTGCTCGCTGAAGAAACAGCTGTATAATTAATTTTTAAAATGTAATAATGTTATTCATTTGTATAGCGCCCTTTTCCAATGTGGTACTGCTCAAAGGCGCTGTGGCCCATGTCTCTGCAATTATGTTCCGTGGTAGTAGGCACAAAACAAACGAGTCTTCAGTTTTGATGAAGACATCAAGTGTCTGGCTTGTTCTGATGTCTCCAGACAAATTGTTCCACAACAATGGTCCGGCTGAGAGTGATCTGTCGCCATAGTTCTTGGTTCTTGATTTGATTGGTCGCAAGTTGTAAAGGACTGGTATGGCTGGATTTGATCAGATGGTAACCAGCTTTGTACACATGTGTTAATAGCTTGAATGTGATTTTGCTGTCAATAGGCAACAAATGAAGGGACTTTTAACAGTGGAGTGACATGTAACTTCGTATTTGCAGCTCGATGCAGCAACTTGTTCACAGAACAAATCAAAGAATTCTCTATGTGCTATCTTACGTTGAGCAGAGACCCTTTTTGGTGCGCTATATTTAGCATCGTAGTAAACCAACTTTCCCTTATCGAAGGCAAAACAAGGGATTTCTATTTTCTAGACTGTACTGTAAGACAGAAGGAGGATAGATATCGTTTCGAGATGGATTAAATCTCCATAATTATGTGTACTCAAGTTAAGACGTAAGAAGATATATTTGATATTTCTAGCAGAAAATCTGCAATCCAAACCAAAGATTGATGTACATGTTCTGTTCTGTTCTCAATTTAACGATATCGCGAATGGTTTACGTTGATTGTCAATAGAAGATACGCAAGTATAGTCCAACCTAGAACGTTGACAGGCGGATGTTTTGTGCAAGATAAATTTGTCATAATAATGATATGGAGATCTTTGATGACCCTCAAATAATGTAACGTTGAATTTGCGAAGTTAAGTCAGTGCATTGCTAACCTGATACAAGTGTACACAAATAATAGTGTACGTCGTCTCACTCGTCTGTCGCCCTGTCTTTATTGTATTCTCACTCGTGGATGGTCTTTGATAAAAAAAATACTCCTGAGATCCGATGCCCTTACTTCGAAACGGTCGTAACCCTAACGATTTTAAACTTTGATCGACGCCCGTGTGTTAATAATTGGGCCTAAAAAGTTCCAATAGTTACGAACCTAGCTAGAATGAAAATTGATTTTCATTCCAAAACAGTTGTTGATCATTTGTTGATCCCCGTTGACCTTCATTGATCGTTTACGACCCTTCCATCGCACATGCTTATAGTTTGATTAATGATTTTGAACTCTTTTTCACAGAACCAAAATGGGGGATTACGACGATCATTTCGCCTACTCACGAGACGATCGTGGACGTTCAAGTCGACCCAGCTCGCGATCAGGTCGTGCACGAAGTCCAACCAGCCATAGCGACCACGGGTCGCTGATCCGACACAGCATTCTCAGAGTCTCCGATGAAAAACGTGCAAAGAAGGTCAGATTCTACCGGAATGGGGATCGATTCTTCAAAGGAATGATATACGCTGTATCCCCAGAAAGGTTCAGAACTTTTGAATCCCTCCTGGCCGAACTTACCTTGAGTCCATTGTGTGACAAAGTTGTTCTTCCAAATGGAGTAAGGCATTTGTTCACGTTGGACGGAAGCAGGAAAATCAATTATCTTAGTGAAATTCAAGAGGGCGAGAGTTATGTATGTTGTTCAACCGAGCTTTTCAAGAAATTGGATTACTCAGACAACGTCGCGTCGCCATGTTGGAATTACAAGCAGCGAGCAAGGGGAGATGACTCTTACGACGGAATGGCATCCGCTAAAGAATTTGACGAGGAAAATAAATCCTACATCAAACCTAAACTTGTCACAATCATTCGCAATGGTAGCAAACCCCGCAAAGCTATGCGAATTTTGCTAAATAAGAAAACGGCGCATTCATTTGACCAAGTCTTGACGGACATTACCGATGCTATAAAACTGGATTCCGGAGCTGTGAGGAAAATCTTTACCTTGGATGGACGCCAGGTAAGTCGACGAATGCCAAATGAAAAAAAATAATTTAAGAAATAATTAAGATTATGGATCCAAAATAAATGGCGATGCGCTCATTCCAATATGAGCCATGCCAGTTAAGCGTGCCTGTCTTGAAACATCATTTCCTAAGCATGTGATGTAAGACGTTATTTAGAAGACTCATGCCACTTGAGGCACGATTGAGAATCCTTGTATTTACAAAGGTTTTCTACAAATCAACTAATGTCCCTCACGTCCTATGTATGTTTTGGTCATTTCCTCTTTCCATTGGATTTGAAAAAGCTATACAAGTATGCACGTTACGTTAACATTTACATACAATAAGATCGTACAAAGAACTTTAAATGTCCATTGACCAAGGCAATGAATAGACTTGATGTCCTACCTTTATGTCCAGAGAGAAGTTTGTCCAAACAGTGACACAGAACCAGGTGATCGATTCGTCAAAGCATTACGATTTCTGTTTAATTTGCGAAAGACAGTTTTCTCTATTTACCTAAAGAAGGTTTACGAGGAGGAACGTTTGACAGAATGTCGATATGACAATGTCTCAAAGATCACGAACCTTTTAAATACTAGTACATGAGAAGGGCCATTTGGCACGCACCATTTGCCCTGAACGTGATTGAATCATAATCAAAGTGTTTATCAGACATTTCGATTTATCATTCAGAATTGGCAGTCGACCACAGAAGATATAAATTGTGTGAGATTTAGCTATATCTACAAGTGATACCTACATTGTAGATATAGCTGCAATCAGTTGCCATGATGCTTTTACGTCATCAGTAAATGACCTCAAAATGCTCTCAAAGTTCAAAGGTTTTTTTTCAGTATTGTAGGCCTCATGAGCTGTCTGTATGGATGTCTTACATATGATTATAGTATCATCTAATGATATATCGTGAAAATTGGTACATCAATTTCTACAACACATGTACATGAACATGACATTACTGATAACACAGCTGATCATGAAAATGCTATGATGTCACAAAGTTGATGACGTAGCATTATGTGATGTCATACTACTGATGACTTCTTTTAAAGGAATTGGTAAGCAGTTAAGTGTTCAGATATTCATTCCATCACTTTCATTCTTTCACTAATAACCATTGAGCGGTGTTTTCAATTTTGGATAATTATATATCAATACTTATTGTTAATAAATTTGGTATGTCATCACATGGTCTGACCAATGAAATACGAGCTTAAAGTGGAATCCACGTTTCTTTGATTAATTTGACTACAGCATATGACATGACTAAGGCTGAACAATATTATGGCAATACCAATATATTGCAATAAAAATTCGGCAATACAATTATTGCAATACGATTTTCATATCGCAATATATCGCACCAACAATTTTTTAGTGAATTTTATTCATATATCTTGTGTTTAGGCATAATTACCAGCTTAACTTGTTACAAAATTATTTTGTGGGGCGAGAATATGCGTTTGAACTGTATTACAAATGTTTTCTAAATACATGCCATCAAAATTAACTTATCATTTTGACTAATGGTTTATTTCTTGAAAGATTTTAAAGGGTTTTTACTACATGTGTAATATTTAAACTGCAAACAGAAGCATAAAAGTTGAATATCGAGTTCACTCAATATATTGCAATACGTATTGCAATACAGGTTGTATGTATTGCAATATATTATCGCAATACGAAATTTGGTGCAATAGGCTACTCAGCCCTAGACATGACAGCTACAAGTGTACCCTAACCGTTTTCAGCTATATAGTCAGTTGAATCGAAGTCAATGTGAGATTGATTTATTGTGGGATCTCATATACCAAAGTCAATTTGACTGATAATGGCGCCGAAACGAGATATGATATTTGTTTACGTGTTTTAGAGCACACCTGTTCGGGACTTCAATATTTCACACCGACTGAAAGAGATCCTTTGATAATAAACGTGTCTCTTTTAATGGGGTATACATTTGACCCGAGCAATGAAAATGAAAAAGAGTTCGAAAAACAGTCGCCGGATTGACTCAAATATCTGCACGTGCAAATGTGGCTATGCGTGCTACAAGTTGAAGGAAGTTGTATATTTCAGGTTGAACTGCACGTGCAACATGTTTTTCTCGTGTTGCAGGCAGCGATAGATAAGCTTGTGTTAAAATGTAAAATTAATTCTTAAGATCCCAAGAGTGACACATTTATGTTCTCGATAAATATTTGATAGTTCATATTATGATCCATTTAAAAAACCACACTACTATTTTTCTCCTCTAAAGACTGTGTAGCATGTTTTTTGCACATTATGATTTCTCAAATTTGCCATTTATTATTAATTATTAAATCCAGAGTGGGGGGGAGAGTTTAAAAAATTACCATTGAAACCATCCTCACAACAGTGGTGCACCCCTCCCCCTTTTTTTGCCACAGAGATGGTAATTTTTCACTTAGCATCAAGGATATCACAATACACAATATTCGTCAATCCCCTTTCAAACCCGAAATGTGAAAACGCACGCTTCACTAACGAATAAGACTACGAATGGCTAAAATACCCAATAAATGTAGGTTCTGATTAAAGGCCTTGTCGTGTGAGAGAGAATTCACAACAACAGACTCGTCCAAGTGGAGATAACTCTACAATTTAGAAGATTAAAGATTTCACGCCGTTGTGGGTTTATCTCTAGCCTGTGTAGGGTATAATCACCTTTTAATCCACATCGCGTATTGTCGTATTGGTACGTTCCAGAGGGGTTCACGAATAGACCATAATAGACTTGGTGGTACATACCCTGATGATTAGTAATGGTTGCCATGGAAACCTTTTATTCTAAAAGATAATACTTGGTGTTTTATTTGTATGTACGTTATTGTTTGATATGTGTTGGCAATGAACACTAGTAGCTAGTTTTATCTGTATAATTTTCTTACCTTTGTTAATTGGTCTTGGCAACATAACGAAAAATAGTCTGTGTCATCTTATTATTCTAAATTTTAAGCAATGGATACGATTTCTTAGACTGAGAGACTTTTTTATACAAAAAGAGACTCAACTTGATTTTAAGATTTTTAAATGAATCCTGAAAACAGCAGAATTGAAAGAGTACAATATCTGATTGCTGAAAATTCCATATTTTTTTACCAAAAGTACGTTCTAAGAACGAGTCGATATATCATAAAATAACCATAATTGAGCCCAAAAACTTCCTATCTAAATAAAGGCATACCTACCAAGCTGCAATGTTATTAGCTTTATACAACATGGTCGAACCTTTTAAAGATATATCACGATTGTCAAACAAACGTTTGTGTCGGACCACTTCAAGAGTTTAAGGAGTAAACCTCACGCCTACAGTGATTTCCCTCATTACAAGCGTCAAGTTAGGTTCCTGGACTACACAAATATCGCACCTCTCGAGAATAACACTGTCATAACAAAGGACTTCATATTATGGTTATATATACGGTAGTGAATTATTGAACTTTTTTTACCATATATGTTGGGAACATAGGGCTCTTTTGCAGCTGCATGTCACTGATTTTTGCCTCTTAAGTGGAATTGATTTTGTCTATATCCCTTTAAACGTGGTGGTAGTGTATGTTGTTGCAGAAGACCGGTTAATTCTGGACTGTTCTATAATTAACAAGAGTGTTTTGTCAATTTCCAAAACAGTTTCCTTCCTCCTTATTACTCATTGTTTATCACATGTTAGATGTCATTACGAATCTATTTTAAAATATTGTTTTCGAGAAGGTGTTCAACAGGGAGATGTTTTATTCCCTATTCTTTTGTAGCAAATCAATGTTTTTTAAAAATTATAAGTGCAAGCTGGTCATTCATGGAATTTGTATTTTTAGTTTGTCTGTCACAGTTGTCACAAGCGTAAAATGCGTTTCATTAACACGGATGTCACATCATTTCCGGGTAAACTGTTATTCGCTGTTAGCATATCTTATGGCATACCTTGTTAAAGGAGTGTTGTCACTTTTAGACTGTACATAAACCCTAGGATTAAGTTCTCAATTTCAAGCGATGCAAGGTCGTAAACAGAGAGACGTTATCTCTCCTATTCTCTTTTAGCAGGTCATTTATTTTGATTAAGCAGTTTGTGATAGATATTTTAACAGGGGCATGACACAACATTCAATCAATTTTCAATCTTATTTCGATAAGTAGCAAAAATCATTGATTTTATTTCATACATTGTTTGGTATGTATGTTTTTAGAATTTAAATTAGAACATAATTTTACAATTTTGATTGTTGATTCCATATCCACGAAGCTTTCCCTTTAATCCTAGATTAGGGTTGATAAGGCGATAATTCTGCCATAAACGTCTGGGCTTTTGTGGCTTCGAGAACGTAGATCAAGACTTAGTATTGATTATGCTTGACAGTTTACATATGACACTGTAGTGTGGCATGTTAAGATGATTACGTTAATAATAAGATCAGTTGACTGTGTGACGTCAAATTTAGTTTTCAGAAAACAAGAAATACAGGGGCTTATTAGATACTCTCGTAATACAAATGTTGTTATTGAAATGTTATTGCATTTGACCGCGTTCTACTATTTAACGGTGCTTAGGGAAATATCTAATTTAA
This sequence comes from Gibbula magus, assembly GCA_936450465.1. Taxonomy (NCBI): domain Eukaryota; kingdom Metazoa; phylum Mollusca; class Gastropoda; order Trochida; family Trochidae; genus Gibbula; species Gibbula magus. The sequence goes on from OW388294.1 coordinate 57,442,152, forward strand.
ATTTAACAAAATATCATCCAAATTTGAAAGTGATATATTTGCATTATATCTTCGAAAGTGTTTGAAATAAACATTTCAGTTCCATTAAGTAAATTTAGTTATATCTTTATATAAAATTCCTTCATAATAATCACAATGTTAGCATCCGCTACTCATAATGTCCCAAAATCAACAAATGAAACAATTATGGCACATGTGGTAGTTTAAACTCCTCACAGTGTCGTATTCATCCTCGCGGAAAGGAGATCAGTGCTATTGGAATTCGATTTGATTCTGAGTCTTAAGCTGTTTTCCCGTCAATTTTTCAATTAGAAGCATGGCTAACCACGTGGAATAACCCTACAGTTTGTGGGCGCCTGTTAATGCACAAATATCATGTTCGAATTCAGATCTGTGAGTGACGTTATGTTTGAATCCGTATCGATTAATCACGTTATTTCAACATGGAGGTAACTTTGCATGCTTTGCACGTGGAAAGTGTTTGAATCTGCAATCGACAAATCACGGGTTTCACGAGGGCGCTAGGTGCGCCTTTACACGTGGAAAGCGTTTTAAGGGATTCACGTGATCTAAGATGAAGAGCTCTGTACGCATTGCATGCTTTGCACGTGGAAAGTGTTTGAATCAGTAATCGACAGATCGCGTGATTTCATGAGGGCGCTAAGTACGCTTTGCACGTGGAAAGTGTTACAATCTGATGTTATGTAAGATGCAGCGCTCTTCATGCTTTGCGTGACGCTGACAGGGTGAACATGGTCTGTGTTCGAACGTTGATCAGTAAAGGATCACGAAAGCACAACGAAGAGTAAAGTGTCGAGTGTAAGTGAATCTGTTGATGTATTGTAAACTTTTGATAGGCGATATGATTTTAGTCCGTGGGAGATTTTAAATTTTTAAACCCATTTGTTAAAATATCTGAAAAGTTCAGTTATTCATTTAAGAGAACAAAAATCGATGACATCTTTGATGGGCATTCTAGAAGTTGAGGTGATAAAGAAAGAAGAACAATTTTATGGATACAGAACTTCTTTATTCTATGTAGGCGACGTTTCGACATAGATACTAATGTCGTTGTCAAGCAGGTGATACATGTGGACAAATTGCCTTGGTTTATGTACATGTATTGTTTATATAATTGTGTAACACGTGCCGATAATTCACTATGATATTTACTGTGTAAAAAATCACTGAACATTCACCCAAAACATCACATCAGTTTTCTCCAAGTTTTCACACACAAATTAACCTAGATTAAGTGCTACCGGTATTTCTCCAGTCTATGTTTGACAATCAAGTTGCTGGTATCGGCGCTACCATGCTATTTTGTCACTAAATCTTTAAACGTTGGTAACAACGAAGTTGTAGTAAAAAACAATAATGTATGAATAAGAATCGACAATGAGTATATATCGCTAATAACTCTTAACTCAACAGAAATCAGCAAATCTTGAAATACATATGACGTTATCACGTAAAGAACCGCTATCTATCGATTAGTTCTCCAAGCTTACACATAGACTGACCAAGATCCAGGGCGATGAGTAACTGAATCTATAACATTCATGCGTTATGTCATACTGGCTAAATTCGATTAGCTTTGGTTGTCCTATCTTCCTCATTCTATAATGATCTTTAGTATTAATAATAATTAGGATATTTATCACATGCACTAATGCTTGCTCAATGCGCTACTCATACGGTAGAACACGGATATAACGAACTCCAAGGGACCAAAGAACACTGCTATTCGCGTTTGGCATATTATATATGGATTTTGACGGGACTATAAATTTGTTTGAACATTCACAATTGCATGAGTGAAGTACGTCCATCTGATGTGTAGAGAAGTCACTCACCACTAAGCAGTGCAGCCAGCCTACTGAAGAACATTTTGTAACGTAACACTGTCTCGGTGCAACTTCCCAATGCAAGGCATAACTCTTGCCAGTCTCCATTACTGGCTGATTTAGGCCTTGCAGTATTTCCTTAGAAATCTGTGTTTCCAGGCCCTCTATGCATTTCTGGTGCAGCTATTCACTGTCTTGACACAACAAAGCGAGGGAAATAACGCAAGGGTTAACTCACCTAGTAATGCAGACTGGCAAGAGCTATGCCTTGCGTTTGGAAGTTGGTCTCGGTGATGTAAATATCACCTCTTTCAACTTGTAATTTGTACTCTCCCAACTTGGAGGATAAATAAATAATTAAATAATCCGTTTGTTCGCTATATCCGTGTTCTACTGTATATTACCACCCTGGGGGAATCGGAGTTTCAAAACTGCTACTAATCGTTTTGCTCGACCGTGTAGTTCTGTGCTTCCCGTGTTCAGGTACTCATTTAAATAGCTGGGTGACAATATGGATGCAGTGCCTTGCCCAGGGAGAAAACACAGTGTGAGACCAGCATCTCAATTTGTGTGTCAGGGATTCGAACCCAGACATTATAGGTTCTAGCACACTAACCACTGCGCCATTCAATATTTTCGTATTGGTGTCTTCCTTTTTCCAGGCTCACAGGTTTCACCGCAAGGCATAGCCACATGGCGTTGCAGGCTTTTTCCCTGCCATAATACTAGCAGCCGCGGTATAAGTGAAATACTCTTCAAAGCGGCGTTAAACCCCAACTCACCTCACCTCACCTTTTTCCAGTCGGTGGCGGGATAGCGCAGTGGTAATCTTTCGGCTTCGGATCAAGAGGTCCGGGCTTCGAATCCCACCAAGAGGCACGGTAACTTTTTCTGCAGTATAGAGAACTGTTCTACACGCAGTAAGGTTTAGGTGCAATGCTATACTGAATTTCAGCGTATTATCACCAATCGTTCACTAGTTCCAGCCGATGCTCGCAGGTTACACCGCATACATAGCCATATGGTGTTGTGGACTTTTTCCTCTGCAATAAAACTAGCACCCGTGATATAAGTGAAATAGTGGCAAGTGTATATCAAGAGAAATCAACCTTCAGATATCCCTGTTAATCAACAGGCATACATTGACATTTATCATTACCCTTGATACATTTGTCTTTTGACTAAAAGCTGTCTCGAGAAGAGCATTATTCGACAATCAGGAATTAATTCAGAGAATACATCATTAAAAAAAATCACGCTTTCAAATAACATCACTGACTTGTTCGTAAGGGAGGTAATTCTCGCTAATCATCTCTGATCCAGGTCTCCGTTCCATAACAGCGAGCGCTTAAATTGCTCATTGATCGCTCAATGTAGCGCTCAAGTAGCCCTCATTCTCTCTTGAACGACACAGTGCAAATTCCTTGAAGTTTGCTCGCTTTGCTACGTAGCGCTACAATGAGCAATCGCGTTCAAGAGAGGTTAAAAAGTAATCGCTAATTGAGCGATTACTTTGAAACCTCTCTTGAACACGGCTCTTGGCTGAGTGTAGATTATGCGAGTGTCCACAATGAAAATTGTTGTGAATATTAGCACTGAAAATCTTTCGGGGTCATGAGCCATCTCAGAGTTTTCACCGGTTCCAGCGCTCTCCTCTATCGATTGGTCCTCTCATCTTACACATACACTGACCTAGATCCGCTATGATGACTAACTGAATCTATTACGCGCCCGCGTTATGTCATAATGGACAAATTGGATTAGCTCAGCCAGATCCATCTTCTCGTTGTGTTTAAACAAATGAGATTGATAATGCTGAATTGAATTTGATGGATGTTGAGTCTTGCCAAAATTGGATGTAGATTCATTTTAGAACCAGATGTAAGTCAAGCTGCATCCCAGAAGTTTGTTCACCAATTTTGAATTCCTACGTTTATATTGGATATTCTTTGGATGTCAATTGTATTACTTCCGGTGCACTTACAAAGAAACATCGTTGGTAATGTGGACATTACGTATTCTTCAAAGTATCATTTTATTTTCTGTGGTGAATTTTCACAAACTTTTATTTTTGGATATTCTTTGGATGTTATATTACTTTCAGTGCAGTAATAACGACATATCGTATGGTTATTTTACCACCGACCAATTACCAGTCATATTCTGAGCATTTTTTGTCCGATCGATTACAGAAAAACTGTTCATCTCATCCTTTTCAAATTTGGATCATGTCTTCTTCACCACTTGGAGAGTTGCATTGCGAAATGAACCACAATTTGGTGAATTTTTGAATTTGTTTATTTAGTTATATTCGGAGCTAGAATGAATGAAGCAACGTACTTCTGTGTTATCATTTGTTGACTTTATCATTTTCTTTTTTATGTAACTTTCATCAAAAGCTACTTCAGTGTTCTTGTTGATTTTACTATTTTATATTTTCACTGGTTATATTTTGGGAAAAAAGGTTCCTTTCAGTCATAAACTGATGTATATCCCTCACTGTGCTTACAGGGATGTGCTTCCATGTACCTGTTGTTTCAAGTCACTCAAATGAATCATTATGATAAATTAATTTTCAAAATAAAGTTGAAATCGGTGGTAATGGCAGAAGTGTATTGTGTTATCCCTACCCTTTCAAGTTTCAAAACAACCTATTTTACATGAAGAGATTTGTCCTACCCTTTTCACAAACACTTTAATCTTAGCAATTACATTTCATTGCTTATACAGACACCTCTCTATAAGTTAAATAAAAATATCAAACATTAACAGTCTGAGGTATTTGTGAGCCACGCTCACATTTTTGCTTGTAAATTACTTATTCAATTGATTTTCCGTCATCAAATTTCCGCAAATCATTGCATGATGAAAAAGACAGAAGGGATCATAATTTCAAAATTTTAATTTTGGAATACAAGTTTTCATATGGACGTGATTAACAATTGCATTTTTCGAGAACAATAACAGAGCATTGGAATGTAATATGTACTCTTAGACCCAATAACACACTGAAAGGAGATTTTACAAACACAAAATTGGAAAGTTGATTTTCCAAATTTAACCCCGGCTACGTCAACGAGCTGTTAGAACTCTTTTGTTTAACTTGAAGTATGACACAAGCCAATGTTGCACAACATTCAGTTATCTCATCTGAGGCAAACCGACGATTGGACACAGTTCAGTTTCCACTTTTCTACTATGCATGATCCATTACTGATTGCAGGATATTACCAATGAGATACAGAAGAGTGAGCAAACTTTTGGGATGCACTTTAATGAACAACTGCCCCTGCAAGACTCGTTCCAGTCTCCATCACTGGCTAATTTAAACATTGCTGCATTCCGTTACTTGCTCTGTGCTAGCGTATCAAAGCGCTCCTTAATTTCATAGAATTTCTTAATAGGGCTAGGTTCTCGTAACATTTAGATTTTCCCACAAGAGACTTTAGGTGACAAGTTGGCTCGATCAGTAGAGAAATAATAACCATAACATCACTGCAATAAACATTTACATAATTTTGAAGTTGTTATTTATTTCAATTCTTTTGAGGTACCCGTTGTGTAATTAAATCATGAACTAGCTCGTAGCTGTTAACACTTCCCTTATACTGAATAAGAATTTACTTTCAAATTCTCAGCTTGAAAGGATCTTTATTACATAATTTAGTGTGAGATACTCAATTCTATCAGTGAAATAAACCATCTATCAAGCTACAGTGGTGATAACCTTTATCACCACTCTACTGAGTGACGATAAACTTTATCGCCACTCGCGTGACGTCATCGGGACAATGTAATGATGTCATATTGTCGGCTTGCGAAGGCTGCACGTGTACCGTTGAAATTACTCAACGTCACATAAAACACAGAAATAATGATATAATAAATGGAATATCTGTTTTTCCTTGACAAATACCATGTTTATCTCATCGCGTGAGGTAGAAAAGTTAATATATTTCACTCGTGGCTGAGCCACTCGTGAAATATCTACGTTTCTTACCTCACTCGATGAGATGAACATAGTATTTGTCATGAAAAGACAGATATCCTCTATATATCAACACATTTGGTTGAAGTTCAGACAAGTGTGTTGAATGCTAAGACTATTTTGAATTACTTTCTGCAGTTTAGATAGCCTAGGAAGATACATCGATCAATATAGATGCAGAGAAGAGAGTGACTCTAAAGACGCCATTACATAATTTGGAAGTATCAAGTGCTCTAGATTTATTAATTCCAGTCCTGTTTGCGGTTTCAATTCGTGTTTGACTTGAAATGTAGCTGTATGTTTACGTTATAAATGTTCTTGATTGAATATCGATTTATATTGCAAATATTTGTGTGTATATTTTGACGTTATAATTTTTAAAATTGAATATCGAATTATATTGCAAATATTTGTGTGTATATGTTGACGTTATGACTTTTCTGTATTGAATATGGAATCATATTCCTGGTTCACGTTATGAAGCTATCGAAGAATATTTTGAATCAAGGGAGTAATTTTGGTGTGTTTTGCATTCGAGATATTACCTCGCGAGACTCTGCGAGACGAGATGGCGAGATCAATATACGAGGAGAATGAACTCTGAAGATAACGTTATATAACGTGATGATTTGCTCTCTAAAAGGGACAGTACGTCTTTGGCTTTCATGGAAACTAGAGTGACGAAACGAAGCTGTTTTATGGATAGTATGGATAGTTATACATGAAACCGGAAGCGCTGGATAGTCCTTGCGTGTAATGATTCTGTAAATTACGCTTTAAAGGGGCAGTAGCACGTTGTTTGCGAATTTTATTTTTTTCAAATTTCCCATTTAAATTGATAGCTTATGTCATTTATATTTACTTTAGAGAGTAAAACATCTTATTACACGAACCAATTATCCGTAGTGGTAATAACGGTGTTGCGTATAAAGCAAAAATTGCATGGCGGCCATTTTATTGTGAACACATTTTATTACTTCGAATGACAAAAATTATTCCCATGGCTTAACGGAACCATATGCACTCATTTTTAACTTGACTTTCCTAAGAGAGAAGAGTGTTTTACTATTGGTGACATTATTTTTCCAATGCATTTCATCGACTTATTTCAGCGAAACAACCTGCTATTTCCCCTTTAAAGAGATAGTGCGAAATAGACAATATTTAATACAAACGACTGAAACAGGGCAACATCATTTTCCAGAAGTCACTGAATTAAATTCAAGTTTTTGAAACATTATTTGTTCATGTTTTTTTAAAAACACACTTCTACGGGTTTTCTTTTGGAATTTCCATATCTAGGAGAGTTAGGACAGCCAAAGGCGATTGTGCTTGTTTTATAATGTCCTCCAACAACGATGCATCAACTAAAGAAAGTCTAAGAAGGTTAATTATGTCGCTAACATCTATTATCAATTAAATTTCTTCATTTAATATTTTTTCAACAAAATTTCCAAACAAAAGCAAGTTCAGCATCCCGTATGTGTTTGAAGAGACATGACAATTAAAGTACCATGCCCTGATAAATGAAATTATGAGTAGCCTACTTCTATACAAAACACGTGGTTATCAAATACTTTCTCCCCCAGTCGTACTCTGTTGAAAATGTGGTAGAGTTTCTTTTGCTCGTCAGTTTATAATGTGAAATCTCATTGAGTTTACTTAGGGTGGTATTTTGATCAGCATTGATGATTTAATATTATAAACTGATCAGCAAAAGAAACGCTAAAAGAAACTGCTGATGAATAGAAACGCCATACTTAGGGTGATATTTTGATGGGCATTAAGAGCTTAAGTGGACGAATTCTCTGTAAGATAGTGTCATTCTTCGTATTGATTCGTCTAAATCGATGTGAGAAATAGAGAGAGACAGGAGGATGGGCGCAGGATGAAATAAGATGCGATCAATATCATAAATTTTCATTTTCTATAAATGGCAGCAATGTTAACATTTTTGCGAAGAATGTTTCATACTAGGATGGATAGTCGATGCAGTGTGTCACCGCAAAGAAACCCAGTGGATTTAAATCCATATTGAATAAGCTGAAAGTGAGTTGTCTGTAACAATATCGTTACGTGATTGATTTACATTGTGGGTTTATAAAATAATTACCTTGTATCACGTTATTTGTTTAACCGCGTATGTACATGATGCAGCTAAGATGGTAGAGCGCCAATACATCAATCCGAGGCCGGAGTTAGGTTGCGTCATTCCATTTAAAGGCACTGTAGCACTTAATTTTAATTGTTCAAATTTGCCATTTATACTGCAAGGGTGTGCAGTTTATCTTTAAGAGGATAAAACAGTCCATTACACGACCCGATTAACCGTAGTCGTAGAGAACGGTGTCGTGTAGTAAAAGAAAACTGCTAGCGGCCATTTTAGTGTGAACACATTTTGATATTTTAATTATGGGATATGGACCCGCATTTTTAAACCGAACCATAACCATTCATTTTAGAACTGTATTGTTTGAGGAGGATTGTTTTGCAATTGGTAACATTTCTTTTCATTTTATTTCCGTTGGAAACATGCTACAACCCCTTTAAATGATGGAGGTTGTAACTTTCTTGCATCGGTATGTCGGGTGCACCTACAGCACAACACGAATTTCGTGTGTTTTGACACTGAGGATAAACAAGATAATTTTGTTCAGTGTCTTTGGAAAATTGAGGAGAGAATGGGACCAAGGACGAGGTTGAGCATTGCTGAAGTTGGATCTTTCAGTAATTTTGGATAAGCATGGTCACTTGTGTATAATATATATCATTTAGGTTGAGATCAATATTATGTGAGAAATAGGTGAAGCTGCTCTTTCTTAAAGGTACAGTAGCGCGTTTTTGCACATTTTTTTTTCAAATTTGCCATTTACGGCCCAAAATGCCGTAGCCATGGAGACGGTTGTCCGTAATTGTGGAAAATAGTCAGACGTATAAAGCGATAATTGTGTGTCACTCATCAGTATGAGAAGTTAAACGGTAGGTTTGTAGGTCATCATTCAGACAGGAAGAAAGTTGACCATTCGACCATAGTGCCACATTTAAAACTCTACTCTTTTTATTGATTATTTAGCTATTGGTTACACATTTTCTCTCCGTACTAGATGCCAGTAAGAGCGGACTAGAGTGCTACAGCGCCTTTAATGTGCATTCATATAAATGGTATTCCATATAAAGTATAGCCCTGTTTTTAGTCCATGTGATCTAGGTATTGTTCTAACTGTATAAATACACAAAATCATCGTCATGGCATTTATAGATATTTACGGAATGTTACTGCAGTGGATAATTCGATACAAGAAGGATTTCTTTTGCGCATTGCATTCAAGTTTTTTCAGGTTTTGAAGTAGAACAGAAACCTTTGAATTATCTGGGCGTTTCATACACAGGAAATATAACAGCTCGATACATTACAATCTTTTATGAAATGTACACATTGTTACTATGTTTAGATGACCGATGCTCCAACGAAATATATTTCTTAAAGACAACGCCCCTCTTTATATATTGTGCATAAAACATATCGTTTGATTTCATCTATGTGTCCTATAATCATATCATAGTCAATCTTGATGATTGAACCAAATCTTTCAACCATGTTGTTACATAATTAATCATAAAATCTCTACGAAGAGTCTTGAAGCAAGAAGTTTTCTTTGAATGGCGTCCAAATATCTGTTAGTAATTAGATAATCTGCACCAGTGCACATGAGACGAAAGGGATGCCTATTCCATTTGATTGAAGATTCAGAAAGAGATGGGCTAGATTCATCATGTCTCAGCGGGGATTGGGGATTCTTATATGTTCTAGTTGAAGAATTTGCTTTGATGACTAGTATCTGTTGCTTATTCTCCTTTAGCGATTTTTAAGCAAATCAAAGCAGTGTAATGAAATTTGATAAGTATGCCATTGACTGTATGTCTTTATGTCCGTCTCTCTGCATGTCTCTCTGTCTACCCCTCTCTCCTTCCTGTCTCTCTGTCTGTGTCTCTCTCTGTCTGTGTCTCTCTCTCCCTCTCCCCCCCTCTCTCTCTCTCTCTCTCTCTCTCTCTCTCTCTCTCTCTCTCTCTCTCTCTTCAGCGTATTCAGTGACGGAGTAAAGCATTCACATGCACTCTAGACTGGGCTTCACTCGGATTTCTTCCGTCATTCACTAATATATACGCGATACTACATTAACGACAACTATCCTGTGTCAAACATTTGAATCAGCAGTATATTCTATTAGTGACATTGTTGCATAATTTGTCTGTATTGTGGACGCTGTTCGTTACCATCTGTGATGAGTCAGTGTCCTTATATCACTGTATTCAGTCTGTAGGTTAACAGCGGACGGGATGGACAAATCAATATAGCCCTGAATCAACTGGTGTTGCAATAGACCTACGGTTGTTTCGTTATCCGTGTTATTACTCATCCGTTAACATAGCAATATTTACTCATTTTACCAGTTAATAACACATTGTGTAAAAACGTCACTGGTTGACGAATAGTTTGACGTCATGAATTTAAGATATGACGTCATACTGTTGCCGCGACTGCAATGGTTTGTGAACTACTAAGAATAAGTATTATGTCCACGATCGCGATATTCTTTATATTCATATATGATAGCCTTTAATAACAGAGTAAAACCACTTAATCATACCATATCATATACGAACCTCAACATGTAACCGCAATCGTTCAATCTTGTGCGTCACAATTGAATTATATTTTCCAATTCTACCTCACACTGTCCAATATAATACCACATAACCCAATACGTGTATCTCAAGGTAATCCATATTAACGAAATCTGTAAATATAATAATTCACAATTGCCTTATATTGTCCAATGGCACTGTCACATAATAAACTCAATTCATGTCTTTCAAAGCTTTACCATTGCTTGCGTTCTGCAAGGCTGCTATGTAACAGCGCTATTCTTGTAGTTCAATGCATCACCATTGTCCAACAATGCCAGCGCTGTGCAGGTAGTCTGTTTGGTGAGTCATAGAGTACGACGTAACATTTGCTTATCAGAAAGAGTTGCACACGATGAGTTATGGTGTGTCAGGGGACGGAACTAGAGACCTGCTGTTGACTCAGCCAGCAAAGGAGGATGGGAAGAATTACGGACTTCCTGTTGTTCCTTGTGGGTTGAGGATGTAATGTTAAAGGGGATGTAGCACGTTTTTGCAAATTTTATTTTTTTGCCAATTCCCATTTATAATGACAGTTTATGTCATTTATATTTACTTTAGAGGATAAAACATCTTATTACACAAACCAATTATCCGTAGTAGTAATAACGTTAACGGTGTTGCGTATAAAGCAAAAATTGCATGGCGGCCATTTTAATGTGATGGCTTTACGAACCATCTATATTCATTTTTTAACTTGATTTCCCAAGAGAGAAGAGTGTTTTACTATTGGTGACATTATTTTTCAAATACATTTCATCAACTTATTTGAACGAAAAACGTGCTCTTTAAGGGATGGGCAGTACTTCTTTAATAATGATGAAAAAGCAATATTTCTAGAAAACAATTTCTTTATTGTGAACAGACATTCCGTTTCGGAGTACAGCTTACTACTTCATCGGGTGGACAGTGAAGTTAATAAACTTTGAAGGAATCACTTTCCAGCATTGATGACAATTTGTAAACGCGAAACTAGAAGAAATTCATTATTACCAACTGTATGAACTTTCACTGATACCCATTATCTGCACTTGGTCCTGAACATAGCTTATTTGACCGCTATATGTAAAGTTAAGGAACAATGGGCGGAGTTTATCCCCGGGAGGGCGACCCGCTCCATGGCTAGACAATCTTAGAATTTGAAAGGTTGATTGTTTGCTCCACACAGAGACAAGATAGACATGTGGTGTCAATTTTGGGTAATACAAAGTAATAAATTTGGAACAGCCGAATTATTCTCAACAGTGACCATCAAGTACCATATATGATAGCTTGAGTTGGTCTTGGGTATTTTGTTGACATAATATACTTTTAACATAAAATTCCAGTATGAAAAGACTCTACACAAGTGAATTATTGTTTAAGTTCAGTACGACTACGTTTAACTACTCCTTTACGTGACGACAAATCATTTCATTACAATTTTACTATTTACTTCTGTGTGGATGCCACATGATGCGTGTAATGATTTAAGTGTTTAATAACGTGTGTCAGATGCTATTACCTAGGCTCTTGAAGTTCGCCTTTCCATTTGAAACCGGAACACGTTAACTAATTTGGAACTTCCTGTCCCACTCTACTTCCGGTCCAGTTGCCATGGTTTCTTTTGTTGAAAATGATTTATGTTGACTAATAAACCTACATTTTTGGCTCATCTGGCCTGAAAGGTTCGATTGGCTAATGGCATGGCAACTGGTGTCCGTCCGTCCGTCCACCCGTAAACTTTAAACTTTTTCGACTTTCGAACCATCATCTCTAGAGAGCTTAAATTTTGTTGTATAGACTCCTTGGCCAATGGGTATTCCAAAATATGGGTCACAGGGAACACGACCTAAAAACCTATTTTCATCTTCTTCTCCAGAACAGAAAGCTCTGGTCCCTGGCCAATGTGGTTCTAAATTGTAGATTTGGTCACCATATGACTCCAAATATGGGTCCCAGGGGCAAAAAATGATAGATTTTAGAACTTATTGATTAAAGCCTGATACCCTGGTGAGCTACAGAGTCAATGTCTCTAGTTTTATAATCTAATCAGACCTAAAATGTCAGATGGGCTTATGGCATGGGCCGTCATCCTGCGTCTGTCCGACAACTTTTCACATTTTCAACTTCTTCTTTCAATCCCATGGTCATCACTGGCAGATTCATTCACATTTAAAATAATAATTTTAAAATTTATAATTTCCCTTACATGTCCCTTGGACTGTGTACATTTTGAATTCCGTTGGTTTGGTGAGCCTGTAGCAAGTAATTTTGGCGAAAGTTAATATTATTAATCACTAGTGACTAATCATAACAATGCACTGACGTCATATTGCACTACACATCTCGTCACTATAATTCCTTTGGCGACGAATAGTTTTTTTCCCAAAGAATGCTTGACAAATTAATTTTTAAAACAGCCCACCCTGGTTCCCTAGCTCAATTACGCTGCGCTTCGGTTAGAAAAATAATGTGCAGCGCAACTAAGCGCGGGAACCAGGATGAAACAGTCCAAGTCAACACACAAGCAGACTGTTCGAGGGACATGACCTTCTTGTTGGTTTAATCCCATCTGTCCAGTAATGGACATTGCAAGCAACAGAAGTCGTTACCACGAACACTGACCATATGTGTCTCTCAGTCCCAGAAGACAATTACCAAACGATTCCATTGTTCATGTCAGACATCACCACCCAGAAGGATCGGCAGAGATGAAAAATAGCAATAGGTGAGGTGAGGTGAGGTGAGGTGAGGTGAGGTTTAACGCCGCCTTCAAGAGTATTTCACTTACATCGCGGCTGCTAGTATTATTGCAGGGAGAACGCCCGCAACACCATGTGGCTATGAATTATGGTGAAACCTGCGAGCAACGACTGGAACTAGCGAACCATGGGTGGTACTGCACTGAAATTCAATGTAGCAATGCACTCAAACCTACTGCAGACAAAGTATGTATTCGAACCCCGGACCTCTTGATCCGAAGCCGAACGCGCTAACCACTGCGCTATCCCGGATCAAGGATACTAAGCGAGCTAAGTAACACTATCTTTGAAACGAGTTTATGTTGTGAAAGCAATAGCACAATATTGCCGTAAAGTGTTTGTGAAGGTTAGTGTGATGATAGTTTTATCAGGCAATGTGTCCAAAGATATATCGTATATTTGTACGTGACATGTGTAAATGATACGAGCACCACAGAAAGCAACAATATTCTTTTACAGTTACATGTTATACATTCAAATATTTCTGTCTCATCTGTTGGGATAAGACTATAAAGTTGCCTAAACTTATCGAAATAGCAGGGATTGTTGAGGAAAATAGTTGGTCATTTTCTTTCTGATCGTTAGTTCCAGAAATATTTTGGTAAAATATTTTGTCGGAGAAGGAAATGGAAAATAAGCGAAAAGTTACATTCATCTTCGATTAACGGGATAATACAGAAGGGATACAATCTCTCCTATCTCAGGATATTAGTAACAGAGAATAACGTTTGCAGTCGACACACAAGTAATAAATAATAAATAATACAGAACTCTTGTCCTCAATACATTGTACATCGGAAATTCATTTTGTGCTTTCCGCACCCGGCAGCCAATGTGCAACGCCAGTTCAAGCTGAGTGTCAAGCAAGGAAGCAACAACTCCCATCTTTTAACGTATTTTTGGTGTGACGGGACCAGGAATCGAACCCCGGTCTTCCGGGTGATGAACTGACACTCTACCAACTGAGCTACATCCGAGGCCATTGACCTGCAACGGAAGTCGTTAACAAGAACGTTGGTCAGATATCTCTCAGACTGACTGTAGACAATGATCGAATTATTCCATTTGCTGAATGAAATCAATCAACTGCTGTGTCTCAACTTTGCTAAACTACTTTCGTAAGTGCTAAAGACTTAAAATTTGGAGCAGTTCGATATGTAAGTGTTATTGATTGAAATGCGTCTGCCTGTAATATGGTGAAGAATTTTAGTCACTCACTATGTTAGTTCTTCCGTTTCAAGAAAAACGGCCACTGAGTTTTTGCAAGTTGATTTAAGAAATAGAGTTCATAATGTGTTTGTTCACTGGCTTATAAACTGTTTGAAAAATGCAAGTTAAACTGGTATAAATGCCGGAGATTGTCTGTGGCATTTATACAACTTACAGTTTAACTTGAAATTCCAAACCGTTGGCGCATAGTAGCTGTTCGCACATTCCCAAAAGTTTAGCATCGGGATTTATCAGCCCGTCTTGATTTTTAATCATTTTAACGTTTTCCAAGCATTGCGTGTGACCTCCAGAGTGTCTCACCACTATGATGTTTGGTGATACACTATTTATATATTTACAATGAGTTTTATCAGCTTCTAACATACTGGCTGAATGGACCTTGATGTGTTTTGGAAATTTGCGAGCGTTGTTCATTGGAATCTGTTTTGAATGTATTTCAATATTTCTATAGTTGTGATTTTTTTCTTAAATGAGTTATAACATTAAATGTTGATATTTCGGTGTTAGATAATCATATAATAAAAACATACATATACTACTTTACATGTTGTTCATTTCAAAATTGATGGCATATCAAGTGTTGTAGCACGTTTTCTAAAATAAACAATGAAATCTCACAAAATGGAAAGGAAATGTTCCCTCTTGCAGAATAATCCTCCTCAATCAATAAATAGAGTTCTAAAACGAATGTTTATGGTTCGGTTAAGCAACAGCGATCTATTTCCCATCCTAGAATTATTAAAAGGTGTTCACATTAAAATGACCACCAACATTTTTCATTTTATACTTGATACCGTTTGTACAATGTTTACCCTATTAAAGTAAAAATATACCGCATAAACCTTTATTATAAATGGCAAATTTGGAACGGCGAGATAATCCACAAATACGTGCAACAGTGCCTTTAACTGATAATTTTTTTAGAATATCTGGATATTTGCTTGGTGATCAATATATGACTTCTTTTGGTGTTTTGTACCAAACAGATCCATTAGCGTTTCAATTAAGACGGCAACGATTATCGAAATGTTAACATCTTGGTTTTAAAAAGGTTTTGTCGAGAGGTTTCGTGACAAAATTCTTTTCGTTATTATACGTTCCATTAAGTTTTCAACTCAATCTGTGATTTTTAAAGTTTGAATTTCAATATTTTCTTTATAATTACAAATTAGTATCCTCAAGAACTGAAGTCAAATTGAAGTGTTTGGTGCATCGATCAAATCACACGTCATTATAAAACGCATCAAACTTCCTGGTTTTGAGTTTTCAAAATATATTCGTTCAATTTGTGAAATGGAAGTGTTAGGATTTTTGTAAAATTTGATCGATGATCGCTTATGAAGAGATTAACATACGAAACGTGGTTTTTGCACTTTAAAACATGATTGTGGGATAGCATCAATCTTGTCCCTTGACTGTAAAATATAGTTTTTTTTAATACAGTCTAGATCCTTAAACGGCAAGTCTAGAAACTGAACTGAATACACTGAATGGAACTGTAAGTATTAGAAAAAATATAATCATGAAGGTATAGTAATATACATTCCATAGACTGAATGTAAGTCAATGATAACATACAAGAACCGTGTATATAGCGTGTCCAATAAAAATAAAAGTTGATTATTTTGCCTTCATTGAATTGGTATTTCGATAAACGCTTTCTTTCAGCTTTATTTGCTTATCGTCTTATTCGTCCATACTCATCCCGAGTTTATGTCCCAATGTTACTTCATATATCATTCTTGAACATATAATATATAATCTGAAAATGTTCCCATTTTTCTACTAACGGAAAAAATCACGCCAGTATTGTTTGTATTAAGCGTGATCCAATATTTAGAACGAAAAGCTTTCGTGACGATAAAACGGACTGCTCGGCATCATTTATACAGATTTTTCAGTAAACAAACAAATACCTGGTGGGACGCTTTCCTTTCATCATCTCCAGGATCATTAGCACCTGAGTCACGCTATCTCTCCATCTGTCGTGGAGTCTCGGTGCTTAAAGTGCTCTGTGCCATTGTTATCTGCAGTTCTGTGATTGGCTAGATTTGAAGCACAGTTTACGGCCATGCGAACCTCGTCGGGTACACAATTGTTGTTTTGAAAGCTGCAAATACACGTGAGATCTGGTGTCCGTTCCATAACAGCGAGCGCTTAAATTGCTCATTGATCGCTGTGCAGCGCTCAAGTAGCGCTCAAGTAGCGCTCATTCTCTCTTAAACGACACAGTGCAAATTGCTCGAAGTCTGCTCGCCTTGCTACGTAGCGCTACATTGAGCAATCGCGTTCAAGAGAGGTTTAAAAGTAATCGCTAATTGAGCGATTACTTTGAAACCTCTCTTGAACACGGCCATGGTTTTCACATTTGGTATCTGGTTCCGTTGTTTTATGCAGTGAGGTTGTTGGCTGGATTCAGTTTATTGCCATGCGAACTTCGTCAGGTATACTACAAGTTTTGCTTTGAATGATGCAAATACACGTGAAATATGTTTTTTTTTACAAAAGGTGCTTGATGTCATTGCTTCATGCAACGATGTGATTGGCTAAATTTGAAGAACAGTTTGTGGCCATTTGCGAACTTATATATACATTTTTCGCTTTGCAAATACACGTGAAATATGTTTTTTTACAGAAGGTCTTTGGTGTCATTGTTTTATGCAGTGGTGTAATTGGTTAGATTCGAAGCACAGTGTATGGCCATGCGATACACAAAAGTTGCTTTGTAAGCTTCAAATACACGTAAAATATGGGTCTTTGGTGCCATTATTTTATGCAGTGGTGTTTTGGTTAAATTAGAAGCTAAGTTTGTGGCTTTTTGCGTTCTTCGACAGGCATACATTTATAGCTTTGAAAGCTGCAAAAACACATGTAAAATGTTTTTACTTCAGGTGTTTGTGCAGTGACGTTATTGGCAGGATTCGAAGCAAATTACGTCATTGCAAACTACATTTGGTGTAAAAGTGCTGCTTATTTTTGTACAGTCTTATAATTGTTATGTTTTGCGGCTGCATCAGTATTAGTCTAACAGTGAGTCCAGGGGCAAATGTGGGCACCCTTTTACCTCGGTATTCCTTAAATTCTGGAAAAGTAAGAAGCTTTTACAATTGCAAAGGATCCCATTTGTTTGAAATAGATCAAACTGATCCCCCAAATTCGTTACCTTGGAACCTATTGCTATATCGCGATGTTTCTACAAACACGATATGTAAGTACGCTGTTCCAGGATATTAGGTCTTTGAACGTATCATTAATCCCTTAATTACCAAACTATACGCATATTTTACAAGTTTTGCTTAAAACTTGCACTTACCTGAATCTGAAAATTGTTGTACAACATGGTCTCTCTATTCTTTAAATTTGTTTTTGGGTTGCTAAACTATGACAATTAATGCTTTATCTTTGAAGTCAGATAAATATATTCTTCAGAAGTTTTTGTCCTTAATGGTTAAATCCATGGCAAAACAAAGCCATGCATCAACAATTTCCTGATTAATGCTGTAAACACACGTGAAACATGCAAAAGTTAATCAATCGCGAAAAATCGATAAAGTGAAGGGGATAATTTATAACGTTGTAAGGGGCTTATTGTGTTTCAGCCTTGTCATAGTGAGACATGTTTGTAATCTCTCCGATGGTATCCCTATTGTATTGGTTGTCATCGATAAGGTTCTAAACCAATGCTTCCATTGTCGTTTTGAAGAGATATAAAAACAGCCTGAATAGCATGTGGGATTTCATCTGTTGATTCCTGTTTATTATGAATTGAAGTGATTCATCGTACTTTCTGAAGTGTCCACCAGTGGGATTGTTTTCAAGTTAATTTTCACCTGACCATAATTTATTTATTTGAGAGCTTTTTTGGCTACTAAGATTTTCTTAATCCTGCTTACTATATTATTAGGATTTTTTATTATTATCATCTTAAAATATTAACCTTGTTATTATATACATTAGTTTAAAGTTAATGAATTTTGATTACCACAGCACATGTATATATTCGATCCATTTTAATAATTCATTATTGTCCTCAATAAATGTAGATTGCAAATTTGGTTTTGGAAGTCAGTTTCACATTGTTTGCCAGTTTAATGCTGAGCGCCAAACAAGGAAGCAACAACCCCCATCTTTTAATTATAACGTCTTTATAAATTATCATTGGAATAACGTGAACCTTTAACATCGAAATAGGTTCTTAAACTTAATTTTAAAATGTGCAGATTCTCCAAATCAATTTGGTGTTATAACATAGCAGACACTTCTAACACGTGTGAAAGAATCCCTAGCGTCCAGTAGGTGTCGCTTCCATTGTAGGATTCTCATGTTAAAGCTCTTGGAGAAAAGCCTTTTAATGTACATACCTACACCATAGACCTATAAATCAACCTCTCATTCTGAAGAGTTCTACAGAGTTGTCGCTTTATGTCGCACCATTTCCTACCAAAATGGCTAACCGTTTTACAGCTTATCGGGTAATGTAATAAAATGTTTTATTCTCAATCGTAACAGTATAATAAAGTATAAACTTGAAAATAAATGGCAAATTTGAGGAAAAAAATAACATGCAATAACGTGCTACAATGCCTTTAATTTTGTAATAGGGATGAAGCTTGATTCATGACTTGTAACAACTTACATGTAAGCACTTCTTGTGGATCACAACCCAGTAGTAACTATTCAATTTTTCATAATCTGTGTAACGCTCTTACATGGTATTTTTTAAGCAATTTTGCAAAGAAGCTCAGCACCGCGAACGTGATCATTTAAATTTGCAAACCATGATCCTTTAAACCATATATGGAACATTATAGAACATTAGACATTCGTTCTACGTCATGTCCATTAGTAGTTTTCACTCTGAAGACCCTTTGAGATCAATTTCGTGATTGAATGTTTCCCATGCATTATGCGGGATGAAGTCGGATTAATGACAGATATCTGGCTGCAATAATATTCATATCTCTTTAGCGATTTAGTTAGCTTTACTCCGTTGCAAATAAACTCTAGTACAAAAGAAAGTACACACCTCAGTTGCTTTCGATTAATTCAATATTTTAAAAGAAAAGATGCATTTGATTATGACATGATCACAATAACACATATTTGCTGTAGTTTGAAGGAATTAATTGGCGGTTGGTTATGTTTTAGTTAAGATATCTTAGTTTTATGAAGACAGGGGTAAGAAATGATATTTACACCAATATGAACCCTACCATGTTTAAAATGTTGTAAATGTGTGAAGAAAGAGACATACATGTATTTATTTGAGTTTAACATAGAATACGTCTTAGGCCCTTTTCTCATGCACGAATTTACATACATGAGTAAATTTACACACTATGTAATTATACATACATGTGTAATAGTAAATATACTTTCTGTTCACATGTAGTTAAGCATTATGTTGTATTTGTCAATTACATACAGCCATGTATTATAATAAACGAAAATATATGAGTAGATTCAGTCTAGCGCCAGCTTTCATGATGTTAAGACTTCTTGGCTCCATACAGGAGTAAATATACGTTCCATTCTCATGACACAGTTTGCATAGTGTGTATATATACGTATATGTACGTATATGTACGTATATGTAAATTTACATTTACATGACCTCCTGAGGTCGTGTAAAGTTACTCCTAGTGCAATAATACTCATGTATGTAATTGCGTTCTCATGACACTTTTACATACCCCAAATACATTTACATACATACGTAAATTTACTAACATATGTAAAGGTGTGCATGAGAAAAGGGCCTTATATGTCGATGAACAGTTGTGTTTTGTCCGAATTTATTTCGCAAGAATTTATGAATTCAAAATTTCATTTATTTGAGAATAAAAAATTAAAACACGTAAAAGTATTCTTTGACTGATCACTAAACGCCTGCTCTTTTCAGTTTTAGAGTACGACGTCGGAAACGTAAGGTATTTGTTATTGAAAATTATAAATGTGATAAAAGCAACTGAGGTGTGTATTTTATTTTCTGCTTCAGTTTAGGTTTACACTATTACAGATTCATTCTGTCGTTATCTATGTAACGCTGTAAGGTCATATTGTACCCGATTTGTGATATCATAATTTTGTCAAATGAATTTGGCGACCATGCTTAACGCGGTCAGCGAAATTGGGTAATTATCTGTTGGAGACTTTGCTAATCATGGCCATTGAAACCATATTAAACTATCATTCTCCCATATGGAACAGAACCTCAGGCTATGAGAGTCCATTATCGGATTCTTCTCTTAAATCTATTTGCGATCAATATGATGATTTTTAATGCACAATGCAGGAAAAATAAAATTAACTCGAACTGGATTCGTTAAATACTAGCAGGATTACTGATTGGTGGCCGTAGTCAACATACGAGGGTTATCTTTTACACTAATCATTCAATGAGGATTTATCAGATGATAAATAGAACATTTACATTCAGAGTCCACGGCACTCCTAGAATATTTTACTTTGCCCTTCCCGAAGCTGCCAAATACATTGCTGTGTTACCTCAGATTTGGTGAGCGGCAAGGCTTCAAACTCTTCAATAATCCAGTCGTGAATTGGGTCACCCGTCTACTGATAAACTGCGCCCATTCTTGCTGAACCTCACTGATGGCCGTCAACGGAGCTTTGCACAAGACCAGAGTCACTAGATCAATAAGGTCTCAAAACATTTTATGTAAAATATCATGTTTTAAAGGATCAGAAGATGACATTGTTTTTTAATCTAGGACGAGTCTCGTCTTTATTTTAAAGATTTTTTTTCGTATTTCGGTTAATGACGAAATAAGTGAAAAAATGCTTTGCAGAACCGACCAGTCTACTGACCATAATGGGATTCGTTCAGCTGTTTGTTATTACGTCACCAGAAAGGTCACGATGAACCTTGCTCTTATAAAACAAATTTCAACTTGAGCTAAAATCAATTATTGGTCCTGTCGATCTTAGTTACCGACAATCACGCTCTCGGCCGAGTCGAGTTTCCTTCCTCCTTTTCTCCGTGGCTTCTTTCCATTTCCGCTGTAACAACAATGTCATAGAAAAATAGAAACATGTTTGTCATTCTTAAAGATTGTTTTAGTTTTACTTTGCTTTATTATTGAGTTTAAAACATGGGTTCTATCTAAACGATCTTTAAAATGGAGTAAACTTTAACAAAATGTATCTATTTTATTTTTTTAAATAACAGTATCCCCGGTCGCTTATCGGAGACAATACGGTAAAGTAAAATAAAATAAAATAAAATAAAATAAAGAGGTATGTTATCTGAACTGCAAAATATTAACTATATAACTATACTATACATATAACTTAACTGTATAACGTGTAACATATTATATTTGGAATCTCGAATCTGTAACAGCACACATTCTTGTTACATAATAACATAAATACATAATAATGATACGTTTATTCACTATCTAAATATCACGTTTCTAATTAAAATATAGATCTCCCACTGTGATTTTATTTCAAATATCTTTTCACGATGTGAAATTAAATGAATACTAAACGGCTTAGAGGCGACAAAAAACATAGACACAATCTATTGTTACTTGGTTGATATGGTATCCATTGTAAAATCAATAAAAGAAGCCTTATGTAATGTTTCCTTAAACACGTGATTATAGTATCGTATAGGCGCTTCATGCGCGGAAACCGAGATTCCGTGCTGCACGTGTTCCGAAACCGAGGCTTCGTTTGATTTAACAACACGAGAGACGAGTTGACGCATGCGCTTTAAATTTGATGTTTATTATCAAACTCATCAAATACTACTCGAGTATTGACTTCAGGACACTATCAAACTTCATCTGTCAACAAAAGTAATTTAATTACCCATTGAAAAAATATAACTATTCTAAATTCGTAATATATGTATATACATGTAAGGGGTATATGTGAATGGTTTGGAAAGGAATATGTACTACCCATAATGCATTTGACGCCACAACTCAAAATGTTCTCTCAAAATCGGGGAGTACGTTCTTGAATCGACTCCAGAGTTGAGTTGCCTGAAAACACGTTTTCGATTTGCAAGCTGGACAGTCGAGTCCGCAAATCAAACGCATCCCCTTATTAGAAGTTACCGCATGCACCGACACATTTGCCTCGAAATATTTGTCTTTCACGTGCACGAGACTTGTGTAAGTACAGATGGACCGAAGCCCTACAGATCGATGAAGTCTTGTCTTATTGCCTACAGCAAACATTGCTGGAATTTAATTATCTTGACAATACCTTTTCCAATCAATTCCATTTTATTGATTTTCTGAGTCAAATTCAACAAAGTTAAAACTTCCGAGTGTGCTTCGGGGTATCATAGCATAAAATAACAGATGTGTCATTATAGCATAAACTGACAGATGTGTCATTATAGCATAAAATAACAGATGTGGCATTATAGCATAAACTAACAGATGTGTCATAATAGCATTAGATGACAGATGTGTCATTATAGCATAAACTAACAAATGTGTCATTATAGCATAAAATGACAGATGTGTCGATATTCAAATCAAATCAATCTTTATTTGCACTTAAAAGGCCACAGGCCTATAGTAGGCCTACATACATGCATATACAAACGATATCTCAGGTAGTTGAGAGTACGTTCTTTCTATGTATAAAGGCATGATATACATACATTGACAGATTTTCTAAATGTCTTTTACTAGAACAGGATAATAATGATACAAATTTATGAATACAATGATGTGTAAAGTAATATTTCTTAATATACTTATTTCTTAAAGAGTGATTAGATGGATATACACAAATGAAACGATGTGTCATTATACTATGAACTAACAGATATGTCATTATAGCATAACATAACAATATATCATCAAACAAATATATCATAAAAAGACAGATATGTCATTATAGCATGAAATAACAGATGTGTCATTATAGCATTTAAAAACAGATGTTTCATTATAACATGAAATAACATGTCATTATACATGTAGCATAAAATAATAGATGTGTCATTACAGTACAAAATGACAGTTATGTCATTATGGCACAACAAGACAGATGTGTGGTTTTGTGAACTTGCAATAATATGTTGATTAATAATGTAAAGTTACGACGCTAAGAGCGCGTTTTAAATGACTCATATTGTCAAGAAAAGTTCATCTCTAACAGATATTGAACAATATCAAAACATGCACCGGACACCATGTTCATCAACCAGGTCACGGTGACCCAAACATTACGTGGACTGAATTGTGTTCCTTCAAAACAAATTCCACAACTCATGAGGGAAGAGCAAACAGTCTCCGGTGTGTCTGACAATGATGACGCTAATCTTCTAGAACATGGCACCATTTTCAGTCCTTGAAACATTGATTGTCAAGAAGTCAAATTTCCCAAATGATTACAGAAATTTTCTGTTTTCAGTTTTCAGTTTTCCTACTTTTTTATTCTTCAAGAGTTGGGATCACGAATTCAATCTTCTCCTGTTACAAACCCGTATCGCGGAGAAACCATTATAATGATTTCCAGTACCCTTACAAGGTGCGCTCTGATAAATTCCCCACAATGGTTACTCCCTTAAGATTTCCGATCCTAATCTCTGTTATAATAGGTCTGAATTCGCAGACAGAAAAACGAGAATCTGATTGGTCGCATTTGAATCTAGTTCTGCAATCGGCGACGCCGTTGTAAAAGTGACATTTGGCAATGACACGACATAATGCTAAAATAAACGTAAGATAAACGTTTAATGTGTTTTTCCTTGAAATATGTTATTTCATTTTTTGAGAACAATTGATCATAAACATGCTGATAAATAAAGAAGACAAAATCAGAGACAAATACCGAAAATAGTTAATTTGTGTTATTTACATCAGACACATTCGAAGGCATGTGTTAATTAGCAAGGCTCTTTAGAGTCTAATGCAAAAATCTTTGAAGTCAGTCAGTCGACATAGCCGCTGTAAGATGAGTTTTCATTGATTAAGAAGCAGGAATACAGTTTAAGGTTCCTCTTTTCCCCGCTATGGGATTTTGCTTGAGCCTTGCAATTCAGGCCATGTAGAGTAGAGGTTGGGATCGGAATTCTGAAAGGAGTACTTTCGGTGGGAAGAGAATTCACTTTCTCAGACATTTCGTTCTATACCCCTTTAAACATATGGGGACGTATCTTTTGCACGTCAATATATAATTGCCGATGATATCACGAAATTGATAAAACGATAATGAACCGAAATCAGCATATGTGGTATTTTGGCAAGTCAAAGCCAAATAAAATATAATATAACAGAATTTTACGAAGCTGTCCTATGATTTCAATTCGAACGTGTAATGTAACATTTCAAGTATTTTATGAGAATAATATTATTAATAGTGGGACACTGAAATCCTTCTGAAACTTATATTACTGTATTGTGTAGTTTCAATTTTCATTTAAGTTTACACTAAACTGTCCAACTAAAAATTATATCCCTCATTGAATTTGTTAAACAGTTTGTTTTGAATTATTAAACCCAATACAACAGGAAAATTACTAGATCGTAACATTTGAGTCAAAATGTCTGGGATGATCTTTCTTCAGCCATATGTAATCACGGATGAATGCATATAAACGTTGGTAACGTCATGACCAATATCCATAGTTCATTGCTTCATATGACAAATTACAATTAATGTTTTATGGTCTACAAGTGGATAATGTCAGATCAATTCAAATCCCACTTGCATTATGTTTTTCACGATCATTTAAGGGTTCCTCTGAGCTTTGCAAATTAGCATCGAACCCAGTCCTTTAAATTACAAAAGAGCCTTTCAAAGACAGAGACAATTTGATGTCCTTTGATACCATTGGAGCATTAACGACATCTTCTACTAGCAGCTAATGTACTGTTCCAAGGGTTTGTTCTCAATTTCATTTCTATTCATGTTTATCGTTTTAAATCTCAGTATTTTCGGAAATTGGAAAATTGATCTCTAAATTCTAAAGGAATTATTTTTGAGACAAAAATGATTTTAATTAGAACATTCATGTAATTTGATGTTTTTTATTGCTCCCGGTAAATTCTGTTAATAGAGGACTATATCATGTCATAAAATTACACTGATGCTACCATGTTTTATTTGATAATTTGATAAAGGATGAGAGAAGGATGAGAAGGATAAATGATTTTGTTTCATTGTAAAATCTTTTCATCCTAGCTATTTGAAAATTATGTTCATTGAACCAACAGTTTTCATGACATCGCATCGATTCAATTTCAGAGTTCTTTTGAGAATTTTTAAAGAAATCACTCTCTAAAGAATTCTTAAAGGGCACAAAAAAATTAAGTTTTTATTTCGACAAGAGAGCATTTACATGATCAAAATGTTCTGCAAAATTGCCAAATTCCTCTAAGGAATTTGTATTTATTTATTATACCATTTAACGACTCTTGAAAACTCATTTTTATAGATGCTTGAATTAAAGGCTCTTATTTGACCTTATTTTACTACTTAAAAATATTTCAGGAAGATTAAATTTAAGATTTAATATTTAGAAATGTGTCTGTCAACCATGGAGTATGTTGATACCGCTAATGTTCACAACCCTACCACATATCAGTACAAGATTAATCGCAATTCTCGAGTATCCTACCATTCTTTTACCATTTTGCATTATTACAACGAAATAATCTTTCCTTTTCAATATATTTTAAAAAGTCAGCCGTCCACTTTACTTTTAATTGATTACATAAATTATAAAAACGAAACATTA
Organism: Gibbula magus; assembly: GCA_936450465.1. NCBI lineage: Eukaryota > Metazoa > Mollusca > Gastropoda > Trochida > Trochidae > Gibbula > Gibbula magus. The sequence continues at coordinate 57,468,381 of OW388294.1, forward strand.
ACATTGAGAATTAGCTGTCTTTGCTGCTCAAGGCATTATATATTAATTGCCAAATATATTACATTGACATGAAAACGAGACTGTCAACATCTAAACTAAAACTCTTACGATACCTGTAATATCAGACAAAGACTGTTCACTGGCTTCGTAACTTTATTTCCTTGAGTTTCATCTACTCAAGAAATCAATTTCTACGTAGACACGCCAAACTTGTAGTTCCAGAATTGATTGCTATCTTGCAAGAAGGAAGAGAGAAAATTTTCAATTAGCCTTTTTTCAATTCCCTCTTTACATAGGCATATACTGTATCAGCATGGGCGGTGCTACCGGTAGTGCAGTACATGTTTATCATTTCCTCTAACACCTGGTATCATCACTATTAGAAATGGATTCCTTCATACTTTTTCAGTTGTCACTTCACACCAAAAAAAATCTTCCAGGGCAGATAGTCAAGTTCTTGTAAGTCTGCATAAAAAAGTTGGCTTCTTTTTCAAAATTGATGAGGGTGGTTGTTTGTTATCTATTATTTATTTTGACAAGGAAGCAGTACATTTCATTTTATTCTAGAAATATACAAAACGGAAATACACCCGTTATAACAGACCTTTATATTTGGTATACAAATAGATTTTGGAATCTAGCAAAAATGATGCGGCAAATTATAAATTTATCTTTTAAATGACATTAAAAGGTTTCATGCACAAGGGAAAGTGTTGCGGTGATGCTCGAGATACATTTATTTGTTTCATCTTGTCTTACTGCACTAGCACGAACCTAAAAATGCACTTCAATGTGATAGCAACCATGTATATATGTAACAAGTATCCGTTTCCCGAGGGTGTTCTGAAAAACAACTTGTAAATATTTGGAAATGTATTAAATATCTTCTATTTGCCCCGAGCAATTTACAATAGTCCTCTTATCTAACATCAATTTGAAAAGTTTACAAAAAGCTAAGAATAATTAAGATTATGTAAAGAACGTTAACGGTATACGGTTTTATCTCATAACATAATACAGCAAATCTTTGTCAATGTTCACCTTGTAAATATTTGTAAATATAGTAAATATCCTCTGTTTCTCCAGGGCAACTTACAGTAGTCATCTTATCCAACTTCATTTTGAAAAGCTTACATAAAGCCAGGAAGAATTTAGATAATGTAAAGATTTATCTCAGAACATAATACAGCAAATCTTTGTCAATCCCCAATAGAGCAACCACACGTTTGTTATTATCTCCAATAACTACCTTAATCCTGTATATTAACCCCTACTGTCTCTGAAATCTCTCTATGACGAATAACTACCTTCAAGATGTCAAATCCAAATTGAACTCAAGGACTAGCCTAATTTATTCAGACTCTATTCTCCGCAAGTAATCAAATCGATCTGAAGAGGACTAATATTTCAAGAGTGATAAAGACAATGATTTATCCGTCTATCATTGTTCGAGATTACAAAGCATCAAAGTGTCAATACCGATGATTTCACGATGTTTTCCGAATGAACTGGCCTCACAAAGTATTTTAACAGAGATAAAGACACTCATTTTCCAATCTGTCATTGTTCGAGGTTATGGAGGTTCAATATGCCAATCCCAATGGACTCATCAATCCCGACGTTTTCCGAATGAGTCCTTGGGTTCTGAGCCGGGTAATTTTGCCTGTCTGTAGCACAGATTACAGAAGATACAGGAAGATTACACCTTTAAAGTTTACTGATCAATCAGGATCGATTTGACAGGTGCTCGTAGGCCCATGGTCTTCTCGTGTTTACTAGTAAATAGGATCGAAGCATATTATGATTAAGAAGGGCATGCATGATCGATTTTCTAAAAGAGCGGAGGTAACCTGAACGATGTTTGACAGGTGATCATAACAGCAGGAATTCAAATATGTTTAGATATCTGATAATGAATTATATGCACTTGTAGTCAAAACATACACTTTCTAGTGAGACAATTAACAGTTAATCACTTCGCAGTTCATCCACGGTGATCAGATGCTTCATAAGTCGACCCTACTCTCTATTTCTCTAATGAATCTTAAAAACTTGGAAGTCAGTCAAATAACCCTGTCATTAAAATTATAAAACAAGATTTAAACAATGTCTATGAAATTGATAAACGCATCTGTTACTCAGATTGCAACTATTCGAAGGTCACAAAATTTTGGTCTGTATACCATAATCTCTTTAAAGATTGACACTCTGCAACTTCGGTGAAAGTATGAAAATGCCAGGTCCATAAACACTTGAACTCTACGTTTTATTCAATTGAATTTGCAATGTTAGCTTGCAGTTGCTCTGTTTTCAATATGTGTACCTGTTTATGTTGTAAAATGCTGTTTTATGAACATTTCATATATGTCTATGTATCTGAAAAAGAAATAAAATTATATAAAAATAAATAAATAACCCTGTCGATTGGCCCTAAGGCTAGTTACAATATAAAATCAATAGCTGAGTTGAAATTAATTTTCTTCTCGGGATTGGATTTAACCTAGTAAGTTATAAATGAATGAAACAAATTATATACATGTACTTGTACTATGTTCAACATTGATTTACACTTAGTAGCTTCTCAGGGCACGGAATTAAACAATCTAATACTGGTAAATATTAGGGAAAAACGCATCGTCCTCTTTAAAACTGTGTTGATATTCTCTCTTTCAATGTACATGTCACGATGACCACATTTTAACCACTTCAACCAATCTGCATTGCCTAATTTCACTAAATACTCAAACAAACACGCGGTTGATGAGAATTGATCTCTAATATCCTTTTTGACACTAAGTCCTCGAAACTGAATCCAGAAGGAATTGGCCAAGGTAATTGTTTTTGTCCATTTCTTTTATTAAGCTGTTGTCAAACACTCTTCACTGAAACTTTGAGAGCGCAGATTACGGTTGATACTGCATTAATACTCAGAGTACAAGTATGTTAAATGTTAAAACAGTATCAACTGGTATTATTGTCATGGTAACGCTATCAAATGAAAGGGACCTTTTGCTTGTGTTTTGAGGAATTAGATTCGTAACTGTTTGTATACATTCCCATAGTCAATTATACTAAAATTTAGTTTGTAAATGTTTTATAGATACCCTTTCTTCGTCAATGTGATTCTATTTCTTTAAGCTTATATATTGTATACTCAATGTATCTATCTGCATAAGGTCAACAACAGTATTTAGGGCTCCTCATCGCGGTCTGTGGCACAAAGGAAATACAACCGTTTACACAACAAACCTCATTTCAAGCTACGACGCTGAGGAGATACAACCGTTTACACAGAAGACCAGCCCGTACCACGAACGATATATAACTCTTACGCTATACCAGCACATGAAGCTACGAACGCTCTCAGAACAATCTGTTGAATTTTTATTCAATATGTTTGTAAAAATTTGAAAAATTCCAGATTGCCTTCCGTGACTGGAATCCAATGCTGAACACAGAACACTGACGTGATGACGTCAGCAAAAAGAATAGCTTTGCATGAACTGTCAGGCCTCTTAATTTCAGCATTCATCAGATACGTGATGAAATAAACGGGGAACACCTTTTTGCATGATTGTCAGGAGCAGCGTGTTGTGAATGGATGGTGTGTTTCAATGAAAGAAGACTTAGAAGAAATAGTTTTGGGGTTAAAAGATCGATTCAAAACTCACAAATATTGCATTGACCATAAAATTGAAGAATGGATTGGGTGTTACAATAAGGAAGACTACCCATCTATCATGTCGTCGTTAAGAAATAGTTTTGGGTTAAAAGGTCGATTCAAAAATCACATGCAAATTCATTAATGGCATGTTTTGATTAAAATATTGCTTTTATATATTCCTTGAGTTGACGACACTCAGTGGGTGGAGTGTTCCTATAGAGATTTCTGCCCGTCTACCATGTCATATTACGGATTTTCTACCCGTCTCGCTCTCGCTCGGAACATAACACTATTCAAGCACGTGCGCCGTAAACACAGTGTGCCAGAGACACTCATATATTACCATCTATATGTGTTAGACATCATTACATTCCGCTAACCTCCTACATTTAGAAAACACTTGTTAGCATTGCGTCAATGGAACTATCAAACTCATGTTAATGTCTGTCCTTAAATTAATGATGAGTGATAGTGTCTGACATATTCAGACATCTGATTGAAGGGGTTTCCTATTGGGAAGGGCATTATAAGATTTAATACCAAATTAGTTTCCTTTATCATCATAATCTTGCTCCGTTTGTACTCAAGCGTGTTACATGTGTTGCCATATTTGTAATTGCCACAGCTGTTTACCTTTATCTTATCGATCTGCCAATAACCAAAGTGGTTCATTCAGTGTTAGTTATGTGTTTGTATTGATATTGATTTATAAATAAGGCATATACTTCTAGAATTTATATTAATTGTAATAATCGTCTGTGTAATTTCAAACTACCAAATGTGTTGTTTGGATGTGTACTAATAACACCATACAAGTTTTATATTATCATCAATATTTCGATAGTTATGTTATTAACATTATTTAAAGGGCAAATTGCACATACCCTTTAAAAATATAAACACTTGGAGATTTCTATTTCAGTACTTGTTTTCATGAATAATTATGCTCATACGAAAACTTACTTTACTTTTTCATCTTGAGACAAGAATCACTCCGTATCAAAAAAAAAACGGAAATTTATTATACCCCCTCAAACAAGAATTTTAAAATGTTTTGACGTTGTTTCTGTGTTGTTTTAGAAGACAGACTTAATGACATGCATGTATAACATATGTGATTTACAACATTTATCACTACCATCTCTTACTTTCTACATATCAGCTATCGTTGATATCATTTCTTATGATATCTTATATTTATCTTGTATTATCAAACCCCGACTGAGATTTGCCTGAGATTTGCCTTATACGGTCACAGTCTAGAAGTATTAATTCCCTAACGGTCACATCTAGTAACCCGGTGCTGATACCATCAAGACTTTGATATCATGTGGCTGATAACAATCATCATTTTGAATTTTTTGACGTGTGATTTTCATACGAATCATTGAAATATTTGTTCAAAAATATTATTATTCCTTCCACTTTCCCTTAAAATGTTTAATTTTCCTTTATCATAACATCATTACTAAATTCGAATTAATTTGGAAAATAGTGTAATAATCAAAAAATTCAATTGACGCTAAATGGGAAACTTATATGGAAATGTATCACAAAATGGCATTTGATGAATTGAGAAATTAAAAACATGATGACATTTGGTGATCAGGTGATTTAGTGATTTGGGGTACAGTTCATTATCAGATCAGCTGATCGGGTATCGATCACGTTGTGTATTTAGCTAACCCTTCACCATTGATTTATTCCACTGTTGCCAGGTTAAAGGATCGGTTTTATAACATGTCGTTTCTTATCCGAAACCATGGTGACAACTCAAATACCAAGCAACATTTTGTCAAAAATGCCTAAGCATCTCAAGAATAATACAATCAACAACCTTTTTCCATTTTACATAGAGTATAGTATGAGTATATGATGGATATGATGGATATGATGTATATGATGGATATGATGGATATGATGGATATGCCGATACATTGGATGCAGCTAAGCAAGTACAATGTGTGAACAATACATTCGTTTCATTTGAAAATGGTGCGGATGGCGGGATTATGGGTAAACGGGGTCTGTCTGGATTCAGAATCGAATATATTTGTTTTTGTCATTTAAAAATTGTGAAACTGATAAATATACACCTAAATAACCTTCAACATACGTTGCCAATTCTTTTTTATATTTAAAAACTTAAAGTACTTAAGTGAGTTCTGCCAACTCTATTGACCATTTTTCGCGATTATCTCCTAATACGTATGTCATATAAAATCTTTCAGTAAAGAAATCTCGTCTTGACTAAATGAAGTTTATATTCCCTTTGAGAGGGAGTTTGGGTATAATATATGAAACAATACATGGTACAATATAGAAATTTACAAAATGGTATATCACGTTTAATCCCCAAGCTTCAATAAATAGATGAACATGAGATTAAATACCAATGGGAAATAACATCTCGAAGGCTTGTTATAACTCGTCACATGGTGGGCAAGCAACATTTGCTCATCCAGACACTCGTTTCTTGCAAGTGCTATTCCCTGCAAATGACGTCTTTTTCTGTCGTTTTTGGTCTTGTCGGATTTGAACTCACGTCTTGGCGGCACCTCAGGAACAAATGGACGTCAAGTAATTGGAAGAAACCGGAAGTTACCGGAAGTGTCTGAATGCATTTCCGGTTCTGTGATGTTTTCAGTGAACTTGCTCTGATGACGAATGGCGTTTAGAAATGGATTCAAAATATGTCGCTAATGAGCTACTGCTTAATACGTGATGGAAATGGCGCAATTATTTGTTTTTCTTAATAATGAGACAATGTCAAGGTCATGAATAATCATCGATCATAAAGTCGATTGATGGTGGGTGTGTTATGGAAAACACGAATCCTGTTAGTATATGATTTAGATGTTTACTGCACAATATTTCATAACTAATATTTGTATATTTCGAATGATGAGCATTAAACTTGTTCTCGCTGGGTTTTAAAAAAATAAAATTAATTTTTTTTTTTAAATCGATCATCCTCAAAGACATTATATATCGTTTCCGTTTATTATGTCTATGCTTCAACAACATAGACCATAATAATGTCGTTGAAACTAAGTAATTTTCTTTTCGAAACATGAATGCACTACAAAATCAATGATTTCAATCTCAGCACCAAATCAGTGTGTAACCTTTCACAGGCTACAAAACCAAATCACATAGAAATGTTTCTATCGTTCGTAACAATTTTCGAGTTGCTACGTAATAACAACAATTTGCAGTTGCTATGGAAACCAATAAAAGTCTCACAATGTCAGAACAAGACCCTCTCGAACTATTCCAAAGGGCTTTACGAGGCAGACTTCTAGTTATTGTGTATATTGTCATCCTATCGACTTGGCATGGGTTACGTAAATTACACGTTTCCTGTAATCTCGTTTTATCTCATGTTATCTCGCGAGAACAAACATTAATCATGGCGGTGCACTCCAATTGTTATGCACGCATCTTGACTACTGCCCTTCAAGGATTTTCTTGTCGTGTCAATTATAAATCAGGATGGTGATTCTGCATATAGTTTGAGATCGAGATATCGATTGTCATCCAAAGTCGTCATTCTGCCATCTGTCAAACTGGAAACAATGATTTTGATTTCAAATAATGTGTAACCAATTGCAAGTGTTATCATTCTGTCAAAATCTGTCTCCATTGATAGAAACTTTACAGCATAGCTACACAGCATGACAATGACATATTTGAAAATAATTTAGCAAATATTTCACGACACTGATGTACAGTGTAGGAGGTAACGATGTCCTTTACTCACCAAAGACTCTCTCGATATTCAGAAGTACTGTACAATGTATAGTCTTAAAGCAGTTTGAAATACAGCATACCAATGAAATATTTGAAAATAATTTGGCAAATGGTTCATGACATTGATGAACAGTGTAGGTAGAAACGTCGTCGATTCTCAGATATACCAATAAATGTGTTGTCCAAATTACTAAAATTAACGTTTTGATACTTCTATATATTATGTGAATTATGTTGCCTCTGATGGCCTTAAATTTGTTCCCGACAAAAAGCACATACTATATATATATATATATATATGCAATATGCAATCTTCCAAATGTTAACCATACTTGAAAAGACCGATATAAGGGTCGAAATGAGCTCATCGTATTGTATTAAAGAAGATTGATCCAGTCAAAACCATCTGATGTTTAATCTTTTCTATATATAACCTAACTTCACGTGAGAAACGACTCATTTTTATTTATTTATATATATATATATATATATATATAAATAAGATGAGTTGCTTCTCACGTGAAGTAAGGTTATATATAGAAAAGATTAAACATCAGATGGTTTTGACTGGATCAATCTTCTTTAATACAATACGATGAGCTCATTTCGACCCTTATATCGGTCTTTTCAAGTATGGTTAACATTTGGAAGATTGCATATTTATGTATGAACAAAAACAATAGCATGTTGTAATGCTCAACATCTTAACACGTCAATGTATTGACACCAAAATCAGTCATTGTCTTTCAATCATGTTCGTGAATTGCCTCGAGGTCTTCAATTGGGTGTCACTCCAGGACAATGAGGTCTCTGAGGGTTAACGAGTTCATTGTGTGTCCTTGATTACATGTAAAACAATGGAGTCGTAATCAATCAATTTCTCGTGTGAATTAACTGTTCAGTGATGGGCAGTATTTATTTATGAAAAATGTTTCTTTAGTCTCTAATGTTAAATTTGTAATTTGTGAATTGGAGAATAATTTATAAAATGGAAAAATAAGAAAGTTTCCATTGTTGCAGTCTGCTATATGTTTACTAATTTTTAGGTGACGGAGATTAGGATTATTGATTTGCTGTTTGTGAACCCGTACCCTAGCTTGAAGGTTGGAAGTTTGTCCAATATAAGTGAGATTGCATTTCGGACAGAGGATTGCGTATATTACATTTTTAGATTTGCAATTCATGTTGTGTTTAACAATAAAATGTTGTCCATTTTCAAATTGGAATTTTTGACCTTCAATAATAATTGGACAGGTACCACATCTCTTATCTTGACATTTTGAAACCTCAGCTTGATTGTCATTGTTGCTGAATTTTGCTTTAGTGATTATTTTTTTCAAGTTATTTGGTTGCCGTTTACTCTTAATTATAGTGGTTCTATTAAGCATAGCTTTCAGCTTTTTGTCTTGTGTAAGTATGTCTAAGTTGTCTCGTATTAGAGGGAACACATTTGGATTGTTTGGATTATGGGTAGTTACAAATGTTATAGTACGTTTAGGTACTATTTTGTTTGTGGGCGTTCGCAATTCAGAAATGGTGTGATTGGTTGCTTTTTCAATGCCTTTGTCAATCATATTTTGAGGAAAGGCTCGTTTCAGTAGAGCAAAATTTAACTCTTCTAACCTTTTTTGTCTTAAGTTTCCATTCTTAATTATTGTGCATATGCGTCTTGCTAGACAATAAGGTAAATTAGTTTTAACATGTTTTTCATGAGAACTTTTGAAATGAAGGTAAAGTTGTGTGTCTGTAGGTTTATGGTAAATGTCAGTAGATAGTTTAGTACCTTCTTTTATGATGAGAATATCTAGAAACGGGAGCTTATTGTTATCCGTTTCTATAGTAAATTTGATATTTGGATTCATATTCTGAAGAATATTGAGAATATCTTGAATATCTCCCTTTGAGGTTTGCCATAACAGAAAACAGTCATCTAAATAACGTTTCCATTTTGAGATAAAGTCATTTGCAAAATCATCACCATAGATATCTTTCAGTTGTAGATATAACTTTTCCTCAAGGTATCCTAAAACAAGGTTTGCATAAACAGGTGCAAACTTTGTTCCCATAGCTGTACCTAGAGTTTGTATAAAAGGGACATCATTAAACTGGAATGTGTTGTTTTCCAAAATAAATTTTGCTGATTCAAGGACAAATGACTTATCAAATCTATCGTTCAGTTTTTCAGGGTGTTTATCAATCCAGTATTCAAGTGCTTCAATGCCTAGTTCGTGTGGGATATTGCTGTAAAGTGATGTTACATCAAAGCTAACCAATTGGGTATCTTCCGGGATTTGGTCCGGAATGTAATTCAAGAAGTCCAGATCATCTCGAACATAACTCTTGATATTCTGTAGGAAGGTACGGGTTCACAAACAGCAAATCAATAATCCTAATCTCCGTCACCTAAAAATTAGTAAACATATAGCAGACTGCAACAATGGAAACTTTCTTATTTTTCCATTTTATAAATTATTCTCCAATTCACAAATTACAAATTTAACATTAGAGACTAAAGAAACATTTTTCATAAATAAATACTGCCCATCACTGAACAGTTAATTCACACGAGAAATTGATTGATTACGACTCCATTGTTTTACATGTAATCAAGGACACACAATGAACTCGTTAACCCTCAGAGACCTCATTGTCCTGGAGTGACACCCAATTGAAGACCTCGAGGCAATTCACGAACATGATTGAAAGACAATGACTGATTTTGGTGTCAATACATTGACGTGTTAAGATGTTGAGCATTACAACATGCTATTGTTTTTGTTCATACATAAATATGCAATCTTCCAAATGTTAACCATACTTGAAAAGACCGATATAAGGGTCGAAATGAGCTCATCGTATTGTATTAAAGAAGATTGATCCAGTCAAAACCATCTGATGTTTACTCTTTTCTATATATATATATATATATATATATATATATATATATATATATATATATATATATATATATATGGACATAGACACAACTAATCTACCTATCTACCTATCTATGTATCTATCTATCGATCTATTTATCTATCTATCTATCTATTTATCTATGTATCTATCTATTTATCTATGTATCTATGTATCTATCTATCTATCTATTTATCTATGTATCTATCTATCTATCTATTTATCTATGTATCTATGTATCTATCTATCTATTTATCTATCTATCTATCTATTTATCTATGTATCTATCTATCTATCTATTTATCTATGTATCTATCTATCTATCTATTTATCTATGTATCTATCTATCTATGTATCTATCTATCTATGTATCTATCTATCTATCTATCTATCTATCTATCTATTTATCTATGTATCTATCTATCTATCTATCTATCTATCTATCTATCTATTTATCTATGTATCTATCTATCTATCTATTTATCTATGTATCTATCTATCTATCTATTTATCTATGTATCTATCTATCTATCTATCTATCTATCTATCTATGTATCTATCTATTGATCTATTTATCTATCTATCTATTTATCTATGTATCTATCTATCTATCTATCTATCTATGTATCTATCTATCTATTTATCTATCTATCTATCTATTTATCTATGTATCTATTTATCTATCTATCTATTTATCTATGTATCTATCTATCTATTTATCTATCTATGTATCTATCTATCTATTTATCTATCTATCTATTTATCTATGTATCTATCTATCTATCTATTTATCTATCTATCTATCTATCTATTTATCTATGTATCTATCTATTTATCTATATATCTATTTACACATGGGTTATCCTTCTTGGATTAATCAATTCTTATCTCGATTTGATTTGAATAAGTAATGGAGGCAACAATCAATATATCAAATATATACTTTTTTTCGAGTAGTCCCGAGGAACTCTCAAATTGAGTTCTTCTTACATTATCTTTGTGATTTGAGTTACTAGTGGAGGCGACAGTCGAGATATCGATATTACATCTTCATCCTCGAGAGGGCCCTACCATTATGCAGCAGTAAATGATATCAATGATCTGCAATGTATCTGTAGACGAATTATTTTTCTATCTCGATCTAATGAATTTTGAGTAGATATTTGGGCCTTGTCATGAAGATATGTCATTATTTATAGACAAAATAGATCTTATCCGATGTTTTGATAGGATTTTTGCTTATTATGTTAGCCAATGGTTACGTCTGCATAATTATCTGACTCATGCTTAATGAGTATAAATTGTAGATTTAGTGACTCTTTGACATCAAATAAGGGCCGCGACAAAAAAAACATATTTGGGTTGTTTCTTTTCTTTATAACGAAAAGGGCTAGAAAGATTAGATTTGATATACATACTCATTTACCTATGGGGATTATAAATTGTTGATTTGTTGACTCACGCTGTGGCCCCAAATAAACGACAAGGAGCCACATTTCGGACTTATCTCCAGAACGTAAGGGGTAGAAAGCTGAATTGTACAGCCTCTGTGGCCTCTAATAAGGGCCATAGGACCAAGACCAAAAAATATTTTATTGTCTTCTTATCCAGAAGGAAAATGCAAAGACTCGTCACCCTATCGAGATTATAAATTTGGTGTCTCAAGAATAGCGCCCTAAAAAAACAATTCCGCCTTCTTCTTGAGCACTTAAACCTAAAAACTGAAATCCTGTGGACAGATTCTTTTGCCAATTAGGATTATAAAAATAGTGATTCGATGGTCCCTTATAAGGGTCACATGTGCCATTGTCTGGAAAAAAAATTGTTTTTCTTCTTAATGCACTAGATAGCTGATAACTTTAGACACCTGTTCACATGGGGTTGCTGATCGTAGATTTGATTAATCAGTTATCCCCAATGAGGGCTACAGAGGTTATACACTTGAAACGTGTTTCGTTTATCTTCAGAAGCTAAAGCCTTAAAATGCCTAAATGTTGTGTGCAGAAATTTGGCCAATGTGGATTATAAATTGTAGATTTGCTAAGTCGGACTACATTTGGTGAATTTTAATGTTCAACCTCATATGATGTAGTATTTTAAGACTGAGGAGCTTCACAGTTATATATACTCATTCGATATTGTATTGTCTAATTTAACAGCATTCTTACAAATTGAAGAAATTCATTTCATCATTTAATTACGTATCAATTATGAAATCTTTAGAATATTATATTTGTTAGACGTTTTATGATCTATTTCTTTGTGTGTTACCTGAGATTAATATTTTTCAAAAGTGTGCAGTTGTTTTTCAAGGCTTTTCGCATTCAAATCGTTTTGGAACCACTACTCATGAGCGTCTCTGCGTGAACCTATAACAGAAATCTTAAACTCTATCCTCAAATACATTGAACCTTTGATTTAATAAACGAGTGTTTATGCCATGTCTGTTTATCCAAATTACATTTAATAAAGGCAATAATACGCCCGTCAATCATTGTTCGAGACCATAAGGTTCAACCTGCCATTCCGAATTATCTCATCTGTCCGATGTTTTGCGAATGGGTCTTTCGCTAAGTGCTTCGTCTGTGCACCTGTCTTTTGTGAAAATTACTTTGGACATACAAACATTTCTTATGTGATTAATGGAACACTATGTATTTCATAAATTTATCTGAAAAATATAAAATTGTTTAACGATTGACGCTGATTATATTACTTAATACTATGGACGTATCATCTTCGAACAGATACGAACATAACCATTCCAAAAAGGGAAAAAATGATTCAAGTAAGTTTTTCAGTAATTATTTATCAAAATTTCATTAAATTTGAGAAAATATATTTTCGAATTAATCAGTGTTAAAAAAATTAACCTTTTCTAATATACTATTAGTAAACTTGTACTCTAATTCCACTGGTAATTCCATGTTAATATCAAACCTACATCCGTTTTATATAAATGCAAGTGAAGCAAATAAAACGTTATGACATGTTCAACTAAAGAGGAATTCTCTAACACCTAAATGTAATTATATCTTCAAGATCATGCACCATTAAACCCCTTTAAATGCTCAGTTCAGTCAGAACTTTGATTATAACTTGCATCGCTTCATTGGACTTTTTAAAGACACTTAATTGAAAACGTATTTTAAAGAATAAATGTCAGTTAAGATAAGTTGTATTCACTTAGGCCCAAATAAATTCACGTTGGCCTAAACTAAACGAATTGACCTTCTCACAGTAAAACGAAACCGCTATGCCATTTCCCAAATCAATTTACATGTACATGCATCATTAACCCTCACTAATGCTTAGAAAGAGTTCAGTCTGAACGTTGATTATTACCTTTATCGCTTCATTAAGCTTTTTAAAGACATTTTTTAAATAATATTTTGAATTAGAAAATATTATTTCAGGTAGGATTTATTCACCTAAGCCAAAATAAATTCACGTTGGACTAAACTAAACGAATTGACATTCTCACAGCAAAACGAACCCGCGTAATACAAAACTATTATGCCATTTCCCAAATCAATTTACACGGACCATTACCCTTCACAAAATGCTTAGATAAAAGTTCACTTTTAACTTTGATAAACCCTTTATTACTTTCTCCCTCCGATGAAATGGTGCAACCTTTAAACGACACTTGTTATGTCCATTATCCTGATTCAATTGAAACGAATTCAACCGGGAGGAATTTCCATTAAATCTGAATAAATCAGATGTGTGGAATAAAACGCAGTTAATCATTTGCCATTTCACGATCAAACCTGCACTCTTTTCCCTGGCCTCGTGGACTTCAAATGATAGGGCAGTTGAATTGACAAGGAGGTGATATTGTCAACCTCTGCAAGGGGAATACATATTTTCGCTTGATTAGTTAAGAAATGATAATGGTTGTTAACTCGATTAACAAGGCTTTGAGAGTGATCATTACTTTGTTATTTATTATTTTTTAATTTTCATATTTTGAGATACAGTCAAATAATATTACATGTCAAAACAACGGTACATAAATCCATTATTTGCCGATGCATTCACTGGAGTATCTTTCCAAGTACTAAGTGTAATGTTGACCAGAATTGGAAAAACATGTCCCCTCTTCCTGTTGACAGAAAAATATATCTAGACATATCGTAATAAAAAGTTTTTTTTAAATAATCTAACTTATATATTAGATGTAAAACCATTTATGCTGCATCGATATAGATACTGCTTGAAAAGAAGAATGATTGCATTTACAGGATTATTGTTCTTTCCTTTTAAATTCCAGTTGTACCTGTACTGAATTTAACCATGATTATTTATCCTATGTTATTTATAAAAAGAGTTTGTAATATGATAAAGGGTTTCTTGGTGCTTGGTTTTCCTGCCTACATTTCCCCTTTCTAAACACGTAAACATAATTATACGTTTCTCGAATAAATATTGTAATTTTTTCGAGAAATACCACAGATGCTCCTTTAATATAAAACTTTGAAACTTTTAAGAACTTTAACAAAGTTACATTTGGAATAACACTATCTTCAATGGTACACATTCTTGTACCTTTTCGGCCCGAGTCCCATTTGGGATTCGAACCCACACCCTTACAAATTCTTGTACCTTTTCGGGTCGAGTCCAATGCGGGATTCGAACTCACACCCACACCCACACTCACACACCCACACCCACACTCACACATTCACATCCACACCCACACCCACACCCACATCCACACCCACACCCACACCCACACCCACACCCACATCCACACCCACACCCACACCCACATCCACACCCACACCCACACCCACATCCACATCCACACCCACACCCACATCCACACCCACACCCACACCCACATCCACACCCACACCCACACCCACACCCACACCCACATCCACACCCACACCCACATCCACACCCACATCCACACCCACACCCACATCCACACCCACATCCACACCCACACCCACACCCACATCCACACCCACACCCACACCCACATCCACATCCACACCCACACCCACATCCACACCCACACCCACACCCACACCCACACTCACACATCCACATCCACATCCACACCCACACCCACACCCACACCCACGTCCACGCCCACGCCCACGCCCACGCCCACGCCCACATCCACACCCACACCCACACCCACACCCACACCCACACCCACACCCACATCCACACCCACATCCACACCCACACCCACACCCACACCCACACCCACATCCACACCCACACCCACATCCACACCCACATCCACACCCTAGCCCACATCCACATCCACGCCCACGCCCACATCCACACCCACACCCACACCCACGCCCACGCCTACATCCACATCCACCCACGCCCACATCCACACCCACATCCACACCCACACCCACATCCACACCCACATCCACACCCACACCCACACCCACACCCACACCCACACCCACACCCACACCCACACCCACACCCTTGTACTTATGAAGGTAGTGTTATATATTTTTCAAATTCCCATTTATAATCATAGTTTATGTCATTTAAATTAACTTTAGAGGGTAAAGCAATTTATTACGCAAACCAATTATCCTTAGTGGTAATAATGATGTTGCGTATATAGCGAAAATTGCATGGCGGCCATTTTATTGTGAACACAATTTATTATTTCTAATTACAAAAACGATTCCCACGGCTTTACTAAACCATGTAAACTCGTTTTAACTTGATTTTCCGAAGAGAGAAGGGTGTTTTACTATATTGGTGACATTATTTTTCAAATACACTTCATCAACTTATTTGAGCTAAAAAAACGTGCTACTGCCCCTTTTAGAACTTGTGATAAAAGTTACCAGTAACGTAGTCTTCCCTTTGATACCTTGAATGAATGCTCATATATTCTATACCAGAAGACACTAGTGTGTGTTTATAGCCATTATCACCATCGACCAATAGACAATGCAAAATATATATCTTGACAACTGCACTGCTATACACCTTACAGTTCAGCTATGTTATAAAATGGTGATTTCCGCTATAGAAGTTCTGACTCAAAATAATATAATTCGCACCTTTTAAATCTACTTGTTATTTCTTCATTAGAATACAGAGGTCTTTGATTATAATATTCTATATAGAAAAACCAATATGGATAATGAGTTCCTGTCTGACCAAACTGAAATAGAGACCACATGGGATATACCTTAATATCTGAGATGTCAGTCTTTACCTTAGAAATAATTAATAATGCAATACTTATGAGCTACAGAGCCAATATCGCTATTTTCATGTTTCAGGTGTGCTGTCTGTCCGATTTCTTTGGTGACGAGTCTATATTTGTGGCGTATGGATTAGAGAAGCTTTCAGTAGACGATTTCGACCTAGATGACAACGGTAAGTGTGATACATGCTGAGGTAACTCAGAAAGCATGTCCTGCATATCCACTGGTACCCGTCACTTTCAAAATGAACCCTGATTACAAATACAAGTACCCCCCTGTACTGTGTATCGCCGTTAATCGTTCACTACACCATCGGGGTATTTCAGTCCGTTGTGAGTCATCAAAGCCATCAAAATATTACCTTTTTTTATCATGTATTAATATCGTATATATGTAAACAGGAATATCCTCTAGAATTTCGTTTCCACAAAAAATACCCCGATAGAACCCTCCTTTTAATATCCCGAGTGTGTAGAAGCTCTCTATCTGACAACCGAGAATGTGCAGAAACAAGGTGTGTTGAACCTCTTTAATAGTTCATGCACCATCGTGGTATTTCAATCCGTTTCACTACTTAAAGAGCCATCAAGGATGTAAGTGTTTCAAATTAAAAATATTTTTTGGAAAATATACTTATAACGTCAATCGCCAGAGATATCTTTTATCTACAACATGGCATATGTTAAATAATTTTCATATCACGACAATGTAATGCAATTTTGTTTCAAAGAGAAGTATCACTTCGATAAGCGCGCGCTAAGGATATCTGACGTATATAAACAGAATCCCTTTTTTTGCGTAATACGTACTACATAAACAGCAAGCGCTTAATTCCGAAGTCTCTAGCGCAAGTCGCCATAAAAACCCATGTGCTGCACGTGTCTCTCTTGCAAGTTACCCTTGTCACACATTACTGAATGTGACGATTGCTTTACAAACAATGTTTCTAAATGTCATGAGAATATACAAATTATTGCCTGTTTAATGTACTTTTTATTGAGATAAGACCAGCAAATTATGAAAAAAAATTACTCTCATTAATTATAAAAAAAAATCAAGAAAAATACCTAGTTGGGTAAAACAATTATTCCAATATCTGTAGCAAATACATAATTAAATGAAATGGTAAATAAATAACCGCCAAAAATTATATATTTCGATTTCTTTCATTGCTAATATTTTTTGTTATTCTTTCGTGTCTTTGTTTACTGTGTGTAAGCTAGACCATGGTGCTTTGCGCTGGAAAATAATAGACTGGATCTATATTTAGACTGGAAAACACATTTACTAATTAATGCAATTTCTCGGCTTATTTTAGGTTGAAACAATTTTGGAAAATTAAGTGTATTTATTTCACAGATATAGATTTTTTGAAAATTTTCGATATATTCATCAACATCCTTGATGGCTCTTTAATATTCTGACTGTGTAGTACGGGAAATGTTCGTAAAGCTTACCAGCTTGTTACACATCGCTATTTATAGAATGTATATTGTCAGCCAATGAAATATCGTAGTTTGAAAGTTGATGATCGCTGATAGGTCTTCTTATCCGGGCACTGCCAACATTGCTAGATTTTAAGTTATTTCATTGGCTGTTTTTTTAGCCATTACGAGCAAATTCCCTGTCACACACACACAGGTTATTAACTGGTGTAACGGGTTAAAATACCGCGAATACGCCTTTGTGCACATTTGTAACCGAATTCGTCTACGACTGATTTTTACTTTAAGAACGATACTCCATTTCAATACTCTTAAAAAAATTGTTTCAAAGGCTTTTCAACAATTTCATTATTTCTTTTTTCATTTGGTTAAAACATTTATTTTTTTTCTTATGTTTGAGTAATCACCCTCTATTTTCTTCTACATTTTATTTGTTTTGTTTTGTTTGATTGTTTTGTTAATTTTCTTTCAGCAAGACGAAAGATAGGTCAGTTGAATGACGTCAGAATAATAAGTAATCATAAATCATATAGAATAGAAGTTTGTGTGTTTGTGTGTGAAATCAATCATGCTTGCTGCTTTGACCTTTAAAATAATTACACCCTCTCTTTCAGCAAAACAACAGATCAGTTGGTGTGGTGTGAACTTAGAACTAGTTTTCAGCGTTTGATTTTTGACATATAACCCTTGTCTGCTGTTGTTTTTATACCTAACAATAGTGCTGCATTATGACGTTTATTTATAATATTTTAAGTTAACGTTTTATTTTGTCAAATAAGTTTAACACATCCTTTTTATACGTTTAACGTAAAGCCATTATCATTATGAAATCTGAGTAATAGCGGAACAAAGCAATAACGTTTCAAGATCATGAGTGTCGTTTCAAGAATGGTGTTGCGAAATTGCAAATTACGACAAATTAAATACACATATAAAAATAGTGATTCAAGCTGGATTTCGAAACTCTGAACATTTTACAACTCATAATTTAAACTGCACCAAAGGCATGCTGTTATCATGGTTATATCTGGAAAACACTTTTGGTATGGTATGTCAGCCAATGATAATAATGTAAACCATTGCTAAACAGTTATACAAAAGTTACCAAAAAATCACTAAATTAATTCATAAATCAGAAGAAGTTGTAGGTGCTAGCTAGAGCGTTTTCATATACAGTTTATATGTATTAGCGTAAAATCTACTTCAATTCAATTTATTTTTACGATATTTAATTGTAACGAAATCGTGCGGATAAACGGGGTCTCACTGTACATGTAATACATACGTATTATACATTTCACATTTTATTTAGATACTAGATTTTCATATATATATTTTTTGGTTTGTATACAGTATTTATAGTTATGTTAAATAATACATATTCTTGGTCGTCATCTTTTCATCATTTCTATCATCATCATCACTGCCGCCATCGTCATTCATTCTAGAAAAAACGTATATGCTGGTACAAGAGATACATAAAAACAATAAACAAAGTCTCAACCGTTAGAATGGTTTTGACGTTCTGGATATATAATATGCTACTATATAGACTAAAATATATGTAAAAAGGTGTCAAAAACCAGATAAAGTTTGTAGCATAAATGATACTATATGCCGCAGTATATTCAATATCATTAAGCCTAAATAAAAACATAACATTGCTGTTAACGTATTTCGTGAGAAACAGTCCATGAAGTCACCACTGGATGACAGATCAGAGGCGTACACGCGAATGGCTTCTGAACAGAAACTGAGGCCGCGAGGAGTTCCCAAGATGATTTCAGAATATCATCACCATTTTGGGGGAGAAATAGGTGCCTTGCACATATAGCAACCGACAAAATTAATCAAACTTTGTGACACGCGACTCCATCTTTGATCGTGCTTGGTGGGACTGCTCCAAAGTGTTCACGCGTGTATTCGCGAGTACGAGCGAACTCGTTTACGTTCCGAAACGGATATCGCGAAAACTCGTGAGTACTCGCGGTCCTGAACACGCCTCTGGGCACATCTGCCACATCCTTCTTGAAGGAAACGATGAAATACTCCAGCACTGTTGGTGCATAAAAGTGATTATTCCGTAAGAGGCCTTAGAATCCGCTCATTTTCAGCTGAGGATCAGGCAATAATACCACTAGGCTTATCGATTAGCAGGACTTGGTGTTGGTAACTGTAATTCATGATCTGCAAGTCACTGCAGAAACCTTTCAAATGTGTTTTACTGGTGTCTTGAATCAGTTTTTACAAACAGAAGTTTGTAATTATCTCCAATTACCATAAACTGTCTTCCTGGAGAGTGTATGTAATCAATGGGGGTAAGATTATCTGGAGCTCTTGTGGAGGAGAAAGGTGTTTCATCATGAGCACGGCAACGTTGAAACTGTAAAACTATTTCTTCTTGCTGATTGTTGCTTGAAGTTTTTAATACGCTCTTTCAAAATTAAAATCTAGAATTATCTGGCATAACTAGAAGTATTGTTTGTTATAATTCTCAGTGTATATGAACAGTTGTTCCAATTCGGTAATCAACAACCGAACAAGAACAAATGAAACGTACAAACCAAACGAAGACTTATGGATGTCATAAATAGGTGAGAAGTTGATGATAAAAAATGGATAAAAAAATTAATATTGCGAAACTTCAAGGAAAAGCACACAACTCTCAAGAAAAGAACCATTACTCACACCATCTGAGGCTCACTAAGGTAAGTCGACCACCATTCTACTGGAGGGCAGGTGAAAAGTTAAGACATCTTAAAGCTACGAACATTTCGGGAATACGGGTCATGCTGTTGCTACTAATCCAACTCGAAAATAAAGTTAAAAAGTAACTTACAATTATACGAATCCTTCACGATCAAACACTTTCCACATTAACAAGACCCAATATCACACCACCTCTGTCTAAACACTAAACAAATCTAACCAAAGGCCCAGCTCGAAGTATTACATCAGGGGATTTTTATAGCAACCTAAAGTAGATTAGTGCAAACCCTTCCTTGCAACTCCACACATCAAACCTATTATACGAGTTCTCCTTGTAGGATTATGACATAACGCACCCCAGCTGATTCTCCCAGCCAGTCTTTACTAACTGTTAGATTAAATTGTGTCTTGACAACTGGTGGCATACTGTCGGATACAAGTCTGTCCCTGAAGAATTGAAATTAATATTGATACACGATTTCGTCCTAAGGGATTCCAATGGCAGACGAACCTTTCCAAATGGATAGACTCAATTTGAGAGGTAAATGTTTTATCATGCCCTATGCGGAAATATTTGATAACAAGTTAATAATATTACGCGAGTTATGTTTTAGAGTTACTATAAATAGTAACAATACAATCTCATTGAAATCAGATCGAACCTAACACTCGTACCTCGCTTCAGAGAAGAATTTTATCCTTGAATAGCTTAACTCATATTGATACAACTTTGTCCTAAAGGATTCCAATGACAGACGAACCTGTCCAAATTGGTAAATACCCTTTGAGAGGTAAATGTTTTCTCATTCCCTCTGTAGATATATCTGATAAAGTTACTCGACATTATGTGTTTTAGAGTTATTAACAACACGCAACAATAACGATGATATCAGAAAAAAATCTGTCCTTGAATACTTTAATGATACAACTTTAGCGCCCTGAGCTTGCTTTCGAGCGTGGATATGTGCGCTTTATAAATATGCACTATTATTAACTTTGTGCAAAGGGATTCCAATGACAGACAGACCTATCGAAATAGACTCAATCTCATCCTCGATAATCCAGGGTATACTTTTCGATAATCTACATATAATCTACACTACTATATAGTGTAGATTATCGGAACGTATACCCTGGATTATCGAGGATGACTCAATCTTAGAGAAAAATGGTTTCTCATTCCCACTGTTGCTATACCTGATAAAGTTAACCCACATGATGTATTTTAGAGTTATCAATAATACACAATAAAGATACTGTCAGAATAGAATAACTGCGTTAAAGGGATTGTGGCACGTTTTCTATGGCAAAAATTGACATCACAAAATGGAAAAACATGTTTACCAATTGCAAAACAATCTTATCTCAATTTATAAATAGAGTTCTAAAACGAATGGTTATGGTTTCATTTCCCATCCTCGTATTATTAAAATGTGTTCACACTAAAATGACCGCTAGCTGTTTATCATGTTTTATGTGTTTCTACAATTTCGGAGAATCGTAAAATGGACTGTTTTATCATCTTATACTGCATAATCTTGTATTAAAATGGCAAATTTGAACATATAAAAAATTCAAAAAGATGTGCTGCAGTGTCTTTAATGTCCACATTATGTTTTAGAACGACCAGTGTTTAAACCAGACGCGGATAAGTACGCGTTCTTGTCCAGAACTCAATTAGTCTTGGTACGACTAGAAGCATACTGTCGGATACGCGTTCATCCTTTGAGAATTGAATTAGATGGCGATACACGACGTCCAAAGGGAGTCCAATGGCAGACGATATTGTTCCAATTGATACACTCAATTTGAGAGGTAGAAGGAGATAGACCCAATGTGTTTATCATGTCGCCTGTAGCAATGTCTGATAACGAGTTATCTCCACGAGCTTTTGAAAGTGAATATAAAATAATATGATCACTGTCAGTGGCGAATTGTTTGCCATATGATTATAATCTAATATTGCTAACATTTCATGCAAAGGGATACCACATGACCAATAATTTATCGACAAGCATTTTCTAATAAATAGACTTACTTAAAGAGGTACCGATTGCCGATTGTGTGTTACTTTCAACACACCCCTGATCACCGACATTTGTCCCCTCTTTGTGGAGGTTTTAATCACAAGAACTCGATAAACGTAGGTAAAAAAAATCTGTTTGATATGGGGTGTAAGGGTTTTTTTGCTACGTTTTCTCTACGTTTTAATTACGATATCGAGTTTCTGTGTTTTTAGTCCATCAGTCTGTGAATAACACCAGTCGTAAAGGTGTGGGATGAATTCTTTAAATTTGATGACCATGCCCTAATTTCACATATCCCCTTTAGTGCTTAAGGTGTCCTTCACACTTAGTTTTAAAAAAAGCGTCGAAGAGAAATCAGTACAAAACTAATTTCGGATTCGTTGCTTCGGATTTGCAGAATACAAATTGCTCGTCGAATAGAACGTGCGGTTGTAGCATATGACTGACAGGACAGTTGATAACACACGACGCGAGAGTGCCGCACGTGCAGCACGATGTCAAAATGTACATATCCACATGGAACGGATCAGAGCAGACGACAACTGTCTCTTGCATCACAGTGGTTTTATCTCAGACTGAAATGTACTCAATACTCATGTGTTCTGTGTACTTTTCCTCTGAAGCTAAAACATGTTACAATATATATTGTATATAATGCATATTACATGTCACAATATATAATTATTATTTATAATGAATATTTCGTTGGACTTCAAAGATTTGAATTTATGTCTCATCTCTAATCATATGTCCGATATTCTCACGTTCCAGAATTAAATATTGGTTCACAAAATTAAAGAACAGCAAATTCGTGTATTTCATCAGACAGTTCAGCGCAACTTAAAAATATTGTTTACTATCTAAATTTGCAATTGGCAATGGATTGCTTACACACAATCGGTGCCAAATTTCAGTTAAAATATCACTTCCATTGATATTCTCACATTACTGGTAGATATTTAACAGAGTGTAGCTATATTCTGAGCAAATATACATCGTGCTTCCGAACCTAATGGAATCGTGCTTCGACAACTATGTTACTGTCTATGTAGATGTGTAACTTGTCTGGGTTTGTGCTAGGATGTGGGCCAAATATTGACTCTACTCTGCAGTCTTCAGAGCTCTGCAGGAATGAGAATGGTCTTAGACGTCCACATTTATCTGATGGCGGCATATGGTATAGCAATCTCTGTTGACATGATTATTATCTAGACATATTGATAAATATTTAGATAGCAACTTGGATAATATATTAATAAATCTCTATGGGATCCATAAGACGACGCTTCAAATTGCATCTATGATATAAAGGGTATCTGTGCTATTGAACCTAATAAGTCAACACCTGATAAAGACTATATATATATATATATATATATATACCTACTATTTCATAAAATATGATATGAAGGCTTAGATTTTATTTGTCTGAAATTCAAGTATTAATCTGTGTATGCTTTAAAGGGGCAGTATCACGTTTTTTCGCTCGAATAAGTTGATGAAATGTATTTGAAAAATAATATCACCAATAGTAAAACAGCCTTCTCTGTTCGGAAAATCAAGTTAAAAAATGAGTTAACGTGGTTTTGTAAACCCATGGGAATCGTTTTTGTAATTCGAAATAATAAAACGTGTTCACAATAAAATGGCCGCCATGCAATGTTTGCTTTATACGCAACATCGTTATAACCCCTACGGATAATCGGTTTGTGTTATAACATGTTTTACCCTCTAAAGTTAATTTAAATGACATAAACTATCATTATAAATGGGAAATTTGAAAATATAAATTTTGCAAAAAACGTTCTACTGCCCCTTAAACATTTGAAGATTTAAAACCAATAAGACCCAGTTTCTCTTATTCCTTAGATGACACATATACACACTTTGAACTTTGCGTTGAATGTTACCAGGACACTTGACAAAATTAGTGCTCACGGCGCTTTCGATGTAAGACATTTAAGTGATTGATGGCATTATGGGGTGAACATCTATGAAAAGCATTGCATTCAGGAACCAAATGATAACCATGTCAGAGATTCCATCAAGCTAATCACAAACTGTGTTCGAAGATACAACTTTTGTCATTTAAATATAATAAAAGATCTACCATAAGAAACCGTAGAAGGCCAACATTAACTCAGTGATACGGCATGAGGTTTTTTGCCTTGCAAATTTAAAACTAATTTAGCCTAGAAGCCCTAGGCCCAGCACCGAAGTTGCACCGTCGGTGGAGTGACTGGATGGAATCACGAGCATCCCTCCTGACAGTAATCAAGTAATTTGTATGCTGTCCCAAATATCGCCTTTGTCTTGTACTCTAATGGATAAATGAATCGCCCCAGAGCTGCAAAAATAGCTAGGATATTCATTGTTTTTGGAGACAGGTTTCTTGTTTTTTTGTCAAGACTACGATCGAGTCTGTTACTATTCAATGTACATCGTGTTTCAGTTTGGCTGAAAATCGACCTTGTTTCGAGGAATAACATTTGCAAAATAATGCATCCACCAGGATACGTACTGGCTCTGTAGATTCCTTTCCAAAAGGAACGATAGGAGCTCGCATCACGGTAGATGTACCATTTTGAAACTTTTATACTTCGGAAAATTGTCGATTTAAATCAGACTGATCGTGTTTTGTTGTTTTCTTACAATGTTATTTCTTAGCGCATCTGTACACCTTAATTAAGTGCAGTGAAACAATATATCAATGTCAATATAACACGTTGTAGAGAACGTAAAATAATAAGGCAATTCAATAAATAACTAAAAACTGTGGAATATCACTCATAAGATTAAATTTCGAAGTTATAATTTAAAAGAATGTCAATGCATGATAAACACTAATGAATTGCTCTTTAAAGAATGAATATATCCTCCGATATTCTTGGCATATTCATATCAATCTCAAGAGATGGCATTCAAACTTTGCGATTTTGTTCCACATTGACTGGAAATGGTGTCATAACAAATCTACGGTTAACCCGGATGTCTTATGTTGTTTCTTGAAGGTGACATCCGGTTTGTTGGTAGTGATAATGAAGTTATACATGGCGATGTTGTCAACCTTTATTACAAAACCTTTTCAAACCACCCCCCCCCCCCCCCCCCCCCCCCCCCCTCCCCCCTTATATGCGCCGCATGTAGTTAACCGAATTCTACAGGGGTTGTACTCAAGTCATTTCTTGAAATATATTACTTGGATAACCTCTGTTGGGAGAGTGACTGGATACAGGCAAACATTGAAGTTGAAGGAACAATAGGCTAATGTTCCCGTATGTTCTTGTCCTTTAATGATTATAATCTCCTTGCAAGTTCATGACTGAAATGAGAAAAGCAGTTATACTCGTGAAAAATCATCTGACAGCATATACTTCTGTTACGTGCATGACTTCAATTCTTGAACATTACATTATTCCTTCAATGTATAACCTCTTTGTAACAAATCGTTTTCCTATCATGTTCTCCAACCAAAAACGCCAACAACACGAACAGATGCAAAACATTACGACAACATCCGATTAAGATTCTAAATTTGCCATCCATCCTAATAAAATATTCCAAACACAATCTCGGGGCGTTTATTCATAAACACCAATTTCCTGCAACTCTCAGGGGACCGCATTGCATCACTCATGTGATTATTTTCAGATTTTAAAAATATATCATTTAATTCCAGTTGCGAGTTCATTGAACCTACTACGCTGGAATCAAAACAGTCGTTTTTATTTTAGATTCCTCTAATTTTGCGGACTGATCATGTTGTGTTGGTCTAAACTTAGACATTTCCAGAACGGATTATTGTTATTATTTGGAATTAACGAACTAGTTTGCACTTGACATTTGCTCGACTTTCTGAGAATAGCAAAATGGTCAACTCGACAAAATAGCTTCAAATGAATATCGTAACAATCCGTTGCTTCTAAAGATATCTAAATATCAAAATGATTTATTTCATATCACTATCCTCATGGGAAAGCTAAAACTTGACATTTTGTTCTTTGACAACGAGATGCATCACATTTGGACCTGACTAAACGATTCAAGAAAGTATTTAAAATATATGAAATTACTGAAAATACCGGGCTGAAAAATATGTTTGGCTGGATACATATCTGGAAATACCGGGCTGAAAAATATGTTTGGCTGGATATATAACTGGAAATACCGGGCTGAAAAATATGTTAGGCTGGATAAATGAGGTAAGAAACCATTTAGAACTTTTAGAGTGACGCAGTATTTTGTTGGAGTCAAATTATTATCAATTATATATATAATTATTATAATCAAACGTTAATGGTCAATGGTGTTATTGTATCGAGAAATACTAACTGTCGCTGAAAAGGACCGTTTTTGTTCAGACCATGTTTGTTCAGTATAGTGAAAACGTTATAATAGTCGCGATTCTTTTCATCTTTTGAATGAAATATTTTAACTGAAATCAGCACACGCTGCATTTTGGCACGTTGCTCGATTTTCATTCACAACAACTTAATTGTCATATATTTGACATTTGAGGATGATTTTGCAAGTCAAGTGAGGTGATTTGAACTTAAATCAACACATGATATGATGGCACGTATGAAAGGCAGCTATATCAGTTTATGAAAAATACTCTCTCACTTTAACCGGGGTTGTTTTGTAAAAAACGAAATCGAAAGGAGGCATCTTTGGTAAATATTCCATTTGAAATATATTGATTGGGATGTTATTTTGTCGACGTTGATAGAAAAAGTGCACACCTCGGATCACCCCCTCGACATTCGCCTCCACGCCATCTCTTGATTATCTTCCACCTCAGAGTTGAACTTCCTTTCTCCACCAATACGTTTGACACCTCGAGTTTGTATATCAAGAGAAACTAATTTGGAAGTGTAAAAAGATATATCACGGACACTGAACTGCGAAAACACTTCTATTTTCGTTACTCCATTTCCTGTCGATCAATAACATTCGACAGTTCCTTTGGCAGAAGTGCATCCCGCTTCTCTGGATACAGTACTGTAGCGCAGCGCAACTGACCCAGGGAACCAGGATGGTAGAAATGGTGACCTTCTCGGGTTCATAGCGAGTGATGACATGGAGTAGGGAAATAGCATTTACAAAAAGGTTAGGCATGTCCTGTGTGACAGACTGGTTCATATTGAATGGCTTTGGGAAGTGGAACCGTCACTCAATTAAAGTAAATTGATGTAGGAGATGGTCTATGTTGTCCCTTGTTGAAAGAACGAAATTGTCAATTAAACTTTGTAAAAAGAACTCTATAGCATCATAGCATGTTATATTACATTAAATAACATTGAATTTTCAATGCTATTCCTAACTTCTCCGCTAAGCTTAAATTGCGCCAGTCTCGCTGCATTTCGTCACATGTTCTGTGCCAGCGTGTCAGCGTCCCGCATCTGGTTAGGTAGTTCAATCAGAAATCTTTAAAAAAAAAAAAAAAAAAGGCGTTCGCGATGAAATGCTACAAGGTTTAAATTGTGGCAAATAAAGTAACTCAAACGTAAAGTAAGCCAAATGTTCAAACATAAATGAAAATGATTTTTTTTTTAATTTGGAAAATGCGATAATAGTGGATGCATATTTCTTCTTAAGAAGGATTTCAATGATTATTTAAACTCTATTCAATTATTAGCTAATTGTTCAAATGGTTTTTAATCTTGCAAATCAAAGTGGCTTCATCTTTCAATCCACTTTAAAAGATTAAATGTAATTCAAGAGAATTAATTCTGAAATTAAGGAAACATGTTTCCTCTCTTGGTTTAAGATCACGTTGACGTAATGACACGATGGTTTAATCGGCTCAGGGCCGTCTGAGCTAATGTATTTGATATGGGTATTTGATTTGATGTTGTTCTTCCAAGCATGGCATTTATTAATCAATGTTGAAGTTTTAAACCCTTTGCAATAAATTAGAGCAAATAACTAAATATTTAAATACCCCATGTTAAGAAAATATGTCAAGATTCATTTAGTGAGTTTTACTTGATGTGTAAATGCTATGCTTAAGAAGTTTAAGTTTATAAGAGATTCTAAGTAAGATCTAAGAACGTTTAAGCAGCTTAGTATCCATATGAATTTGCAATATTTTGGTTTTCAGCTTAATCATAATATCGTTCGCATATTTCTGATTTCTCTTTTATGCTATACAGTTAATTTTAGTTAGCTGTTTTATTGAATGATAAGGTCACAGAAGACCAGCTAATCATCTTTAACATTGGAATGTGGCATAATACAAAATCGGATGAAACTGGACAAGAATTAACGGACATGTAACAATGATTTCTCTTTGGAATAACAAAAATCCAAACAATATCCATCATGATCTATGTGCAATATGACGTTCAACATAACATTGAGATACATGAAACAGTAGGCCTAATTCTTAGCAGATATGTTCATTTCAAAAGTGTTCAAGAAGTTCGTTTTAAATACTATACAGACAGTTTCTATAGGTCTAAAATCATTTAACGTTTTATCCTGTTTCTGAGTCGTTGTCTTGTATTCTATTTATCATACAATGCATCGAAATGTACGATTCAGTGAAACAGTGTGCATTGAAGTCTGAGTCGATGACGTCGACCATTGAATAAGATAAAGATAAATGTTGTTTGCTTACGGGTACAACAAGATGCCTTGCATTGTAACAGGGACTCTCTTATCAGATTGTAACCCTGATTGTAACAATTAATTTAATTGCTATCGAGTTTTCTCTTCCTACACAAACACGTTTCAAAAGAAAAGTCTTTCATATGTTTTTGATGAATTTCTTTCAAATAATCTGCATTGCTCATCATTACTTAGGGGTACCAGACAGACACTCAGACAGACAGACAGACAGACAGACATGTTTATTCAGCATGTAAAGCTCAGTGGCCCATAGTACAGTTGATATCATATTAAAGCTATCTGGTCACGTGAATACCCGAATACTGGAGCGTCAATATAAAATGGTTTCAATGTACCCAGAATGGCCAGAATTCATCACTTTTTCCATTTCCGTTGCAGAAGTGAAGTTGGTCGGTGCCTACAAATCGTTACAGTTCCAGCCCCAGAGAGTCACGCTGAAATCCCCAAAATTCCCTCGGCGTTCTTCTTCATCAAGAAGCATCAACAATGGTGAGTCAGGATCTCGTTGTCTAATTGTGTTTTCTAATTCAGAGCTTCTTTCGTGCACAGCGCCATTTGTAAGTTAGTCTAATTCAGCATGACAGAGCGCCCGAAGGTGTGAATTACAGAAAGTCAGCACTGTCATTACTACATCAGATCGCGGCAGACGACTTGTTGGAGCTCTTCTGAAACGGAGGTGCATTGTTTCTGCATGACTCATTGTCAAGCAGACGACAATTGGAAAGACATGCAGACGTGGAATTTGAATTGACAACTTGAAAAAATATTTCTCACTTTGTATAATGCTTTCTTGATAATGGATTTAAATGAAAAATATCTTTGCATTTTAATACCTAAACGATTAAACACTTAATGACTTTTTTCAACAACAGAAACATTGATTAAATAAACTTGTTTCAGACACTTATAATTCAGAAATTAAAAGGCATCACAAGTATTAAATGATATGAAGTTATCTTTCAAATTAAGAAAATGAAAATACCAAAACTCTGTTTATGACTAATTCCAGTTAGATAATGTATCAAAACCCTTCAAAATATGCCAATATCAAAAGAAAATGAAAGAGCAATAATGTCAAAAGATTTCAATGGTTCTTCGGAAGAACTTCTTCCAAAGGGATTTTCAAATCTCTTCTATGCACTGAATGTGTGATTAATTCAAAGGGGTTTAATAGCTTCTATGCCCTGAATGTATGGTTAATAAAAACGGGTTTAAAATCTTTTCTGTGCACCGAATGTGTGGTTAATCCAAAGGGGTTTAAAATCTCTTCTATGCACTGAATGTGTGGTTAATCCAAAGGGGTTTTAAATCTCTTCTATGCACTGAATGTGTGGTTAATCCAAAGGGGTTTTAAATCTCTTCTATGCACTCAAAGTGTGGTTAATTCAAAGGGGTTTTAAATCTCTTTTATGCACTGAATGTATGGTTTATTCAAAGGGGTTTTAAATCTCTTGTATGCACTGAATGTATGGTTAATTCAAAGGGGTTTTAAATCTCTTCTATGCACTGAAAGTGTGGTTAATTCAAAGGGGTTTTAAATCTCTTCTATGCACTGAAAGTGTGGTTAATTCAAAGGGGTTTAAAATCTCTTCTATGCACTGAAAGTGTGGTTAATTTAAAGGGGTTTTAAATCTCTTCTATGCACTGAAAGTGTGGTTAATTCAAAGGGGTTTTAAATCTCTTCTATGCACTGAATGTATGGTTAATCCAAAGGGGTTTAAAATCTCTTCTATGCACTGAAAATATGGTTAATCCAAAAGGGTTTTAAAAATATCTTTTTAAATGATGCATGCATTTCTAATTTCAGAATAATTTAATTGATTGCTACCACAATTAGTTTTTTTTCTTTCAACCTTCACTAAAGCTTCATGGTGAAAGGTCAAAACCTGTTAGAGTTCTGAAAACAAATTACAATGCTGGTTCCATTATTTCCCTCTCTAATTTGTTATTTCCAACTGCAGGGTCGTGACAGCTTTACAGGGTTTGAAGCCCGGACATGCATAATCAGTGCCAAGGATGTGATTGAATGACAAATCTGAATTTAAATTTCCTGTCATGCTCGCATAAATTTGAAACTTAGATTAGCATTTAATAAACAACTGAAATGGCGATTTGGTTAACAGATTTCAATTCTTGTCACATAAAAATATGCAAATTCATTAAGAATGATTTTCTATTTGAAACCTAACTTTTTTTAAAAAGGTTTGAATTGAAAAAATAAAAGTTTAAATTGATTTTTTTTTTTAAACTTGGTGTTTGCATAGACAAATAAAAAAAGTAATTATCAAGTCATTTTTACTATAATTTCCTTTTCACATAAATATTGATTGGTTATTTATCCTGATCAAGCATGAAATTGAGATGATACAAGACATCGGAGATAATATACAGATAACTTTTATACTGGTGGTAACTAAACACATAATTAAGCCCCTAATACGGACTCTAGTGGACAGCTTTGACCAGTGGCTAAATCCATTAACGGGCTCCCTCTTCTTGTTAATAAAGCATTGAACAGCTTGAGGGGCTCATGTTTCCATTGAACAGGAAAGTTTAAGGAGATGGCCATGGTCTTTAATGTTCCTAGTGGACAGAGAATTGAGGCTTGCTTTCTGCTTTACCGTTTCCAAGACTTCATTAATCATCAACAAACAGGATCTGAGCATGAGCTGTAGATGGTCTGAGACATGGTATGGTCAAGAGACTATGATGACCAGAGGACAATGGGTTGACCATTGCTTGACCAATGTCAGCTGATGTTGGTCATTCATGTCTTCCTAAAATGTTTTGTCAGGTTTCTAGCTTTCAAAGATATTTTAATAGCAAGAGGAATCTTATGAGTGTTCAACTAATGATGTCTTGTAATGTTCTTCGTGCCATCTTCACTCTTTGGATATCGATAACCTGTTATTTGATTGAAACCATTGGACCAAATCTCAGATATGCCAGACAATGGTCCTTCTCAGTGTTCAAATCCTTAAAAATGCAAGACAACATGTGTCACCATTTTTCTTAAATTCTTTGGCCTACTTTGTCTAGAATCTTGTTTCATTTTGCTCTTTGTACAAAGTATTATCCATCGTCTAATATAAAGAATCAAGTTTCAGGACCCATCAATGCATTTGGTTAACATAATTATAAATGACTAGATATTTTCTTTAAAAATTAAATCAATCTCTTTTCAATCTATCCAGTTACAATTCTACCCTAACAGTCTTCAGAGTTGACCAAAGATATTTTATATTTTGCCCATTGCTTTACTGTCTTCACTCTATGACACTGACCATATGGCCAAATGAATAAGTCCACCAAGTCTTATACATCTTTCATATTGACCAATGCTTAACTGTCATTTCTCCATTAAATTAACTATACAGCTAAATGACTCCTGTCCAGTCATGCATATACATCTTAAATATGTCCATCTTTCTGGCTTGGGGATTGATATCACTTTTGTCATTTACTGCATGAAATCACCTGTAAACGTTTCAAACCTGGATCAAGGGACGGGATAGCGCAGTGGTTAGCGCGTTCGGCTTCGGATCAAGGGGTCCGGGGTTCGAATCCCGCCAGGGGCACGGCAACTTTGTCTGCAGTAGTGAACTGTTCTACACACAGTAAGGTTTGGGTGCAATGCTACACTGAATTTAAGCATAGTACCACCCATGGTTCGCTAGTTCCAGCCGATGCTCGCAGGTTTCACCACAATGCATAGCCACATGGCGTTGCGGGCTTTCTCCCTGCCATAATACTAGCAGCCGCGATATAAGTGAAATACTCTTGAAAGCGGCCTTTAACCCCAACTCACTTCACCTTTATGGATCAAACATGCATATTTGGCACTACCACTCAGTGCATACCAATGGTATCTCATAAGAACGGTTTTGGATGGCACCTTTGGTAAATGGTAAATTTGTCTTTGATAATGGTTCCTGATTGAGGACTGTAGTATTACAAATGGTTTTCTGACTCAAGATCTCATGAACAAGAATCAAATGAACCATCAGAAATATTAAATTAAGAATTTATGTTTAATTTTATGCAATGTGCAAACTTCTTAAGCCTCAATTCTCTCACTGCTGGCATTTTTCATTTTACAAGTTGTTCTCAAAATGGCACACTATCTATTCAAATCGTTAATTATATGATTTACCCTACTAAGGTAAACAGAAGGATAGAATAGTGAGTGGAAGAAAGAAATGGGTTTCAATGTAATATTGCCATGAAGAAAAGAGATCCCAAGAATTGTCCCTATAATGAACTGAGAGCAAAGCCTGCCAAGATGCCATTCAATTTGGACTTCATTTCAGCAAATCAGATAGGCTGCAGAAAAAAATCAGGTCAACGTTTCCTAGAAGAGCAATCTGCTTCAATGACACCTTAAAAAATGTCATGACATTTTTCATCCTCGGGGTAACTTGACAAGAGCAGCAAAATTGTGTTAAAGAATGGGTCTCGCTTTGTAATTTTTCCAAAAAGTAAAAGCATTTGGCTCTTGAAAAAATAAACAGGTTAAAATATGTTATTGAAGACGAGAAAAATTTGCCATTGTTGTCAAATTGACATTTACTTTTGTTGTTCATTGTAAAATTAATTTAGATTTAAAGAGATCTGCAGCAATTCCTGAACAATTCCAAGCTCACTTTTTAAAACCATGACCTTGATTTTTAAATAAATGGACAATTTGGGTGTATGTTTTTTGTGGAAGGAATATTTTAAATTCCAATTCAGATGTTTATGTAAGTAATGACTTATGTTAACACTGTCCATAAATAGATCATGTTACTTTGAGACGCATATATGAGAAATTACCTTTGAAATTGGATGAATATAGTCAGAAAAAGCATTTGCACATGCACATGCATAGCGACTTTGCATTTGACAATTTTCTCAAATGTCATGTTGTAGATGAAAGACTTCTCTATCGATTGATATCTTTTGTATGTGTTTTTTAAAAAAAGTATTAGAAACATAACACACAGGCTCTTTATGGTAAAATATCATTTGAAATCTGAAACCAAATTCCATCATTACTAAAACTACCAGCTGACAAAAGAAATAAAGAGATAATTTGTATTCCCTAAAGGAATAAAAGACTTTGATGTTATGTTTGTGAAATTAGTTATTATCATAAATGTATATATCAAACTTATCAAAAAGTTAAAACCTGAGAGGGAGAAAA
Source organism: Gibbula magus (assembly GCA_936450465.1). Lineage (NCBI taxonomy): Eukaryota > Metazoa > Mollusca > Gastropoda > Trochida > Trochidae > Gibbula > Gibbula magus. Next base: position 57,502,916 of record OW388294.1, read on the forward strand.
CCACTTGTTGAGACAGCTGATAGCGCAGCGGCATTTGGAAAGGGAAAAGTGCCCGAACCTTTATTCGACGATGATTGGTTACTAACGAGTCTCTGTTTCTACTGTCATCGATGACGTCATAAATCAGGGGGAGATAAGTCATGGGTCTTTTTCGTTGGCAATGGACGTTTTGAAACATGGAATTTTAATTTGTTTAATTCACAATTAGACACAATTAACTTTTCAGAAAAATAACAATTCCCTCCTTTTTAATATGCTATATAGAATATAAATATGGGCATTTTATTTATACAAAAGTGGTTCCATATTTGTGTAACCTTAACCTTTAAGTGGATCGATCTTTGAGCTCTACAAGTTCCAACCACAGGGACTCAATGATAAGATGACTGGTTGATATATCCAATCTTTTATTTCTCTTATCAACAAGTTATTTTATTAAGGAAATTGATAACTTTAAAGTTATGATATTTTCTATAAACCTATTATCCATCAACGACATTATCCAAGCTTATATATAAAAGATTTAAATTATGATAAATGGCCTTTCAATGAACAAGTTAAAGAAATTATTTTCATCAAATATTGTCATCACCAAAAGCTTTATGTCTTGGAATTTGTCGGTGGTGTCAAACAATTCTTGAATTTTCAAATAAAATTTAAAAGTATCATTTTATGCTATTTTCATCGATTACGTTTCCATGGTAAAAAGAAAGTGTCAGATCGACAAATATTCAACATGTGATTTATGCAAAGGTTATATCCACCTGTGATTTATGCAAAGGATAAAACCACTCTATCAAGAGCGTGCACCACTGTCAACAAGGCTCTGGATTTAATGGACTCCTTTATGATCAAATGCTTGGTTTCTTTCTAAAGATAACATTTATTGTAACCTTGTGTCAAGATAACGTGTTATATAACCTCATCACAGAGATAACAAACAATATTACCACATTGCGTGGAAAAATTCAATCATTTTGGGTTTATTTAGTTGAAGGGAGAATATTATGTGTGATTGCATGGAAAAGGAAACCATTACGTGTGATTGCATGAGAAATTTTATTATCATAAATTTTTTATTATTAAGGATGAACTAACTTTGGAAATAAAATATATTTAATTGTGTTTTGTCTATTTTAGTAATTTGGTTCAAATTATTAATTACTGATAATTTTTTAACCCAGTTTCATTGAATGAACTTATGAGCAAATATGTTATATGAGTTTATTGGATGTGTTTAGAGAGTTAGAATGTTAATTATAAATCAACCTCATTTAAATCAGATCGAATGTAATACTCGTACCTTGCTGAGTTTGTGATCTGAGTACTGCACCATGTCAGGTGACCTTTAACTCCAGCCAATCAGGGACGAGGCTAGAAAGCCCTCAGACCGATGTAAGTTGACATAATTGGCTGAATTTATTGAAGGTGAAAGGTCACAGTTCAGGTCACCTGACATGACCTCTGGGTGGTAGTACAGATTGACCAATGAGATGCGAGTGTTATGTTAGATCTGATTTTAGTGAGATTGATTATTAATGTCATGATGTTCTGGTAATTCTATCAATTATTGTAATTTATGAAGATCATTATAGCATGAGCAATTGATGTGATTAAAAGATATAGAATAAATTAGATATATTTGATTGTTGATTTGAATTCCAAGCATGCTTGTGAATGTTATATTTCTCCATGTTCAGTCTCATACATTGTTTATATTCTCATTAGCAATCATCCAATCCCCACACAGACTCTAAATATATAAACACACCTACCTATCTATACATATAAAGAAGGTATGACATGGACGGCCATCTTGGATCCTCACATGTGACCGGATTTTGAAACTTGGATCTGTCTATGAATTTAACATACGGTAATTGAGCCAGGAAACCAGTTTAACCATCTACAGGCATATGTTAGGATCCAAGATGGTTGACCGTGTGCCACCATCTTTCGAGGTTTTATGGATAAGTAGGTATATAATACTTACATATATATTTAAAGTCCCAGGTGCCTGTGAATCCCTATATTAACAGTGTATAACCAATGTACCAAATTGTTAATGTTGTATCTGTAGTATCTACATATATCTCACTGTTGTATAATTACCATAATCGACATAATATGACCCCCAAACACACACAACATCGTCTTAATTACCGCAGTCAACATAACAAGTGCCCGATTCGACTAGGCCACATAAAACTATATTCTTGTTTCCAGTTTTATTAATCATAAAAAGAAAATGCGACATTTTGAACGAAAATCAAAGCCTAAAAGTGTCAAAAATCATTCAAAGTTTGAGAGCTTCATCGAGGCCAATTTTTCCAAAGGGGATTCAAACCCCTTAAACCCATTCCCCCTTTTTGTACAGAGTCTCATAGATCTGAAAGTTACACCAATATGACAGGTTTATTTAAAATAGGCAAACAAATCTTCCTTTTCGATGAATTTGTGGTGAGTCAGTAAATAACCCAAGACCTAAAAGATTTTTAATAATTTATCAAAACATGGTGTAACAAATATTCATGATGGAATTAGCATATAATTTTACATGCCCAAAACAACACAAAATACATACACAAAATATGATGTCATAGAACTGGTCTCAACGTTACGTCACCATGACAAAATGAAATTTTGCCTCTGTCCAATACATGAAAAACATTAGCCGTGTAATGTTTGCCCTCATAAGTAATTAAAACAACACATGGACACATGCCCATCAGCATCTCATGTTCCTTGATTTGCACCTACTGTAGTGGCGGATCCAGAGGTTCATGATTTGACTCCGCCCCCTCCCCCATCCCACCCCATCCCCCTTCGAAAATTTGTGTATGTAAAACTAATTGACCACAAGGTGAACAATCCCCACCCCTTCCCCCTTTTCAATAAGATCCCCCTTGGAAATTTCTGGTTTCACCTGTTAACATGTGTACCTCCATTTCCCCCTTCGAAAATTTGTCTATGTAAAACTAATTGACCACAAGGTGAACAATCCCCACCCCTTCCCCCTTTTCAATTAGATCCCCCTTGGTTTCACCTGTGTACATTGTTTGTTCTCCCCCTCTCCCCCTTCGAAAATGTTTGTATGTAAAACAACCAGGTGAACTACCACAACCCCCCACAACCCCCGTCCACCTCTTTTCAATAAGTGAAGCCCCCATTTGGACATCCAGAGGGTCATGGTTCGTTCCCTCGTCTCCCCACCTCTTCAAACAATTTTGTATGTAATAAATGGACCAACAAGGTGAAACCCTGGTCATGGCTCGGGAAAGCATAATTTTTAGAAATTAAGTTGAAATATATCAGTGATTCCCCGGAACTAGTCCAGGTTCTGTGATTTCAGAATGGTGCCTTTCCCCTTATATGTTGTACCCTACGTTTAAACATAAAAGTTTGCCATCTGCACATGTATCGCATTTAACCATTTACAATGCCCCCTCCCTTGTTCAATAAGTGAACCCTTCTTGGGACATTTCTGGATCCGCCAATATACACACACAACTCTCCACCTCTCATTCGAACTCCCATAACACCCATCTGTGCACCCCTGCACCGTGTGTAGCACCTAACCCCGGTGGTAGTTACCCCCCTCATCGTGTGCGTCTTTCAGTCACTGACCTAGGACTACCCTGGCAGCAATCTTCGTCCATGTATCTTCCAGGTATGGGGTCACCGCGAGGGTCAGCTGCTTCCTCTCCAAAGTCTCCTCGGAAGATGCGCGGGATGCCGTCAGTGAGTAGACATCTTTTGTTTGTCTTTGGAAATGGTAGAGCTGGTTTTGCAGGAATTGTCACGACTCAAAATTGGCACTTAAAAGTTCTGCTGAAATTTCAAAGATCCAGGTTTCTGTTTTAGGATTTGTTTCTATAACTCATCCATATTTACATAAACATAATTCATATTTCAACTGAATATCTAAATGTCAAAGTTCAATAAAGTGTTTGGTAGTCCCTTGAATGGCCATGATGATGATGATGATGTTAATGATGACAACGATGACAACGATGATGATGACGATGATGATGAAGATGGCAATAATTTGACTTTTACAAGTACTCTCTAAACTAGGTTTATTTCATAAGTATCATGATAAATTTGATAATTTGATTTTACTCTTTGAATTTTTTCAGCCAAAATTGCAACTAGCAAATGGAAGCAGTATGATAAATGGAAGCAACGGACACCATAGAGGTAAGAACTTGACAATCTGTCTGATGACCATTCTCTCCTCACCAATATCACTCTAGTCATTCGTTCCCTCGTCACCTCTGTTACAGGTTTGCCACATTCACCCTGACCTCGCCCTAGTGAAACAGTACCTTTAGGGTCTCCAATAAAAGCCATGCAGGACCCAGATTTTCTAAGCTGGTTTGCTCTCACATTAGCTACTCATTATCTTCCCACAGGTTACTCTCTTCCAATTTTCTATCGTAACCTCTATTACATATCAAGCATTTTCCAACAAGAAATAGAGAATCCTGATTGGTTGTATGAGAAGATAGTTGTGCAATCAGAGACATTGTTTCAAACTGAGCATACAGAAACTGTCAAAATGTTGCTTCATCTGTGCGTTGGGTACATGTCTTTTACAAGACAGATTTCGTCGCAGATGTAAAATGCTGTTTGATTGGACAAGTGTTTACCAGTGTTTCAAACTTTCACCGCCAGGAGATTATGCTAGAATAGTGAAATATTGCCAATGTGTAACAGAGGTTATGATAGAAATATGAAAGGAGTAACCTTTGTGGGAAAGGTGAGGTGAGTTGGGGTTTAACGCCGCTTTCAAGAGTATTTCACTTATATCGCGGCTGCTATTATTATTGCAGGGAGAAAGCCAGCAACGCCATGGTGGCTATATGCATTGCGGTGAAACCTGCGAGCATCGGTTGGAACTAGCGAACCATGGGTGGTACTACGCTGATATTCAGTGTATCATTGCACCCAAACCTTACTGCGTGTAGAACAATTCTCTACTGCAGACAAAGTTGTCGTGCCCCTGGCGGAATTCGAACCCAGGACCTCTTGATCCGAAGCCGAACGTGCTAGCCACTGCGCTATCCCAACCCCTTTTTGTGGGGAAGAGAATTCAGGCAAAACATTGACTTCAATTGATATTTGGGTATTTTCAAAAGAGGATATTGTTCAAACCACATGCACCTACTTACTCTCTCGTCCCCCTCATTCCCAAATGACGACACACATTTTATTTTATGAGTGTGATAAGTGTTTAATATTTTTAAGGAAATCTTTGTTATCTGTTTTGATTGGTTTAGTGCCAAATCTCAATACTGTGTTTGTTTATTTATCTTCTTTAAACAAGATCCCATATAACTGACTGTGTTATCAGTAAATTGAGGGATTAAGTGTTAGTTTCCAAGCAATCTAAGAGTCATGGAAGATATATAGAGTATAAGTACATTATCTAGTTCCCGACAGTCAATAAAGAACTTTTATTATCTTTCCATAGAGTAGATGACTCAGGCAAAAGATAATGATATCCAGATTTTCTTTTTAAAAAAACAGATCATGTCTGATAGCTCCTCCTTTTTATTTTGTTTCTCGGTAACTTCTTGAATGACATGCATGTTGTAGCCTAGAAACAAGGCTGCCATGAATAATTTTTTCAAAAGTCCTGTCAATAAAATAATTCTCTTTTTATACCTACGATAAAAACACATTGAAATTAATTTAAAATGTGTCGATAATTGCCTGAAGGTATGACAATAATCTGTATTTGTATCTAAGAAATTGAACCTGAACTTTAAAGTGCATGCTGCTATACTAGCACCGAAAAGTTAACCGAATGCAGCAAGGCTTAAATGTGATGGATGCTTCCGCATTTTATGACTAACAGGGAATGTTGAGATCCATACATTTTTTTCTTTTTTAATACAATTTTCGTCAAAAGAATTCAAGAATACCTTTCAAATAGTTGATTCTATAAATTTGCTATAACAGATGGTTAATTTGGAGAAGTTTATGCTCGCCAATTGCCATCAAAGATCAGCCATGAAACCCCTGGCACTTAAGTTTAGGAACCCTTGCCTTTCTAAAAACCTGCATTGTGCTTATCAGAAAACTAATGCTACTTTTCTTTTAAAAGGTAACTTTCCCAAATTTGTGAACAATGTATATTAAAATCCCAACATTTGAGAGAAACATATGCATATACAGTGAGACCTTGTTTTACCAGACCCCCTATATACACGGAAGTATTTCAAATCTTCTCTATGCATTTCTTTGCAAATGATTAACCACACGACTTGCTATCCAGACGATTTTCAACTGTAACCAAATTGTGCGGATAAACGGGGTCTGACTGTATCTGCAGTGTAAAGAATAATTTTTATGCCCCCAAATTGGAGATTCCGGGGGTATATTGTTTTTCACCTGTCCGTCTGTCCCTCCGTCCATCCGTCCGTCCGTCTGTGTGTTTGTCCACAAAAACTTTAACCTTAGCCATAACTTTGGTATATCCGGGGGCATCCGTGTTTAACAAACACATCTTGTTTTAATTAGTCAGCATGAAAGGTTAATTTTGTCTATAAAATATTAACATTAAAGACAAACCTCAAAAGATTACCAGCCTCAACAAAAAGTTAGCAGTTTACGGACAGCCAGACTGTTCTTATTTCATACAGTGATATCTATAACAGCATTACTTCCTGATTACCTCTGAGTCACCTCTAACAACCCAGCCATCATTCACACGCAGAAGTGTCTTTGATGTATTCAGAAAAATATGAGCTTCTACTGCCCGACAAACTCTAAAAACTTAGAATGATAACTATCCTGGTAACAGGGCCTCTATATTTATGAGGAGACCCTGAATCAGGATAGTTATCACTTTAGATATTTTTTAGGTTTCTCAGGCAGTACTTTATACTTTCGTGATGCGATATACGTCCCATTCTCTTTGTGCTTTTATTGAAGCCCTCTAACTGCCTCTAACCCTACCCTGTGTTTCTTTGTTTTATTGCCCAATCAAGCTTCCATAAAATGTCAGCCATATTGATTTCGGCCATTTTGTTTCCCATGAATGGTTAATTTACCAATGCCCCTTTGCATGAAGTCATTGTAAATGTGTTTGATCTCTGCCAAGATAAAAGCTAGCGAGTTACAATGTTTGAATCCTTGATTAGATTAGATTATTGCTGGAGAGGATGGTTGAAATGTTAATTGGAAACTTCAGATTGTTTCTTTTGTCCAAAATTATTTTTTTTAGATTTTCGAAAAATAATTTAAGAAAGAAATGCTATTCAAAATCCCTACCAAGCAAAAATGTTTCCCAAGTAAAGTGGAATTAGAACCATATCCACTTTCTTTATTATTCAGTCTTTACTGTAACGGACGTGTAGATTTACCAGGATCCCCCATCAGGATCAAGGTATTTTCTACCAGGTTTTTAATAATTACTAACCAGTTTTTAAATGTTAAAATGATGGCACAAAGTTGGCATAAAACACCTAGAAATTATTCACAAATAGTGCAGAAAGATTAATATGAAATAATGTAATTTACATGCTGAGAAGCGGGGTAGATTCTGGAAGGAGGGGGTAGATTCTGGGAAGACTCCAGAATCTATCATGGGGTAGATTCTGGGAGCTCCCAAAATCTACCCGGGCATACTTTGAAGGGGGAATAGTCTGGGACCTTACACCAGGTACCCGACCCCCTGTTACCCTACACAACCCGTATGCCTGTTTTGACGATCACCAACATCTAATTTGTAAAATTTTGTAATGCTTGATTCAACTTGAAGACTGATGTATGGAGCTAGAAAATTAAAGCATAGAGAACTATGGCTATTTCAATCATATTTTATTGATAATGACAAATGACTTAATACATAGAGGATATTTGACATTTCTTGTCGAATACCATGTATATCTCATCAATTGAAGTAGAAATGATTATTTTCACGAGTGGCACATGTACAGCTACGGGTGTAAATAAATTATTTCTACTTCACGAGATGAGATATACATGGCATTAGACGAGAAATGTCAAATGTTCTATTTATTAGATTTAACAAATCATGCGTATTTGGTAAATGACGCTCATTTTATGAATGGAGCTTCCGAGATCGCCTGACGTACCACGGCCATCCTATTACGTCATCCTATTGTTACAATGACGTCATATGATTGAAAGTGTTATTTCACTGAGTAGAATAACATGTTATTTCACTCAGTGAAAATATGGATTTTATTTTAACTAAAAAATGCCGTATTTCACCACAGAAAATATAATAAATTGCAATCTTGTTGTGAAAAGTTTATAAAATAAACTGGGTCTCCACGTTACCCGTCCCAGCCCAATTTACTATTTTACCACAGTGAGTTCAAACAAATGGTTTGGGTCTATTTAGTGTACCTTAAAATAAATGGTTATAAAATATGGTAAGTTTCTTTTATAAAATAATTATCATTCATTATTGATTACTATTTTTTGTACTTTGTTGATTTCCCTCATTTTAATTTGACAAATCTCTTTACACTGGTCACTTTTTTCTTTCATATTTTTAGCTCATCAGGCCTGAAAGGCCCGATGGGCTTATGGCATGGGATGGCGTCCGTCCGTCCGTTAACTTTTCACTTTTTCGACTTCTTCTCCAGAACCAATAACTCTAGAGAGCTGAAATTTTATGTACAGACTCCTTGGCCAATGGGGATTCTAAATTGTAGATTTGGTGACCCTGTGACCCCAAATAAGGGCCACAGGGGTCATAACCTAAAAAGCTATTTTCATCTTCTTCTCCAGAACCAATGACTCCAGAGAGCTGAAATTATATGTACAGACTCCTTGGCCAATGGGGATTCTAAATTGTAGATTTGGTGACCCTGTGACCCCAAATAAGGGCCCCACAGGCCATTACCTAAAATCCTGTTTTCATCTTTTTCTCCGGAACAAAAAGATCTAGAAGGCTGTAATATTGTATGCAAACTCTTTAGCCAATGGGGATTCAAACTTGTAAATTTGGTGACCCTGTGACCCCAAATATGGGCCACAGCCTAAAAAAACCTTTGAAAATGAATTTTGAACTGATATTTTATGACACTTCAATCGAAATGATTTGAAATATATGTCGACTTGAGATAACAATCTACATTGTGGACATGTTTGTCAAATTGATGTAATCAATGTGAAATGAGAACTATTGAATAGCCTATGAACTGAAAATTGTGACAAGGCATAAAGGACTAAATTGAAGAGGAGTTAAGAATTCTTATATTTTACATGAGATATGTGAACTGCATATGACTGGTGATGAAATGATAAGATAAGATTATTTTCATCTTTTCCTCCAGAACAAAAAGACCTAGAAGGTTGTCATGTTGTGTAATGAGTCTTTAGCCAATGGAGATTCTAAATTGTAGATTTGGTGACGCTGTGGCCCCAAATAAGGGCCCCACAGGCCATTACCTAAAATCCTGTTTTCATCTTTTTCTCCGGAACGAAAAGATCTAGAAGGCTGTAATATTGTATGCAAACTCTTTAGCCAATGGGGATTCAAACTTGTAAATTTGGTGACCCTGTGACCCCAAATATGGGCCACAGCCTAAAAAAACCTTTGAAAATGAATTTTGAACTGATATTTTATGACACTTCAATCGAAATGATTTGAAATATATGTCGACTTGAGATAACAATCTACATTGTGGACATGTTTGTCAAATTGATGTAATCAATGTGAAATGAGAACTATTGAATAGCCTATGAACTGAAAATTGTGACAAGGCATAAAGGACTAAATTGAAGAGGAGTTAAGAATTCTTATATTTTACATGAGATATGTGAACTGCATATGACTGGTGATGAAATGATAAGATAAGATTATTTTCATCTTTTCCTCCATAACGAAAAGACCTAGAAGGTTGTCATGTTGTCTTTAGGCAATAGAGATTCTAAATTGTATATTTGGTGACCCAGTGGCCCCAAATAAGGGCCTCACAGGCCATTACCTAAAATCCTGTTTTTATCCAGAACAAACTAGAAGGAATATTTTGTTCAGAATGTTTAGATGTTTGGATGACAAGGCTTAGAACCGAGATTGTTTAGCCAAGGTGATTCAAAATTGTACTATGTACCATGAGATTCATCACATTGCCTGTTCTCTTTAAGCCTTATACAGTTAGATCAGTGCTGCCAGTGTTTAGTGCAAGCAAGAGTCTATTACATAATTTGGCGGTAAAACACAAAAAACACAGCTGGCTTGTAACCAGAGCCAAGGGGTCAGAATATTGCATAATCTCCTGTGTGTTGACCTTGCTGAGTGCTTACAGAGCCCATGGCTCTATTTTTTAAAGTAGTAAATAGTTGAGGAACCATATTTTTATGATTTTGCAGATACACCAGAAGTCCCCAATTCCCTGTTGGAGAGATATGACATCGGGAAAGTCATCGGAGAAGGAAACTTTGCAGTTGTTAAAGAGTGCTTAGATAGGTAGGTGTGTCATCGAAGTGGACAGCGGACAATTACATGAATAACATGGATAAAAATGGAGCAACTGGTTCTGTAGCTCATCAGGATTTGCATGATTTAATATCTATAAGGTTGAAGATCTAAAAATGGAATTTTCTCAAGTAATTCAATGGTCAAATATTTTGTCAAAACGCCCAATTCCAAATGTAATAATAAAATAGCAAAGAATGTGCCTGATAGAAACATAAAGGCATTTTGTCCCCTTCCTAACCTATGAAATAATCTCCTTCACTGCTGTACCATGTACCGCTTCAAAACAAAGTTTGAAGAACAGTTTTAAAATCTATCTCAAATCTTTCATTTTAAACACTATCTCAATAATTAGCCAATTCACCAGCCAATAGCAAATACACAATGCTTTGTTGTCGCTATGAAGATAAACCAGTGAATTATAAATAAAATAACTCTAATTTCCTTATTCATGGTGCTACAGACATGAAATTGTCTTCGACGAAGGTGATTATATAAAAATAAACTCAAGTTTCAAAATTCAATACTTCAAGAAAAATTGGAATTAAAATTTGTAAAATGAATTTCACAAACTTTAAAAGTACTTTGCTTGGAATCCTGCAAGGCTGAATGCTAAATGCTATTCTTTTAACAGATTCAACAACAGAAGATTTGCGTTGAAGATTATTGATAAAACAAAGTGCAAGGGAAAGGTAAGATACATTTATAAAATTTAAACTGTAAAATATGTTTATATTCATTCTTTATTTTTTATATGAATTTTGTTTGGGCAAATATTCAATGTTTATAATATACGGTACATGAATTTATAACCTCCAAAAAAATCAAATTTTAGTAAATTTATACAAAATTTTTATATTACTCATAAATGACAGAGTTGACTCAAGTTATTAACAAAGAAACTGGAAGTGTAATTTTGTATGGTTTTCACTAATGTGTATACACTTGGACAAAATATAAATAAATATAAATGGCAATTTTGAACATGTCAAATATTAAATATCATTGTGATTTTTCAGGAACAAATGATCGAGAACGAAGTGTCAATATTGCGGAAGGTGAAGAACCCGAACATCATTATCCTAGTGGAGGAGTTTGACACACTGTCGGAGCTCTACCTCGTCATGGAGCTGGTCTCGGTACGTCTACTAGATATCTGTGTGTCTGAATGTGCATCGGAAATCATTTCTAGAGAATAAATCAAAAACATTTTAACTCTAACTTGAAAACTGTAAGGGGAAGTACCCAATGTGGTTGTGGTGTGTTTATGAGTTACAAGTCCATTGTCCATTTATCATCCTCGGTTACCCATGGTTTTATATATGCTCCGTTACTCTCCACTATATCACCCATGGGAAATTTCATCAGAGAAATCTGTACTCAAATTACCCACCCTTGACCGGCGTGAGCCAATCAAACCGCTACACAGCTTGGACCTGCGAGCCAATGACAATTCATATCACTTCGTTGCAAAGCATGCGAGGTCATTTTGTTAGCCATCCATCACCGGTTATCTCCCTTGACCATTTCCGTCTTATCGTATTGAGTATTTTCTTTGGTTACTGACTTCGTCACGCCAGCCAAGGGCGGGTAATTTTAGTACAGATTTCGCTGACACCATTTTTCCCATGGGTGATGTAGTGGAGAGTAACGGAGCATATATAAAACCATGGGTAACCGAGGATGTTCATTTATTAACATTAACATTATTTACTACATTTATGTTCTTATTAATGCTTTATTGAAGGCGGTCAAACTGAAGACTGGTATGTGACCTGTGCTCACTTTTGCCTTGTTTTAAAATATCGGAATATGAATTATATGAGTCATATCATAATTACTGATTCCAAATTTCTATTGAAATATGATTGGATATTTCATATGTACATATCATGAGAAATGTTTGCAGTATTTCTGCCAATCTTCACACCTGCTATCTATCTCTCCTTGTGGTTTCCCTTAGGGAAACATGTTACTTTCTAGGTAATGCCAGTGGGTCATTCGTTATCTAACTAATAAATCAAGTTACGAGTTTCCAGAATTTAGTAAGCAGTCATCCATAAAAACTCCTTAATCTTGCTAAACAATTAGCTAATAACCTGACCTGTGAAATTCTTTGTATTTAATATTTTTGTGTCAGTGTCACATCAAATTAATATATCTTTAAGACTCTGTAATTTGCTCCGATTTGTTTCAGGGAGGCGACCTGTTTGACGCGATATCTTCAGCGACCAAGTACACGGAGCGAGACGCAAGTGGGATGGTGTACAACCTGGCCGGTGCTCTCAAGTATCTTCATTCCCTCAACATCGTGCACAGAGACATCAAACCAGAGAATCTTCTGGTGTGTACTCAATCCAACATCTTCATCAACAATCTTACATCTTCAGTGATAAACTGAAATACAAAAGAAAATTTACACCTCAGTTGGTTTTATCATGTTTGATTTTCAATTACAAATATTTTAAGTTTTTTACATCATATTCTAAAACTGAAGAGTGTAGACGTTTAGTCATCAGCCAAGGATTACTTCTTTGTGGTTTTTAAATTTTTTGGAAAAATAAAATCTTAAATTTATAAAAATGTTCCAAAATTAATTTGGATAACACAACTGTTCATCGACATAAAAGACATCTTCTAGGTAAAAATCAATAAATATGCCTCACAGATTTACAACATTATAAACATGGTAGGTGTCATGTTGCTGTAAATTTCATTTCTTGCCCCAGTCTACATTTAACAAAGATCTTCTTACTAGAAATTAACCAGTCACCAATTAATTCATTCAAACTATACTGCTGAAAAGGGTTATTGTATCGTGCCATGATCAAATAGATCTTACATCTTCAGTGATATAATGATCAGAGGCTTTTACAGGTTTTTATTTTATTTGGACGGGTGAGGGGGGAGGGGGAGGGAAGATTGTCATGTGGTCATGCAGGTCATGAGACACACACTCCAGGGGCATATACAGGGTTTTGTTTGGGAGTGCAGCTCTTCTTTATAAAACCCAAAATAATATTTTTTAGAATAAAATAAAAAGCAGGCAATATGATTTATCATAGACGCTCAAAGGAAACATCACATCATAGACGCTCTAAGGAAACATCACAAACTACCCTGGGGTAGATTCCAGGATTTGTGTTTTTTGGATTTGGACAACATTATGAACTTTTAATCTGAATTGCGACAACACTGAAAGATTCTACACACAAAGTTGACATCACGGTTTTCACTCAGTCGTGGTACCTGACTTGATAGCTTGTACCTTAGTCAGTGACTCAACGCTGACCCTTAAAGATAGATTTATGTTAGTTATTAGATTTGCACGGTCAGGTAAGAGAACAGAATGTTCATAAAATGACGTGACATGAAGCACTCATAAAATATCTACAAGGATCAAGGAATTTTGTTAGGGAGGGGTGCACCTCTTGAATTATTTTTAAGCCTCTGTCAGATTTCGCTTTTTGATTTGTATGTGACTTTTTTCTTGGAATAACCTCTTATGAGGTTTTTCTTAATCTGAGAATAACCCTATATGAGGTTTTTATTTTGAAAGTAAGACACGGTAGGAGGTTTTACTGTTGAAAGTAAGACATTAAAAGGAGATTTGGAATTGTTTGTCAGACCAATGAAAATTTTGTAATCACAATTGTTATCAAAAAGTATACAAAGACATTTTTAATGGAGATGGTGGGAATCAAACTTGAAACCCTTCACTCTTTAAACTTGCCCTATACCTCAGAGCCACTGAAGAATAAGCTGAAGGAACTGGCTTAATTTACTCTATTTATAGTAATACCTTTTCTGCCTCAATATAATGCTAGTCGAAGAGATAAACTCTTTATAACCCATTTGGGAATAAAAAATTATGAAATATAAATTTTAACATTTAATGTTTTATAAATTGGAGAAAACAATAAAGCCCTAAGGGTTTCATCCCTTCCTTTAGATTTTTCTTTAGCAAGCCCAAGATCTTACCATTAGACCAAAGAGGTTTGGTGACTATATAGAGTTGATTGTTGAGTGGTATTCTGCTGTCCGAGACCTTTGATGATATTTTATGTGTACTTTATTTTACTTGGATCACCTCTACTGTAGTTAAAACATTTAGACAATTGCACTCACATTTGTTTTGTTTGTTTGGTTCATAAATAGAGATTATTACCAGAGTAAGTGTGTCATATGACTTTTACGAAACGAGTGTGAAGTTTTGTATTGCCCGAGCGAGTGCGAGGGTTATACATAAACTTGCATGAGTTTCGTAAAAGTCATACGGCACAGTTTCGAGTGTAATAATTTCTTTATTACCCAATCTATTCACATTTAAATTGTGTAAAAATAGCCAGGAAACGGCACACATTTCTTGCAACGACAAGCTACAGTGACGTCACAAACAATTATTTATGACATCACAAACGGGAAGTTGCGGTGAAACAATGGTTGCTAGGCAAAAGTGATTTGGGGTACGGGATAGCTCAGTCGGCAAGAGCGCCGGTCTCACGTTGCTGAGGTCCGGGGTTCGAATCCCATCCAGGCCAAGGTGTAAAAACCTAGAGTTCACCTCTGTTAGATCTCTATAAGTGTCACCCTGGAGCCCTAGTGTGTAGTGCAACAAAAACTACGCACTTAAAAGATCCCACGAATTCATGTCAGTGGCTGAATGGTGGATACATGAACACGTGCATACGCCGAGCTGTCGGTTATCAGCGTTCAGCAGTGTTGGACAAACTGTTGTGACTATGTGTCTCAGTTCACCCAGCTGTAAATGGGTACCCTGTGAGGCATAGAATGGTCCCTAAACTGAGCGCCACATATGGCTGCTGGTTGAATAAAAAAAAATGATTGGACGGTGAAAGAATGCCATTGACCAGGGGAAACAATGTAAGCGCCTTGAGCAACCACTAGTGGATGGATATGTGCGCTATATAAATATCCTAATAATAATAATAATAATAATATGTGCACATGTGATCGTATCGAAACTCGGTTATTTCCAATAATATGGGTCATAAAATAGAGAACACCTTCATCCTCGGGCGTTCTAGCAACGAGAGGCCTTTGCCTACGGGAAGACCTAGGGCAAAGGCTTCTCTTTGTTAGCACGCCCTCGTATTCAGGTGTTATCCATTTCATATGTGACTGCAACGCAATACTCTATGTCCCTTTGATCTTGTTGTCAGATCTGTGACCATCCTGATGGCAGCAAGTCCCTGAAGCTGGGAGACTTTGGTCTGGCGACGGTGGTGTCTGATGTGCTGTACGTGGTCTGTGGTACTCCAACTTATGTAGCTCCAGAGATCATCGCAGAGTCGGGGTGAGTGAAAGTAGCATTGAAACATTCCCATATTTGGTCCTAGAATTCGGAAAAAGTACTTTGCAGAGTATATTTTTTTATCATCAGCATCTGACTTATCATGAATTTGAAATAAATAAAAATCTAAATAAAAAAATAAAAAATCTCATGTAATCCTCATCATGCTCCATAATGCTCTGTAAATGATTGTCTTCACAGATTTTTCATTGTTTCAATGAATGATGGTTACTCATTGCTATACATGTATTTTGCATGATTAGATTCATGTTATAATGTATTTATATTGTTCTTTTAAAATATTTCTAATATTTGTGATCTGTTTAAAGGTATGGTCTGAAAATTGATGTGTGGTCTGCAGGAGTTATCACTTACATCCTCCTATGTGGATTCCCTCCCTTTGTCAGGTGTGTCTTGTTAATAGCCATTGAGAGAATGACTATGCTTGATTTGTTTACACGGTGTATACTCTGATCACGTGTCTAGGGTATGCCGTTCCAGGATCAGGCTAAGTTGAAACAAGCGTACAGACAGGAAGACGTCATCATCCCTTAGTTTCAATAAACATGTCATTTATATCATACAATTACTTTTTTGAAATTATGTCAAAACATAGATTTATATTTTATTAACGTGTGATGCATTGTTTTAAAGAACCAGTAATATTTTAAAATAAATCAGTCAACTATCTAATTGTCAAAATGAAATTCATATAAAAAATAGTTATTGAATGTCGCAAGGATAACATTTGTCCTCCATTACACGCCGCCTTCGCAGGTCATTTCCAACTGGCGCATTCGGAGTATGTCTAAGGCGTACGCCGGTCTCTAATCAAGTGATATCCCGAATCAAGCATAGCCATTGACACATGTACATAAACAGTGGCCACATGTTGTAGTCTGTCCCTGACTGTTGGGGTTGGCTCGATCAGACTCAACACAAATGATTTATAACAGGCAATCAGTATATTCCCAATACCTTCACTTTCATTTTAAGTTTTATATCTTATTAGTATCATTTGCACTTTATATTGAGCAAAGTAAAACTGATAGAAACTGAAAGATAAAAATCTAACTGTCCACTATTATGACATCATACTTTTAGTGGTTTTAGACACTAGCTTAATATATTATAGTAACAATTGCACTGAGTATCTTTGTTATGAATTGTTTTCATCGAATTGTCACAGTCCGACAAACAGCCAGGACGAGTTGTTTGACCTGATCATGCTGGGCAAGTTCGAGTTCACCTCTCCATTCTGGGACGATCTCTCAAACTCTTCAAAGGTTAGTGGAAAGATATCTCTCAAGTCTTCAAAGGTTTGTTTGATGCTTTCTAATCTCCAACTAGCAAAGTGTGCAAATTTTGGTTCTTTAGTTAAAAAGCCATGGTTCATTTAGAATCACTAAGCTTGTATTAAAGTCATTTAGAATCACTAAGCTTGTATTAAAGTCATTTAGAATCACTAAGCTTGTATTAAAGTCATTTAGAATCACTAAGCTTGTATTAAAGTCATTTAGAATCACTAAGCTTGTATTAAAGTCATTTAGAATCACTAAGCTTGTATTAAAGTCATTTAGAATCACTAAGCTTGTATTAAAGTCATTTAGAATCACTAAGCTTGTATTAAAGTCATTTAGAATCACTAAGCTTGTATTAAAGTCATTTAGAATCACTAAGCTTGTATTAAAGTCATTTAGAATCACTAAGCTTGGATTATAGTCAGACAGACAGACAGACAGACAGATATTTTATTTACGTCTCGCCTCAATTAACATATAAAATTATATAAGATAACATGATATAAAATGAGCCACTCCTATTGGAGTTATGAGAGACATTAAAATCAAAACATTAAATAAAACTGGGATGTACATTCTCGAAAGATATAAAAGAAGCTATACAGTAAATCCAATGTGTCTTGACCTTTAATTTCTTGAGCTGGTACGGAAACCTGTCTGTTCGGAATAAAAACAAACTCTCAAAAATTGTTAAAACAGCTTCAAAAATTATTGGACTTCCAATTGAAAGTATCGGCGAATATTATGAGCAGCAAATTTCCAAAAAAACAAACAAAATTTTAAGTGACCAATCACATATCCTTTTTTCGGAATATTCTTGGCTACCTTCAGGACGCAGACTGCGCATGCCGACTGGGAGAACAAACAGGTTTCGCTACTCTTTTATACCAAACAGTGTTCGTTCGTACAATGACCTATTTATTGAATAATGTCATATTTTTATTTGATCAAGTGAATTGTGAGTGTGACTAACTCGGATGTGTTCATGTTAATTAGTCAAATTCTATTATGCAAAATAATATTATCATGTATATTTTGTTTGCGATGTGTGTTTGAAACTGGAGAACTGTATATATGATGTAAAACAAATTTCCCTTGGGACAATAAAGACATTATCTTATCTTATTATCTTATCTTAAATATACAAAATAAAATGATACAATAAAAGCAATCACGTGAATAAGATATTGCTACGTAGCTGTAAAATTGCCCTGCAGGTTTTGGCACTAAGCATTACAACACTGGGACTGGCCAGGATAAAACACACTTTAACAATATCACATTCATCTTTGAAATCACACCACACTTCATTGCACTTGTCTAACAAAACCTGTCGTACATCATTATAAACTGGGCAGTGTAATAAGACATGTACCTCGTCTTCCACACACTTATCACAATAAAAACAAACTCTCTCGTTGACTGGTAGGTTTGTATATCATAGTAGTCATTTAGGAAACCTCAGAGCAACATTTTAATGTCATTGTAAGAATTAAAGATGGTGGGATTTTCAACAATTTTACTTCACTGCACTTTGAGCATAATATTCAAGTGTGAAAAATTATGGAATTGTATCTATATAATCAGAGAAAATTATCTTAACTAGACTAAAAGCTAAATAGATTTACAAATCTAAACTGTATGGTAAATATCCATTTGCCTACCTTCGCATACCATAATTCCTCGAATACGATTCTGGCTTCAAATAGAGTCGGGAGGATAAGGGGGTGCTGAAGTAAATACAAACCGGGTCTCGAATAGAACTTTTCAGTCATACCGTATTTCCTCTAATACAACGCGGGCCTTTAATAGTACCTGGGGGTAAGGGGCCGCTGTACAAAAGACAACCTCAGGTTGTATTCAAGGAAATATGGTAGTCATAAAAATTGTTTGAATGACAGGAGCTGATATCGAGGATGTTGACGGTCGACCCGGAAGAGAGATTCTCCGCAGAAGAGGTGCTCACCCATCCCTGGGTCGCGGTACGTAGGGGTTTTTGATTTTCAGTCTTACTAATTAGAACCCTTGGGGAACATATATATCAATATTTTACAATCATTTAGAACCAAAATGCAGAAAAGGGGGATTTTGAAATAGTAGGAGTGGAATAGTACTTCTTTCACGGTAGGGATAAAATTACAATGTGTGATAATCCCCCATATGATTTTTAATAAGGGGATTTTGTTTATCATTTTTTGCGTAAATCGCGCAATAGCGCATCCTGGATTGGACACTGATCATCCGTAATCGTATTTTAACATTTTCATTGAAATTGATAAAAAAAAAAGATTACAAAGACCAATTATTGGATGCAAAACTTGGAAATCACTGGCAAAGCTTTTATCCTCTACAGTCAAACACTGATAGAATTAATGTCAGCAATTTCATTTTGTTCCTGCCATATTACGGTAGTTCTTTTCATTCTCGCTAAAGCTAAACAGCAATTCTATTAACCATATATTCTCCAATGTGTTTCCAGGATGACACAGCGAAGGATGACGATCTCCATGACAACGTATCTAAAAGTCTGAGTGCACACTTTGTGCGGAAGTCTCGATCAAGCGGTGTGGCAGGAGTCCGACTTATCGCTGTAAGTACATTGAGAACTAGATTATTTCTTAATCAGTCTTCTCTCAAGTATACCTGCAACAAACAAAACATTTACCATGTTCCCGTTGGTCCTAGAATATCATAGCCTATCTTTAGCAAGTGATCAAGGTATTTTGATTATGACCGTAGCTAACGAGTTACCATTCTGGAAGATTGGCCATGCAGATTGGTTTTATATTCAGTAATTTGTTAATAACTTAATTTTCTTATGAAGTCTTTTCACTTACAGGATATTCTACACAGATTCATATCTCTGCGAAAATTATGTTTTTATTGTTTGATTTCAGACGACAGCATTGGACAAAGGGTCTCGCTATTTCCAGGGACGAGGGGGTGCTCCATTGACAATTCATCCACGTGGTTCAGAGACCGTGGACGATGATGAGATATTCTGAGCCTTTTCATTGGACAATCAAGCGGGAGATATAGTCTCAAACTAACATTTATTGTCAATATCCATCTACAGAAACATTGTTCTAATGAACTCCATGGAAATATTCTAAAATGTCATGTGATGTTTCATTTTGTTTTAAAATGTTTCCTCAAATTATTCACTTTTATGTGAAGTGAAAATCCATATGATAAATATTATCTTATCCTCGTGAAATCTTTGTGCAATCTTTTACTTGACGATGTTTGTATTACTACATCAGGAACTACTTTTTTGACCTACTCATTAATTGTATTCATACATATGTTAAGAATTGAATGTAGACAATCTTGCTGAATACATGTTTTTTCCCCAATGCTTCTGTAAGCAACTCACATTTTATCAGATTAATTATGTAAAATGGCAAAATTATGTGTCAATTATTCATCCATTTTAAGTGATCACAATGGGCTAATGATTTAAACATTCATTAATAGGTATGCACATATTTCAAAATAAAAGCAATAACTGTATCTGAAGTTTCCATAATATGAAATCATTAATGTCTTCCTATTTGAAAATTTAATAATGAAATTAGCTTTGGATAACCTGGTATAAATTCACAAATTGAGAAATCTTCACACTGGCTCTTAAATCTCATGATTTGGCTTCAATGATTTGCTCACAATGAAATAAAGAAACTATTTATATACAATAGCGAAAATTGTAGATTTTATAATTTGCCTGAACAAAGTGCTTTATGCTTGATGTAGATTTTCCATGACAACTTTTAATATTTTGTATGTGTATTGATATTATTTTGAGAAGAAGATTTATGATTCCTGTGGCATTCATGATCTCCGTTACTGTCAGTATTATATTATTTTTAATCTTCTTTTACTCACAACGTATGCCAAGTATTAATAAACACCCTTCCTTATGAGCCGTTCCTATTACAAGTTAAAGTATGTAGTGCAGACATCACCTTTAAAGGCGCTGTAGCACGTTCTGCCTACTGAGATGTTTTACCGTCTAATATAACAAGATATTGTATTAACTGTTAATAATAAATGAAAAATTTAAGAAAAATAATGTGCAGAAAACATGCTTTAATCTCTGCAACAACTGTCAATCATAAGTCATGTGCATTATGCCAGAGGCGTGTTCAGAAACGTGAGTATCCGCTTCTGAATGACAAGTTCACTCGTACTCGCAAATACACGCGTGACCACTTTTAAGCAGTCTTGCCAAGCGAGTATTTACAATCCAAGATGGAGTCGCGTGTCACAAGATTTAATTACCTCTTTTTTTGTTCTTTTATTACCGCCTCAATTGAAAGTTGGTCAATTGCTATGTGCAAGGCATCTATTTTTTCAAAAATGGTGATGATATTCTGAAATTATCTTGGGAAGTATTCGTGACCTCAGGTTTCCGTTCAGGAGCCGTTCGCGGGCCCGGCATACACGCCAAGCGAGAACTCGTGGTCCTGAACACGCTTCAGTTCATTGATCTAGGTGCTGTAGACTGTTTAACCCAATTCTTTTCTCACAGAGTTGTCTCCCTTCAGGTTCTCCCTGTTCTTTTTTCTCTTGAATTTCTCGTTTCTAACCAAATCTCCTAGTGGCAAAATACACATATTCCTCCTCTTGATCCAATGAAATCACATTTCACATATAAACTTTATCTTTAACATCGACTAAGTTATTCAGATATCTTAGCCTTTGACTATGAAGGGTCTTGCGAAGTAGCATACGTCCTTGGAATATCTGATTTTTAATATAAATAAACTATTTTTGTGTTTTTCCTCTTATTTGATCTTTATTTATCAGCATCTTTATGATCCATTGTTTTAACAAAATCAAATAGCATATATATAAAGGAAAACACATTAAATGAGAAAATATAAATCCTAAGTTACTGTTTCCAAAAATAGCATTTTGACGTGTAATTGGCCAACGTCACCTATACAACGGCGTCACTGATGGTACAACTTCTGATACAACCAATCAGGACTCTCCATTTCTAGCTGAGAAATTTGCCATAGTAGAAAAGAGGTTGTCAACAAAAATCTGAAGGGAGTAAACTCTATGAGAAGAGAATGGTTTAACCCTAAAAAAAATTGTTCTGATAGACCCTTCCCCTTTAAAATGGTATCGTTTAGGCGCTCGTTGGAATTATTTTAGCTGTAAACACTCCTTTGGTCAATAACAGTATTTTAATATCCAGAGATGGGAATGAATTTTTAAAGACTTATATTTTATCTTAATCAGGATGTTTAAGCTATAGGGTGAAGATTTATGGAAGGAAATTCACCCCTGGACAAAACGACGAATTAGCTGATCTACTGAAATTTACATCCCTAGGTATATTTGAATCTGAACAAAATGTGAGACCTTTAACTCAATTTTAATTTATATTCTGTGTTACTTATTTTAAACATTGAATGTCTATGTTCATGAAATATTCATTGATTTAATTTATAAAACAATCTTTCAACATTGCTATTTATTTAAATTATTTATGCACATAATAACCACAGTATGTACAACAAATGTTCATGACTTGACAAATAAGTTATCTTAATGCTTGATGTTTGAAGACTTTGAAATGATTTGTCTTCCTGTAAAAAAAAGCATTTTCATCCACTTCCAAAATATTTACCCTTTAATTCATAAAGTGTTGATAGATGTCACCTATCCAAAATGGAGTCAATTTCAAATTCTTCCCTTTGCATAGTTTAATGCTCAATATTTTACTGTGAATACATTTGAACAGACTTTTGCTTTATGTCATTTGTCGTTTAATAACGCTTCAAAACAAAAAATACTTTTAGCAAATATTTACATGTGTAAAATCACAAATATACCCATGCTAGTTGTTTTTGATGAACTTTGCCTATAAGTCTGTATTCATATGTTAAAACGTTAATATATGTGCCTTCCTTACAAAGCTTTAAAAGCATTTACAGAAATTTAACTATCAGAGAGAACAAAAAAGATTTGATTTTTATTTGAATTCAACATTTTATAAATGATTATGTAAAATAGATTTGCTTTTTTAAAAGCTTTATTTTTTTTTTATTTCTCCCATCAGCCGTGTTTTATAGACATTTTATAGAAGATATTCTCTGCAAATTAAAAAGTATATTCTTAGATGCAAGCTTTGACTTTTAGAAAAATATAAAATTTTAGTGAACATTGCTTAACATATTTTGCTACTATTTTGCTTATACATTTCAAGGCATAAATTTGCATATTATATAAGCTTTTACCAAATGTACCATTCATTCGTTATCTCTTGATGCTTCAATTTTAAAGAGACAACAATGAAACTCATCTCTATTGTCAATATTTTCATCTTGTCCAATTGTGTTCTAAAACACCCTTAAAGAATTATATCAATTTATCTTTAGTTTTAAATAAACCAAATCTATGGATCAAGAATTCAAATCAGAGTTATACACATTTTGTGCTTAAATATTTCACAAAAAATAATTTCAAAGTGAAACTGTTTCATTTCAAAGGTTTGAGATTTTGTCATGTTCGCTTCACAATGCAATTAATTGTCAGAATTGTGACAGAATGTATTCCATGAATGTACATGTTTATCCTTTGTTGTAAGATATTGCAAGCTGTTGAACGGATGCTTGTACTTCTATGAATCTCTTCTCACATACATACTGAATATGTGAATCATTCATTCCAATCAATTAAAGCTCATGTTGTACCTTGTGTTATTATTGTACTTGAAGACGTGCAGCAGTTATCAGTAACGTTATTGCACCGACCTGCAGAACCAGCAGTGAATTTGCCAAGCACAGGCTGGAAGTAACAAAGCTTTTGTATTGCAGTGAATTGCAATAACAACTGCAAAATACATCTGGGTCTCCTTTCACAAAGCAACCTTAACTAAGGTTAACCTTAAGTCCCATTCTTTAACACTGCATTAAGGTTACCTTAGTGACCTTAGCTGCAGATGAAATGAGCTGTTTGAAAGAGGTGAGGGGAGTTGGGGTTTAACGCCACTTTCAAGAGTATTTCACTTATATCGCAGCTGCTAGTATTATGGCAGGGAGAAAACCTGCAACGCCATGTGGCTATGCATTGCGGTGAAACCTGCAGGCATCGGCTGGAACAAGCGAACCATGGGTGGTACTACTCTGAAATTCAGTGTAGCATTGCACCCAAACCTTGCTGCGTGTAGAACAGTTCTCTACTGAAGACAAAGTTTATGTGCCCCTGGCAGGATTCGAACCCCGGACCTCTTGATCCGAAGCCGAACGTGCTAACCACTGCACTATCCTGCCCTCTGTTTAAAGGAAGGATTGAAACCCCTACCTCTTCATCCAAAAGAATACTACAAAACCCAACCCACATCTGGTCATGTATTCTTGAAATGTCTGTAGCCCTATGAGGTTCTTTAGTCACAATGGCTACAATCCATGTTAAAATTCTGAGTGCTATGAACAGATTGTGAATATGGGTTCTTCGCCTCTTTTTCGAACGCTAATACTGATAATGATTCTGAAAGTAGTCCATGTAAAAAACAAGATTTTTGTGACAATTTCCGTATTGTGAAAATACTCAATCCATCAGATGTCCATGTGTTAAGATATAGGCTCAATCTGATTGAAATAGATCATTTTCCATAGCATGAGGAACATATTAACAAATTCTGAATGCTTTCAAAACAGCGACCGTTAAAATGTGCTGGCAGTGAAAATATTCAATCATATGGAAACGAGACAAAAGTCCAAATATTGGACCGTTTTTGGTTTTTAGCTCATCTGGCCTGAAAGGCCCGATGGGCTTATGGCATGGCATGGTGTCTGGCGTCTGTTTCCGCATTTTCATCTTCTTCTCCAGAACCACTTGGTCGAGGGAGCTGAAATCTTCTTCTCCAGTTCCAAAAGGTCTAGAGTCCAGAAAAGTTGTGTGCAGACTCCTTGGCTAATGGGGATTCTAAATTGTAGATTTGGTGACCCTGTGACCTCAAATGGGGTCACGGGGGTCACAATCCTTAAAAACCTATTTTCATTTTCTTAAGTTCCTAAAGTTCTAGAGAGCTGAAAAGTTGTGTGCAGACCTCTTGGCTAATAGGAATTCTAAATTGTAGATTTTGTGACCCCCTTGACCCCAAATGGGGTCACAGGGATCAAAACCTTAAAAACCAATTTTCATCTTCTTCTCCAGTTCCAAAAGGTCTGGAGAGCCGAAAAGTCGTGTGCAGACTCTTTGGCCAATGAGGATTCTAAATTGTAGATTTTGTGATCCTGCAACCCCAAATATAGGTCACAAACGTCATGACCTGAAAAGCTATTTCATGTTGAGATTTTATGTGCTCTTTAAAGGGAGGTAATTTAAAGGAAACAAAAGTAAAGAACTAGATAAGCGTTTGCGGGACACCGCAAAAGCAGAGCAGCTCCGAAACTTAGGGTCTCGCCTTTCCCTGTTCCGCCTTCTCGTCAGCATCAATAAAATGGGAATTCTTTTTAACAAAAGTTTGTTCATTATTCCAGTTATTACTAATCATCACTGGGGTCACTTTTCACAAGTTTGTTCTTAAAACCTATTTCTTCTTTCAAAATTTGATCAAAGGATTAACGTGGCCTTAACCAATATCTCATGACCTTGACCTTTGACCTTAAAGGTCACACCATCAATGATCACTTTTCATCGCGTATAATAATCATGCAATGACTCAAAGCGTTCATAGTTAAAATACGGCAGATTCACAAAAGCATGCCTAAGTTTTGACATCACTGTGACCTTGACCTTTGACAGATTTTAGCGAAAACGTTTTCAAATCTTGGTCTTTCTCCATAGTTCATATATATACCAAATAAGAGCCTAATAGCACAAAAAAAGTTTGAAGTTATCACGTTTACAAGGATTTTTGTAGTGATTTCAGAACTCATGACCTTGACCTTTGACATTGAATATGAACATGTCAAAATCATTCACCAGGTGTATAAGAAAGAAATTAAGCTATCTATATGAGGTGTTAATATATTCATGGAAAAAAGTTACTTAGTGATTTCAGAACTGGTCAGCATGACCATATCTCGTGACCTTGACCTTTAAAATTCAAGGTCACACAATCAGTGATCACTTTTCATTGTGTATCACAATCATGTAATGATTCAAAGTGTTAATAGTTGAAATAAGACATTTTTGCAAAAGCATGCTTAAGTTGTGACCTCACTATGACCTTGACCTTTGACGGATTTTAGCGAAAACCTTTTCAAATCTTGGCCTTTCTCCATAGTTGATATACACCAAAGAAGAGCCTGATAGCACAAATATTTTTCAAGTTATCGTGTTTACAAGGATTTTTTTAGCGATTTCAGAACTCGTGACCTTGACCTTTGACCTTGAATATGAACATGTCAAAATAATTCCCCAGGGGCAAAAGTAAGAAGTTATGTATATGAGGTGTTGATACCTCCTTGGAAAGAAGTTATTTATAGCGATTTCAGAACTGGTCAGCATGACCATATCTCTTGACCTTGACCTTTAAAATTCAAGGTCACACAATCAGTGATCACTTTTCATTGTGTATCACAATCATGTAATGATTCAAAGTGTTAATAGTTGAAATAAGACATTTTTGCAAAAGCATGCTTAAGTTGTGACCTCACTATGACCTTGACCTTTGACGGATTTTAGCGAAAACCTTTTCAAATCTTGGCCTTTCTCCATAGTTGATATACACCAAAGAAGAGCCTGATAGCACAAATATTTTTCAAGTTATCGTGTTTACAAGGATTTTTTTAGCGATTTCAGAACTCTTGACCTTGACCTTTGACCTTGAATGTGAACATGTCAAAAAAATTCCCCAGGGCTAAAAGTAAGAAGTTATGTATATGAGTTCTCAAAACCTAATTAGGAAAAAAGTTATAGCCAATACAAAACGCGCCGGCGGCGGCAGTGGCGGCGATGGAAACTGCACAAAAACTGATAGCAGCTCCGACTTAGTCGGAGCTGCTAATTAAATCTTCAAGTGTGTCTTTATTTGTAGGGGAGTTTATCTCTGGCCTCAAAGATAGGTCAGAGGGGTAAGGACCTTAAGACCTGTTTAATCTCCTCCATTTAAAGTGCATTTAAAATGTGTTGTACCTCTCACCTAGAAGTTGAAATTAGTTAATGTATATAAAGCCTGATGAGCTACAGAGCCCATGGCTCTATTTTTTTAAATTTTCAACCATATGGGTAATGTAGTGATATCTAATTCACATGCATTTTACCTGAGGCTGTATAAGAGATGGAATCTTACGATGATATCGGAAGCTTGTTGATATCAGATTTAAAGAAAACAGAAGACAAAATTTATAAAATAATTCATTGCACAAATAATAATATCATAAACAAGATATGCAGTAAACAAATACTGAAGTGCAATGAAATGGAATCAGAAACATTTCATGATTGATTATAGCACTTTGGACTCAAATAACCATCATGCAAGTTCAGATCAATAAGGAAATGTACGTCACATGGAATTCAATTTGAATGAACTATCATCCTATTTATCTTAATATGGAATACTTCAACATCAACCACTGACTCATGGATATCAATTTTGACATCAACCAAAGACTCATGGATATAATTTTCACAAAATTTAGGTCAAATTGTGAACATATTGTCAGATTTCATGTCAAAGGCTATTCAAAATCAACCAAATTCATAACAAATATCAATAAATTCAACATCTGAACAAACTTGGTCCAATTTCAAATAATTGTTCATATAATACACCGTACACAGGTCCATCAATGTACCTAATTTAACGCGTATCAATTCCAAGAATTCAATATGAACTTTGGTGGCTATTTTTCACTGACATTTTCCTCTAGTTAGTAGTCTCTGTTAGTGATATAAGACATTATTTATGGAATTGACAATTTGTGTGAACGTTTGTCAATCTTGACAGCATCTCCAAGAGTTACTTGTCGTCCCTGATGGTGCGATCTGCAGTTTTTAAGGAGATCCAAGTTGACAGCCTCTTGGCGCGGAGTTTGCTCCAGATCACGTGGTCGGAGAGGGAGAGGATTTGAGCTGCGTTCAGTCCGGCTGCTTCAGGGGAGATAACTGTAGCGCAACCCATACCTGCAACACACAAATAATTTGATTATTTAAGATGTATAGAAGTTGAAAACATTCACTGATGGATTTGTTCTGCAGGAAAAACAAGTAGTGAGCACAGCTCAATCATATAGCTCTGCTTCCAACATTCGTCAAAGAAGCTTCAAAATAGCAAAAGGATCATGAATGGGTATCGATTAACGTCATGTCACTGCAGGTGGATGAAAGCAGAATGTATAGTTTTGGACATTACACTTCAGACAAGACAAAATGACACCAAGTTATAATTCCATCCAAACTACAGAAAAGATATTAGATGTAGGTCTATCCACAAAAAGAACATCTTGGGATCATGGTTGACATGTATATCAAGACTCATGAAGTTAGCAAGTAGAGTTTAAAGATGGTTTTTTTTGACAAAATAACTTCTTCATAGAGTCATTGTGTGAGTCATGTGTTTTCATGAAAACCACAAATACAAAGTTCATATATAAGTCTAACCCACGAAAAGGTCCATCTTAGGATCATGGTTTACACATGTATCATGTTTTGTGAAACTATCATGTAACATAGTTTGGGAGATGACTTCGTCATAGAGTCAATTGCCAGGAATGGTATTATAAGTGCTTCAGTAACAAGTCAAATGAAAACAATTTGCATAAATTTTGCAAATGAGGGCATGAAACATACAAAAGCCATCTATACATCATAGTGATAACAACGGTCACTGTAATGTTCAAAGAGTTAGTGTTATATTATTAGTAGAATGACCCACCTGAAGGGAGTCTAAGGGAGGACCAGACGTCCTGGGCGGCCCAGTCTGCTGTGACCGGTGGACAGTTGATCACCGGCCAGGTGGAGTTAGCTGAGAGCACCGGCCCCAGACCGTTACTCCGTCCAGCCACCGCAATGAACACCGTCGGGATACCCTCACCTGCAAATAACGAGGTGCTTGTCTTCAGTGCAGGATTATCAACATCCAGATCTCCATTACGTCACTGTTAGTAATCAAGGAGTCTGTCACATTCTGCAGGTGTTATATCTACTGACATATTGATGATCTTAGTGTTATCAGTGAGCCCAGGAACATTCCAGGCAAGTTTATCTTGAGCTACTGGCCAATGTCAGATTGTTACCTTTGTTTACAAATTGTGATTCCTTTGTTTGGCAGTTGTGTGGAAGCTGAAGATACTTGCAAAATGTTCAAATTTATTCTGGAAAGAGCATTCAATTCATCTAGTTGCAAAAGAGCCATCACACCATGAAATGTGTCATCAAAGTTGTTTTAGACTAGCCCCTCTAGCAACATGAACGAGTTTACCGTTGCCAATGAAATATCTAAGCCATGACACACCTAACAAAAATCTGTCTAAATATCAACCAACAATCTGTGAAAACAGTTCAAGTGCATGGCTGATAAAATACAACCCTCACCTTCATAAGCAGCAAGTATGTTGAGCACTTCATCAGTGGACTTGTGAGCAGACGAGATTCTCAACTCACAGGGGACTCCGTACGTTGCACATGTTGCTTTGATCTTCCCCGCAAAGTCTTTGTCAGATCCCGAGCCCATGATCACCACAGCTCTTGCTTGTGGCTTTGGAGACAATTTCTGTCAAACATTTCAAAACAAACATACTAAGGAACTGCCACAGCTCAGTGCTTTCACAAATTAGGTTACCGAAACATAAAATTACATTTACATTTATCTGAAGAAGAACAGTGAAACCGAGGATATCTCAAAGACAGTCAATCATTGAATGAGCATCATAAAATCTAAATTTTCATTTACACCAAATAAGGAGATACCAGATAACAAAATTGAGCTTCTTTTCCTAAATCTCTTCCAAGTCCTCTCAAATCTATTCAATGTTTAATCTCAAAGCTGAAAATTGATGTCCACAGCAAAGGATCTACAATTTTCTCATATATAGGGTAATGTGCTCATGTAACTTACCGGCACCCTCTCCGCGACCCACTGGAAGTTCCTCTTGACGGTGTCGAGCGCCTCCTGCGTCACCTCCTTTAGCTCGCGGTACACCTGTTTGTCCTTCATCAGGCGTCGGTCACCCGCCGGCCACAAACGCCACGAGTCACTGTCGATTACGTCACCTAGCACAACCTCACCTGGACACAGTGGGAACAAATCAAAATTAACATTGGTATTTATTGTTATGATAATTGAGCCGTGGTGATTTGGGATTTACATGGCTTTCCAGGGTATGTCCGCATCTAGCAGTAACTTGGAGAAGGTGTGGGAGTGTAAACTTCCCCTCGAAAGGCATAAATCGTGCCATTCTCCATTACTAGTTTATTGAAGCCTTGCCGCATTTAATCAGTTTTCATGTGCTATTGTAGCAGCACACTGCACTTAAACTTCATAGTTACTAGTACAGGAAAGAATGAAATGCAGCAAGGCTAAATTAGACAGTGATGGAGATTGGCATGAGTTTTACCTTGTAGGGAGAAGTTGTATGAAGGCTGAAACCGTAGAAGTTGTGAGTATAGGATGAAACCTTAGTTGTACTGCACTAAGCTAATGCTTGTAGCATTGTACTCATTTCTGTCATGAACAACACTTCTGGTAACCCACTCGACATTCGAAAATTAAAAGCTGACATCTAGTTTATTTTCATTTCCATTCGGGAAATAAAGGACCAGAAGTGAAAGTATCTCACCAGTGTCTGCCCGAACGCCAAACTCTATCTTCATGTCGATGAGGCTGCAGTCAAGAGACGACCAACACCGCTCAAGGATCTCGAAGATGGCGACGGTCATCTTGCCCATGATGTCGATCTCATCGCGACCAATCGTCTTCTCCCCTGCCTTCAGCTCTGCCGCCAGACACTGCTCATAGGACCACTGTGGGTCGTGGTTCTCGTCATCCTGCAACAGTTATCTCCCTTTGTTAACTCTGTTTTGAAGTGGGTTTATTGCAAATGCACAGGGATAAAGCTTCTCAAGTGACTGAATTGGAAGAAATGTCCTTTAAAATCCACTAATTTGGCCTATTTGCCACATAGCAAATATGTCTATTGATATGAATGTGCAACAATACCAAGGGATTTTGTTAGATCAACATAAGTGTAGCAAGATAACGATTACATCCATTCTTTCATGTAAAATGCTTTTATATACGCAATATGACAAGTAGTTACAAGGTCAAGGCGAATCCAGGAGTTTTGAAAGGATGAGGTTGTTCACTTATTGAAAGGGGGGTGAATGGGGTTCATCAAATAAATGCAAAATTTCTTATAAGGTCCCCCATCTGGTTAGCCACTGTAGGTCATCACTTCAATTCAGGATGATGTTTTCGACCTTAGGAAAAAGGAAAATCATTTTGCTTGCCTTGAAGAAAGTTTCTAATTTAGGAGGACAGAACTTGTACCCTTCCTTGACGCCAGGGTTTCGTCTGAGGAAGGAACCTGTTGCAACTCGTCGGGTGACCCACTCGATTGGGATCATGTGACACTTGTATGCGATGAAGGAAGTATCAGAATTCTGTCTGATGAAGTGGGTTTTGATTCCTGCAAAATGATATTAAGAAATGTTATCATATACATCAAAATCAATTTCAACTATTTTGATTTCAAGAACACTTTAAGAAGCTTAAAATACCTATATCAAATCAATAATGAACAGCATATCACAGATTCTCCACAGCAGACAAAGTTAGCGAGCCTCTGGCAGGATTCGAACCCCGGACTTCTTGATCTGAATCCGAAGGCACTAACCACTGTGATATCCCTCTACGACTGACAGACGAACAAGGTGATGTCTATTTCCCACAGTATTTCGTACCAGAGGGATAAGAAACATTCAAAATGGCCATTACCGGGGTAATTAGAAAACCCATTTGGAGGGTTTGCTAATCAGTAATTTGATTTTATCAACCAGATTGTTGAAGGTAAAGGGCTATTATTTACAGAATTTCTTTTGAGGGCGACTTTGGAGCTAAATATATAACGAGTAGATGCTGACTGCATTGCACCTATCATATTAATATGGCTTTCAATTCATGTATTTCCAAAATTGGAGGAGGGAGAGTTCTTCATAAATAAAATGTGTAGAAGTGTAACGGTTTAACGAGTCAAATAGTGTATTACGCCTTTTCAATTGATTGTCATTTCGATTTGAGTGCTAAACTCACCTGCATTGTTGAGAAGATTAAAGATGGCCGTTGTGGTTGCCGTGGAGATGGCAGCCTTGCCTTCCATGTCATGAGCCCTTGCGCCATCGCCAGCCGTTATACGATCCTTTGACTGTACATGAACTTGATTTGGGTGGTCAACTAGAGCGGTCACAACCTTTGTTTTTCCCTCGATCACTCTCTCTCCCAGTTTTAGTGCTGTGTGAAGAAGATATATCAAAATATACCAACAAACTTCAATTGAGTATGTTTTTCATGAAATGTGATGTCAGGTATATGGGGTTATAAATAAATATATACAGGGATAAAGGTGGAAACATTTTGTCAACATGGTCACTCAGTAATGAAAAAAACAACAACATTAAAACAATTCTAGATATTGATGTCATTCAAGGAAATAATCAGTTTGAGAACCATGCAGTGATATAACAAATTATGAGATTTTATCTATTTGTTATATAACAAATTAAATTCCATTTAACAAATATATAAAAATGTCCATCAAATAACATTTGCGATAAGAATTGATAGTAAGTAACAGGTGTCTGCTTTTGGTTCCTCAAATACAATGTAGATGGTTTCTGGCATCTGTGACCAAAAACTGTCAAACTGAATTTAATGTCTCGTTTATTGAGACCTGTTGCATTATTATGGTCCACATGGTGAAAGTAAATGTTTTGTTTTGTTAATTGTTCATGTCACATCAGTTTTGATTTTCATAAACAAATATTAAACATTTCATATGTTTGGATTACTGGCACTCCATAATAACCAAGTAATACAACCTATAGATTTATCCTTTCTCAACTCCCAACTAAATTAGCCAACAAAAAATTATCCAAAACGATTTTAATGTACAACAAGTAATTGTCACAAACGTGACCATGTCCCCCGCCGCAATTAAGAAATGAGTTAAAAGAATGGACACACAGCTTGTACCGAGTAGTTACATTTACATGTTTGATTCAATTATTGTTATATCGGGCACAAATTTTAAAATGGTCAAAGTCTTGTAGTGACCTTGAAAACGGGGTCAAGGTCACCCAAATCGATTGGTGTCTGCGTATGACCCAAATGAAGACAGGTACCAAATTTGAAGACTCTAGGTACAGCAGTTCATGAGATATCGTACTAACAACATTTGACAATCAGTCTTGTAGTGACCTTGAAAATAATTTCAAGGTCAACCAAATTGACTGGTATCTGTATATTCCCCAAATGAAGACTGATACTAAATTTAAAACCAATAGTTCTAGCGGTTAATGAGGAATCGCACTAACAACATTTTCAAAACTGGTCAAAGTCTCCCTCTGAACTTGAAAATGAGGTCAAGGTCACCGAAAACTTATCAGGTCTACGTATTCCCAAGATGAAGACTGGTACCAAGTTTGAAGACTCTAGGTCAAAGGGTTCATGAGATATTGTGCTAACAACATTTTCAAAACTGGTCAAAGTCTCGCCGTGACCTTGAAAATGACGTCAAGGTCACCAAAAACTTTTCAGGTCTGCGTATTCCCCAGATGAAGACTGGTACCAAGTTTGAAGATTCTAGGTTGAGCGGTTCATTAGATATCGCGCTTACAACATTTTCAAAACTGGTCAAACTCTTGCCGTGACCTTGAAAATGACGTCAAGGTCACCAAAAACTTTTCATGTCTGCGTATTCCCAAGATGAAGACTGGTACCAAGTTTGAAGGTTCTAGGTTGAGCGGTTCATTAGATATCGCGCTAACAAGAAGCGGGACGGACGTACGGACGTATGGACGTATGGACGGACGTACGGAGCTGAATACCATGTCCCCCGCTCCGCGCTTCGCGGCGGCCGGGGACAAATATGTGTTAAAGACTATCTTGATGTTACATCACACTGTACAGTATACTGTACAATAATGACTCGAGAACATTGGCAGGTTCCATTTAAATTTCAATCCAGAAGTTTTCAAGGCTCTCCTCAAACAACAAAGAACATCAATTGGACAAAATCCAACTTATTTTACATGCATTTTATTTTTGAAAACGTAAAATCATTCACCCATGTATATCACCCATTACAATTTTCAAATACAGCTTGTTGGTGTGTTACTGGCACTACTGGACCGTATCGATGGCATGGTCGCAAATAAATGGGTCGTTATTTTCCCGGAATTTTCCATAAACTTTAATGTTAACGAGTGTGTCACACTAAATGAATATCGTAAGATTGTCACAGTTGAAATAAAATAAATGAAAAACTAAGGATATATAAATGATCCCTGATCACAAATATGAACATGCCGTCAACACAACAGAGGATGGGCATACCTCATTGTAACACGCATGGAAGCGGGAAATTTGTTTCAATGATTAAATCTAGACTTAGAGTTGCATTGATGTAACATTAATGTAAACATGTATAAGAGACTTTGCTATCACCAAACACTCACCGTCACCCGACATTGTTCTGTTCTAAATAAGACAATATAGCACCACTCGACAAATGACAGCAAGTTCTCATCAACTCATGCAAAACATCGGCTACACGTGGTTTTGCCGCACAACTCAAATTTATCCCCATCAAAACATAGTGCGTATTAAAACTCGAATTAAAACTTTTATTTTGCCTACAATTATAGCTCAATTCTAAAATTTAAGCTTGAAGAAACTGTATTTTATAGTTTCACTAAAATGCAGATTAGATGTTTTGAAATATAAAAGTATATTATTGTAAATTATGACCTCGTATAAATATAGGGTCAGATTGACATAGTCCCTCATCAGTATACAGTTGGAATATATCGGGCAAATGGTACTGTCATCACTTTGACTTGACAATAGAAGAGGTGACGAGTTCAAGTTATATATTCCGAATGAGGGTACACAGAAATGGGTCATGTACTGAAGAACAGCTGACCGAAACTAGGGCATCAAGCCGCAAGTAAATTTGCATTCGCCGAGTACAGTTCATCTAACAACACCAGTTATGCTGTTTTGTGTGAAGTATAGATAACATTTGATAGTTACACCGTCGATTGATCAAAAGTTCTGCTTCGCACTGAAAGATAAGGTACGTAAGTTGAAGTCGTTTTAGTCCACAATACTGAAAGTGAGTGAGCGCGTTAAAACGAGGAACAAAACTTGAGGGAAGCACGTGGTTACTGTCATGATTTTTTTTGTTAACTTGAAGTGTCTGATCCACACATCTATGAATGATCTACAAATGTAAGTCATGTTTACTTTTTATCATAACAATGGTTTATAATAAATCCGTTTAAGTTGAATTTTTTTTTATCAAATATATGTTCTCAAAGATAAATGTTCTTAATAATGAGCCTTTATTGATCGGCTCTTGCTTCTAATTAAATGTCATTAATTAGTCAAACTCATTAGAACTAATTACCTATGCAATTAATTATACATGATTAATTTGGAATTTAACAAACTTCTTCATAAACAAAAGAGATAAATGGGTTTACACACTGGTATTAAAACTTATTATGACAAACATGGTAATATTATGTAAACTATTAACATCTGAAAATTTAAACCAATTATTTTGTAAGTAAGTTCTGCAAGTGATCACATTCAAACTATCATGATACTGTAATTCCATATGATAAACTTGTTATGTTAATTAGAGAAATGATCCATTTAATTTGCAGTAAGGGTTAAACCCATTACCGTAGACTTTACATAATATTGTATTGCAGTCAATATATCAAGATTAATTGCACAGAAGGGTGTCATACTCATTAGTTACATAATATTGCAGTAAACATTTCAACATATTGCCAATTAAGTAGCATTTCTCTGGGAATGACCCTGAACATTTTGTTTAACCCAGTGCATTTGAGGTCAGAAATTTTGTTGCTTAGGGTCTCCCACATACTCCAGGGAACAGATCAGGATCTACATAATTTTTCAAGGGATATCTAAGGGTTTGTGTTTTTTTTATTTTTATGTATTTTTCTTTTACTTTGAAATTTTTATACTATGACTTTGTGTATGATGTTTTACCACAGTCTGGTTTTTGCAAAATATGTTTTTTGATCTTTAGAATGGTAATTTAAAAAATATATAGTTTATATCTATTGACTTAAAGACATGTATAACTAAAATTTTAAATGTATAATTCTGTAATGTGATCATAATATTATTGGTGGGGGAGGGGTTGTTAGTTCAATACTTAGTATAGATGTTATGTCGACGTTGGTTCATCATAAAATTTACATCTTATTGACGTTAAAAAGATGTTAGATCTCTAGCAATACGTGCATGCTGTTTATAATGTGAAATGTATTATTTGTTTATATACTATCTGAAATAGTAAAACTTATGGTACTTGTCACAGTTGCCTAAGTGACAGTGACAGGTAAGCTGTTGGAAAGTCACTGCGGAAGTTGGTGCCTGACTCTGAGGGTGTGGGTTGAATACCACAGTTAAGGAACTTGTCCCAAAAAATAGCAGAAGAATTTGTTCTATTTCCGATAGTGTGATCCCAAAGTACCAATATTACATGTTAGATCTCATGCAGTTCAATGATTTCTTGTATTGGTGAACCATCTTGAACAGTGGCGTTAAAGGTACAGGAATTTTGAAAGGGGGGGGGGGGGGGCACCAATTGAAAAGGGGGGGGGGGCCAAATATTTTTCCCCCACATTCCCGCCCATGCAAAAAATTTTGAAAGGGCCACAGGGGTTACAACCTTAAAAACCTATTTTCATCTTCTTTTCCAGTTTCAAAAGGTCTAGAGAGCTGAAATGTTGTGTGCAGATTCCTTGGCTAACGGGGATTCTAAATTGTAGAACCTATTTTCGTTTTATTTTCCAGTATGAAAAGCTCTCGAAAAAGTTGAGAACAGTTTATTTCGGATTTGCAGACAATACAAATCCGGATGAGCTAGAGAGCCCATGGCTCTATTTTTGTCATTTCCATGGAAACGCAGAATTTTGTTTCTGGAACAGAACTCAAAAACCTGTGCCTGATGGTGTATGTGCTAATCTAAATACCGACAGTGCTTTTTAAAGTTCCATATTAACACTGTGTTTTATTTCTTTCTATTCTGATAGTTGAAAATGGAAGAGGAAGATCTGCGTGAAGCGTGTGGAGTTTTTGGCTGTGTTGCTGCAGGGAGTTGGCCAACACAGCTGGACATCGCCCATATTATCCATCTTGGCTTAGTGGGACTGCAACACAGGTACGTTGGCCTTTAACTCCATATAAACATTGTACGTCTTCATGAACTTTAGTTTCATAAACTTCCCAAAAATATTTTTTTCTTATTTTGATTTTAATGTCCAATTAAATAAGGGATGGGGAATAGAACAGAACTAACAAAACTTATCTCTTAAAGTAACATCAAGGCAAAAAAAATTAATTGCTTTCTTTACGGATCACCCAATATAGAAACTTTAAAAAAATGCTGTTTAGAATGCTGTGCCTTAAAATTATTAGTCTTGTTACATGTTAAGCGCAAAGGCTTTAAGCGGGTGATAAAGTATTCCACATCGTGGATACAAATTGGGACTTTTCTCTAGATTCTTTTAGTGTTTTGCATGTACTTCACCACAGTGAGATTCTTCATGAGTTTGTGTGGATAAGCGAATCAACATTTGAATAAAAATGCATAGAATGAATTTGAAACGTTATCATACTGGTACAGAAACATGGGGTCCAGATCAGCGAGTACAATTTTATAACAATAATTTTGTGTCCTTTGAAAATGTTGTGGATGACAGGGTTTCTGGATATACTGGAACCGTGTAACAGGGTGTGACTTTAATTATCTGCCATTCCAGCCGATGCTTGCACGTTTCACCGCAATGAATAGCCACATGGCGTTGAGGGCTTTCTCCCTGCCGTAATACTAGCAGCCGCGATATAAGTGAAATAATCACCTCACCTCACCTTAATTACCTGCCATGAATAATACCAGGTTATATTTAGCAAATGAAAACAAACTTGTGAATTGTGATTACTTCCATTTTACAGATTTTGATGTACCATTATAAGTTTATTTTGGCTCTCTCCAGAGGCCAGGAGAGTGCGGGAATCGTGACAAGTATGGGTAATGGACGTACCCGGCAAAAGAAGGGCATGGGGTACGTGGGAGCCGTCTTTTCAGAAGAGGATCTCCACAAACTAAAGGGAAATATCGGGGTTGGTGAGTTAAAGAAAAAGACTCTTTACTTTCCTCTTCTACAGCGCCGTTGAGCAAATTGTTTTTTTGAAACAGGCGCTATATAAATCAATTATTATTAATTCATGGATCCGCCCATGTTGACCTGATCTCTGGTATCTTATTTTCAACCCCCCAAAATGATAAGTGATAATTCCCTCGTTTTGTTGTTACCAAATTTAGAATTTATTTCATGATTATGTCTGAATTGAAAGACTCTCTGATCTTTTTCCAGGTCACACAAGGTACTCTACCCAGGGTGCATCAGAGTTGGTGAATATACAACCTTTCGTGGTGGAAACGATTCACGGTCTTATCACTGTGGCTCACAATGGGGAACTTGTCAATGCTGCGGCTTTAAAGAGAGAGGTGAATGTTTGATTTTTATGTAGAATTTAAGTAAAACACACCATTCACACAAACATGAATTATTCAACCTTCAGCTTGAGTCTAATCTGATGTGAAATAAGAAAAAATGATATTTTGTCTATTTCTAACATGTATTAATTTAATATAAAGTTATTATTTCGTATGTAAGTCTTCAACTTAGATAATGAACTGCAGAGCCAATGGCCAATAGTTAAGATAAAGTATTTTAGATGTGCAATTTCTTGTGTGTTAAAAGAATTGTGTTTCACTGACCATATGGTGGGTAAAGTTATTATTTCATATGTGAGTCTCCACCCTTAGATAATAAATCATAATGAACTGCAGAGCCAATGGTTCTATAAGTTAAGATAAAGTATTTTAGAAGTTCCATTTCTTGAGTGTTAAAAGAGGTATATTTCACTGACCATAAGGTGAGTGAAGTTTATTTCATATGCAAATGCAAGTCTCCAATCTTAGATACTAAATCACGTTGAACTGCAGAGCCAATGGCTCTATTTTAGTTACCAGGTAAGTTATTTTCTTGTTTGTTACTGACCATGTGGTTGCTCTAACCCATGGTTTATCTAACTTCACTTGTGGGAGGGGAATGCTTAAATGTTTGTCATTATTTTATCTCAAGGTTGCCAGCTGTCATCGCAAGTAGGATGGGACATTGTTAAAATAGCAGCTGTTATGTTTATTAGCTTTTAATGTGAGAGTTCAAATGGTGGTGTCATTGACGAGAGTTCAAGGTTATGGTAAAAATAACATCAATTGTCATAAACATTTATCTAATAGATGATATATTATGTGTGTGTCATTCATGAACATTAATTTTACTTCCTTAACAATATTAATGATGAAAATGAAAATGATGTTGATAACTTTTTTGATTATGATAACATTGATAAGGTGATGATAATGATAATACTGATTATAATTTCGATAATATTTATTACAATTTTGTTTTCAGTTATTATGAAAATACATGTATTTTAAAATAAAATAGATAATGAAGGTAATGAAGATTGTTTAAGAAATATTATAAAAATTACTAATAAAGAGAAGTCAAGAATTTTATGTATGATCTTTGTGAAAAGTGAAAATTGTGAAAATTTACCATTCATAAAATCCTTATCTTCTCTCTATGAAAGTGTTCATAAAATGAAAAAATTAAAGAGGTAGATTTTCAAATGTAAAAATTTCTTCTTCTCAGGTGTTGCTCCATGGAGTAGGTTTGTCGACAGCATCGGACAGTGAGTTGATAACACAGCTCCTCACACGGACACCAGAGTGCGGGGAGCCGGAGGGTGTGA
Organism: Gibbula magus; assembly: GCA_936450465.1. Taxonomy (NCBI): domain Eukaryota; kingdom Metazoa; phylum Mollusca; class Gastropoda; order Trochida; family Trochidae; genus Gibbula; species Gibbula magus. Next base: position 57,543,052 of record OW388294.1, read on the forward strand.
ACTGGGTCGGCAGGTCAGTGACCTAGTGACCTAGGGTGTACATTCACTCACTAAGCTGCTTGTTTGTTGTTAAGATAGACAACCTTAGCCTTGAAGACGTACTTGACCACATGTTACTGAGCTGGACACTATCTGCTTGTCGTCCCAATTTCAAACTTTGTTCAAACATAACTTTCTTTAGATAGTGTGCATTTCAAAGGTCAAGCCAGTGGCAGATCCAGAAAATTTCAAAGGGGGGTTCACATAGTGAAAGGGAACGGGGAGGGGTTTACCTTTTTAGTCCATTAAATTTACGTGAACAATTTTTTTAAAAAGGGGGGAGGGTTGGACCCCCTTGAACCCCCTAATAGATCCGCCACTTGTACTTTTTAAAAATAAAATGTAGCATATGTAGAACCAGCTTAAATCTATGTAACCAAAAGTTTAAACTTATGTTGGCGTCAATCACTTCTTTTGAATGGATGCGATCATTTTCATAAATAAATAATTTATTCAATGCAGATCATTAATATTTTGTAATATAATATGTCAACTATTACGGCAAACAATGATGTTCATATGTTGAGTTCATCATATATACTCAACCAAAAAAGTTAGGCACCACCAAATTTTCAGTATTCAAGCATTAATATTTCATAGTCGATACACATGGTAATTGTATACATGATATTGGAGTCAATACAAGTACCTGGCAATGTTTCCTCTAGTAATTCTATAGGTTTGGATGTGTCTCGTCTCATAGTTTGTTTGCTTTTCAAGAATCAAGGCTCTGATGTCGAAGGCTCCCACATCCTATGCACTGGTGGTGATGCACAAAGACAAGCTGTATGCAGTGAGAGACCCATACGGGAACAGACCTCTATGTATTGGCAAACTACTTCCGTCTGCAGTCCTATCAGGTATGGGGGGAAATTTATTAAGCTCTCAGAACTGACAAACTGAAGAAAAACCTAAAATGGTAAATACTCTAGTCACAGGGCCTCTATATGAATGAAGAGGCCCTGAATCAGGATAGTTATCATTTTAGATTTAGATTACCTTAAATGGTAACTATCCTGGTTACAGGGCCTCTATGTTTATCAAGGGGCCCTGAATCAGGATAGTTATCATTTTAGATTTTTTTAAAGTTTTTTTGGCAGTAGTTGTACCAATTGTTATCATGGAGATTGCACTTGATATATCAAAAAGCAACATTTAAGTTATATTATTTGTAAATATACTTCTCTTACATAATAGTCATGTGATCAATATGCTGTCCTGATAACATTTCTTTAATTTCTGGTTCAAGAACTAAATTAAACACTTAAAAAATACTTGCGCTAATGGCTGCAATACTGCCGAAGCGGTGTTAAACAATAACTCACTCACTCACACTTAAAAATAATACTAGATGCAGAGACATTTCCACACCTGTGTTATAATGACGCAATCACTCTTACCACCTGCACAGGTAAAGCAGACATTAACGACGATGATGTAGAAGGATGGGTGGTGTCTTCTGAATCATGTACCTTCCAGTCTGTCGGTGCTCGCTACCACCGAGAGGTCATGCCGGGTAGGTCAACCAATCAGAAGAGACTATTTATGATAGTTTCAATTTTTTTTTAAAATCTTCATTTACTTAGAAAGATGGTTTTAAAGATTTTGTTTGACCAATTGCTTGTTCTTTCAGCAGTCAAAAAATCAAATATCCTTTTAGAAATTATTGTAGAATCTCTTGCTATGTTGGATAAATGATAATGCAGGGCTGATAAATCCCCATGAACCTTCTCAAAGTGTGCCAACAAATTTTTCAAAGTAATATTATTTATTGTGATCTGTCTTTTATTTTTATTTTAAAGTTCCTTGAAATATGATCGATTCCTGAAACACTTTGACATATCTCTGTTCAATTTCAGGTGAGATTGTGGAACTCAGTCGAGACGGAGTAAAATCAAGACATATAATATCCAGACCAGAAAAAGGACCTTCTGCATTCTGTATATTTGAGTATGTTTACTTTGCAAGGCCTGACAGTATATTTGAAGGTAAGTGGTGCTTATAGAATAGATGAACTCTAGGATGATAATACTTGAAGTCTTGTTTTTCATTCTTGCTGTGCCATTATTCTCTTTCACTCTCTTTCACTTTAACTTTGATCTTAAATGAAAACTCATCTTCTCTTGATTCGGGTATTGTACAACTTCCCAATGCAAGGCATAACTCTTGCCAGTCTCCATTACTGGCTGATTTAGGCCTTGCAGTATTTCCTTTAAAAATCTGTGCTTAGAAATCCAGCCCCGCTATGCATTTCTGCTGCAGCGATTCACTATCTAGGCACAACAAAGCGAGGGAAATACCGCAAGGCTTAAATCAGCCAGTAATGCAGACTGGCAAGAGTTATGCCTTGCGTTTGAAAGTTGGGTATTGTACAGTTACCAAGTCTATTTTAAAGGGGCTGTAGCACATTTTCTAATGGATATATATAGAGATCTCACGAAACATCCTCCTCAATCAATAATTTAGTCCTAAAGCGAATGGTTATGTTTTGGTTAAGCAACCACGGATCCATGTCCCATCATTATTAAAATTATTATAAAGTGTCCACACTAAAATTGCTGATTTCTATGACTAAGCATAAAAAGGTTGTGTAAATGAGCTGTGTTACCCTCTTAAGAAAATATATATTCCTTAAACATTATTATAAATTGCAAATTTGAATATATAAAAAAGCAAAAAAGCTTGTTTCAGTGCCTTTAAAAATGCTTACTACATCTCAAAGGTGACGAGTTAAATTTATTTATTTATTTATTTATTTCAGACCAGATGGTTCACCGGGTGAGACAGAGATGTGGTGAGCAGTTAGCGAGAGAAGCTCCGGTGGATGTTGATCTCGTCAGTACAGTACCCGAGTCTGCAACACCCGCTGCCATGGAGTATGCTCGTACTGTGAGTACGCTCATCCGTACTTTAATACTATAAAAATAATAACACTTTATTGTCCTCAAATTTTGGAAATTCTTGACCCTCCCCCTCCGTATTGTCCACTGCACATGAGTTCTTATGGCAGAGCAGTCTCTTATCGGAAAAGTTGCACCAAGTATGTGAACTTTTTGCTTTAATTCAAGGTCTTTGTTCTCTATTTCACAGTTGGGTATCCAATACCAAGAAGTGCTGTGCAAGAACCGCTACGTGGGGAGGACGTTTATCCAGCCCAGCATGAGGCTACGACAGTTGGGCGTCGCCAAGAAGTTCGGCCCTCTGACTGACAACTTCAAAGGCAAGAAGATAGTGTTGCTGGATGACTCCATAGTCCGAGGAAACACCATGAGAGCTATCGTCAAACTTCTCAAAGTCTCCGGAGCAATGGAGGCAAGTCTGATTACAATGAACTTTTTTTAGGGGCTGTAGCACGTTTTCTAATGGGAAAAAAAAGATCTCTCAAAATGGAATAGATGTATTACCAATTGCAAAACAATCCTCCTCAATCAATATAGTTGTAAAATTAATCGTTATGATTTGGTTAAGCAACACTGATCCATTTCCCATTCTCAAATTATTAAAAAATGTCCACACTAAAATGGCGGCTAGCAGTTTCTGTTTTATATGTAACACTGTTCGGGTAGTGTAAAATGGGATGTTTTACCCTCTTAAGCACTCTAAGATTCTAAGGGCAATAAATTAATGATGCCAGTTTAGGATTAGAATTAATAGAAATATATTTAGAAAAATAGAAAATATTTTCATGATTTCTCCGGTTGTTTTATTTTGTATGAGACCTGAGTGTTGGAGGATGTTTTGAACAGTTTTGCTTATATACCTTTTAGAATCCTATGGCAACATAATGGTTATGTCTAATAGTTATGAGCTCATTTTATGTGTGTTTCATTCCAGGTTCACATAAGAGTTGCCTCCCCTCCCATCAAGTACCCGTGTTATATGGGAATCAACATCCCTACCAAGGAGGAGCTCATAGCCAATCAGATGCCTCTCGACAAAATAGGAGACTATTTCGGTGAGTCCATTGAAGATAACATCAAAAACGTACATTTTGACCAAATCAGAGACCTTTTGGTTATTTTATAAACTATCACAGTTCTGCTTGAAGACTCAAATCTTTGACTTCTATTTCAACTGAAGTTTCTAAGTTTATGCATCTCTTTTGCCCTTATTTGTTTCGTTTCGGAATAATGCTTAAAGAGCTACTTAATACTCTCTGCCAGGAGGGTTTTCATACACTTTGATTTGAACATTGTGTGAGCTTTGAGCAATGCAATGTGTGGAGTTTAAACGATATAAAAGCAGGACTTATTATTATTATTATAATATATTGCAGGTGCAGACAGTTTGCACTACCTGACAGTAGAAGGGTTACAGAAGGCGGTGGAAGCAGGGATCATGACGAACCGTGAGGAGCACGGGCACTGTACAGCCTGTCTCACCGGCAAATATCCCACCAAACTCGACTGGTGATCATAGAATCTGATGAGAAGACGTGTACCTCGCACCATTGAGTACTACATAATACTTGTAAGACAACAGAATAGACTTGCACTGCCTGTCTCAAGGATTAACTTTCAAACTCAACTTGACTGATGATGGTAGAATCTGAGTGAGACATATGTATCTCGCACCATTGAAACCTACATAATACTTGTCAGATGACTGAATAGACTTGTACTGCCTGTCTCAAGGATTAAACTCAACTCGACTGGTGATAGAACTTGACAAGAGATAATGTTTTGTATTGTCAAAAAGCTAGTGGAAATGAATGAGCTTAATTGAATTGGCTAGAAGACAAGACATGAACAGAAAACTCTTACGCTCTCTCATAATGATGCTCTAAAATGTATCTGTTAATTTATACAATTGAAAATTTGCTGCAATGGTCAAATAAATATGTCAAATTATTGACAACATTCCAGAATACATGAATATGCAATAGATCTTTTTCCCTCATTTAATTCATCTGTATTTTAGGAGGTGAAGTTTGATTAAAATTGCAAAATATTGTATATAAACACTGAATTGAATTGCCCATTACAATTCTTGCTGTTTTGTTAATGAATGGTTATTTAATGTATGCAGATTACATTAGTTATGTAGTTCAAGCTGCCATATGCTTCGTAGATGCGGGTGATTTCAACATTGATCCGACCTGATGGATAATACTCTCCTTGTAGTGATAATCGTTCTGTAAAAAGTGTCTCAATTTATTCATGTATGTTTGAATACTTTTCAGGCTGATTAATATCAACCCTGTTCCGAGGAACAAAATTTGCAAAATAGTCCATCTATCGGGATACGAACTGGTTCTGTCGATTCCTCACCACAAGGTCGAGGACAGCCATATTGGCGCATGTTCTGTACCAATTTAGTGCAGACATTACCCAGTAACATAGCTGGCCAAACTTCCGAATCATTCGTATACATGTTTATCATGTTATGGAAACCGACAAAGGTATGGCTGTTTGGAGTTACTTGCCCCTAGCTTCTCGCACCGAAAGCTTTTGTTTGAGGACTTGTGATTAGCTAACGGAATTTCGTCAGAACATGCGAGCATCCAAACTGTCATCAGATGGTTGTGTTGTGTTGAGTTGTATCCCGCTAGATATTGTCATTTTCAACTTTTCCTCGGAAAATGGTCTATTTCAATCAGATTGGAATACTTTTTTAGCTCATCAGGCCTGAAAGGCCCGATGGGCTTATGGCATGGCATGGTGTCCGGCATCCGTCCGTCCGTCCGTCCTTCCGTCCATCCGTCCGTAAACTTTTCGCTTTTTCGACTTCTTCTCCAGAACCAATAACTCCACAGAGCTGAAATTTTATATGCAGACTCCTTGGCCAATGGGGATTCTAAATTGTAGATTTCGTGACCCCGTGACCCCAAATGGGGTCACAGGGGTCACATCCTTAAAAATGTATTTTCATCTTCTTCTCCAGTTCCAAAAGGTCTAGAGAGCTGAAAAGTTGTGTGCAGACTCCTTGGCCAATGGGGATTCTAAATTGTAGATTTCGTGACCCCGTGACCCCAAATGGGGTCACAGGGGTCGCATCCTTAAAAACCTATTTTCATCTTCTTCTCCAGTTCCAAAAGGTCTAGAGAGCTGAAAAGTTGCGTGCAGACTCCTTGGCCAATGGGGATTCTAAATTGTAGATTTTGTGACCCCGTGACCCCAAATGGGGTCACAGGGGTCACATGTTTAAAACCTATTTTCATCTTCTTCTCCAGTTCCAAAAGGTCTAGAGAGCTGAAAAGTTGTGTGCAGACTCCTTGGCCAATGGGGATTTTAAATTGTAGATTTCGTGACCCTGTCACCCCAAATGGGGTCACAGGGGTCACATCCTTAAAAACTTATTTTCATCTACTCCAGAACAAATGTACCTAAAAGGCTGTAATATTGTGTGCAGACTCTGTCAATGGGGATTCTAAATTTTAGATTTGGAGACCCTGTGGTGCCTCAAATAAGGGCATCAAGCCATGACCTTAAAATCTATTTCAGTCTTCATCATTAAACAATATAAACCCTGATGAGCTACAGAGCCCATGGCTCTATTTTTATTCATTACCCATGAGGTAAAACAAAGCCATGTCAATATAGCATATGCACACATGTGCAGATGTTCTTGTTGTCTAAGTCTTTGCATGAGTTCCTGTAATTTATCATCTTTTGACGTTGTCAAACAGGTCATTGAAAAGAGCTTTTTGCTTTTTGTTGGTGGCAATATGAGTAAATAAAAAAAATAATAATAAAATGATTCTGAATGATTCTGAAAAGAGCTTTTTTCAAGAGAAGTGGGACATTTACTGACCATTTTTGAACATGGATTTAATGGCCTAAAACTGGTCATTAAGAAATTATCAAAGTGTGTCATACAACATTTATACTTCGCTCAAAATTGTGGATAAGCCTTGATGTAATACAAAGATTTACACTTGTATCGTAAGATTGTATGTTACACTTGCTTGTGTATTAATCACTGTACGTTAGTTTTGATAACTCTTGATGCACTTAGCTGGTTATTTTTAGCATGCAGCTTGCTTGCAGCATACTATAATTACTGTAGAGAAATACTTTTTTGTAAATTTTCCATGTCCACAACTGCACTTCCTTGGTTATGCAACTGCAACATTTTAAAGTAACACCCATATTTTTTCAAAGATTAGACATCATCCCTTCAAGTTTTAAAAAAAACAACCCATCCTGACTCTCACAAGATTTTATTACCAGGGCCTTCTTTCACACAGAACTAAGGTGATCGTCAGTCTGTAAGCAACTTCCCTCGCAAGTCATAATGGGACAGTTCCCATAACTAATTTAAACCTTGCTGCATTTCTTTAACTTTTCTGTACTAGCACAGCAACTCATTTCACCTGGTCTTCATGTTGTGCTCTGCTATGCTAGCAAGGGAAAGTTAAGGATACGCAGCAAGGCTTGAAATAAGCCAGTGATGGAAATTTCCGCTGGTTATTAATTGTAGGGGATGATGTCTGTCACGTGTAATTTTAAAGAATGGGAGTTATGATTAACCTTGCTAAGGGTTGCTTTATGAAAGGAAACACTCTACATCTTGCGTTGTTCTTCACTCTCAAATACACTGGTCAGAAATAACAATGCGGTGGAAAACTCTTCACAGCCAAAGATGTTTTTTCCTGTGTATTTAGTTGTTGAATAAAACCTACTTTTGTCTATTGATATTTCCTCATTGTTTCTTTTCATGGTCAATGTTTGTTAGTCTATAAATAAAATCAAGGAACCTTTTGGTTTTGAAAATGTTCAGAATGTGGTATGGCTTGATTGTAATCAAACACTTGTTTTTTAGTTTGCTAATTTTTTTATCTGCGATATTATCTGTCAATCATGTTTGACACTCAATGTGAAAGCCATATAGCTAAAATATGGTTTCATATTTTAGGAAAGATACATTGTAACTAAATTGTATCTGAAATATTTTTGATATCATGACATGTATGTTTGTTTTGTTTAATAAAATAAACATTACTACTTAAAATTTGTTGGTTATTATATTGTTCCCCATCACAACAAAATTGGCAAGGTGTTTAAAAACACGTACTCTATCCATCAGGATTATAAATTCAAAAATTGTTCATAATAATCCCCCTGCCATGAAGTGGAAGGGGATATAGGTTTGAGCTATGTCCATCTGTCCATGTGCCCGTTTGTTTGTCCATCTGTCCACGATAGAGAGGACAGCTTTTCTCAAATGGAGTTCGAAAATTACTGTTCATGGTATCTCCAAAGGGGACAGCTTTCCTCAGAAACTATTTTTCCAGAGTGACTTCAGATAACTTACTCCAGTGTACTAGAGTTAGGATGTTCAGGAGAAAGTTGCAAGTTTATTGCGCACTAATATGGCGGGGGATGCTGATGACACTATCTTCTTGTTTCAAGACTAGTAGGAACGGTGCTACTACTTAAACTTAAGGTAAACTTTCCACTGGGATGGGGCAGAATAGTGCAGTGGATGGCATTTGGCTTCGGATCAACAGGTCTTGGGTTGAAATTCCTCCAGGCGTTTGGCAGTTTCTGCAGTAGAGAACTGTTCTACACGCAGTAAGGTATGGGTGCAATGCTACACTGAATTTTCATGATAGTACCACACAAGGTTCGCTAGTTCCAGTCAATGCTCGCAGGTTTCATCACAACGCATATCCACAATGGTGTTGCAGGTTTTCTCCTTGTACTTGTACTTGCAGCCGTGATATAAGTTACATACTCATGAAAGCGGTGTTAAACCCCAGGTAAAGGAGATCTGACTGTCAAACAAAGTATGTTTGCTTTGTAACATCTTGGGAATGTTTTTGGCCATTTCAACGGAAGCACACCTAAAAATTTATTACCAGAAGAACTCGAGAAACTTGGATGTGGAACAATCATCATGTGTAGGTTGAATTTATTACCAAAAATTTGAATAACTTACAATTTTCAACGCCAAAAATGTGAGTGATTAAAGAATAGGTTAAAGAATAAAATCGTTATCATAAGGATCGAGAAACCATGCATGATCGCGAGGATATGGTGGACCCTGATAGGAAGGAAAAAGCCGAAGATGAGAAACATCCGAGTGTTTTTCCTAACTATCAGGGTTTACAACCTTACTATATCCGAGGTAGAATGGTTTCTATATATTAATATCCACCGTTTTTAATTTTAAAAGACGCTTTGTGATCGCGTTATCAAAGATCCCTGGTAAATATAGAGTCGTTCGTAAAATCCTTGTTTACAGTCTGAAATCCCTTTTACGGCCATGGATCCTATCTTCGTTGCTGTTATACCGTTGTCTTCCATCTGCCTCCGTGGCGCAATAGGCTAACCGTCAGCTCACGTACCACAAATACTGGTTCATACTGTAATGTATATTTGAGAAATTTTACAAAATCAGTCTTAAGATAGTTTCTTCAGATCTATGCTTTCACATCATCCTCTTAGGAACACATCAAGGTTTACAATCATTGAAATTCCTCCTAACAGAGGGACTTAAAATGTTGTTAGAGTTGTTTCTGTAAACCCTCCAGGAGGGACTTAAAATCCATTGTGCCGGGTGATAAAGAAATGTAACCAATGCTCACCATATGATACGATCTTGAAAAGACTGTCTGAAATGAACAATTATACAGAGATAGGTTGATAATAATTGTTTAATATATGTTTTTGTATGATTTTGAATGTGAAGAGCTATCATGAAAAACAAAACACTTTTAATTAAATGGTATAGTTTATTAGCAGATCCGACTAAGTCGGAGCTGCTATCAGTTTTTGCGCAGTTTCCGTCGCCGCCGCCGCCGCCGCCGCACGCGCGTTTTGTATTCGCTATAACTTTTTTCCTAGAAGGTTTTGAGAACTCATATACATAACTTCTTACTTATGCCCCTGGGGAATTTTTTTGACATGTTCATATTCAAGGTCAAAGGTCAAGGTCACGAGTTCTGAAATCGCTAAAAAAATCCTTGTAAACACGATAACTTGAAAAATATTTGTACTATCAGGCTCTTATTTGGTGTACATCAACTATGGAGAAAGGCCAAGATTTGAAAAGGTTTTCGCTAACATCCGTCAAAGGTCAAGGTCACAGCGAGGGCACGACTTAGGCATGCTTTTGCGAAAATGTCTTATTTCAACTATTAACACTTTGAATCTTTAAATGATTGTTATACACAATGAAAAGTGATCACTGATTGTGTGACCTTGAATTTTAAAGGTCAAGGTCACGAGATAGGGTCAAGGTCACCAGTTCTGAAATCACTAAATAACCTTTTCCCAAGAAGGTATTAACACCTCATATACATAGCTTCTTTCTTATAAACCTGGTGGATGATTTTGACATGTTCACATTCAAGGTCAAAGGTCAAGGTCACGAGTTCTGAAAACGCTAAAAAAAATCCTTGTAAACACAATAACTTGAAAAATATTTGTACTATCAGGCTCTTCTTTGGTGTACATCAACTATGGAGAAAGGCCAAGATTTGAAAAGGTTTTCGCTAACATCCGTCAAAGGTCAAGGTCACAGCGAGGGCACGACTTAAGCATGCTTTTGCGAAAATGTCTTATTTCAACTATTAACACTTTGAATCTCTTAATGATTGTTATACACAATGAAAAGTGATCACTGATTGTGTGACCTTGAATTTTAAAGGTCAAGGTCACGAGTTAGGGTCAAGGTCACCAGTTCTGAAATCACTAAATAACTTTTTTCCATGAAGGTATCAACACCTCATATATATAGCTTCTTTCTTGTACACCTGGGGAAATATTTTGACATGCTCACATTCAAGGTCAAAGGTCAAGGTCATGAGTTCTGAAATCACTACAAAAATCCTTTTAAACACGATAACTTCAACAACTTATGTGCTATCAGGCCCTTACTTGGTATATATCAACTATGGAGAAAGACCAAGATTTGAAAACGTTTTTGCTAAAATCTGTCAACGGTCAAGGTCACAGCAAGGTCACAACTTAAGCGTGCTATTGTGAATATGCCTTATGTTAACAATGAACACTTTTGAGTCATTGCATGATTGTTATACACAATGAAAAGTAATCATTGATGGTGTGACCTTGAAGGTCAAAGTTCAAGGTCATGAGATATTGGTTAAGGCCATGTTAATCTTTTGATCCAATTTTGAAATCAGAAATAGGTTTTAAGAACAAAGTTGTGAAAAGTGAACCCAGTGATGATTCAACTTGTTAGAATAACTTGAATAATGAAAAACATTTTGTCCAAAAAAATTCCCATTTTATTTATGCTGAGGAGAAGGCGGAACAGGGAAAGGCGAGACCCAAAGTTTCGGAGCTGCTCTGCTTTTGCGGTGTCCCGCAAACGCTCTTCTAGTTTGATTAGGTTTATCCGATATTCATAAAGCACTTAATACATGTATATCATAAAATACTTCTGGCTGTTAAAATCAATATTGTAGCTGTACACAAAGTCAATACTCTTCATAACAATGAGATCTCATCAATCTGATTTAAATAACATTCTTCACTCACTTCCTGTCAAGGGAAGTAACTCTAGATTTAGTCAAGTTTTTGTAATGAAACCATTAGTTGAAACAAGCTGTTTTGGTATTCATGTATTCATTACATCTAGGGAATAGCCCACGTTTTTTGTGTCGCTCAAGCGTGAAAATACCAATCACAATAGAGCTGGTCTGTGTCAACTGGATGCTTTCACCCAAGTGCGAAATCAGCTATGCGGGAAGCGCTCGTAAAAGCTCCAAATTGAGTAATGAAGTAACATGCTTTCACTGTTCTTGTGGACCTTATTTGAAAAGCTAAAAAAAATTCTGGAGAATTTCAAAGAAAAATAGGTTGTAACCTCACTGGGACGCATATTACCAATCGACATGTGTTTTGAGTTCATTCATTTGTGCAAAAGGTATTCATATTCATAGGACTAGTATAAGTAAAATAAGGCAAATACTGTAACAAAAATTTTTTCATCAGCGAAGTTGAGTCATCACTTGGGTCACTTCACACAACTTTGTTCTTAAAATCTATTTCTTATTTCAAAATTTGATCAAAGGATGGCCTTAACCCATGCATATCTCGCTTTGACCTTTGACCTTTGACCTTCAAGGTCACACACTCAATTATTACTTTTCATTGTGTATAACAAACATGTAATGATTCAAAGTGTTAATAATTAATATAACGGGTAAGGCACATTCCAAAAAGCATGCTTAAAGTCAACTTCCAAACGCAAGGCATAACTCTTGCCAGTCTGCATTACTGGCTGATTTAACCCTTGCGGTATTTCCCTAGCTTTCTTGTGTCGAGGCAGTGAATCGCTGCACTGGAAATGCATAGCGGGCCTGGATTTCTAAACACAGATTTCTTAAGGAAATACTGCAAGGCCTAAATCAGCCAGTAATGGAGACTGGCAAGAGTTATGCCTTGCATTGGGAAGTTGGCTTAAAGTGTGACCTTGACCTTCGATGGATTTTATCGAAAACCTTTCCAAATCTTGGTTTCTCTCTGTAGTTGATATGTATCAAATAAGAGTCTAAAAACACAAGAACTTTTCAAGTTACCGTGTTTACAAGGATTTTTTCAGGGATTTCAGAACTCGTGACCATGACCTTTGACCTTTAATAAGAACATGTCAAAATAATTCCACAGGCATATAAGAAAGAAGCTATGTATATGCTGTCTTACAACCTTCTTGGAAAATTTGTTGTGATTTGAGAACTGGTGACCTTGGCAATATTTCGCGACCTTCACCTTTGGTCTCAAGATCATACAATCAATGATCACTTTTCATTGTGTAATGATTTAAAGTGCTCATCGTTACAATAAGACATATTTGCAAAAGCAAGCTAAGTCTTGACCTTGCTGTGACCTTTACCTTTGACAGATTTTAGAGAAAACCTTTTCATATTTTGGTCGTTCTCCATAGTTGATGTATACCAAATACAAACCTGATAGCACAAAAGAATTTCAAGTTATCGTGTTTACAAGGATTTTTTTAAGTGATTTCAGAACTCGTGACCTTGACCTTTGACCTTGAATGTGAATATGTCAAAACAATTAACCAGGGGTATAAGTGTGAAGTTATGTATATGAGTTCTTAAAACCATCTTGGAAAAATATTATAGCGAAAACAAAACGCATGGCTGCTCCCATTGAATACATTTTGAATCTTTCTTTTACACATTCAGAATGTTACAGAAATAGATATAGGATGATTCTCTGGAGTTACTTTAACCTAGCTTTTGTTGGAAGACTTGTGATTGGCTGACTGAACTTGAGGTGAGGTGAGGTGAGTTGGGTGTTTAACGCCGCTTTCAAGAGTATTTCACTTATATCACGGCTGCTAGTATTATGGCAGGAAGAAAGCCTGCAACACCATGTGGCTATGCATTGCGGTGAAACCTGCGAGCATCGGCTGGAACAAGCGAACCATGGGTGGTACTATGCTGAAATTCAGTGTAGCATTGCACCCAAACCTTACTGCGTATAGAACAGTTCTCTACTGCAGACATAGTTGCCGTGCCCCTGGCGGGATTCGAACCCCGGACCTCTTGATCCGAAACCGAACGCGCTAACCACTGCGCTATCCCGGCCCGACTGAACTTGAGTCAGAACAAGAGAATACACAATCAGTCAGACCATATGGAGAGGAAATCCTGATAAATCGGGTTCGTATCCCAGTATATGCAATATTTTGCAAGTTTTATACCTTGAAACAGGGTCAACTTTAAAGGGGCATAATCATGTTAGTGAGGTCACATATATGTCCAATGTTATAATTTGAGAATTATCAACTTTAACTGAAAATAACGAGTTTAAGGTCAATCAGTTCAGTATAACGAAAATACAACCATTCAAAGTCGTGGTCATGATAAAAAACCGGACAATGGACCTTGGCTTGCTGCAGCCATTAAGTCAAATGTAATTTTGGAAACTTTAAGAAAGTAGATAGGAAGACAGAATTGTCTCTATAGTGTTTAATAGGTCTTATAACGAGTACATACGTGAGATAGAGCCATAATTGCTGGCTACTTCACATGCATGAGACCATTCCTTGGGTTTCATTGAAACATACATATATTTGGTAATTTTAAGCATTTTTGGTTGAATATGAAAGTCGAGTAAGAAGATAAACCAGCACCTATTGTAATTTGGTACATTTTAGAACCAAATAAAATATAATGCAAAACTGATCTTTAATCAGTCTGCCCTTGAGATTTGTCCTTGAATTTTGTCTCAAGGTGAACTATCCTTTTAACCAGTGGGAATGATTTGACTAATCAAAGCACAGGAACATGAAGATTTTCTTGATAACAACTTCTTTAATGTGAAAATACACGACGTTTCGGAGTACATACTTCATGAAACATAACAACAACATAAATCTCTAACAAGACTTCATCATAAATGTCACACACAAACACGCACTCTCCAAAATTCACTCAAAACCTCAACAATTTTCTGCCATTATTTTCTCGATTTCTTCCGCATCTTTAGGGCAGCAAGAGGACAGGACCTCTGGTGTTGACTTGGTGATCAGAACATCGTCCTCTATACGGATGCCGATACCGCGGTACTCAGGCGGAGCAGAGGGATGGGATTCTGGGATGTAGACGCCTGGTGGAAAAGAAAATGTCATAAATATAACATATTGACGAAGCAGATTTTTTGGATCATTTGTAGAACCTTTAGGGCCAATTTTCTAAATTGCCAAAGCAGAAAGATAAAATTTGAACATTCAAGTTGACATTCATGTATTGATCATTCTAAACAGGAATGTCCCCTATCGGTTTTATTTAAACAAAATTATCCTGATAGAACCCTCCCTTTTAAATATGAGATGGGGCCAGTTGCGAAAGTGGCCAGTAAACCCACCAGGCGTTCGGGATATTCAATAAACTAGAAATATGTGCATGTGATGCACTGTGATGTCCCCCGCTCCAACTTTCAATCCAACCTAGTCATATTACCCCTATTTTTCACTTAAGCTAAGCACTAAGTTCAATACTCCATTAATAACGAGAAATAAAAAAATTCAGAACAGCCAAAGTAGCAAAAGGCACCACTCTATCACTAGGTCTAAGCAAATACAAAGTTTGGTGAAAAAATATTGAACGGTTTTGGAGATAGAGGCCAGAAAAGGTCCCTACCCCCAATATGCACTAAGTTCAAATTGTTTCCATGGAAACCAGAAAAAAAATAATTTCAGAATAACCAAAATAGCAAAAGGCACCACTCCACCACTAGGTCTAACCACATACAAAGTTTCGTAAAGAAATACTAGATAGATTTTGAAAAAGAGGCCGGAAAAGGTCCTTACCCTCAATATGCACTAAGTTCAAATTGTTTCCATGGAAACCAGAAAAAAATAAAAATTCAGAATAACCAAAATAGCAAAAGGCACCACTCCACCACTAGGTCTAACCACATACCAAGTTTCGTAAAGAAATACTAGATAGATTTTGAAATAGAGGCCGGAAAAGGTCCCCACCCCCAATTTGCACTAAGTTCAAATTGTTTCCATGGAAACCAGAAAAAAAAAAAAATTCAGAATAACCAAAATAGCAAAAGGCACCACTCCACCACTAGGTCTAACCTCATACCAAGTTTCGTAAAGAAATACTAGATAGATTTTGAAATAGAGGCCGGAAAAGTTTCCTACTCCCAATTTGCACTAAGTTCAAATTGTTTCCATGGAAACCAGAAAAAAAAAAAAAATTCAGAATAACCAAAATAGCAAAAGGCACCACTCCACCACTAGGTCTAACCTCATACCAAGTTTCGTAAAGAAATACTAGATAGATTTTGAAATAGAGGCCGGAAAAGTTCCCTACTCCCAATTTGCACTAAGTTCAATTTGTTTCCATGGAAACCAGAAAAAATAAAAAATTCAGAATAACCAAAATAGCAAAAGGCACCACTTCACCACTAGGTCTAACCACATACCAAGTTTCGTTAAAAAATATTCAAAATATCCTTACTTCTGAACCAATGAAAATTCATCTGACTTCAAAGATCTTAAGGGGCGTGCTTATTAGCATATGTCTTTTTAATATGTCCGATGTAAATAACACAAATGAACTATTTGGGTAATTTTCTCTGATTTGGTCTTCTTTATTTATAAGCATGTTTATGATTGATTGTTTTCACAAAGGAAAACACATTAAAAGAATAAAAAGTTTATCTTACGTATATTTTATCATTATGACGTGTCATTGAAAAATGCCACTTTTACAACGGCGTCGTTGGTTGCACAACTAGATTCAATTGCAACCAATCAGGACACTTCATTTCTGCTCTCTGATTCAGGCGATGTAGAGCAGAGGTTAGGATTGGAAATCTGGTGAGGGTGAGGTGAGATGAGTTGGGGTTTAACGCCGCTTTCAAGAGTATTTCACTTATATTGCAGCTGCTAGTATTATGGCAGAGAGAAAGCCCGCAACGCTATGTGGCTATGCATTGCGGTGAAACCTGCAAGCATCGGCTGGAACTAGCGAACCATGGGTGGTACTATGCTGAAATTCAGTGTAGCATTGCACCCAAACCTTACTGTGTGTAGAACAGTTCTCTACTGCAGACAAAGTTGCCGTGCTCCTGGCGGGATTCGAACCCCGAACCTCTTGATCCGAACCCGCCCCCGAAATCTGAAGGGAGTAACCTCTGTGGTAAGAGAATGAGAGTAGAAGGACTGGTTGTTTTTTTATACCACAAGCCCCTACTACAAGTAAAGAAGTCTGTATACTGGATTTTTCAGGATATTTTACCTGGTTCTACAGTGACAATCATTCCGGGCTGCAGTTTGATACTTCGGGGGATGTTGGAAGTGTCATGGACGTCCATCCCGAGGTAGTGACTAACATGGTGGGGGCAGAACTCTCTTGTCCACTGAAAAAAAACCTCAAAGTTAGATTTACACACAAATATAGAGCCATTACTTGCCTTTGTAGCTCATCAGAAATTGCATGATTTAATATCTCACGTTGATAACTTAGTGAGTGAATTGTTTAACAACTGCTTAAATCAGAATAATAGATTTAAATTATGTAATCATAACTGCTTCAAAAGATATGTCTACAAAAGAAATTTAACATTCTAGTGCTTTTTGTTCATTTAAAGTAGTCAAAAATAGAACCATGGGCTCTGTAGCTATTCTGCTTTATAGTAATTGATGTTGTAAAAAAATAAATAGTTCCGATAAAGAAAATCCCACCCCCTCACTCTGCACTGAACATTATGTAACAGATAGTTCAGAGTAAAGGTACATCATTTCCTATGTAGCCAAGAGACTGTGCCAAATATTTAACAAATTAAAACACATTAAAGTTGCCCCCCTGCCACACCCTTAGTTTTAGGAATAATAATTTTAATGAAAATTACAGATCTTAGTCTCCATTCATCAAAGATGATATTGTACAAAATTGAGTTTTGGTTTTTAAGGTCGTGACCCCTCTGACACTATTTGGGATCATGGGGTCACCAAATCTACAATTTAGAATCCCCATTGGCCAAGGAGTCTGCAAACAACATTTCAGCTCTCTAGACCTTTTGGAACTAGATAAGAAGATGAAAATAGGTTTTTAAGATTGGGACCCGTGACCCCATTTGAGGTCATTGGGTCACGTAATCTACAATTTAGAATCCCCATTGGCCAAGGAGTCTGCAAACAACATTTCAGCTCTCTAGACCTTTTGGAACTAGATAAGAAGATGAAAATAGGTTTTTAAAATTGGGACCAGTGACCCCATTTGAGGTCATTGGGTCACGTAATCTACAATTATGAATACCCATTGGCCAAGGAGTCTGTCCACAAAATCAGCGATCACTTTTCACTGTGTATCACAATCATCTAATGATTCAAAGTGTTAATAGTTGAAATAAGACATTTTCGCAAAAGCATGCTTAAGTTGTGACCTCGCTATGACCTTGACCTTTGAAGGATGTTAGCACAAACCTTTTCAAATCTTGGCCTTTCTCCATAGTTGATATACACCAAATAAGAGCCTGATAGCACAAATGTTTTTCAAGTTATCGTGTTTACAAGGATTTTTTTAGCGATTTCAGAACTCGTGACCTTTACCTTTGACCTTGAATATGAACATGTCAAAAAAATTCCCCAGGGGCATAAGTAAGAAGTTATGTAAATGAGTTCTCAAAACCTTCTAGGAAAAAAGTTATAGCCAATACAAAATGCGGTGGCGGCGATGGAAACTGCGCAAAGACTGATAGCAGCCCCGACTAAGTCGGGGCTGCTAATAAGCAAAATGCGCAGCATTGTACACACTGAATTTTCTGTATTTAGGGCCACAGGCCTTATACTGAATAAATATGTCTGTCTGTCTGTCTAACAAGCAATTAAAAGGTATTAGATTGTGATTCTGATCCCTGTGATTCACAATTGAGGTCACAAGGTCACCAAATCTACAATTTAGAATCCCTATTGGCCAAGGAGTTTCTACACAATTAAATTTTCAGCTTTCTAGAGCTTAATGTACTGGAGAAGAAGATGAAAATAGGTTTTTAACCCTTAACCAGCATAGTCCGGGATGGCCATAAATAATTCCTAGGTGCCTCATTCCGGGTCACGGACACTTGACTTGACTTGACTTGTCTCCCTGAGTCGCTCAATAAAAATGTTTGTATTATGCCTCGCAGTTCGCCACGATAACGAGTCTTTGTCAATGTCTGGTCGAAATGTCCAGCAAAAATCACACCAAATTGCGTGTGCAATTGTTGACTCGTAACGCATCGGTAATAAGCTTTACAAAAGGCCAATTTTGTCGGGCTTCTCCCCGAAGCCTAATCTCCCTGGGGGCTAATTATCACCCACGTGTTTGCATTGCCTCGGGTTTGCATTGCCCGTACATGCCATCTGCCTCGCATCTAGCGGGATGGGAAAAAAAATCGGTAACACGCGCACTTCATAGCATGTGAACAAATTGGTAGTTTAAAAAAAAAATTACGGCAAAATAAAATGGAAAGAATAAACTACAATCCTATATTAAATTCCAAAATGTCAAAAAAATAATAAAGACACAGCAATCGCTGTGAAAAAGGTCATGTTTACACTTCATAAATTTTGAAACAATCGGCGATTTCTTACACAACTTCTTACACAATTTATCACTGCTAAACTAAAACTACTGAATGCATTTTCATCATTTTTATATCACAATAATCAAAAAAGAATAATCTTTTATTCTATATGAAATGCGCATATTTATTCACAGAAATAAAGATACAATTTTACCTTTCTGAGAGGCATGTAAAACCACACGACACACAAACTAATCAACATATTTTCATCGGTTATGGTTCGAGGTTAGCATTTATTTGAAAGGTCAAACAACATAACCATATTTGGCTTGACATGCGCTTATTTGTAAACTGGTTCGAGATTATGAATTCTTGGAAAAGTGCGATGAATGACTGTTTGCAATGCCGCATACATGTTGTAAGTATTTACGATTTTATAGGTGGAAATAAAGACAAACTTTACATAGCTATAAAATTATGACCAAAGGTCGCATTCTAATAATTTTTTCGTTTTGTATTTATGATGTTATGAGGCCCTAATTAAAGACAATCTTTCGAAAGTAATAGAATAAAAACGAAAAATTATAGAAAATTCATTCAAAGTTTCGGGTGTGAATTAGCCATTTGTATAAGGGTGCCGCGACTTGAATTTGTATTGAACGCCCGTATATAGTCCGTTTTCGCGATGTACATGCGATATATTTCGTAAAAACCGTACCGGAATTGCCGCCTGGAAATTCCGCCAGCAGAGCTAATTAGTGCCTAAGCCAAAATACAGCTGCGAGCTGGAGGGTCTGTAAATTCCGCCACAGGGGCTAAAATGGGTAAAATAGAAATACGCAACTTAAGGGTTAAGGTCCTGACCCCTGTATCTCAGGGTCACGAAATCTACAATTTAGAATCTCCATTGGCCAAGGAGTCTGTACATGAAAGTTCAGCTCTCTAGAGTTTCTTGAGAAGAAGTAAAAAATGCGATTGTTTACTTAAGAAATAGAAGACGAGTTGGCGTGCTTTATCGTTGAATAAAACATAGCAGGGAGCATAAAACACGTGTTTTATGCTCTCTGCTATGTTTTATTCTACGATAAAGAACAACAACAAGTCTTCTATTTCTTATATGAGATGCCCTTAAATAGTTACTCGCTTTTCTATAAAAGCCGCGGAGATGTAATGTTGCAGTCTGATTAAAATCGACGGTTTTCCGTGGAATAAAAATTGCAAAATAGTGCATCTACCGGGATACGAACTCGTTCGTGGGTTTCCACGCCAAACCGTCTGAAAGCACCCCGTACACTAGCGTGTTCGGGCGCAATTCAGCTAGCCAATCAAAAGATGCCCAACAAATGCTTTCGGTGCGATAAACTAGGGGCAGATAACTCCAAACAGCTATCCTTTTGTCTGTTCCGAATGCTTTCAAAACCGCAACCGTTTAAATACTATGATGTGGTTGGTCAGCTATTTGACTGGGTTTTGGCTGCGCTAAACTGGTTCTGAACACACGCCTACACGGGGTGTTCTCAGACCTTGTGGCGAGGAATCTACAGAACCTGTTCGTATCCCGGCAGATGCAAAATTTTGCAAATCTTTTTCCTCGGAACAAGGTCGATTTTAATCAGACTGTGTAATGTTGTTTGCATAAACTATATTTTGAAAATATCAATGCCTCCCGTCATAGAACACATTCTCTAGCATTGGACAATCAAAGTGACGTAAAACATCTTATCTTATATAGACTGATAGACAGTCGGACGAGCTAAAAAAATATGAAAAACATTCACAATATTGCTTGTAATTCGGCAAAGTACCTTATCTGATAGTATAGAAGTTTTGTGCAAAGTTTGAAAAGCATCAGAAGAAATGTTTTTCTGTAATTGGTAAGATAAAAAATGTCTTCGGACAGACAGAATCCTTAGTTTTACTACATAAATGTATTGTATTGTATGTATTGAAGGAGTTCCAAATCAGTTATATTGTCAACATATATGCAAGAATAATTTATGGGATGAAATTTTTTTTAAAATCCAAGTATAAACGTATTCTATTGACAAATATATAAAAAAAATTATGCCTGACCGAAATGAATATTGGTAAGTTCTAAACCAGCAAGTACGCAGCAAGTTTATATACCCCTGCCACAACCAAAATTTTAAAGTTTAGGAAATGAAATTTACAAATATTAATCTCCATCTTTAAGATTCCTTTATCAAGCATTTTCAGAGAATAGTTGCTCTAAGGTTTTACTTATAAAGCCTCTGGTGGCCATCTTTGTGGGCATTGGAATTCGTGATGAACAAACTTTGACCCCCTAGGTGACAGGTACACACCCTACAAATTACAGCTTTAGGGATGCAGCGGTTTTTGAGAAGATGAAAATGTGAAACATTCACGGGCGCCGGAGGACGGCCAATGCAATAAGCACATCTGGCTTTTTAAGCCTGATGAGCTAAAAATTAACATTACGATGATAGTCAGTAAAGCAGGTTTCGAAATATATTTCACTGGACAGACAATGGTTCTTAACACCTCTATCACAAGGATAACATTTGTCCACCATAATACGCCGCCTTCGCTGGTCATTCAAACCGGCGCATCCAAAGTACGCCTAAGGCACACGCCAGGTTCCAATCAAGTGATTCACCGGTTACGCCGTTTCCGGCGGCGTACGCCGGGTAGTGCACCGGGTCCTGAATCAAGCATAGCCAATATATTGCTGGACAGAAAATGGCCCTTAACAAATGGACAGGTACAAACCCCTTCACATTAGACTGTCTTCAAAACTTATGTACATAACAATGATAGTCAGATTATCATGTTTGAAACAATATATCGTTGGACATGCAATGGCCCTGCACGGGCCCCTTGACATTGGACTGTCAGTGGCAGAAGAATGTAGGTGACAATCGCTTCAATTTTCTTCAAGCTTCGCATTCACTAATTGCACTCTCTACATACCGTATACAACGAAAATTGAGATAAGATTTATCAGGGCTAACAATTTAATTTCATTTTCATAAACTCATTGCACTGTAAAGAAACCTGGTAAAATGTTGGATGTCAGAACTACAGGGTAGGTGAAAGATAAAAATGTCTCCATCCCTGTCATTGGACAGTCTCAAGCATGTGCAGTTAAAACAAAGGGAACATAACTCCACCAATGTCAAACATCCCACTGCAGTCATGGCTGTCAAGAAATTGTCCAGGTTCTAATGAAATGGAGAGTTGCAAGGGGCCAATTCTCTGAAATTTTGTCGCACACATTTTTAGGCCACTTAGACTTCTATGAACAAATAAACAAGGGACCTGGCCCTTTATTTTGCAAGTGGCAACAAATCATTGGACATACCAATAAAACGGCCCCCTGAGCTAAAATACATGCTCGGCCGGCCGGATGCCATGCCATAAGGCCTGATGAGCTAAAAATACTAGTACAAACTAAAAGTGGTGATTAGAAAAGTTTCAAAATTCACAACCAAAATGGCACTAGCTGGATTCCTTTCATAGAGAATATGTATAAAAAAAATATTCCAGAATTCAGAAGCAAAACGTCAACATCAGCTAACATTCACCAAATATGTAAACTTTAAAAGGATTGTCTCCCTTGTCTACACACCTGCAAGAGTTCCCCGTCCTTGACACCAGAGGGCAGTATGCTGAGTCGCTGGAGTTGTTTGCCGAGTAGTCGGAGCATCTCCTTGTAGATGTCGTCAAGCGAGTGGGCCGTAGTGCACATCTCCACACACCGCTCCTGTACTTCCAGCACCGCATCGTACAAGCACCGCTGGGAAGCACTGAACTTGCCTGATGATGAAATTATTAACAGTTAAAAGCTGCCACAGATGCAACTGTTACCTAGAACAATCTCACCCAAACCTGTAACATACAACTTATCCTGTAGGGTCAGGTCTTTGAAGGGCATTTAGAAGTGGTATACATAAGAACACGAACATTTTTCGGGATAAAAACTTCTTTAATGTGAAATAACACGACGTTTCGGAGTACATACTCATTCCTTCATCAGGTGGAATGTAAGGAAATAACAAAAAAATAGAGCCATGGGCTCTGTAGCTCATCAGAGTTTATTTTGTTTGATGATGAAGACAGAAATATGTTGTCTCAATATAATGCACAATCCCTAACCCTGACAAATCTTAGTCTTGAAATTGAGAGAGAGCACTCAGCAAGGTCAACACACAGGAGATTATGCAATATTCTGACCCCTTAGCTCTGGTTACAAGCCAGCTGTGTTTTTTGTGTTTTACCGCCAAATTATGTAATAGACTCTTGCTTGCACTAAACACTGGCAGCACTGATCTAACTGTATAAGGCTTAAAGAGAACAGGCAATGTGATGAATCTCATGGTACATAGTACAATTTTGAATCACCTTGGCTAAACAATCTCGGTTCTAAGCCTTGTCATCCAAACATCTAAACATTCTGAACAAAATATTCCTTCTAGTTTGTTCTGGATGAAAACAGGATTTTAGGTAATGGCCTACGGGGCTCTTATTTGGGGCCACTGGGTCACCAAATCTACAATTTAGAATCTCCATTGGCTAAAGACTCTTAACACAACATGACAACCTTCTAGGTCTTTTCGTTCTGGAGAAGAAGATGAAAATAATCTTATCTTATCATTTCATCACCAGTCATATGCAGTTCACATATCTCATGTAAAATAAAAGAATACTTAACTCCTCTTCAATTTAGTCCTTTATGCCTTGTCACAATTTTCAGTTCATAGGCTATTCAATAGTTCTCATTTCACATTGATTACATCAATTTGACAAACATGTCCACAATGTAGATTGTTATCTAAAGTCGACATACATTTCAAATAAAGTGGTTGAAGTGTCATAAAATATCAGTTCAAAATTCATTTTCAAAGGTTTTTTTTAGGCTGTGGCCCATATTTGGGGACACAGGGTCACCAAATTTACAAGCTTGAATCCCCATTGGCTAAAGAGTTCGCATACAATATTACAGCCTTCTAGATCTTTTTGTTCTGGAGAAAAAGATGAAAACAAGATTTTAGGTAATGGCCTGTGAGGGCCTTATTTGGGGTCACAGGGTCACCAAATCTACAATTTAGAATCTCCATTAGCTAAAGACTCTTTACACAACATGACAACCTTCTAGGTCTTTTCGTTCTGGAGAAAAAGATGAAAATAATCTTACCTTATCATTTCATCACCAGTCATATGCAGTTCACATATCTCATGTAAAATAAAAGAATTCTTAACTCCTCTTCAATTTAGTCCTTTATGACTTGTCACAATTTTCATTTCATAGGCTATTCAACAGTTCTCATTTCACATTGATTACATCAATTTGACAAACATGTCCACAATGTAGATTGTTCTTTCAAGTCGACATACATTTCAAATAAAGTGAAAGAAGTGCACATAAAATATCAGTTCAAAGTTCAATTTCGACAGGTTTTTTAGGCTGTGGCCCATATTTGGGGTCTCAGGGTCACCAAATTTACAAGTTAGAATCCCCATTGGCTAAAGAGTTTGCATACAATATTACAGCCTTCTAGGTCTTTTTGTTCCGGAGAAAAAGATGAAAACAGGATTTTAGGTAATGGCCTGTGAGGCCCTTATTTGGGGTCACAGGGTCACCAAATCTACAATTTAGAATCCCCATTGGCCAAGGAGTCTGTACATATAATTTCAGCTCTCTGGAGTCATTGGTTCTGGAGAAGAAGATGAAAATAGCTTTATAGCTTATGACCCCTGTGGCCCTTATTTGGGGTCACATGGTCACCAAATGTACAATTTAGAATCCCCATTGGCCAAGGAGTCTGTACATAAAATTTCAGCTCTCTGGAGTCATTGGTTCTGGAGAAGAAGATGAAAATAGCTTTTAAGGTTATGACCCCTGGGGCCCTTATTTGGGGTCACAGGGTCACCAAATCTACAATTTAGAATCCCCATTGGCCAAGGAGTCTGTACATAAAATTTCAGCTCTCTAGAATTATTGGTTCTGGAGAAGATGTCGAAACAGTGAAAAGTTTACGGACGGACGGACGGACGCCATCCCATGCCATAAGCCCATCGGGCCTTTCAGGCCTGATGAGCTAAAAAGGTACATTTATGTAGCAAATTATTTTCTATATAAATGTACCATATTTTGTTATTTCCTTACATTCCACCTGATGAAGGAGTGAGTATGTACTCCGAAACGTTGTGTAATTTCACATTAAAGAAGTTGTTATCCAGAAAATCCTCCTGTTCTTATCCTGTAGGGAATAGTTCCGCCAGTCTCAATCACTGGCTAATTTATTCCTTGCCGTATTTCCTCAACTTCCTGTGTTACTGCACTTGAACTTCACAGTGTGCTCTACTAAGCTAGTACAGGAAAGTTAACCCTTACGTTGCGTATATATATTTTACCATTTTTAGCCCCTGTGGCGGAATTTACAGGCTCGCAGCTCGCAGCAGTAGTTTGGGCTTTGGCACTAACTAGCTCTGCTGGCGGAATTTCCAGGCGGCGATTCCGGTACCGTTTTTACAAAATATACCGCATCTACATGGCGAATAAGGACTATATACGGGCGTTCAATACAAATTCAAGTAGCGACACCCGTACACAAATGGCTAATTCACACCCGAAACTTTGAATGAATTTTCTATGTTTTTTCGTTTTTATTCTATTACTTTCGAAAGATTGTCTTTAATTCGGGCCTCGTAACATCATAAATATACGAAACGAAAAAAATTCCATTTATATACGGAATTGAAGACAAGATGTCTAGCTTCACAATGATATAAAAATTATTAGAATGCAACCTTTGGTTATAATTCTATAGCTATGTAAAGTTTGTTTTTAATTTCCACCTATAAAATCGTAAATATTTACAACATGTATGCAGCATTGTGAACGGTCGTTCATCGCACTTTTCCAAGAAATCATAATCTCGAACCAGTTGACAAATAAGCACATGTCAACCCTAATATGGTTATGTTGTTTTACCTTTCAAATAAAAGCTAACCTCGAACCATAACTGATGAAAATATGTTGATTAGTTTGTGTGCCGTTTGGTTTCACATGCCTCTCAGAAAGGTAAAATTGTATCTTTATTTCTGTGAAATAATTATGCGCATTTTATATAGAATAAAAGATTATTCTTTTTGGTTTATTGTGATATAAAAATCATGAAAATGCATTCAGTATTTTAGCCGTGATAAATGTGTAACAAGTTGTGAAAATCGCCGATTGTTAAAGGGATTGTCGGTGTAAACGTGCCCTATTCCACGGCGCTTGCTGTGTCTTTATTATTTTTTGACATTTGCTAATTGTATATGGGAATGTAGTCCATTGTTTCCCCTTTATTTTGCCGTATTTTTTTTTTAAAACAAACAATTCGCTCACATGATATGAAGTGCGGGAGTAAGGCGAATTAGCGATTTTTTCCCCCGTCTCGCGAGATGCGAGGCAGATAGCAGTCTCGGGCGAGGCAAACCCGACGCAAAACAAACACGTGGGTGAAAATAGCCTCAAGCGAATTAATGCTTTGGGGGCTAAGCCCGACATAATTGGCCTTTTGTAAAGCTAATTATCGATGCGTTACGGGTCAACAATGCACACGCAAATTGGTGTGAATTTTGCTGGACGTTCTGACCAGACACTGAACAAAGCTTTATTCTCATTGCGGGCTGCGAGGCATAAATACAGCCATTCTCATGCAGCGAGTCGCGGAAACAATCGACTCGGGACCCGGTATAGGGGATAGAAAAGTACTTAGACAGCCATGAATTCTTCTAAGTAAGCGATCCGGGATCCGTATTGAGGTACCTCGGAATCGCTTATAGCCCGCCCGGATAATTCCGGGATTCGCAAGTTAAGGGTTAAGGAATGCGGCAAGGTTTAAAATAGCCAGTGATCCCTACCCCTGAAATGTATCATAACTTGACTCAAACACTAATTTACCGTATATTACTGTGTATAAGGCGACCCTGTGTATAAGACGACCCCCTTTCTCAGACCCCTAAAATCAGGTAAAAACCATGTATCTCATGTATAAGACGACCCCCCTTCTAGCAATCGTGGAAACAGGTTGACATGCCATGATAGGAAAACACGTTGGTAAGATTTGGTAACGGTAAGTTGATACCGGTAATTTTTTAAGTAACATGACATAAATGTTTTGTTATATCGTTTGTTTTTTAAATAAATTGTTTTAAATTTACCAAAATAAAAATGACATACGTTTTCCTACTGTGTATGTTCTTATTTTTTAATGATTTGTCATTTTCTTGTCAGTTCAAGCGAGATTAGCAACACTACAGTCAACAATCTATCGTAAATATTCGCCATGTTATAACATCTAAACAAAGCCGATACTCCATACACAGATTTAGAAGTCGCTTCAGTGTTTATATGATAAAAATGGTGCGAAGAGCTTTGATAACCAAGCTTGATTGCGCATGTCCGAAGCCAAGCAAAATTTAATGTCTAGATTTCTATCGTAGTGATGTAAATATCTGTCCTTCTTATAAACAAAGTTGAACTAGTTGTATTTAATACTGCAGAATGCTTTTGAAAGGTTGATAATGTTTGATAGCTGAAGTCAAGCCATTATTTTACATTCCAACTCTGGTTCGCTTTACCGCTGATTCTCTATTACGCGGCTGTCAGTATGGCTCCCAACATGTGTTATAGCGAGGGGCCACTCAATGCAGTAAACTTCTCAAGCTAAAGGCGTGTTTATTTAACGTTGACACTTCAATCCAGAGAAGGATATACAGACCAATTACTGATAAGAACACAACAAAGCTAAGATAATTACCGGATACATGAATGAATAACTGCCCTGATTGGAATTAACATTACGTCAATGACACGTGATCGAGATAAGCTTGTCAAGTTTTATGAATGAATAGGTTAGTTGTAGAATTTCATTGGTCCCCGTCATGAATGAATTGATAAGTTGTAGAATTTCATTGGTCCACGTCAC
Source organism: Gibbula magus (assembly GCA_936450465.1). Taxonomy (NCBI): domain Eukaryota; kingdom Metazoa; phylum Mollusca; class Gastropoda; order Trochida; family Trochidae; genus Gibbula; species Gibbula magus. The sequence goes on from OW388294.1 coordinate 57,571,016, forward strand.
TGAATTTATCGATCGTTTGCTTGACTGCTGGTACCACTTTTGGTCCGTCAACCTATTATTTTTAAATGAATTATCAAATATATTTTATGTATTTAACTCCATAAAGTAATAAAAAAAATAACATAATAATACATAATAATTATTTATAAATATTTATTTCCATTTTGTAAACATGAGTTGACTGTATTGCTGTTTCCGGTTTCAACATCGTGAGTTCGTCAATGAAGCTTCAAAATTTCTTCTTCTGAAACATAGCCCTTGTGTATAAGACGACCCCCTTCTTTGACCCCCTATTTTCTGGTATAAAAAAGTCGTCTTATACACAGTAATATACGGTATGCCTTGCCACATTTCCTTTCTGTACCAGTGTTACAGCGCGCTGCACTTAAACATCATGTGTTCTACTATGCTAGCACAGAAAAGTAAGGAAATGCAGCAAGACTTAAAATAGTACTAACCACTGCCCTATCTCACCCCCAAGATCTATCATAAACCATGGACTAATGCGGACTAACCAGACACAGGCCAGGTACGTGTGATGTTGCTGCTGTACTGGTGTCCTGATCACTGGCTAATCAAGCCTTGCCACATTTCCTTAACTTTCTGTACCAGTGTTACAGAGTGCGTCACCTGAATGTCAGAGTGGGCTCTTTTATGCTAGCACAGGAAAGATTAGGAAATGCGGCAATGTGGAAATGTGCTATCCCACCCCTAGATGTATCATAAACCACAGACTAATGCGAACTTACCAGACACGGGCCAGGTGCGTGTGATGTCGCTGGTGTATCCATGGAACTCGCACCCTGCGTCCATCAGTACCATCTCTCCATCCCGGATGATCTGGTTGTTGTTGATGTAGTGGATTGTGTTTGCTCGGTTCCCTCCTGAAAATATCATTATGGAACTTTATTGTAGGAAAGGTGAGTTGAAGTGAGGTCATTTGGGGTTTCAAGATTATTTCACTTACATCACGGCTGCTAGCTAGTATTACGGCAGGGAGAAAGCCCACAACGCCATGTGCTTATACATTACGGTGAAACCTGCGAGCAACGGCTGGAACTAGCGAACCATAGGTGGTGCTACACTGAAATTCAGTGTAGCATTGCACCCAAACATTACTGCATGTAGAACAGTTCTCTACTGCAGATAAAGTTGCAGAGCGGGATTCGAACCCGGAACTCTTGATCTGAGGCTAACCACTCACTATCCTGCCCCGCTAGAAACTAGAAATATCACCCACATGTAACAGAGGTTCATGGGAAGACTTTAGGTGAGTTGGTGTTAAACGCCGCTTTCAAGATTATTAACACGGCTGCAAGTATCATTACAGGGGAAAGCCCGCAAAACTATTGTGGCTATGGATTGTGGAGAAACCTGCGAGCATAGGCTGGAACTAGCAAACCATGGGCGGTACTGCACTGAAATTCAGTGTAGCATTTCACCCAAACCTTACTCCTGTGAACAGCTATAAATATGGCCCCCTTGTATGAAAAGACATTAGGTGAGTAACCTCTGTTTGGGTGAGTGGGTCATTCAACAAAAGCTGATATATTTCATAGATATTCAAAACAATAGTTTGCCACCAGCACGATAGTAATATCCTTTTTAAATGTTGTATCTGCAGTTTAAAGATTTAATTTTCAAAATCACATCTTTTTAAAAAATCTTACATAACTCACCAGCTATGACAGGAGGGTAGGCTAAGAATTCAGCATCTCGAATCCGACACTCAAAATCCATTTTAGCATACAAGTGAGATTCATTTATCTGAAATATTAAAATGTTTTCTTTAAAATTTCTCAAATTTTATCATAAAAACACAATGAAAGATTTAGATGCAGTGGTAGATCCATTGGGGTTGTTCAATTTTTGGGGGGTAAACTTGATGAACCCCATTGACGACTTTTTTGCATTAAGTGAAATGCAAATCACTATATTTTCACTAATTTTAATTTTATTTGGGAGGGATTCTGGGTATCATTTTTTTTTTCTAAATTGGTCAAAAACATGACTGGAGAATCCATATACCGACTATTTTCACCATAGAGGTACAAAATGTTTAAAATAAAGTCAATTCAATAATATAACTAAATGTCCTTCTAGTTAATACCATTTTATTAAAAAGAGTTCATGATTTTGTATAAAACGAGTGAAAGCGAGTTTGATACGAAATCATTCACAAGTTTAATAAAAATGGTATTATATAGAAGGGCGTTTAGTATACTGTTTATTACTCGCCCATCTATAATCCAGCGAAATCGCTGACATGGCTCTGAAACTATACAATTCCTGCAAGTCCAATACCATTGTGACGACAGTACTCCCATTGTGACGTCATAACCATAAACTATTGTGACGTCATACGTGCGGCGATATTACAGTAGTTTAATATTGCCGTAAAAATATTACACTGCAGTATCTTACACGGGCGAGTAATAACTTGCAATATTGTGTGTATTGCAATTGATCTCAATTACAGAAGATGATGCAGTATCTAGACCAACTTCCTACTATTCCAATGTCTTTTAATAGAGTAAAGTCCTCATATTTCGTCCACTTTAACGGTGACCTCGCTTGCCGGCTTTCTAACCCTCACCGGCCTCACTCGGCACTTCTTGGTCAAGAATCAGCCCGAGGCAAAGAGTCTTTGTTATAAGAAAAATGATTGGCTGATATTCTAAGGGGGGTAACTCTTATGAATAAAATAGCATAAAAGCAAGGGTATGTTATTTCGTCCACCAATCTCGTAATTTCGTCCACACAGATTTAAGTATTGGAGACACTGTATTATAATTTCGTCCACCCGTTTATGTCGTTTTTAAGTCTCCCGGGCGGGAAGGTCGTGATATAACAGCTTCGTCAAATTGTATCAACCATTCAACAATGCTGTATGTACCATGTGACTAATATCAATTCACTGCTATTCTTAGTAAGACAAATAACAAACGAGACAACGATTTGAGGGTAGGACAGGCTGTAAATTCGCCTTTTTTGAAAAGTGGACGAAATATCAGGACTAGACGAAATTGTCAGACTTTACTCTAATACAATTAATTTTTCTTTTTACCTCTGGTCTGGAGAACTTCATCACATCAATAAACGCCTCTGATGCAATCCTGCAACTCTCTCTCATGAGATCGATCTCTGCTGGTGATTTTACAAGTCTCAAATGACTGCAGAGACCCACTGTGCTCTCAACATACTTGTGACGGTTTTCTTTCATAAACTGACTCAACACTTTGATATCGTGATCTAGATGAGTTGGCTTTGCGTAATTGTACCACAGCACGTAATCTTTAAAGTTTTTACAATAATCACCAAGAAAACCTTCTAGTTCATCGATGTTCAACGTCTTGTCGACACCTGTTAACGTCATCGCTCCATCTTTACCAGATCGAGGCCCATCCCATAACTCTTTGGCCGGATTCTTTTTTGGCACAAAAAGCGTAGAACAATAATTTGATTTCTTATTGTTTGTATGAAGCACAAGTACACTATCAGGCTCTTGAAAGCCGCATAAATAGAGAAATTCTGTGTTCTGTCGAAAAGGATAAGGTATATCATATGTCATGAAAACTTTGGCTGATGCTGGGAAAATCAAAATATGATTGCTGACATTTTTCGTATTGTTGAAGGCACCTTTCGCTGTCTCCATTATTTTGTCTCTTCTCATCTGATATTCCTTCTTGGAGATTCCAGGAGTTACTTCCCCTTGTTTCAGTAGGTGGGGATGTGTCTGAGCAGCTGGTTGGCCGAAAGAGTTCGATAAAATCATTGTCGGACATCTTTGTGATTTAAAGAGGGTGGAAGCAACTACTCGATGTGTGGCTACATGCCCGCCAGACCATGTTGATAGAACTAAAAATATATAATAAAAATTAATCAATTAGGCAAACAAATTTTAAAAATAGAGCCATGGGCTCTGTAGCTCATCAAGATTTCATTGATTATTATCTAAGGTTGACTATCTAAGTTATATCAAGTAATACATTGTTATCAAGAAAAAAATAGGTTTTTTAGACCATGACTCCTGTGACCCAACTTTGGAGTCACAGGGTCACCAATCCTACAATTACAATTTCACCTTTCTACAGCTTTACGTACTTAAGATAAAGATGAAAATATTTGGGTCATGACCAGTGACCTAGATTGGGGTCACAGGGTCACAAAATCTACAATTTTGAATCCCCATTGGACAAGGAGTCTGCACACAACTTTTCAGCTCTCTAGACTTTTTGGAACTGGAGAAGAAGATAAAAATAGGTTTTTAAGGATGTGACCCCTGTGACCCCATTTGGGGTCATGGGGTCACGGAATCTACAAGTTAGTATCCCCATTGGCCAAGGAGTCCGTACACAACTTTTCAGCTCTCTAGACCTTTTGGAACTGGAAAAGAAGATGAAAATAGGTTTTTAAGGATGTGACCCCTGTGACCCCATTTGGGGTCACAGGGTCACGAAATCTACAATTTAGAATCCCCATTGGCCAAGGAGTCTGCATACAACTTTTCAGCTCTCTTGACCTTTTGGAACTGGAGAAGAAGATGAAAATAGGTTTTTAAGGATGTGACCCCAGTGACCCCATTTAGGGTCATGGGGTCACAAAATCTACAATTTAGAATCCCCATTGACCAAGAGTCTGCACACAACTATTCAACTCTCTTGACTTTTTGGAACTGGAGAAGAAGATGAAAAAAGGTTTTTAAGGATATGACCCCTGTGACCCCATTTGGGGTCAAGGGGTCACGAAATCTACAATTTAGAATCCCCATTGGCCAAGGAGTCTGCACACAACTTTTCAAGTCTCTTGACTTTTTGGAACTGGAGAAGATGAAAAAAGGTTTTTAAGGATGTGACCCCTGTGACCCCATTTGGGGTCAAGGGGTCACGAAATCTACAATTTAGAATCCCCATTGGCCAAAGAGTCTGCACACAACTTTTCAGCTCTCTAGACCTTTTGGAACCGGAGAAGAAGATGAAAATAGGTTTTTAAGGATGTGACCCCTGTGACCCCATTTGGGGTCATGGGGTCACGAAATGTACAATTTAGTATCCCCATTGGCCAAGGAGTCTGCACACAACTTTTCAGCTCTCTTGACCTTTTGGAACCGGAGAAGAAGATGAAAATAGGTTTTTAAGGATGTGACCCCTGTGACCCCATTTGGGGTCATGGGGTCACAGAATGTACAATTTAGTATCCCCATTGGCCAAGGAGTCTGCATCCTCGATAATCCAGCGCTATTGTTCCGATAAATCTACACACAAGCGCTGGAAAACAGTAAGAGTATTTATCCCTAACCTAGTTACCTCCCTTGGGTCCATGTTATCCAATCAGAAACGAAACGCAGACACTATCTGCGTAAACAACTCGACCAATCAAAACGCATCACTACCGTTGTTTATAGAAACAAACATGGCTCACTCACTCGATTACGATAAAATTTGTAACAAATTCAGCGTAGAAAACCTGACAGAAACTCAAAAGAAAGTTTTAAGAAGTCTGTACGTGAGAAGGGTGTATTCATGTCCATCAAAACGGGTGGACGTAAATGATTAAAATCCCTGTGCTGTGCTGTGCTACTGCGAAAGCCAAGATCCTGACACGAGAGTGCTTGTTATTTCACCCTTGATTTCAAGTGATCTCATTGGTTGTTAGAAAGCAAGCGTTTCGCTGAGTCATTGCGAAGGGAGGTAACTAGGTTAAGGTTAAATACCCTCACTGTTTTCCAGCGCTTGTGTGTAGATTTATCGGAACAATAGCGCTGGATTATCGAGGATGAGGAGTCTGTACACAACTTTTCAGCTCTCTAGACCTTTTGGAACTGGAGAAGAAGATGAAAATAGGTTTTTAAGGCTGTGACCCCGGTAACCCCATTTGGGGTCATGGGGTCACGAAATCTACAATTTAGAATCCCCATTGGCCAAGGAGTCTGTACACAACTTTTCAGCTCTCTAGACCTTTTTGAACTGGAGAAGAAGATGAAAATAGGTTTTTAAGGATGTGACCCCGGTGACCCCATTTGGGGTCATGGGGTCACAAAATCTACAATTTAGAATCCCCATTGGCCAAGGAGTCTGTACACAACTTTTCAGCTCTCTTGACCTTTTGGAACTGGAGAAGAAGATGAAAATAGGTTTTTAAGGATGTGACCCCGGTGACCCCATTTGGGGTCATGGGGTCACAAAATCTACAATTTAGAATCCCCATTGGCCAAGGAGTCTGTACACAACTTTTCAGCTCTCTTGACCTTTTGGAACTGGAGAAGAAGATGAAGATAGGTTTTTAAGGATGTGACCCCTGTGACCCCATTTGGGGTCACGGGGTCACGAAATCTACAATTTAGAATCCCCATTGGCCAAGGAGTCTGCACATAAAATTTTAGCTCTGTGGAGTCATTGGTTCTGGAGAAGAAGTCGAAAATGTGCAAAGTTTACGGACGGATGGACGGACGGATGGACGGACGGACGGATGGACGGACGGACGCCATGCCATGCCATAAGCCCATCGGGCCTTTCAGGCCTGATGAGCTAAAAAAGACCTAGGGTGTGGGTTTGAAACTGACGCGGGCGGAAACGAGAAACAAATTCTCTTTTTTTTAGGCCTTACAATGAATAATATAGATGAGGCAGTTATACATATTGTTCATCAAATTAAATTTACCAATGTTAATAAAATTTGCAATTTTTAAAATAATCAGTATAAAAGCAGGTAACAAGTATTCAACGTATTAAAAAATCATAAGTACTGTATTTCAAATAAGAAGGTAAAATATGGCTTTAATTATTTCCTATCTTTTATTTCGATTGGATTATACCGGTATATCTAATCCGTTGGAATGTAAACATTCATTAATCTATATGTTTTTAGTCATTAATCAGAAAATCGGAATATGATTGGAATGCAGTGTTTTCTAGACAGGACCTGTTCATAGAAGCTGTGAATTCTAAGATTGAGCCTATAGACAGGTTCAAGTGATTGATCTTAACGGGTGTAGGTCTTTTCGTAGGAGGAACCAGTTCGTAGGAGTACAAAACGGTCGGTTCGTAGGAGGATATAACGGTCGGTTCGTAGGAGGATTATTAAATTGTATTATGTACAAGATTTGCAGTCTTTATTTGTTATTTTTATGATCGTCTGTCAAGTTATATTGTATTAAATAGCGAGTGAATCCCTAACATACGCCGCGGGAGATGAGGTTTATTTAAACATGATTGGTATTAAATATATATTATTTGTTTTGTGATGTGGTTTTTAATAAAGTAATCTGGTAAGTATGACTAATCAGCAACGACTAGAAGATTAGCTGTTGCCGCTGAAGATGAAACAGGTAAGTCGCCGACAATGCAATGTACAATCAAAACATCTCATTACAACAATCAAAACATCTCACTACATACAAATACAACTTTCCTAAACTGAGAAGACTCATTTATTTTAATCCACGAACTATACAACCACTTATGATATATAAACCGGCAAAATACAACAGTAAGTCACTCTTCTTCAACCATGGCTCTATGCGTTGTATGTAAGAAAGATGTTCGACCATCCATTCGAACTTACCGTCAGCTAGCCAAAGAACTGATAGAGATGGACTTATGAGAAACGTGAGATCCTCAGTTACTTATCGTTGTACTGACACAATTTAATGTGAAAAGACACTATTTATACAAAATAAAGTAAAACAATTACAAACAAACACTTAGTAATATCCTAAAACATAATATATTTAAAAAAATAATCCTCCTACGAAAAGACCTTCTACGAACCGGTTTCACCTACGAAAAGGTCACTCCTACGAACTGGTTTCACCTACGAAAAGACCGCTTCCCATCATAACATATCATTTGAACTGTTTGAAATAACAGTAACACTGAGTAATGGATTCCTTTAATCTTATCAATAATTCTTATCATAACCTACTGGCACTAAAAAACACAACATATATCATCAAAATATACACTTTATTGTTATTTTTTATCTAGAGTTTATATGATAAATTATATTACATTACCCCCAATAAAGTTTATGTTTACTAATGATTTAATTTATCTATTTACAAACATCTAGGAACCTAGCAGAATTTATGTCTATAACACTGTCTGACCTACGAATTCAAAAACATTTATATGATTTATGGATATACATCAATTTCAAATGCATCATCACAAATTATTATTGATAAATCAAGTCATGCTGTCCCTTAAAAAGTAATAAAGATTTTAAATCAGCATTGACATCTTCAACAATTTTAAACGTTTAAGTATGTGCATTTGAGAAAAATGGTGATTACAAAACACGATCATATCATAACTTATTGTGAACTAAGAGGCGATCATACATTTTCTAAAGCTCCCTAAAACCCGCATGTTTAGATGTTTTTGTTTTCCATTGGCGACTTTCATTCAGAGTTATCTCCCTTGGGCCCATTAAAACATTGATAAAAATATTTTCACTTTATATCATGATTTTATTAATGATCATTGATACTAATAGCATTTAAAATATATCGTTAAGTTATTTGAATTGTACAAATCCTGTTTTACCATTTTTTTAAATCAGAAAAATAAAAGTTGTTTTCTTTGTTGCAAGCGATGAACGCTAATAGTCGGGGTCAAGGTCAGTTTACAAGCCTAGAAATTTCTGCGTGTTGCATGTAAATCACTGAGCAATTAAAACAGGTAATTTATTCAAACAACTGTATATCTTCTATTGGAACATTATAATCAATACAGTTGTACTATTCAATGTCTATCCATTGTGTATGTTTCAGTGACAACGCGTTTTGATCGTAAAGTTACCAGTGGCAGTGTTGTGAAAGCACATGCCCCAATCAGGGATACGAATCGGAGTCAGTCATAAGTTGAACTCGATTTTCAAGTAAATCCTGATTAAGATATTTTAGTCGAGCGTTTATCTTACTCCGCATAGATGATAGAAACTTTCAATTTTCAAATTTCCAAAGAGGGAAATATAAGCAATTGGTTTACACACTGGATAAAAAGCAATTGCATTTTGTTCAAGTTTCTATCAGTGGTTTGTCAAATTTATCAGAGACCATACAATAAAGGGACTGGAGTCACCAATAGATTATCATCAACTATGTGTGCCTCGGCCAGATGTGTTATCAACCCGACTTGAAGCCCTTCTGTGATTGCAAGAAGTCAACACTGGAAACATCATCTAATATTTACAGTACACCGTTTGAAACTTTGTCAAATCTTTAGTTCATACATCCTGGTAACCAAGGAAATATTTTAATATTAAATGAGTTATAAGAAAAACAAAATCGTCAC